>OX608073.1:256911503-258111503 GCA_951509635.1 Eupeodes luniger
ATAATTTTTCAAAAACAAAAACAATTCGCATGTCTTTAAAAATTGATAAATTGATAAAAACTTAGTGAAAATAGGTCTTACCTCTTTTTAACTTCCCATAGGAAGTTAATGTAATGGGTCCGGTTTGTCGAATTGAAAATTTTGAGATTTCTCGACGTTTCAAGCAGGCCCGTAGCCAGGATTTCGGTTCGGGGGGGGGGGGGGCTTGTTCAATTTCGAAGAAGTAATTCTATATAAAAAAATTAAAAAAAACTACATAAGGTAAATGTTTTATTTTTGTTTGTATTTTTTTTTTTATTTAATTAAATAAATAGTTTGGATTTTTACAGCAATAAACGACTTGTCTTTTTTTTAGACATAATGTCGATCACTTCATCTGGATCCACATCAATACCTGAGTGAACAGGCAGCATTGCAAGTGCGCTTAGTTTTGGATGGCCCATAACGCTTCGGGATACTGTTTTGATCCTTTTCATCGTTGAAAAGGTTCTTTCAACGCTAGCTGTTGTAACTGGTAGTGTGGCCAAAATTGTAAGCAAGTAGCTTATGAAGTAGGTCTTGTCACATATATCTAGCAGTTTCAGAACATCGGAAGAGGGATCCATCGATGAAATTTTTTCGCACCAGAGTATGTACTCCGCTTTAACAGCTGACAAGGATATTGCGTTATCGAAGTAGAGTGTTAGATTTTCCATTTCATTTACTCGATTGGCGGCAGCAAAACCTGGAAGCAGAGCTTGAAACGATAGTAAAACGTCCTCGTTGACCATAAATCTGTCAGTAAGATTTTGTATAAGAGAATCTAGACAGGGAATAAGTATAGAAACTCTAAAATAGTCTTCTGGACATGATGTTTCTGGATTAGAGCACGTTGTTTGTTTCAAAGAAAGCCTTGGAATTGTTATGCTATCAAATAAATCCCTGGCAAGTTGTGATGCGGATTGAAAAGCGTCTCTGAAAAAGTCTCTGGCAGTTTCTCTTATGTTCTTAAGAGAACTTAAGACTTGTTTCGTTAGATTTATTGCAGACACGAAATTTAAAGATTCATTTTGAAGGAAAATTGATAAGGGTAGCGTTAAACTAAAAAGTTTTTCGCATACCATGAGGCTTAACAGAAAATCACTTCTTTGAATTGCTGCTAACAGAGTTGATGCTTTTGAAGACATTGCCCACGTCTTGGTGGATATTTCTTCAAGACTAATAGCAATACATTTGAAGGGCTCTACAAATGAAAGAATGCTGTCAAGCCTTTCAATAAACCTTGTTTCACAAAGGCGCAAAAGTCGTTTTTTTCTGCTTTCTGGTGCGTATTTTTGGATGGCGATTTGGAAAGTCTTTGTATCGAACGCGAGCGTACGAGTTTCAACACCATTACAGCCAGCAACCGCCAGCTAAACCAACACTTCAACATTCTATATTCTTATTATGTAGTGTACGAAAGAGCATACAAAAGAACATGCATTCTTCGTTCTTAGAGAAAATATATTTAGTCTTCATTCAGCTCTGTAAATGGCCAGTTGGCAAGTAGAAAAGTGTTCACGCTAGTGTTTAAATAAATTGGGTTTTTTGCTAATGCTTTTTCCCAAACAAAATTGTTTTAGTTTTCTTTATTTAAAAATAAGCATCGGTTCAACGTCGAGTTAGGTTTTCCGCATTTCTATGCGAGGTTTAACTTCGGTTTAAACAGTCTTATTTGCATTTGAATGAACAGTCTTATTTGCATTTGAATGGTTTCGGAAGAAATTAGCTATTTCGCTTCCTACACCAAGACAATTGCGAATCGAGGGTGTTGACATGGCATTAGACAGAGCCAGGTTCAAGCGATGACATGCACAGTGAACATATCTGGCATTTGGATACTGTTGCCTTATCCTACTCTGTACTCCACTTAAGTGGCCTGACATATTTGCCGCTCCGTCATAACCTTGGCCAACACACTTGATTATATCTAGATGTAGTTCCTCACATCGCTGCAATATGGTTTTAGTCAGGTTTTCAGAAGTTTGGTCATCAACAGGAATAAAACCTACAAAATCTTCCCAAAGCATACTTTTCGTGGGCTCTGTACAGCAGTCAACATATCGGACACATATTGAAAGTTGCTCAGTGCCAGAAACATCCATTGTTTCATCAACCAGAATGCTAAAACAACTCGATCTTATAACCCGGTTAGATATTTTTCTGGTGACAATATCAGAGCATATATCTAAGATTTCGTTTTGGATATCTGGGCTTATATAGGTTGCATTTTTTGACTAGATAGTCTCTTAACATTAATGTGTATTTGTCTTTATTAAATAATAGTACCTAATTAGTCTCCTTTTGATGAAAAAAAAGAGTCTTTTGCAACCAGATTGCTAAGAGTTATTTTTAAACACAATTCGAACTTAAATAGTATGTACTCTTATTTATACCTACTTGCGTATATAAAAAAATGCATTTATGCATATAGAAAAAGCATGAAATCTGCCGGATAGTAGCTCTGCTTTTCTGATGTGGCGTATGATAGATAATGCACCGTCGTTTTCGACGGGTTTCCAGCTAGTTTATAATATTTGTGGGATAACCATTTATTAAAGCAACATGATTTCAGAACAATATACATAAGTAGTGAGGAACTAATAAGAGAATATACAAACTTTTGTTCAAATATTTTTTTTTTAAATCATTTCGGGGGGGCTTGAGCCCCTCTAGCCCCCCCCCCCTGGCTACGTGCCTGGTTTCAAGGTCCCTAGAGTCGAAATAAAATATTTTTAGAGAGATGTCTGTGCGTGCGTCTGTACTGTACGTATATCCGTCATCATTACGTCCGTACGTTCGTGACGTTTTTTTCGTAGTCCATAGCTCAAGAACCAGAAGAGATATCGACTTCAAATAAATCAAATATACAGATAATAAGGCAGAAAGATGCAGAAAGGGCTCTCAAGAAAATTACGTGGGTGTTTTTTTTACCATAGCAGTTTAAAAAAAAGATGAACATTTTGGTTAACCCTAAATATCTCACGAACCAATGACGCTAGAGACTTGAATTAAATGTTATATTATATATTGTAACGTGATACCAAACAAGTATATTTTTGAAAAAAATCAAATTAACGGTTTTTTTTATAAATCAAAAAAACTGAAAAAAAAAATTTGTCACCTCGAAAATTTTACGACTAAAATATGATTTTATCTCCAAAACAATTTTGTGCAAAGAAGCAACAACGTTTTCAATATCTGGTACAATTTTGAGAAAAATCGAATTCACAGTTTTTTTTATAAAAAATAAAAACCTAAAAAGAAACATTACTCAAAGTTGGTAAAAATAGATTTTCGACTTAAATATCTTTTTTAAAATTAAAAATATTGGCTTCAAACTAATTTTACTCACAGAAAATATAATTTTCGACATTCAGTAAATTTTTTAATTAAATCCAACAGTCATTTTTTCCTTAAAAAAATAAAATCAACAAAAAATAGTACGCAAATTTCTCAAAAAATGATGTTCGGTTCCCGATATCTTGTGAACAATAGAAGGTTTCAAATTCATTTTATTCATCCAATTTGTATTTGTTTATTTAAGAAATAAAACTTTGAAGAAATGCTACTAAAATTGGTAAAAAATTTTAAGAAAGACAAATTGACAGACGGGATGGGAAGTTATCAATGTGGGTCGCATTCCAGCCTCTTTTTTTTTCGTTTTTGCATGTTAATTTATAGGTTTTCTTTTCAACACTTTTATTCTTTTTACGTTTTTTTTTTATAAACTTTTTTTATAAACAATGAACTTGGCAGTTGTATTTTGGTTTTTTTATTTAGTTTTTAAGTTAATTAAATGAATCAAACAACACGAATTTGTGTAATTACTTTAAGTGTTCAGGTGAAAAAAAAAAAAGTGAAAAATTACACCAGAACATATTTGTTTCTTACTTCAAAAAAATGTTAGTATTTTCCGACTGACGAAAGCGACCCGGGCAAATAATTGACACAAAAGAGGCTGACGTTTGGCAGTCATTCCTTTTTATAATGAGACGATTACCCTCAGCTTGTCAGTCATTTTGGGCGAGAGAGCGTCTTAAACATGGCGATTGACTTTTTCCCGGCCGTATTTTTGACCAAAACATAAAACTTTTTATTTTTTTAATAAGTATGTATTATTATGTGAAAAAAGTTAGATTTTCTGGTCAAAACCGGCACAGAAAATTCATCCGGAAGCACTTCCATGTCAGAATACATTGATGCTTTGCAAATGTATTGGTTCTCATTGAATCAAAATATTGCCATCTCAGTTTTACATTTCTCTTAAGCCAACTCTCTTTTAAAGGAAAAAATTGAGGATTTCAGCCCTTTGTTTGCATTGATAGCTCTTCAAGATCCTCTGAACTCACCACACACACATTCGCCTCCATCTTAATCAACGCCGCTGTATTGTCTAAAGTTTGTACTAGATTAGTTTAGAATTTTATAGAAGATTTCATTGAGGATAAGCCTTACGTATTTGAGCTAAAGCAGGGAATATACAAAAGAGGTGAAGAACTGTTTCTTCCTCTTCCTCATCTGTATAGCTTCTGCAAAATCTGCGAGTTCGTCTGTTTTACAATTTCCTGGTAAGTCAATATGGCCGGCACCAACAACGGTGGATGTAAAACAGTTATGATATCTCCAGTAGTGATGATCTACAGTTTTGGACTGTTATGAAGTGTGTAGAGACAAAGCCTAAAGATTTAATGACATTCTGACTACCTGAGAAAATCCGAATGATTTTAGTTGTTCAGAAAGTTTTTGATCCATATGTATAGATGTGGATTGAGTCAACTTCCAGAAATATCCTAACTTCCCAGAAATAATTAAGAAGTATGAAGTATCCAATGCTGTTTTAAGTCCACTGCGATGAAGTTCTAAGGCTAATAACAGAGCTTGCAATGATTTAATTTCTACATACATAGATATATCTAAGGGTGTATGGAATAGGGTAGAAGAAGGGGGTGCCGCAGTGCCGCGGATGGGATGAGCAAATGCAATTATTGGTTTTTTTGTTCGAGATCGTATATTTTAATCATTCGTATTATTTAAAAATCATTCAAAATTAAACAATTAAAAAACGAAAATTGTGCAAATAAAAAAAATGCAATCCTTCGATAATTTTGAAAAACTCAAAGACATTCCAGGAAAATTATTATCAAACCCTCTAAACGACTAGAACAAGACAATCCATAGACATAATAGGTTTTAATTATTTCTTTAAGGGAAGTTCAATACTTGATCGTCATCAATCGCCAGCCCATCAACTTAAACTAATTTAAACTCAGATAATTTAGACTTTTAGGATACAACACTTTAGTGTTTCTTTAACAAAAGCCAATTATTGAATTATTGAAACCTGATAATATAAAATCCATGGGAATGAAGTGTCAAAATTGGAGGAAATTATAAATCAAATGAGTTGGTTCCTAAGAACTTGGCTCCATACTTAGTGTACAATTTTGACACTTCGACATAAAAGTCAAAGTAAAAACTTGGAATTAATAACAAAGATAGGACTGATATGGAAACCCATATGTTATTAGTTTAATTTTGAAAAATAATAAATTAATTAAAATGTGTATGAAATTTTCTTAGTATTAACGTCAAAAATATTTTGACAGCGATAAATTGAAGTGCAGATCTACATTCATATTAAAACGCTTAAAAAATTCCATACATTTGAAGTGGAGCAAAACTTGGAATGCAATTTTACCTAAACTATGTTTTTTAGAGAAAAATTGTGGGTATAAATGGGTTCATGTAATTCTACAACAGTTTTTTAGTATATAAATAAATGGGTCTATGAAATAACTCCCACGAAATAAGTCCCACTTTTAAAAACGAAATAAGTCCCACCAAAAATTGCTTAAAAAAATGAAATAACTCCCACGAAATAAGTCCCACTTTTGAAAACGAAATAAGTCCCACCAAAATGAAATGATTTAAAAATTTTCTTGAAATGAAATAACTCCCACTCAAAATGAAATAACTCCCCCTTGAATAATATATTTCTTAAATGAATTAAGTCCCACTTTCATAAACGAAATAAGTCCCACTAGTAACAACGTTTGGATTCGTAAAGGTGACGTGAAATAACGCCAAATGAAATAAAGCCAAATTCAAAAGATTTGGCATTATTCGTTTTTGAAAACGAAATAAGGCCAAATTTTCAATTTGGGTTTATTTCACTTTAGAAAACGAAATAAAAGCAATTTGGCATTGTTTCGATTTAAAATTTTGCAGAATTAGGAAAAAACATAAAGTAAAATTATCTTTTGTTTTCTCTCTATGCTAAAACAAGTTTTTTTGAATTGATAGCACGGGAGTTACATATATGACAGATTCTTTCCCATCTAATCTAGATCGGTTAGCGGATACTTTTAGTTCAAATGCATTTAAATTGCAACAATCTGCACATTCCTTCACGGAGCAGACAATGTAATATAAATCTTTTGTTTTTCTGGGTTATTTTGCTGATAAGCACATTATGAATATGAAATTAAAATAATTGAAAGATTAAAGAAAAGAATTGAGTTGATTCCCAACGTTACTAAAGACAAGACGTGTTTTATTAAGATCGAAAAGATTTTTTTAAAAAACTGATTTCGTGTAAGAATATCATAAATCGGGCGTACTAACAGCTAGGTATGTAAAGGGGGGCATGCGGCCCCCCTGCAACCCCCCTGCTTGGGATCACTATAGGATTTGGGGTGGGTGCGAGTTTATGTATATGCAAAGAACTTTTGCATTTGAGCACTAAAATCAAAGAAATTCCCAACAAAAAAAAAGCAAGAATGGCTCACAGTTATAAAAGAATCACAACGCATTCGTGTTCTTTGCATATACCCAAACTCGCACCCACCCCAAATCCTATAGTGATCCCAAGCAGGGGGGTTGCAGGGGGGCAGCATGCCCCCCCTTACATACCTAGCTGTTAGTACGCCGTGCTATCAATTCAAAAAAACTTTAGAAAAGTAGCTATTCTAGACAATAAATCAACCATTTTTGCGTGTTCTTTTTAAAAAGCAACAAAAAGAACATTATGAAATTCAATGAGAAACAACGTGAAGAGCAACAAATAACGGCAAAAATTATTAAGCAATCACTTAAAATGCAAAATTATGAAAATGAAATAAGTCCCACTTAAAACGAAATAAATCCCACCAAAATATAAATTTAGGGGTATGAAATAACTCCCACTTTACAAAACGAATTTATTCCCACTCAAAACGAAATAAGTCCCACCAATGGACGAAATAAGTCCCACTTTTAAAAACGAAATAACTCCCACTTTCAAAATAGCAATTTTTGGTGGGACTTATTTCGTTTTTAAAAGTGGGACTTATTTCGTGGGAGTTATTTCATAGACCCAAATAAATATAGAAACAACTTTCGAAAACCATAAAAAAAAGAGGCTGGTGTGCAACCCAAACTGATAACTTCCCATCAATGCCCAGCTGTCGATATATCTAAAAGATTACCCCAATATTAATAACAACACTTAGTGCAACATAAAGAAAGTTTGAAGTCATTATCTTTTATTATTCTCAAAATACTTGAGTCAAAAACCATTTCTTATCAGTTTTTGTGTTTTATAAAAAAAATCTGTTGATTGGGTTTTTCTAAAAAATATAAATAAAAATCAACAACAATATTTTGCTTACGAAAAAATCCATTTCATTTTAAAACCTTTCTCTGTTCCTGATATTTTTAGAGTAAAACCAATTTTTACAAATTTTAGCAGCAATTTCTATAAGTTTTTATGAAAAAATGCGAATTTGATTTTTAAAATAAAATTAACCATAACATTTTGCATAAAATAAAATAATTTTGAAGTCTCGAGATATTTAATTGGGAAATCAGTTCTTTCTAATATTCTATAGTGTTTAAGATTTTAAGTTTTTATTAGAAATATTGACTTTTAGATTTTTCTACAAATCTTGCATTAAACAAAACAAGTTTGAATACGTTTGAGTCGAAATTAAATGTTTCTTCAAGTTTTTATTTCTTGAAAAATAATGTGCTTAAAATTTTACTAGATGATAAAAAAAAGGTTTTCTTCGACTCATAACATACATTTAGAGGTAATATTATTTTTAAGCTAATACAAAATTCGACGTGACCAATATTTATTTTCAATCTTTTTTTATTTACAAAAATCGCATGTTTATTTTTTTCAAGCTTCTATCAATTCGGTATTACGACACAGTTTAAAATTAAATTAATTAAAGTCTCTAAAATTACTGGTTTTAGAGATATTTAGGTTTATCCAAATTTATATAATTATTGTTATTCTAAAAAAATCATCAACTAAATATTTTTGAAAGTCTTTAATAATATTGCGAACAGTTTTCAAAGTAATTTTCACATTTTGGAAGCCTTGATATGGCCTTTGCTTTTGAATTGCTATAACTTATTAACCGCAAAATAAAGTTTGACACTCTCATCTGTCAAAAGAAAGCCAACAACCATTAAAATTTTATATGCACCTAAAAAATGCACCCTTAACAATCAAAATAATATGTTAATTTTTCCTGTGCTCCATAATGAGATAAAATCCCGATTCCGTTATCTGCTGTCAACCTTTATAAGATTTCATCGAAATATAACACATTATATATTTAGACTATTAAAATTACTTACATAACACTACCGTCTCCCTTTCTCTTTTCTAAAATTCAAACTTTTTGCGTTATGTTACAACATATTGAGATTCATGAATTGAAATTATTATTCTACCCTAATTTTTTTTTCTTCGTTTTCTAAGTAAAAAATCTTATAATCGATGTTATTCAGGGCTTGAAAAACTATAAAAAAAACCCATTAACCATCATTCAGTCAGTCCACCCGTCCCCCGCCGCACCGCTACGCCATAGCACAGCAGCGCCAGTGCCAGCGTAGAGTTTTGAATTTGATCTGCATTGCATTGCTGGAATTTAATTTATTTGACTTGATTCAGCACATCTGGTTTTTCTCCTAACCTTCTATAACAATTTCCATTTTCACTTCATTCCCAGCTTAGCTCAGTCATATTTTTCTGTTGACCTTGCAGGAATTAATCACAAACCGACAAATCATTTTGGTTTATATGAAAGAAAGCTTTCAAAAAATCTCAAAATAAAAAATACAAAAATAAAATCATCTCAAATATATCACGTTACTTTCTGACTCCTTTTTTTTCCATGTTTTATCCATCAACTCCCCCATTCCATGCATCAGCCCCCTCTTCTTAGCAAATAAAGAAAAAGATTACCAAAGGTAGTTCAAAAATAAAAAAAATTGAAAAAAACTGCAAGACTCTGGTAAATTTTACAAATCAAAATCCATTATAAGAGATAAAAGAGCATTTTTCAAACCGTTCTACCGAATAACGAAAAATAAAAATAAAGGGTTAAAAAATTCTCCATTACAAGTCGAAGGACGTGCAAGAAAAACTTCATTCTGCCATTCTTGTTCGTACATCCCTATAATATTTATATATGTAGACGACTACCTCTCGCAAGTACAACATCCTTGGTGCGGTCGTTTGGCATTTGCATCCTTTTTCCATATCCCAGACTTTTTTCCTTGCATCGAAAACAAGAAGAAGAAAAAAAAAAACACACAAACAGAAGAAAAATTCAAGGAACAGCAAAACGAAGGAAATTCCTAGAAAAATGCATATAAATTGATTGCATGCCCATATCGGCATTCCAAAATGGATCTTTATTGATTTTATATAAAAGGATTTAAGAGCACACACAGTGTGTGTTTTTGTAGCTACTCCTACCTAAGGAAGCACAGTGCTGGATTATTCATTTTATATTATGTAAGACAACTTTCATAGAAAACACAAGTATGTCGAGCTGAAAGGCTTGTTTTTCGTAATCATTGGATTTTTTAAAATCATTTTCAACCATAAAAGGCATTTAATACTTATTGATGACAAAAATGCTCCAAAAAGTTTGAATTGCGTTTTCTTTAAGCCTTTTTTTTATATTTATACGGGTGTTTTTTTAGGTATATAACTAAAAGTTGGCAACACTACTAACTATTTTCACTGTCGGCCATTTTGCCAGTAATTTATTATTAGTTTCAATTTCAATGTGAGTAAATAGTCGTCGCATCTTTTTCTCCGCTCACCTTCTTTGCATACGGGACCGTAGATTACGCGAAGAACTTTCCTCTCGAAATTACCTCAACCACTTTTGTTATAGTCCATGCTTCTGCACAGTATAGCAGGACTACTTAATTGCTATCTTAGTTCAAAGAAACAGCGGTTAACAAGAGTAATTCTTCGTTTGTTCTCAGCGCTGGTGTTGAACTAGAAAAATATAGTGATTGTTGGATCAAATCGACAGCCACTTTCGAATAAAAGTGTAGTAAAGTACCCTGGCATCTGGTTGGATCAGTACTTGTATTTCGACAGACATGTAAGTGCTGCTCTGGCCGGAGCTAGGGGAGCCTTTGCCCTGACAAAACGGTTGTTTTTTAGCAGCCGTCTTGACATAAGGGTGAAAGTGATTTGCTACATGGCCCTTATTAGGCCGATGATTGCCTATGGGTGCCCGGTATGGTTCAACGTTGCCCCATCTCAAATGGAAAATATTCGGGTATTTAAGAGACAATGTCTGCGACGTTGCCTTGGAATACACAGGACACCAGAGTCGGAGTACAAACACTACTATTCCAACCAGGTTCTATACAACAGAGCCAACATAAATAGAATAGATAATTTCTTGCTGAAGGTTAGTAGGGGTCACATTGCGAGAGCGATGTCGTCGACTAACAGCTTAATTTTTGGGGCTTAATACTCCAACAATAAGTACTACGAAAGTGCACGTTTAAGTGGCAACATTCCGCCCGAAGCTTTTCTCTATTTAGATAATCGAGGGCTGACGTCCTCGTACTGGACGGAGCCGAGCGCCTTCGGTTCAGTAGGACTGTTTCCGATAGGGACCGAAGAGATAGGGTGGGACAGGAGAACCAGTTTTGGTGGCTTCAAATTGCGAATGTCATTTAAAGTTGTCTAGGGTGTTTGGTCTTGGCCGGCTTACATATAGGTTTAAGGATTGGGTTATGGACAGTCAGGGTGGCACCAAAAAAAAAATGATTAAAAAAAATAAAAAAAACACAAAAAAGGGTTGTCTTCTCTAGATGTCACTTCATCAAAGACTTAAATTAACACACCACGGTACCACGGGATATGTTGTAGCCGCCTGGTTAATTCCAGGAACATATATGGAATGGCCTCCTTGTGAGAGTATCGTGGTGGCTGTTGGTTTATCCTATATGCATAGGGTATTGGTTTTTCATTGTTACCCAGAAAAATTACTATATACCTAGGTAGGCAAAGCCAAGACCAAAGGTTAATAAATGAGTGAATTTATTATGTCTTAATAGCTTGGAAAGAGAAACTCACTCGAAGCATTTCGCCAAATAAGAGAGGGTAAATCTTTGCGTAAATCGTTTTGGTAATTTTCAAAAACTAAGCGAAAAAACAATGCCTAGGGCAGCAAGTGTAAGAACTTGCCACCAAATTAAGGCCTATGGTCAAGTGTTGGTGTTGTAAGTAATTATCTTAAAATCATACCGCCTAACAGCGAAATTCGGTTCGCCGTCACCGTTATACAGCCTGCAAAAGTGATCCTTCCATATCCTCAGCATTGACTGCGGTTCTGCTATGATGTTTCCACTTTCATTTTTTCAGCCTTTGGTTAAAGGTTTATGCACCTGCTCATAAGACTTTCAAACGTCATTCCTGCTTTTGAACCTCCCAACATTTTCGACCGCACGCTTCTCATGTTCCTCTTACCTCTTCTGCTTATAAGCAGTTCTCGTCCTTCTATGCAGCACCGCTTTGCGTACCTGTTGTTTGGCTGCATTTTCCTGCCGACATTCCTCATCAAACCAGGGATTCCTTGTTGGTGGCTGCTTGAAACCCAGCACGTCAGAGGCGTCTTCTCTGATTGCATCTTGGCAATTTTGGCACTGGTTCTCGATACATTGTGTTGGCTGCGGAGAACTACCACCGAAGTTACTTGTGACTCGGTCGAAGAAGGATTTGGCGATCTCTTGCGATTGTAGCCGTTCGACGTTGTTTCTTCTTCCAGCATCTCCCTGTTTTGATTTAGGTCTGGAAACCTGATTAGTCCTCAAAACTCTAAGTTCCATTGTGGATGTTCAGGTGTGGAAAGCGCGTACTGATCATTATGATGTTTCGCCCCGCAGACAAAACTATGAGCCTAAATCCATTATTGGAAGTGTTGTCGTGCAGGCTCTTTTTTCAAATTATTCAAATTCATTCATCAATTATTTCATCCTTTCCTAGCTTAGAATTAAAATTAAAATTACAAATTTTGTCAGCTGTTAAATAGTAAATTCCTGAACAACGCTTCCAAATGATGCAAATTTAAAAACGATGCTGGCCAGAACCTTGAAGTCAATGGTGACCTGACCGCTATTAAGTCTTAATTACTGATAAATAAAGAAAGTTTTTAAATACAAATTCAATATGCATTAAGAAGAAAACAATGCGCTAATTATTGGACTGTTGAATTCGAAATTCGAAAAAGTTTTGAGGCTTAAAAGTTTTCAAAAATAGGTACACTCGCGTTTGCATTTCGTCCCGGTAATCTTAATAATTAGATGAACTTAACAAAAGCAAAAGTTGAGTATCAACAAGGTTTTCTCACTCGTAAACGGATGCTACACGCATTGAAATATGTAGTTAAAATAGCCTAAAAACGAGAATTTCAAAGCTAAACGCAAAAAAAGCTGTACAATGTTTTTGGTCCTCAATACTTTTATATCGTTTCTCCTGAAGAATTAACTTCACAAAGTATTTGATCTACAGTGACGATATCAATTTCATTATAATAAATGTGTCCTCACGGTGTCATCTCTTGAAGACGATGCACGGCGTGATAAAAGTTTGCCACCAAGATCTTGTGATTTGACTCCTTTGAACTTTTTTAAGATCATGTGAAAGATAAGGCATATGTGATTGTGAATTCTCGTCAATCGAATCGATTAGGGACCCTAAGGATGGAACTCGTGAAGTATCCGAGATTCCGAGGGTCATTTCATGCAATTTTGCTGATATAGCTTTTAACTTTTTTAAAGCATACCTTTCTCTTTATGATGAAATAAACATCGAAAGAGCCTGAGAAATATGTAGCATACGAAAACATGCACGTGTTGTAATATTTTATTATTGGTGAAGTGTGATCATAGCCTCTAAATGGCGGCCGCTAAAAACAAACTCCAAAATGTTTGGCTAATAAAGTCATACTATGTCCTCTAGGTTAGCTATAATCTCATAAAAAAATATGGACTGATTTCAAGACGGCAACGATTTAGAAACACCGATTTAAGAATTGTACTATGGAACGTAAGATCGATCTGTCTAAATACAAGGCTGATATAATAGCGTTACGATGAACAGGGTGTGGTGTCTTTCAGAAGAAAGAATATGACGTGTACAACAGTTGTCATACAAAATGCTATACGCTTTGAGTAGGCTTCCTAGTCAGCAAAAAAAATTAAGTCTTTTATTATTGACCTTAAACCTATAAGCGAAAGGCTACGCACTATCCACGTCTGAGGCAAACTTCAGAACATCAATCTTATAAACCTTTACAAGCCTACGAAGGAGTCCCTGAAGAAGAGAAAAAAATATACGACTTGCCATGAACAAGTTGAAAGGGCCCTCAATGTCTGCACAAGGTATGTGATGTAAAAGTCATCCTTGGGAATTGGAACATAAAAATAGGTTGGGAGCCGGTATTCTGGCATTATCAAAGTCCCTACTCAACGTAGTAAAAAATATGGGTGACAATATTAGACTTAGTAACAGTAAATAGATGGCGACCAAAGTTTAATTTTTAACGCCCAAGGCATCTCATTTCTCTTGGTAAATTAAACACTAGTTTTATTATATGTAGGTATCCTTAGACATTTCGCAATATTTTTAAAAAATTGAGGAGAAAGTTCTCAACTTCCATTTTTCACCCATTTTGAATTTTTTTGTCGGGTTGTGTAAAGCTGCACGTCTGTACAAATAAGTGATGCAAGCATATTCTATACATAATAGCATCATCTTTTGACTAAAAAAGTTCCATTTCAAATCATTATGTTTGATTCATCTCTAATTATTATGAACTAGCGGCCCGTCCCGGCTTCACACGGGTAGACATAAATAGGTACAGATATTTAAGTTATAGGCATGCTAATTAAAACGACCATGAATCACTAAATTAGAAAACATTTGCGATGAAAGACATTTTATGGCTACATCTTCTGTTGGTTTTAATAGGAATTTCTAAAGATTTCTATAGTAATCTAGTACTAAATATAACCTATGTTACTCAGTGATAATGTAGCTTTCTAATGAAAAAAGAATTATTAAAATCGGTCCAGTACTTTTTGAGTTTATTCGTTACATACAAAAATACAAATCTTGATCTTGATCTTGGAAGGACAAATTGTTTTCAAATACTTAAAAAGGTAATTTATTTTTAAAATATTGTCAAGAAATTGAGATATGAGTGTGTACTGTTTGATGGGCGGAAAGAACATTTTGTTCCAAATTTGGTGACAAATTACTATCCAAAAGGTCGTTTTTAGCTGTTTTGAAAGCAAAACTAAGTGAGAATTGTTTACAATGTCTTCAATTTTGTTTTAAACAAATTTTTTTCGAATTTTTCTTTACCCTTGTTTCTTACATTACTTTACTACGAGTATATTAAATTTCTTAAACATATTTTGTTGCGCCGAGTATGTTTATACAAATCAGTCCGGCCCCAAAATAAATAAAGGAAGAAAAAAAGAATAATACCAGGAAAAAACCTAAACACTCCTTCAGGAAAACTCCTTACTTATCCTGAAGTGAGAAATTCAAAAAAAAAAGAAATAAAAAAAAAACAATTCTTGAAGTAGTTCTGTTCTCTAAACACAGGAATAGGACATTTTCCATCATCTCCCACTACCACAATATCATTCTTACGCCCATTATTCTTGGTCTTCGTCCTCGTTCTCCATAACCAAACCAAAACCAAACCAATACTGGCAACCACACCGTGCAGTACAACGAGCGACGACGACGACTATAGCCCGCTTCTAGTAGTTATCCTTCGATATTCGAATATTCGTCCTATTTTGGTTCCTTATTCTTGTTCCATTCGAACCGATATTACATTTTTTTTTGAAAACTCGCCCAGTAGTTGCATTGTGTTCGTGTTGTTCGAAAGAAGAAGAAGTATTTTATTCAATTCTCAAGTCGTTTCATTTCTATTTTTCTTTTGCCGATTTCCTTCAACCCGCAGAGACGAGACATAGACAGAGAGAAGGCAAAGCCAAAGTACCATATATACAACGGTATACCTTACATATGCATCTATATTAAGGATATTGGTGCAAATACCGCATTTTTGCACATTGCACTGGTACCTTTCTCCTCACTTTTCTTGGGTTGAAAATCTTATGATATATACGTTCTGGGCCAACGAATTTTCTCGTTTTTGGGTAAAAAAGGATGAAAAATCCAGTGCAGGTGTTACACAGGTCATAAAACGTCATGAATTTAGTAATGCAGCCGAACAGGATTCTTGGGTGTTGGATATTATGCCCATTTATGATCGATTTAACTTTATACTTCTCATAGCATTCTAATAAGTCGTGTTTTATTCAGTTTTTTCCATTTCTTCTTTTTGGAATAAGGATTTTAGTTCGTTTTTTTTTTTACAGTGAGATTTAAAACATTAAAGAAGTGAATATGAATATAAATTCAGGAGGAAAATTGAATTTTAAAAACGTTTGGGAAATTTTTCTTTAAAAAATAGAATTTACTTTCGATCTCTACAGAAAACCTAGCACTTTAAACTAGTAGATTTAACTTATTTCCTTACAGTGGATCAGTTTTATTAATTTTATATTATGTCGATAGATTTCGACTAAAAGAATGGTACAATAGCATCTCACTGATGAGCCGAACTGTTTTGTTAATGGTCAAATGCGTTTTAAGTCTCAAAATATTTAAATTGCATTTATGTAAATATTCAGATAAGCGCTCAAGATCACTTTAAGTAAAAGTCAAGTTAATATCATCTGAAAATATTAAGTAGATAGCAGTGTTGATTAAAGTTGGAATGTCATGATCAGTAAGGACCTCCTCAAGTGACTGCCTGGAGGAATGCCAGACATGACATGAATTGTTTAGAAAATAAGTCATTAATGTATACTTACCATGTTCTTCCATTCATAAAATACTTGAAGGGAAGCCAATGCATTTGTTATTTTGTATTTATGTATATAAAAAGATTAACCCTATCGAAAGCCTTAGAAGAGTTGGTAAATAAAAGTGATATGGTAACAAAAAATGTCTGGATTTGGCATCATTAAAAGCACTTAAGGCTGAATCAACAAAATTTAACAACTTAAGTTGATGAAGGTTATAACTACAATAGATGAAATATTTTGAGGAACCCAGTAGCAGTAAACAATTCGTGTTTCCATAGTTTTTTTTACTTATATAAAACCAGTTTTGCTAATTTTAAAATTAATTTGACAATAACTAATTTTAGTAGCCTGTCATACTAAAAAAGACTTGATAAATTAAGACATTGTGAGATTACCTTACATTAAAAAAAAAAAACATTAATTATTTAATGACGACACTTAAAGGTACATTTTAAAATTTAAAAAGAGGCTGGGATGCGACCCACACTGACAACTTCCCATCCCGTCTGTCGATTTGTCTTACTTAAAAGTTTTTAGGTTTTCGTGTTTTGTCAAAAATGTTGTCAGTTGAATTATTCTTAACAATTTTAAAATTCCCAACAATAGTTTGATTTCAAAATCTATTTTAGTTAGTAACGAGATTTTTAGTCGAAGCATTTCTCATTAGTTTGTATTTCTTATATAAACAAATACAAATCGGATGAATGAAATTAATTTGAAGTCCGAACATCAATTTTTACCAGTTTTGCGTACTATTTTTGTAGATTTTATTTTTTTATGAAAAAACGAACTTGTGGATTTTTATAAAAAAAAAATTACTAAATGTCGATGAAGATCGAAAAATTTGTTGCAGAAAATAATTTCATGTTTTTAACGTACGTTTTTAACATACATTTAGACAAATAAGGCGGTTAAAAACTGTGGTAAAATACTTATTTTTAGTCATTTTTAAAACTTCAGTTAAAGGTTTTATTGAGTTGACATTGAAACTAATCAACTCACCCTTTTTTCTTTAATTTGAGATAAAAAATTTTGAAATTTCGGTAAGTAAAAAGTTAATGAATTTTGATTTTTTTTTTCAAAAACATGTTTGGTCCATCAAAAGTTAGCCCGCCCAACGGATTTTTAATCTAGAGAGTCTAAGCTTTCATTTAATACCTCATTTGTCTAGTCGGCGGATGAGGTAGGTTTGTACCAAAAATACTGTTTTTTGCGATGGGTGGACAAGCGGTTTAGCCCGAGTTTTTTTTGCCCGCCCTCCTGTTTTGAAATCTGTAAGTAAATCCCAATAGACCCGTTGTACTTTTTTGCAGTCGGCTGATGAGGTAGGTATGTACCACAAAACGGTACCGGAAGTAGTCATTTTGCAACCACAAGGCCCATCGAAAGTTAGCCCGCCTTGCAGTTTTGTATATGCCACGACATGCTCTATCTTTTTTTGCCACTCAATTCCAGTCGGCTTATGAGGTAGGGTACCCTACGGTCGCCTCCTGGACTAACTCCAGAACTTACAAAACTTAAGGAAGTATAAATAAATAAAATAAATTAGGTGGCGCAACAGTCCATGAAGAACCAGGGCCTAGTGACTTACAACTCTCAACCATTCCTGTGTGCGAGTAATGTTGTCAGAGATGGAAGGGACCTACAGTTTATATGCCGAATCCGAACGGCTAATTTGAGAAAGCACTTTTCATGACAAGAATTACTCTTGGAGGATTTGTCAATTCCTCGCAAGAGGCAGTACCCGTGAAAAAAGTTAGGTGGCACAGGCAGGGATTGAACCCAAGACCCCTTGCATGACATTCCAAAGCACTAACCATCACGCTACGGGTACTAGCGATACCGATTGAAAAAAGTTTGCAAATTAGTTTATATACATAAGTAGATGTTGTTCCCAAATATTGTGTACAATTCATTTCAGAATTTTCTGATATTTATTTAAGACCAAAAATGGCCATTATCTTGTTTTTAAACAAGATTAAAAATGACTCGGATAATCTTCATAACTACACCAAATTATGTTAAAAATCAAATTCCTTCTTAAGACGTAAATAATTCCGTCCGGGGTCCACCACTACTAACGGATTTAAGATTTAATTTAAAGGTTTTAATATTTTCATTAACTTCTCGTAGGAAGTTATTGTTATTAAATATATTATACATATTATTATTATAATATTATAAGATTTTTAGAGAGATGTCTGTGTGTGCGTGTGTACGTACGTTCGTACGTTCGCGACGTTTTTTCGTCGTCCATAGCTCAAAAACCAGTAAAGATATCGATTTCAAATAAATTTTTGTGTACGGATAATAATGCAGAAAGATGCAGAAAGGACTTTCAAGAAAATTGCGTTAGTGGTTTTTTTACCATAAAAACTTAAAAAAAGCGAACATTGTGATTAACCCTAAATATCTCACGAACCAATAACGCTAGGGGCTTGAATTAAATTATCTACACTAATATTATAAAGAGGAAAGATTTGTATTTTTGTATGTAACGAATAAATTCAAAAAGTACTGGACGGATTTTAATAATTCTTTTTTCATTAGAAAGCTACATTATCACTGAGTAACATAGGCTATATTTAGTACTAGATTACTATGGAAGTCTTTAGAAATTCCTTATAAAACCAACCGAAGGTGTAAGAAAATTAGCCATAAAATGTCTTTCAACACATGTGTTGTTTTCTAATTTAGTGATTCATGGTCGTTTTAATTAGCATGCTTATAACTTAAATATCTGTACCTATTTATGTCTACCCGTGCGAAGCCGGGACTGGCCGCTAGTATTTTATATATTGTAACATGATACCAAACCAGTATATTTTGGGAACAAATTTCAACTAACGGTTTTTTTATAAATCAAAAAAACTAAAAAAAAATATTTGTCACCTCGAAAATTTTACGAACAAAAAATGATTTTATCTCCAAAACAATTTTGTTCAACGAAAAATAACGTTTTTCATCTGGTAAAATTTTGAGGAAAAAATAAAAACCTAAAAAAAAATTAATAAAAGTTGATTTTCGACTCAAATAACTTGTCAGCACTTTAAGACATTTGCTTTAAACTAATTTTTTCTTTTAAAAATATTGGTATCAAAACTCGATAACATTTTGAAAAAAATAGAATTGACAGTTTTTTTTTTACAAAAAATTAAAAATCTAAAAAAAAAATTAACAAAAGTTGGTTAAAATTGATTTTCGACTTAAATGTCTTTTCAAAAATTAAATACATTGGCGCAAAATTTTAGACGATTTAGTACGATGTTAAATCATTTTTAGTATGATACTAGGTTAAAAAAAGGATTTTGATAATTTTAAACGAGTTTAGTATCGTACTATCTTCTTAACATTTTACTAAAGTTAAAATCACCAAATGGCTACTTTATCTTTTTAGTATCGTACTAAATCTGTATGACATATGTCATTTTTCTCAAATGTGACAAAGTGTTTTAAAATTGATAAATTGTGAAATAAAATTTATTTATAGATATCATAAAAAGTAAATTAATTCAAAATGTTTTCGGAGGAAGAAGATTTTGAAATGTTTGAGGATTCAGTGTTGTGTAGGAAAGTTAAAAGTTTTAAAACTCGAGCAAATCCTCTTGAAGAGCTGGACGATGGTGAATTTTACTCCAGGTATATTTTTGATAAAATAAAAATAAATAAAATAAATAAAAAAATATTAAGGTACATATGTTTTTTTTTGTACATTTTTTACATTACATTTCACACTACTCGGCACATAAATGTACAGAGTAGAGAACACAGCACCTTGAGCGACAAGACTATATAAGTCTATAACAACACAAGACATTAATACAAGACAGAAGGACAGAGGAGAAAGAAGAACGAACAGTTAGGAAGAACACATGACAACAGCACGCGGTAGGTTTCGAGTCGGTCCCCCATCTGACTACTAACTGCGCTCACTGATGCTTGATTTCGGTGATCGATGGGAACCGATGCTTTATCAGTGACTAGGCCGTTGCATGTTTGTTTTGTTTGCTCCACAATCTGTCATTATTTAGATGTGTTCATGTTTTTTTTTTAATAAAATGGGTTTAGCATGATACTAGTTAGCAAAACAATAAAAAGTGTTTAAAATTAGTGAAAAGTTAGTAGATTACTATGTATATAGTAAATTGTTAACTAGTATCGTGCTAAGGCCTTAATAATAGGTTGTTTAAAATTTTGCGCCATTGACTTAAAACTTATTTTATCTCACAGAAAATATTGTTTTCGACGTTCAGTAAATTTTTTATAAAAATCCAACAGCCCCTTTTTTCTTAAAAAAATAAAATCTACAAAAAATAGTACGCAAATTTGGTAAAAGATGATGTTCGGTTCTCGATATCTCGTGAAAAAAAAGGTACATATTGACTTCAAATTCATTTGATTCATCCAATTTGTATTTGTTTATTTAAGAAATAAAAACTTTTAAGAAATGCCAATAAAATTGGTAAAAATTGTTTTTCGACTAAAAATCTAATTCCCAAAAATAAATTTGAAATCAAACTATTTCATCAAATGCAAAATATTGTTGGTAATTTTTAAATCTTTTAGAATAATAATTCAACTCACAATTTTTTTAACAAAATACGGAAACTTACAAACCTTTAAAAAAACTTGAGTGATGCAAGGCAACAACTAGACGTGTTTTTTTTCGTCGTCCGATTAAATTCTCATTTTTTCGCAAAACTCGCAGTTTAAGTGCATAAAATCAAGCACATTGCTTTGCCCTAATCTTGGTTATCATCTCTTCGAATCTAAACTTTTATACTTATCTAATTTAAATTAAGCATTAGTTTTTCTTTTTGTTGTACTCTTTAATCGCGATCAAAATATGCCACCAAAACCAAATAAGCGATGCCGTGTGCAACAACAAGACAGTGAGTGTGATTCCTCTCCGAGAGATGCTGATGCAAGCAATTCAACTGGCATTGCTGACAAACTGTGGAGCCGCATTGAAAAGAGGTTGGAGGAGTGGATGGTGACACTTAATCATTCCCTGGACGCTAAACTCAACGCTCTGGAAGATCGCCTAAATGCCCAGATTAGAGAAAATAATTTAATTTTTGAACAAAAACTAGAGAAAGCACGCCAAGATGTCAAACGGCTTGAGCAAGTCATTGATCAGTTTGAGAGAGAGAAAATTTGTTGTGATGCTGTAATTGTTGGTGTACCAGAGTACCCTGGGGAAAACTTGGAGACAATTTACAAAAAAATCTGTGTGACTGTGGATATTCAGCCCCCTCACATTCAAAATATTTTTCGCGCCAAAAAGAAACAACATTCTCCCATCGACTCGAGCATCATACTGAAATTTTCAGATAAGCGTGGTAAACAACAATTCATGCAAGCTGCAGCTAACTTTCGTAAAACAAAAAAAGCTCCGCTTAGCCTCTCCGAAATTGACATCGATTCGCAAAGAAGCTTTTTCATCAACGACAGTCTCACAAAAAATAATTATCAGCTCCAGCGGTATGCATTAAGACTTAAACGAAAGTCTCTTCTATCATCTGTGCACACATTCAATGGACAAGTGTTCATCCGCACACCTAACAGCCAAGATCCAGTCATCATAAACAACATCGGAGATCTGAGGAATGCCGTCGGCTCTGACGATATAAATGATCCGAATATATATGGTAGTTAATATTAATCTTTCAATGCAAGAATTTTTTTTCATTTGCTCTTCTTTTTTTATTTCTAATTTTCTTTCTCTGTCGCAAAAAGATTTTTCTCTTTATTTATTTTTGTTGTATGTTCAAGTTGTTTCAGTTCAAATTGTCTCTTTATTATATTTCTTTAGTTTCTCTCTTTCTTGTGAAATAAATGTTTTCAATATTTTTGTTTTCGATTCCAGCCTCGGTTTAAACTTTTGTTGTCATAATGGGCAGCAACAATGATGCTGGCTTTCACAGCATAAACGAAAAAAATAGATTTTTAGTAAATACTCTTTGCAAAAGTAATAATGGTTTGCATATTTGTCACATCAATGCTCAGAGTCTTGTTAACAAATTCGATGAGTTCAAAATGATATTTGAAGATAGTTTGCTTGATATAATTTGCGTGTCTGAGACGTGGTTTTATCCAAATTTAAATAGTAGTCTCTTTTCTCTGAATGGATTTAAAAAACCTTACAGGGCTGACCGAACTCATACAACGGGAGGGGGTGTTGCAATATACGTTAAAAATTACATCCGGTCTAGCCATGTCAAATGCTCTGATGGTACCGAGGCTTGTGATTATTATTTCATTGATTTATTTGATGGTGATAATAAATGCAGCATTGGTGCCATTTATATGCCACCAAGAGTTGCTAGCTCTCGTCTTATTACACCAATTATAGAAGAAATGTGTTCTCGTGTACCTAAGCTTATAGTTTGTGGAGATTTAAATATAAATCTTTTGCAGCCTTCATCTAACCTATTTAAAACGTCAATGAATTCTCTTGGACTCTCATTTGTGAATAATGTTGAGCCAACTCACTTTAGGCTTGGTTGTATCCCATCACTGCTTGATGTTTTTCTTGTAAGCGATGAAAGTTTTGTTAAATGTTATAGTCAGTTATCCGTCCCTGTGTTTTCATACCATGATCTAATTTTTGCAACCTATGATTTAAATTTTGAGAGGAAATC
The DNA here is from genome assembly GCA_951509635.1 of Eupeodes luniger. Lineage (NCBI taxonomy): Eukaryota > Metazoa > Arthropoda > Insecta > Diptera > Syrphidae > Eupeodes > Eupeodes luniger. The sequence goes on from OX608073.1 coordinate 256,934,372, forward strand.
GACACAATCATTTCAGTTTCGTGATTTTCGTAATGTCAATGTTGAATATTTATTTAGTGATTGTTCGTCCATTGATTTACACCCAATTTTCACTACGTCTAACGTTAATAGTCAAATTGAACACCTTAATGTAGCTATTGACTATCTTTCTAATAAACATGTTCCCTTAAAGACTCGATTTATTAAATCACGTAGCTGTCCTTGGCTTTGTCATGAAATTCTTAATGCAATTAAAGCAAGAGATGTCTCATATCGCCGCTGGAAACGATTTGGCTGTGTAGAAATGCTTCGACTATTTAAAACATCCCGTAATCTGGTAACAAGGTTAATAAAAACAGCAAAATACAATTATTATAATAACAGGTTCAACACAGATCTTTCCTCAAAGTTCTTTTGGAAAGAAGTAAAAAGTGTTGGTTTAAAAAAAGATACCTGTGTTTACGATGAGAGCATTGATTTAGAGGAACTGAATCGTAATTTCTCTACTCCTCCAACCCAACTCAACAATATGGTCTCCGGACTCCCTGAGAACGATAGAGCTGATGCATTTTCTGTGTGTGCTGTTGATGAATATCAAGTAGGAAAAGCAATTTTCTCAATAAAATCCAAATCTACTGGTTGCGACAACAATCATCCCGATTTTATAAAAATCCTTCTTCCTTTCATACTTCCTCATATAACTCACATTTTCAACACTATAATAATGACCTCAACCTATCCCACTTCCTGGAAACAATCCAAAATTATCCCTATCCCTAAACAAGGAAAAAAAAAAGAATACAGACCCATAGCTATCCTTCCTTTTCTATCTAAGGTTTTTGAAAACATAATAAGCAACCAGATAAAAAGTTATCTTAAACAAAAACATCTCCTTCACGCTCTGCAATCTGGTTTCCGACCTGGACATAGTTGCATTTCAGCCCTTCTTAAAGTGTCTGATGATATTAGACAGGCATTAGACAAAAATTATATAACTGTGATAACTTTACTTGACTTCTCAAAAGCATTTGATTGCGTTAACTCAAATATTCTCTGTGATAAACTGACGACCTATTTTAATTTCTCTGACACAACAAAAAATCTTATTCATTCCTACTTGACCAATCGTATGCAAGCTGTATCGTGCAATGGTAAGCTGTCTTCGTTTCTTCCTGTTAGTTCTGGTGTTCCCCAAGGATCTATCCTTGGGCCTTTACTGTTCTCTATGTTCATTAATGATTTGCCATCTGTTCTATCTTACTGTCAGTTTCATATCTACGCGGATGATGTGCAATTATACATTAGTTTTCCCATTGGGATGGTTGAAGATGCTATATCTAGCATGAACATTGATTTAAGCTCAATATATGACTGGTCTAACCGCAATGGACTTAAACTTAATCCAGAGAAAACGAAAGCTATCCCTATATCCAACAATAATCCTCACCTTCAAAACCTTCAAAACCTTCCTCGCCTCCTTTTAAATACATGCGAAATTGAATATGTCACCAAAAAACCTAGGTATAATCTTCAACAATAAACTAACATGGGACACTCATATTGATTCTATAATTGCCAAGATATATGGTTCACTTAGAGGACTATCTGTAACTAAAACAATACTCTCTACTCAAGTCAAATTGAAGCTTGTAAGATCGTTTGTACTACCCATATTATCATATGGGTGTGAGTTGTTCGCAGATCCTGATTTTCATTCACTTCAAAAGTTAAAGGTTGCTTTCAATGCCATTGCCCGTTACGTTTTCAACCTTCGAAGGTTTGATCACATTTCGCTTCAGGCTCGACAACTTTTGGGTTGCAAATTGGAAGCTTTCTTCATGTATCGGTGTTGTTTGTTTCTCTTCAAATTAATTGTTAATAAGACTCCGAACTATCTATTTTCCAAACTTAATTTCTGTTCTTCAAATCGTTCCATTCTATTGCGCTCCTCAAGATATACCTGTTTGACATCACGCAGACAATTTTTCGTTTATGCTGTCAGACTGTGGAATAATGTTCCCAGTCACATGAGGTCTGGAATCGAAAACAAAAAGTTTAATGAACTTATCTTTGAATATTTCTCTAACATGAACTGAGATGACTTTTTTATTATTTATTATTTATCTTCTTCTTTTGCGACTTTGCTTTAAATTTTATTAAATTCATTTAAAAAACTTTATTAAGCTTAAATTTACTTTTGTAAAATTAACTAGTAATATTTTGTTATAATTGTTATTTATTTTTGCTATAATTGTTATTTGATATAATACATTCTTGCATATACTTGTTAATCTTTTGTAATACATCCTGTACTATTTATAAGTTATTCTTAATGTACAGCTGTTTTCTTATCAATAAATCAAATCAATTAAGGCAAGACAAATCGACAGACGGGATGGGAAGTTATCAGTGTGGGTCGCATTCCAGCCTCCTTTTTATATATTTTATTTCGCTCACAGGAACTTAGCCTATCGACATGTCGAATTTTGCCTATTGATTTGAGCCTGCACCCTTACAAAGTGCAACTGACCCATGAGCTGAAAGCAAAGAACCATACGCAGAATGCGTTTTCTCTAATTGGATTTTGGTGTGGAGGAATCATTGTACCGTACTTTTTTAAAAATGATGCTGGCCAAAACATTAGCGTCGATCGCAATAGATCGGTGATCACCAACTTCTAGTGAAGAGATATGGTTGCGCTACTTTCCAAACAGCTCAAGACACAATCGATACATTGCGACGTGATTTAGACTTTTTCTGGTGGGTGTTTATTAAGATACTATGTAAATAAGCCGCAAACCACCGCGGGTTTCAAAGACAACATATTTGATGCCTTCGGTCACATTAAGCTTAATTTATGCTCCAGTCATCGAAAACTGGACTTTTAGAATACGTCCCATTTAAACTATGTTATAGTTTACACACAATTTCATTAATAAGACTTTCAAATAAAGATAAAACCTTTATTGATATCTCTTAAAAAACTTGTATCATTCAATTTTTAAATCGACCAGCCTTAAATAAAAAACCCTTTGAGTTTAACTTCGTTCAGTTCTAAATTATTGCTCTTTTATCTGGAAGCCATCTCATAGGTACTAATAGCTTCTCATAGAACAAAATAAGCACAAATATGAATTTCTTAAAAAGCTATCCTCAAACTCAATTATTGAAATGTCTATTTACAATTACATGATACAAGATGCTTATTATTGGGAATTCAAACTCTAGCTTTTACAAGTACATAAACATATTTCAAAATGCTTACCCTGGAATTTTGTTAAAATTTGTTGATGATTTAGTTATTTTTAAAACTAAGCTGTTGATAAATAGTTGTATGTATATTTAAAAAGTTGTGATTTATGTTTCAATTGTTAAAGCTTTATTATTTTTTCTAACTTATGTTTATCTATAAGATTATTTTCTAACTGACGTAATACTAATTAACAAAACTAAATCTCTGAAAAAGAAGAGTTTATTTTTGCGTTATTAATCTGAAGAAGTATGTAAGGTCGTTTTATATACAAAAATAAATCACAGTGACCAATGAAGCACGTAAGTTGATGCAAAACCAAAAATCTCTCATTAATAAATAACCTTAAACATAAGTTCTCATACAGTTATAGTTTTATGCAAAAACCCACTCCAATCGGGAGAAGAAAATTAGATTTCTGTAGTGTTTCTCAGAAACCCAAAGTATTATTCTAAATTCAACTAACCTAAACCTTACCACAGTCTTTTTTTCAGAAAAAAAAAAACAATGACCTCGAATAAAAGCCAAGGAAATCATTACCCTCTTTTGCTTTTGAAATAAAAATAATCAATAAAAAACAAAGAGATACCTATCCTCATAATATACCTCCCTAACCTAGCTCATAGGATCTTTATGTATGTCGTCGTACCGCTACCGTAAATATTTGCATTTGGTCTCGACTCCTCATTCTCATCCCCTATACAAAAAAGACCACATCATCCACATCACTATCGTCCCAGATAATCCATAACAAAGCTCTGTGATGCCAAACCCCACTTTCAAAATACTCATAGTCGTATAGGGAAGGTACGAAAACCACCCGGGACGAAGACCGATACCGAGAACGAGACCGGGAGTCAGGGAGACACAAACAGAAGAAGGAAAAGGACTCTGTCTGAATTTGTTAATTTTAAAACAATTAATCATGTCTGTGTTTATTATTCTATTAACATTAAAAATGTCCAGTGGACCAGAATAATTTATATCGTTCGCTTCATCCACTAAAGAAAAAACAACAACAAAAAGAAAGAAAAACCGAAGAAAACAATGGAAAAGAAAACTGCGGTGTCTCGAGTTTCAAAGCCTCTCCCACCTCAGAGTCCTTGCTCGAGTTCAACAATAACAAAAAAGAAAGAACGAACTAAAGAAAGAAAGAAATAAAAGAAGAGACAAGGAGCAAAATACACATGAAAATTAGAGGTAAATAGAAGAGACAACGCAGAGCGCAAAATTTGATTGCCATACCCCACCCCCTCCATCCTGACTAAACTTCTGCCCATCAAAAGGACTTTCCCCCACTTAATATGCATCTTATCGCCGGATATCCTTGCCCACTCCATAAAAGTATTTCGATTTATGTCCGCTTCTTATTCTCGACTATACACAAGTACATGTTTGTATGTTGAACAAAGGACGAAACAACTTCGTAGAAGCCAAGCCGTGTGTTCGTTTTGGTCCTTTTCGTCCTCTCTTCTTCTTGAGTGCACGTCGAATAAGTTAAATGCAGAGGAAGAGACTTTTTGGACCAACAATTTGCTAGAAGTTTCCGTAAAGACTTATTTGAGAAAAATGTAGCATCTGGCGGTAAGTTTTTTCAAATGTCACAGGACATAAAGCACAAAGTTGGTAGGTAAGGTATACGAGGATGTATGAAGATGAATACACAAAAAAAACACAAACAATAAAATTAGGTGAGACACACACCGATAAGAGTTAATTAAGTTTATATCACGGAGGAAGTATTTGGAATTTCTAAGACGCGACAGTAATATTTTTTTAGAGCAGGATAATCAAAACTAAAGCCTTAAAGTGTTATGTGTGCCGTATGTTGTGTAAAGGACTAATTATTATTAAGGATATTTATAATTAAACTTCTCATTATTTTGATAATTTTCTAAAGTGCTTATTATACCAGGGCTATATGAGTGATTCAATAAAAATATGTTCAAAATCATCATTTACGAGGATCCTTGTTCACGTCTTTCAATCTTCCGTTTGCGATTTGTGTGTCATGTCCTTGAAAACTTCAAGACAAACTTCTCTGTCACAAAACTCACAAAATACTTGTACACCCAGCTTTTAAAACCATCATCATCACGATATACCAGATAAACCAAAACTTTTGAAACTATCATGTTTAACGATTCATCTCAAATTTTCTATACGAGTCCTTGCTCTCACATCCTTTATTGAGCATACATACTTATGGACTGTATATATTTATGTTAAAGTGTCAGTGTGTCAGAATGTTTGTAAATATGTATACTCTTCCTTTGTCGTAACAAAACAGGAACGAAAGCGGATGAAGACAACATCAAGATGATGATGATGATGAAGAAGATTAAGATATTGCACCTGATGGCAAAAGTAAAGCTGAACTCTGAAGTAAATGTATTGCATTTACCAATGAAGCGTAGCGATTTCAGGTGTAATCTTTTGTAGTAATGGGTTTTATAAATGTATAGGTGAACACTTACGTTCATATCCAGGGGAGAACTACTCAAGTATAGTTAGTGGCAAAAATCGATAAGAGTTTCATTTTGAAATTGAATTTAGTTTTGAGGTGGATCCCAAAGCCTTCAATCCAGCAATTTGTGTAGCTATAAAATCTTTGGTATAAAAATTGACAATTAATAGCTATAAAATCTTTGGTATAAAAATTGACAACTGAGATGACAGTTTAAAGCTGGTATAAATGAAAAGCGTCATTAAGTGTCTGAAGAAAGTGTCTCTATTCTTAAATGAAAGGCTGAAATTAAGCAAGAAAGCTTGCTTAGAAGAACAAGTATCAGGGTTTAACTGTTTGAACCAAATATTTCAAACGGCAATAATTCTTTGGCGTTAGGTAAAAAGGTCTTATAATTCAACAAATTGCATTTTAGGTTTATGATTTGTGTAAAGGCCTTTTATCTCTTTCGTTTAATACTAAGAACTTAAGTATAGAACAAGTCTTAATTTGCTTTTTACACATCAATTCATCTTTTGATTTTAATGTCCCAAGTTCATTGAGTATGTGTGACCAGTTACTGACTTTATCCCTTTTTGAACAGAACGTTAAAGAATTGTAACCACACTATTTAAAAATGTTTTCTTTTAGGGATTGGACTTTCAAGCGAATTTTTAGAACAAAAGTCCATATATGACAATTGAAATGGCTTTGAGAGTATAAGGTCTATAATAAGTGCGTCTATGAACTTATAAAACGAGATAAATTGATGAAAACCGCCAACAGTTTAAGCAGAAGGGAGGTTCTCCTGAACGGGCTTCGTAAATGCCAATGTCCGTTTTATTTATAAGGTAATTTTTCCCGTTTCAAAATCCCGTTTTCTATAATCCTGCTTTTTATAATCCCGATTTTTTTTAATCCCTCTTTTTGTAATCCCGTTTTTTATAATTCCGTTTTTTTATTATCCTGATTTTGCAATCAAAACTAGTTGTTTAATTTTAAAAAACCGTGCGATATTTAAAATTTAAGCAACTGATTTTATTGCAAGTCGAAATAAGAAAACAAATTGAAAAATGAGATATGTTTCTGGATTCATTTTATGTACAGTAAAAACCAAACAAATTACGATATTATTATATTTTAGTCAAGTAATTTAACATTCAAACCTTTGACTCCTATTGTAATTTAGTTTAATGCACGTATTTTGTAAAAACGGGATTGTAGGGATTTGACGGGATTTTAAAAAGCGGGATTGTAATTAATCGGGATTTTGAATAAGCGGGACTTTCAAAGACGGGATTTCAAAAAATCGGTATTTTTGAAGACGGGATTATAAAACTTTTTTTTTCGGGATTTTTTAAAAACGGGATTTTAAAAAGCGGGATACCAATACGCTCCCGTTTGTAGGGTTTCGTGTTTTGTTTCTCAAAAATTTACAAATTACCAACAATATTTTTCATATAATGAAATAGTTTGATTTCAAAATCAGTTTTTGTTAACGAGATTTTTAGTCGAAAACCAATTTTTACCAATTTTAGTAGCATTTCTTAAAAGTTTTTATTTCTTAAATAAACGAATACAGATTGGATGAATCAAATGTATTGAAGTCAATACCTTCTATTTTTCACGAGATATCGAGAACCGAACATCATATTTTACCAAATTTTGCGTAGATACTATTTTTTGTAGATTTTATTTTTTTTTTATGAAAAAAAAAACTGAATTTTGGATTTTAATAAAAAATTTACTGCATGTCGAAAATTATATTTTCTGTGAGTAAAATTAGTTTGAAGCTAATATTTTTCATTTTAAAAAAGATAATTGAGTCGAAAATCTGCTTTTACCATTTTTTTAGGTTTTTATTTGTTCATTTTTTTTAGGTTTTTATTTGTTGTAAGAAAATTGTCCATTCGATTTTTGTCAAAATTTTACTGAATGTTGGAAACAATATTTCTCATATGATAAAATTAGTACAAAGCCAATATCTCAAATTTTTGAAAAGATATTTAAGTCGAAAATCAATTTTTAAAAATTGACTTTTGTTAATTTTTTTTCGGTTTTTAATTAAAAAAAAACTGTCAAATCGATTTTTCTCAAAATGTTATTGAATGTTGAAAACAATATTTCTTAAAAAATAAAATAAGTTCAAGGTAAATGTCTCAAATTTTTGAAAAGTAAAAAAAAACACCCACGCAATTTTCTTGAGAGCCCTTTCTGCATCTTTCTGAATTATTATCTGTATAACAAAATTTATTTGAAGTCGATATCTCTTCTGGTTGAAAATTTTGACATTTCTCGACGTTTCAAGGTCTCTAGAGTCAAAATAAAAGATTTTTAGAAAGATGTCTGTGCGTGCGTATGTACGTACATACGTTCGTATGTCCATACGTCTGTAAGTTCGCGACGTTTTTTTCGTTGTTCATAGCTCAAGAACCAGAAGAGATATCGACTTCAAATAAATTTTGTTATACAGATAATAAGGCAGGAAGATGCATAAAAGGGCTCTCAAGAAAATTGCGTGGGTGGTTTTTTTACTATATCTGTTTAAAAAAAAAGGTGAAAATTTTGGTTAAACCTAAATATCTCATCAACCAATGACGCTAGAGACTTCAATTAAATTTTATATTTATTATTGTAATTTGATACAAAACAATTATATTTTTGGAAAAAAATCCAATTAACGGTTTTTTTTATAAATCAAAAAAACTGAAAAAAAAAATTTGTCACCTCGAAAATTTTACGAATAAAATATGATTTCATCTCCAAAACAATTTTGTGCAAAGAAGAATAATGTTTTTGACATCTGATAAAATTTTGAGAAAAATCTAATCGACAGTTTTTTTTCTAAAAAATAAAAAATCTAAAAAAAACATTACTCAAAGTTGGTAAAAATTGAATTTCGACTCAAATATCTTTTCAAAAACATGAGATTATGGCTTCAAACTTATTTTATCTTATAAAAAATATTGTTTTTAACATTCTGGTTAATGTTGAGAAAAATCGAATTGACAGTTTTTTTACTAAAAATAAAAACCTAAAAAATAAATTTATAAAAGGTGGTAAAAATTGATTTTCGACTCAAATATCTTTCGAAACTTTGAGATATTGGCTTTAAACTACTTTTATCTTTCAAAAAATATTGTTGTCAACATCCAGTAAAATTTTGAAAAAAATCTTATTGACAGTTTTTTTTACAAAAAATTAAAAACCGAAAAAAAATTAACAAAAAATGGTAAAAATTGATTTTCGACTCAAATATCTTTTCAAAAAGTTGAGATAATGGCTTCCATTTAATTTTATCTTATAAGAAATATTGTTTTCAACATTCATTAAAATTTGGAGAAAAATCGAATTGACAGCTTTTGTACAAAAAATTAATAACCTAAAAAAATTTAACAAAAGTTGGTAAAAATTGATTTTCGACTCAAATATCTTTTCAAAAATTTGAGATAATGGCTTCTAACTAATTTTTACTTATAAGAAATATTGTTTTCAACATTCGATAAAATTTTGAGAAAAATCGAATTGACAGTTTTTTTAGAACAAATAAAAAACTAAAAAAAAAAACAATACTAAAACTTCGTAAAAATTTATTTCGACTCAAGTAGCTTTTTAAAAGTTATAAATACATATTGGCTTCAAAACTTATTTTATTTCACAGAAAATATTGTTTTCGATATTCAGTTATTTTTTTTATAAAAATCCAACAGACCGTTTTTTCATAAAAAAATAAAATCTACAAAAAATAGTACGCAAATTTGGTAAAAATTGATACATATAGACAAACTTTTAAGCAAGACAAATTGATAGACGGGATGGGATGTTTTTAGTGTGGGTCGCGTCGCAGCCTCTTTATCCCTGACATTACTTGCACACAATAGTGGCTGGTATTCGTAAGTCTCTAGACCCTGGTTCTCTACGAGCTGTTTATTTAAATTATTTTTATTCTTCAATTTATAAAAGAAAATATCATCTAAAGCCGATTAATTTCTTGTGCAAAGAAAGTTTAATTGGCCCATTCAAAATTGTTTGGTTGAATTTTGAAAACTTTATTAACAATTTATTAAAGGGCGTCTCGTCGTTTTTTTTTTTTTTTTTTTTTTTTTTTTTTTTTTTTTAAATTCATTTTTTTATTCATTTAAACTTAACTCTACTTACATGCTAGACAAAATGGGAAACTAGCCTAATTAATTCTACTTAAATATAACTTACTGGCCCTAATCGGGCGCTCTAAGAAATTCATGATTCTTAAAATTAATGCCTTTCGGCCTACGAACTAAGATTTTTTTTATTTATTTCAATTTATGTTTTTTTTTTTTAGAAAAGTTTAAAAACTAAAATCTTTATCATTTTTTGGGTTTTTTACTTACATACTAAAGTCCTTAAAATAAAACTTAAAATTACCTAATCTACCTACAAACTACTTAAAACTAGAACAACCACAGCGGCAAAACAACTATGTCCTTCTATTTGTAATTCCATCGAGAATTTTTATAATATTGTCTGTGATATGTGTTCGCATTTTTTTTTTTTGTATTTTTGATTTCTTTTTTTTGTTTTGTATTTTTTTTTTTTTTTTTTTTTATTATTTTTTTTTATTTTTATTTTTTTTTTTATTTTATTGTGCCACCATTCCTGCTCTACTTAAATCTTAAACTTAAGACTAAAACAAGTATGTAAGCCGGCCAAGGCAAAAATACCCCACCCCGGATTACCCATTATCAGTTGCAGTTTGAAGCCACCAAAACTGGTTATCCTGCTTCACCCTATCAATGCGGTCCTTTTCGGACACAGCCCTACTGAACCGAAGCAGCTCCGCTCCATCACGAGCGACGTGACGCCTGACGTGGTAGATAAGCGGTACTGCCAATCTATCCTGTATCATGCCGCACTGGTCTAGATAGAGGAATGCCTCTGGCGTCTCGTCGTGCTTGTTATGGTATAGGTTTACCATCACTTGACATGTGAAAACAACGATTTTAACTTTACAAGAAATTTTATTTGTTTCTATGACACTTGCTCTCATTTTAAATTGTTTTTCCAAAACACCTCCTTCAGGTGTCTAAAGGGAATACATTAATTTATAATTTAAAATATAAAAAGAAAATGTTCATATTTGAACGAGTTATTTGTGTACATTCAAAATACACGTTATTTGTTCTTAAAGCATTATTGATGTTGATTTAAGTAAGATACTTAGACTTTCATATTTGAAATTCTTCCTACGCATATAAAAATCACATGTGATGTTTTTTTTTTTGAAAATGTCACAGAACACAGGTTACTGAAAACCAAATCCAAAAATCAAATTTTTTAAGAAAAAGCAATTTGTTTATAAAAATGGAAAAGAAGAAGAAGAAGACGAATCAGAAGAGAAAATTATTATTATTATTGTTTGTTTGAGTGAGTGTGTTGCTCTGATGGCTCAAATCCAATTAATTTGCCACCTTTCTCTTAATTCCTTTTATCTTTGAGAGCAGTACGTAACGTATATTTGTAACATATTTCTTCTTCTTCTAAGTGACATCCATCCTATGGGTATCTATGTATGTAGAAAGTTACCATATACCTTTTCCTATGTTTAAAATCATTATGAATAAAATACATAAACATAGGTACATACATATATGGAAAGTAACATGCATATGTATCTATATAGACATATGTGACTTTAAATTTTAGGTATAGGTACGTACATACATAGAACTTTACATACATTAAACGAAGTAAGGCGTTGTTTTGGCATCCTTCTGAAGCATTAAATCACAAAATTACACTCCACACACATAAAACATCACATAATGGAAAATAAGCTTCTGATGTGATATGCAAAATATAATTATCTCAATGAATTGAGGCGTGAAATCAAAATTGTCTTCGTTCCTTTTTGAATATCCTCAAACTCAAGCCATCTCACCTCCCCTCACCTCCCTGATGGATCCTCTTATCCACTCTCAATCCTTATATTGTGATATTTTGTGTGTCTCTCTAGCTGGCTGTATTTTATGTATCATCTCATTTTTTGAAAGATACTCTGCTGCTCTGTTTTCAGCTTCAATGAATTCTACATTTTTTGTTGTTGAATAATTTAACGATGCTAACGTAGGTTTAGGTAGGTAGGTATACATATCTCCCCGACGAAGCCTAAACAACAATGTCAACTGATTTAAAAGGACATCAAAGTATTAGGATCCCTCGTTTGCTGCTTTAAAAACTCTACAAAACATACATCAGAAACACAGAAACGAAAACGTGGGCACTTGCCAGCCGATGATGTCTAATAAATAATCCCTGCATATCTATTTGAGCGCAAACACAAACAATTTTATCGGCATCGAGCGAGGACGACAAAGAAGGACCTGAAGAGTCACGAACAGGAACACGGGCTATCCACACGCTCGGCTCCAATCCTGGCACAGTTCATACTTACAACAGCAGATTCATTTTTCTGCATCAAAAATTCCAACAGACAGATTATTGTTTCCCCTGATGTCGTCGCGTGCGTCATCGTCATCGTCATCATCGTCCTTCGTGGTGATAGAGGACGTGGTTCAATTCGCGAGGGTGAATATGAAAAAGACAACAAGGACGAGTACGAGTAGGTATGATTTGTAAACCTACTCGAAGGTATCACAACATGTTCTCGCTGATAATTTGCCTTCCAGCCCACACATTAGGTACATCATATCCTTTCGTTCGACTCGTTGAGATGAACGTGAACGAAGCAATGACTGACTGCTCAAAGCTACTCAATTTGAATTCGAGGAATCGATGACAATGGTACGCATCATCTTGTTTGTCAAAATTATCCATTGCCTATATTGCCGCCAAGCCAACACACACATTACTTCAGCTATTCATTGGGCTGTATATTATTTTGTATCTTTCTTCGTTGAAGATTACCAAAGCTAAGGATATACTTACAAGATAACTTCAATGATTCGAAAAATTTGATCATCACATCACATAGCCTCGAACGTTGCTCGTCGCTCGTCGCTCATCGATTTCGTGAAAAATTGTCAAATAATGGATTCTCACGGAGGCAATTTGGATGCCGTCAACAACGAGAAATGAGATAACATTCACTTTAGTGAGTCCTTCAAGAACAAGAAAACAAAATTTGGGGGTGGGTAGGGGGCGTGGTTGGTAGTGGCAGTGGCAGCATACTGTTGTTGGATATTTTATATCTCCTCCCATTCCCATTTTTACTACTATATTGCTTTATTTGAGAAATTGAGTGATACTGGAGGAGTATCTGGGAACATTAGTGATGAGTATAAACTTGCAGGGAATCAGCAGGATGAACATTTCTTCAGGTGAGTGATTTTGATAGAAAAGTGTTCGGAAATCAAATGTCAAAGAAAATGTTCAAAATTGACACAATACACAAATTTAACATTTTTTTCTTGTTGTTATTGTTTGGTTGTTATTTAGACGAAAGTGGATATGGCAGCAGTCTAATGTAAGCAGTTTACATTATACAACAAGGATTTGTGTGACTTAAGGTATATTACAGACGACGGAGGAAGACATTTAAAGAGTAGCTATCAGCGAGATAAGGAAATATAATTATTATTACTTTTGAATGAATGCACTGTAATGTGTTATGTGTGCTGAAGATTTCTTCTTAAATGAAATCTGTTTGGAACAGCCGGAAAGACTTTCATGATCTGAAATAATTATTGGAATAAAAGACTCGCCCTAAGGCAACTCGAGTTTCTGAAGTTGAATCATCAGATCATTCATATTATTGAATTTCTTATGCCCGCTAGAACCGTTTGGAATTAAAACTAACTGGGATTGTCTCCACTATTTCTGCAGGAATGTTAACTGGTAACTAGTATTTCGCAATAGTGACGTGGAATCAATATACATAAGTGAAACATCTATCAAGCCCAGGGTAAACTCAGGGATCTATTCAAGCTGAAAATAGGTTATAGGGATTAGTTCTTATTAAGCCAACAACAATGAGGAAAACCGGACCAGGTTTGAAAAACCTAGATACTTAACATTCTAAATATCGGGTTTTTCAATCAGAGAGCTACAAAAGTTTTATTAAATACAACAAAAAAGGTTTTGGATATCAATGAAATTCTTTATCCTTGTGAACGTACGTTCGATGCCATTATGTATGGAACTCAATTTCTTTTGCATGGCCACCACGGGCACGCTTGCAGAAGTCCAGACGCTGAACCCAATTTTCGACGGTTTTCAAGTATACATAAATCGGCCGATACTGCTGCAATTTAACGTTCGGTATTCGTACGAAGTTCATCAATCGTCGCGTTGCTGGCTTGTTGGCATAGACCATAGATTTGACGTAACCCCACAGGAAATAGTCTAGTGGCGTCAAATCGCATGACCGAGGCGGCCAAGCGACTGGACCATTTCGTGAGATAACACGTTCTAGAACCTTGGTTTCCAATAAATTGATTGTGACATTCGCTATGTGGCTTATGGCGCCGCCGTCATGTTTAAACCACATGTCCTCCAAGTCCATAACATCCAATTGGGGCCTTAAATATTCGGTTATCATTGAACGGTAGCGATCCCCATTCACAGTAACGTGTCGGTCTTGATCATCACGGAAGAAGTACGGCCCAATGACGCCGCCACCGGCCCATAAACTACACCAAACCGTTATTTTTTCGGGATGCAATGATGACCCATGGAGTACGTGTGGATTGCTGCCTGAGCAATACTGCATATTTTGTTTATTGACGAAGCCATTCAGCCAGAAATGAGCCTCATCGCTGAAGATGATTGTTCGATGAAAATCCAGTCATTTTCAAGTTGTTGCTCAGCCCAATTCACGAACATACGACGCTTCTGGTGGCCAAGCGGCTTCAGTTCTTGCGTCAATTTAATCTTGTAAGGATGTAGGCCAAGATCTTTTTGCAAAATTCGACACAACGACGTCACAGAGATACCCAACGCTTAAGAACGAGTTGTGAAAGACACATTTGGGCTTTCTGCAACTGAAGCCCCATCGCGGCGGCCGGCGGCGGCAGCAATATGGTCGACACTACGGGCACTTCTTTGTTTCACTGGCACGTTAACATTTTGTACTGTGCCTGTGGATTTAAATTTGTCCACTAGATGCTCAATTGTTGATTTGCTAGGACGATTATGACTACCATAAATTTGATGTAGTGCTCTTAACGTTGAGGCCACTGACTCCGAATTTCGGTACTAAATTTTAATAATTTCGACTCGGTGTTGGCTCGTATATCTTTCCATCATGAAATGGCAAACCTTACTTAAGGGATTTGTCAAAAGAACGGCAAGAAATATGGCATCGTTTGCTGTCCCTGTTGCTCTACTTTTGTAGCTTCCCATTAACCATTAATCGAGGAAGCTAGTCAACTTTCAATACTCGATATTTGAATCTTGTGGAATGAACATGTATTTAGGATTTTTCCAAGAATTTAAGAAGTTCTTAAACCCCCTTCTGATTAGGCTATAATCTTTAAAACCATTAATTGTCTACAACCTAAGTATAATTATTCATATTTTTGGACAGGTGCCCTTAAGGATAGAATCCAAGAACGAACTTTGAAAATTTTAGGTAAAAGAACTATAATTTAGATTTTTGTTTTGCTTGGACACCACCTCAATGCTTTATGTGTTTCGTTGTTTCATCGATACTTTTCGAAGCAATTTTCGGTCGAAATCGTAATTTGCATTCTTCCCTCGACAAATTGACACGACTATGTAGGTTGACCAATGACCATGGCCAATATAACAAGTCAAGTTAAAATAGGCGGATTGTTATCCGGACCGCCTCCCCTTTAAAAAAAAAAACTGAATATTATCACCAAGTCCAGCCAGATACTGTCAGGACATTGTTTCATTTATGGCGCTGAGGCCTGGACCCTTTCAAAGAAAGATGAGAGCATCAAAAGAAAAATTCTTTGGGGTGATTTTTAGTCCCGTCTGCATAGATTTAGAGTGGAGTAGAAGGTACAACGACGAACTGTACAATCTGTACAGCGACACTGACCTGGTTAAAAATTAAAGTCCAACGACTTAGATAGCTAGGTCATGTAGAGCGAATGGACATCAACGCTCTAGTCCAGAAGATCTTAGAATCCAATCCTGAGGGACGGCGCAGTAGAGGAAGACCGCGACTCAGGTGGCGCACGCAGGTAGGAGAAAATTCCAACCAACTTGGCGTGTGAAACTGGAGATAGCTAGATGGCTGGAGAAGCATGTTGGTTGAGGCCCAGGTCCACCCCGGACTATAGCACCACCTTAAGTAAGTAAATAAGTAAGTGTTTTATAGATACTTACATCCTTTTTTTTCGAAATAGTAAGTTGCATTCCCCCTTCAAACAAATCTACCTTAATACTCTTATTACCAAGAATGACTAGATACTAGAGATTATTTTTCCAGCAGTACAAGAAGAATGTGGAATGCTTAAACCATTTTTGTTTTTCCCTCTCATTTAAATATTAAAAAAAAACTGATAAAAATTGATATCTCTTTTGAAATCCTTCCCTATTTTCCTTATGCTAGAACTCTGTTAAAATTATGGAAGGAATATAATCATAGTTCTTTTATTTATTATATAAATTAAGGCTTCTGTTTCCATAGGCCAAATAAAAATAACTAAAAATACAGCCGCACACCTAAGTAAGAACGAATTTTCCCACCACATTTCGAATAATTATCTTGGCATCATTTGAAAGTGTTTTTGAATAAATTATTTGTTTTTTTTTTAATTTAGCGAAACCCGTTAATTAAATGACAACTTATTTGACAGATAGTCAAGTTTTAAATAAAATGGCTGCTATCAAAAGTCAAAGTTTAATAAGGTGATTATTGTCTTAGAGTTACCCAAATCTGAAGGACAACATTTTATTCAACCCATTTAAAATAACTAAGCTATTTTTTAGCTAAAAATTTTCAAAAAATAAGCGATTTACTTCCCTTTATTTATTGTGTTTAATTAATTGATATTAGGAAAATACAAATTTAGCTTCATTTACTAAAAACGGTTTATCTGAAGACACTTTAAAAGTGACAGTTTGTAAAAAAAAATCAAAGCAAACAAACTTATATTGAGGAACAAATTTATTTAGTTGAAATGTCAGAAACTCAGAATTTAGCAAATTAAAAATAGAAGTCATTTTGTGATTTTAGCTTTAGCAAAATGTTAAAAGAATGTAAGTTGCAAAAATCGTCTAAAATTATTAAAACCCTCTAAATGAGTGCCGACCGTGAGCACACGAGAGTAGTACATTTTGTCTCTGTTGTGTTGTTTCTGTAAAACACATTTGAAGGATCAATAACTAATTATCTATTCCCTTTGATACATACATATGTATGTACATACATATGTACATTTGTATGTATAATCAAAACAAAAGAAAACCAACGCGCCACTTGGCTTCCTCGATAGTGACGTGGATTCCAGCGCACATATGGTTACAAACTTAATTCTTTCTGGAATGAGAAATTTTATCCCGAATAGGGTTAAATCTATCAAACCTAAAGAAAACTCATGGTTTGATTCGAGCTGTAAAGAGGTTATTAAGATCAAAGATGTAAGTTTCCGGATTTATAAAGCCAATCCCACTGAGGAAAACCGGAATAAGTTCAAACAAGCTAGAAAGACCTGCAACGGTCATATTCAATGAACCAAATTTTTGCATCAACAGAAATTAAGGCAAAACATACCACAATGTAGTACAAATTTCTGGTCATTTGTAAAAAACGTACGAAACACTACGTCATTCTCGGTTCCAACGCTCGTCCACAATGACACTCCCTATGTGAGCTCGATTGATAAAGCCAATTTGCTTGCAGCACAGTTTGCTGTTAATTCGACGCTACCGGTGAGTGTCATGAGTCCGCCTGTTCTTGAGAGTGTAAATGATTCTATGGGAGGAATCTTCATTCGCACTCCTGCAGTTGCAAGAGTACTAAAAGACCTTGACATACACAAATTCGCTGGCCCGGATAGTATTCCCCCTATTGTTCTGAAGATGTGTTCTTCAATGCTGGCAAAACCACTGCGTAAGCTTTTCCATCTGTCCTATTCTATAGGTCTCTTTCCGAGTAGATGGAAAACTGCATTTTTCCAGCCTGTCCCTAAAAAACGCGATTCCTCCCCCTCTTGCTATCGTCCCATTGCACTAACGTCCCTTCTTTCCAAGATCATGGAAACACTGATCAATTTTCAGCTTAAGAATTATCTTGAAGAACGGAAGTTTCTTAATGACCGGCAGTATGGCTTTCGTTGCAATAGGTCCACTGGTGACCACATCACATTATCTCACCAAACAATTTAAAATGAACAGTCGTTTTGGAGAAAGTAAGATTATTGCACTAGATATTTCAAAGGCATTTGATAAAGTTTTGCATCAAGCTCTCTTATCGAAAATGCATGCTTTTGGTGTATCAATGAATCTCTTCTTCGTTGGGTTAGAAATTACCTTTCGGACCGTTCAATTCAAGTAGTATTGGACGTGTTCAAATCTGATATTCACAAAATAAACGCAGGTGTGCCCCAGGGCTCCGTTTGTCTCCGACGCTCTTCCTTTTTTTTATAAATGATCCTTGTCTGAAAATACTAACCCACTAAATTGTTTCATTGATGACAGTACCCTCAGCTTTTCATATTCGTTTTTAGATTCTCATCCTTGTTCTTCGGATGTGGACTACCAACGGAAGCGTATGATAAGCTCATTAAATTCTGACCTTGACAGCATTGTCAGCCAATAACGTATTTAAGTCTTCTGGATAGAATCGAAAAAAGAGCTCAAAAAATGATAGGAGATCGTTATCTTGTCGAGACATTTGCTTCTCTTGAAGGTATCATGCCGCAAGGTATCATGCCAGTCATTGTTTAATCGATATTTTTATAAACAATGGTCTAGTGAAATAGCCCTTAAACAATTCAACCGTAATACCCGTTCTGCTAGGAATACCCATCAGTTTACATTTGAGCCCAATTTCAGACGTAATGTTAAGTACAGAGAGTCTTTCTTTAGCCGCACTACACGAATGTGGAATGCTTTAATATGCTCAATATTTCACACTCATTACAATTTGCAGACATTCAAAACCAATGTGCATCGGTTTCTCCTTTTTAAATCCTATCCTCCTTTCCTAATTGCTCGCACTGTGTTTAATCATTATAAGGGTATTTATAACCCCTTTAGTGCGCGTATATGGTAAAAAAAAATATATACATGGAAATGACTGATGTTTTTATTCTTAACGAAATCAAAACGAATCTTCTTCAAACTTCAATTTCCAAGTTTGACTTTAACAGACTAAATGGTTTACGCTGTAACAGACAAACGGAGTCGCTTGATTAAAATCTTGAGTTCGAAATTTCTTACCAGTGCAATACTTGCAATATAGTATATTTGTAAAGCAAGTTAAAAGTAAGGTAAATATTTGAAATATTCCTTTGGCCCTAGAAAATGAGTAAAAAAAACATCTCTTCTACATTACGGGTTACAACTTCGAAACCTCAAAAGTGGGATGCTTTGACAAATCCTCGAAAAGCTCAATTCTTGTTTAATAACTTAGAGAATATCAAATTTTTATTGATGTCTTCATTATTGATACAAAATGTAATTAAACAAATTAAGTCTCATCAATCAAATTATCAATGTATCCGCAAGGATAAGACGAAACCTCTATGTCCTCCTTCCAATACCCAGACTGAAAGAATTGAATGTCCTGTTGTGAGAGGTGAGAGATAGCTATATCCTGAAACTGATATTCTATCTAATATTCAATATGTCAAAAACATATAACAAAACTATAGAATTCATTTGCAGATTGGGGTTCCACATTTCCAAGAAAGTTTTTTCCAAATTAATTCTACACACGTATACTATTTTATCTTCAAATCAAATCAACCGATAAGGGATACTTCCATTGAAATTAATTCATCATTCAAAAATCTGCCATATGATGAACATATTACGTACAGCAACAGAACATCAAATAAAACCTTCTCTATATAATTATTATTCGTCTAAAGACACAAAGACTTTACTATATAATAATAATTATCCATCAACCGCCATCATAACCACTGTACTCTTCTCGTACACCCTAAACACTACACACAACCTCTCTCACCCCCTAAAACAAACTTGTGCTCCAGCTCCCAACTCCCAGATCCAGCTACATCAGACAGCTCCAGATTTCATATGTGGAGTATATGAGGTACAGAATTAGTAGTCCCATTATATTATTATTGGCCCCCAAGCGAAGTCGTGTCTTCCTTGTCGTTTCCTGATATTAATCTTCAAATTAACCTCCACTTGTACCACAATTTTCATTACTAACTGGGCCATTAACACATCCTTTTGATAGTCATCTCTTTCTGATGCTGTTGATGCTGGATGTTGGAACTAGAGCTGGAGCTGTAGCTGTAGCTGTAGCTGAAGCAGGGGTATGCTGCCCAAACAATTAATTGTAAATGGTATAAGAAAATTCCCATATCATGTAATATGTGGACTGACCAACCAACCAACCCACAGCATAACCACCATACCTTACCTACCCCCATAATACATCTCCGACTAAAGTACCTAAAGCTTTTCTTGTCGTCGTCCCTGTCTACAGAGACTTGGCAACCATTTTAACTGGGATATATGTGGTAATGTATGCCCTATAAGGTAGTGTACCTAACTATGTTTTTGTTCCACCAAAAGAAAAAAAAAAAAAAAAGATTTTTCTGGTCGAGAATAAAAACTACCATCAGTGTAAGGGGTGGGGACTGGGGATGGGGATTGCTTTAAGGACTACGAATGATATACCTAAAAAGAAGCTCGACTTGGTTGGGTGTATTTGCTTCTTGGAGGAATTGCTTTAAGACTTTTAATTCCAAAAAAAGGGAAACTAAGAAACGTCTTCCTTTCTTTGTATAGTCATTAGACCAGTTTATACCAATCAATATAAATTAGAAATATATTTGTTTTATCTAAAGGGATCTGGTTGGAAAAACTTATAAGTAAAGGTCTTTTAAAAAAAGGTAATCAAATTATGATTTGTATACCATCTAAATGGGTTAAAATTAGACTTGTTGGGGTATATTTGGTTTATTATAAATCCCAAAAAAAGGAAAATACAAAAAATTATAGTTTCCTTTTTAAAGTCATTAGTCCAGTCAATTGAAATACACACATTTTCGGTCATATATAAGATTTCTTTAATCTTAAGAACTCGGTATGTGAAATCATATGTATTGGAGCAGAAAGTGAGCAAGAGTGGTGTTAACCTGGAAGGCAATTTTTACGACAATGACTACAACGACATAGCTTCATCCGTCTATCTACTGAGACAAAACGTCACTGTTGGCAGAGAAAACTTTGAATTAGTCAAAGAGTTTGCCTATCTTGGACCAAACACCAATTTTACGAACGATACCTTACTTGAGCTCTGACGAAGAATAACCAAGGCTACTATAAATGGGTTAAAAATTCCTTTCTCCAAAAACAAAATGCACGTTATAAAGGGTTTTTCAATTGGTGCGGGTAGATTTTGGAGCCCCGTGGTGGCCATTTTGTTCTGGTGTCATCTGTCCAATCTTTTGTTTTTTATTCAGTTGTTTATGCCAAATCATCATGGCAAGTTACACGATTGAACAGCACGTTCAAATGATAAACATTAATTATCAAAATGAGTGTTCGCTAACGCAAACGTTGCGCGCATTGCTCCCATTTTGCGGTGGCCCTTCACATTCGACTCTTCAACGTTTGGTGGCCAAATTTGAGACGACCGGTTCAGTAAACAATCAGCCAACACCAGTACTTTCAAAGAACGCATGATCGAAGATCAGCCGAGAACATCGCCGCGGTACATGAAAGTGTACAGCAGGATCAAAGGAGTTTATTCCTCGCCGTGCACAAGAACTCGGCCTTTCGCAGACTTCAACTTGACGAATTTTGTGTCGGGACTAAGGCTTACACCCGTACAAGATCCAACTGACCCAGGAGCTCATAGTTCATGACCATAGACAACGCCGAGCCGTTTGTTCGCTGACTGGGCTTCGAAGCGTTTTGGAAGAGGACCCTAATTTTGGCCGAAAAATCATCAAAAAGCTGTGTTAAAAAGCAAAATTGCCGTATATGTGACGACACCAACCCACGCGAGGTTCACCAGGTGGTAATGCATCCTCAAAAAGTTATCGTTTGGTGTGGATTTTGGGCCGACGGTGTAATTGGTCCGTACTTTTTTGAAAAGGACGTTAGTGAGGCGGTCACTGTCAACAGCGAGCGCTACATAACGATGATATCTAATTTCTTACTGCCCAAATTGAAGCATATGGACCTAGACGACATGTAGTTCCAGCAGGATGGCGGCGCTACGTGTCACACAGCAAACGCCACGACATCTAAACACAACACCTACCCGCCTTTATTGGAAAACCCTATGTATGAGTGGCCAAAACCTTTCCTTAACACTATGACTCTCACTTACCAGTGCTGTTTCAGGCTATAGGCAGATAAATGATAGACCAACTATTCACATTGAGCCAAATCCTGGAAAAATACAACGAATTTTAAGTCGAGACCCAACATCTTTGATAGACTAAAAGCCGCATAATGATAGTATAAGTTGACAAGAGTTTTAATATTATGAAGTTTTCACAACGCGGGTCCCCAAAAAAAACTGATAGAGTAACCTACCATATGAAGTTACAAAACACGTAGCACCGTGCACCGAGCTAGTTCAGACAAGGAGATGCGCTATCATGTGGTTTCTTCAACAAAGTCCTGGAGCAGATAGTGAGAAATAGTGGTGTTAATCTGGAAGGCTATATCTACAACAAATCCTAACAAATGCTCTGATGTGCGGACTATAAAGGCACGGCTTCATCCGTCTATCACTTTAGACTAAACGTCACTGTTGGCAGCAAAAACTTCGAAATGGTCAAGGAGTTTGCATACTTTGGAACAACACCAATTTTATGAATAATACCTTACTGGAGTTCCAACGAAGAATAACAAAGGCTATTACTTACTGTCAAACTTCCCTAAAGCGAATTTGCACGGGACCAGAAAATTATTTCGTTATATACAAAATTCGTTATATACAGACATTTTTTGTTTTTACTTTTATTTAAAGAAGTCAGTGATTTTAGTTTGGATTACATTCTTCCATTTTTCGTCTAATAAATTGAGAGATTCAAATAAATTAGTCCATTTCAGCATTGCTTCATCAATATCCTCAAAAAGACATTTTCAAAGTCTTTTGCGTTTAGTGCTTAATTCCTCGTCTTCTACATTTCTTAAAATCGCTGTTTTGTTTTTTTAGATTTTTGATAAGCTACTGGGAGGAATTGCAAATTGCTTAGCAATATCTGCTTTTTTTAGTCAATCTTTCTTCAACTTTATTAATTATCAACAATTTTTTCTCAAGAGAAATGCTACTTCGAGACATTTTCAATTATATTTACTGACCCCTGAACATAGAATCACAGATACTATAGTTCCTAGTTGTAACTCTATTATCTGTGATAGAATGCTTGCATTTAAAATCTTGGGGAAATCCCCTTATAAGATTTTTTTTCTCTGCATGCTGTTGTTTTTAACAGAAAATTATTTCAAAAAATTCGTTATGTGGAAACGAAAACGTATGATATTTGGATTTCCAGCAACAACATTTGTTCGTAGTAGAGAAAAATTCGCTTTATGGCAATTCGTTGTAAAGAGATCAAAACACACCAAAAAAGTAACCAAGTAGATGTGTACTCAAAATCAATTCGTAATAGAGAGATCTTCGTTATGTAGAAGTTCGTTGTAGGGAAGTTTGACTCAAGCGAATCGAACGGGCAACACCGTTCCAGCTAAAAAAATCTTCGAATACCAGCCTTTCCTCAGTTACAATGGCAAGAGCTTTTAGTCTTAACTACTGGATAGAGCTTGTTAATGACATCAAACAATGAAAGACCGCAGTACTTTATGGACTGTAAGAAATTGTAAATTGGATTTTCATAAAAACAAAAATCACTAAAAGTAAAAAACCACATTTTGTATATGATAAAATATTATTTTAATAACTGTACCCGAGATATTTTAGCCGAAAATCAGTTTTTGCCAAATTTTAGAAGCATTTTTTTAAGGTTTTTAATCTTCATAAGAAACCGCTGATTGCATTCTTCTAAAAAAAATTACATTACGTTAACAAAAAAATTCTATTTAGAATAATTTTGAAGTCAATACCTTCCCTTATTCTCGAGATTTTTGAGTCTAGCATCAGTTATTAACAATTTTATTTATTATTGCGAAGAAAGCGTCAAGAAAATTCAATAATTAAACTCACTAGTGTTATTGGTTCAAGGGATATTTTTGGTCAGCTAAATTTGTATGTTTTATTGCTTTCATAAAAAAAACACCCACTACATTTTTTGGAAAGTGGTTTCTTCTTTTTTCCACTAAAAGAAAAAAACTTTAAGTTGTTTAAATAAATTTTCTTTTGAAAAGTTGTTTTCCATCAAAAAAAGTTTCAACTTTTTCCATCAACACCAATATTTGACCTTTAAGGAATTAAGGAAACACCACACGAAAAAAAAAGAATTAAAGAGGAGGATCATTGTTGTGTAGCATACATATATGTATGTGTGTATATTCATACATATTTATGTATAAAGAGAACTCTAAGGGCTACATTCTTAGGCCTCTAATAATTTAAGAGCTTCCACTTAATTAGGTAATAAATGATTGAGCAAATTATGTCTAGACGTGACAACAATTTCTATGAATCATCTCCTTTTTGAACTTGATGTTTTGCACTAAAAAATATTGTGAAGGGACAGGAGACTATGTTAAGATATGTCATGTTCTTCTGGGCAGCTGAATAAAATAATATAAGCTACGTTATCCAAAAGTGTATAGATTTTAAGTAGAAGTAGTTTTATTTGGCCTTGGTTTATATGTTATATATTATTGCATAATATTTTTATTCGATGGTAAAAAGTACATATACGAGTAGTTAGAAACATGAACTGAATTCGAAATCAAGACATCGGAGCAAAGTTATTTGAGTCTGTTATGAGAATTATAAGAATTTGTTTTTTATAAATTTCTTTCAATTAAATATTTTGTTAAAGAATTTAGAACCTTCATAAATAGTCTGGGTCAAAAGGTAGGTGGAGGGAGTGGTAGACATGTCTTTTTAAAAATAATGTATAATGGTTGATATGAATGAAAGTTTTATGTAATGCTGGGGTTCCCAAATAGTTGGAGGCAATACGTCTATTAGAACTTAATTTAAAAATTGAGTTCAATTTAATTTCAATCAACTTGTTTTACACAAGATTTTGTGGATTTATAAAATTTTAAATTAATGAAACTTTGGTAAAAAAAGACATCATGCCTATGTTATGTGTGTTTAAAGAAAAGACTTTTAAGTATTTTAACTTAATATAAAAGAGTTCTTTATTGAACCATAGTAAGTATAAGACTATCTTAGTATATTCTTAATAGCTATAAATCAATGATATGATCGATTGGTAGTATGCATGTTTGTCTGTATATAAATATGAGTATTAGATAAAGTGTTATACAAAGTTTATACCTTTTAGTTCTACTTTATACAACAGTCTAAAGATAATTGTAGGATTTTAAATAATCAACTTCTATGTCTTTAATAAAACAAAATTTACAACAAGAACTGTTCTTTCGGCGTCCTCTTTTAATATCACAAATGAAATACTTTTTTCATATTCGGCGTTAAGTTTTCAATAAAAATCTTTTCTTTATAAACTCAAAAAATTAATAGACCACCCGATTCAAGTTCAACTGAATAAAATACCTACTTAGATTTTTGCAAAAATACAAACTCTAATGTATTTTTTAACTTACTTATTCTTTAACTTCCAGCCTTTTTTATGATATGATCATGTTTAAACTTAAGGTAATTGGTTTTCTTCTCAGGAAATGTATTCATATTCATACATACATATATGTAGGTATGTATATTTTACAGGTCTTGCTAGATTGAATTCATAAGTTCTTGTACTTACCCTTTCATTTTCAAATTTGGAGTTCCTCTGGGTAGACCCTTAGGGCCACATTTCTTTACCTTAGTTATCAATGCTTTAGCTTTTTTTAAATTATATAAATGAAAGAGTACACCAAATTTGATTACCTTTAAAATATCTTAGTACAGTATATTTTGTATTTAATAGTTTTAAAAAACTTTGAGTTCGTTTTAATTTAATCTTTATTTTGGGTATTATTATTCTGATCACCTGCAGCTCTATAAAAGAGTTTGTTCAATGGCTAAACCACAATTACGCTTTAGGTCAATCGAGCTTTTGACAGGCTTTTTACTGACTTTACGATATTATGTTTCATAGGGCGCATTATTAGAATTTCCAAACCTAATGTTGCTTCAAACCTCGGGCGTTGAGAAGAATGATTACCTAAGTTTACTTAATATTTTTTTGATTTATTTATTTCTTTAATTTTTTTTTATAAATTAAACAACAGAAGAAAAGACATTGCTGCTATAAACAGATTGAAAATGTAGATCTATTCGGGCATTGAGCTCCAGCTTAAGGCATTTACGATCTAAAGCGAGCACAAAGCTTGAGGTAACATTTCAGTATGTCTCATTTTTTTTATTCAATATGTCAAAGTCTGCACGACCGAACGCGTGATTATGATTATTTTGAAATACCGTTTGATGCTGATCCATATCACTTTTCTAATTATGGACATTAGATTAAGATTTTTCATATATGCAGTTTCTTTTCTCGATGGAGATTCAGATTAACAATCATATTATCTTCATATATTAACTCATAATTGGAGTAATTACTGCACCGAATACAATGAATTATAAACGTTTTTACAATAGCAGAAATTCAACACGCGTATTCTACAGTTAGTGAATTTTTCTTGACAACTTCGTAATTATTATTGCATACAGGGAGCCTTTAAATTAAGCCACCTACTGACAGCACACACGCATGTACACAAATATGCTGGTGTGCGGATTTTCGGCGTAAGACACGGAGCGATTAAAAATTAAAAGTTTTTAATATTTTGTGTGGGTGTCGGTATCTCGATCTCGAACTCAAATCTCAGTCAGAGCCACCTAAGGCCCTAGACATAAAGCCCAATTGGTATTACCTTATAAGACAAAATTTGTTAGAAGCCGTAATCTCAAATTTTTAAAAAGATATTTGAGCCTAAAATCAATTTTTACAAACTTTTTTTAATTTTTTTAGCATTTTTATTTAAAAAAAAAAAAACTGTCACTTCGATTTTTCTAAAAATTTTACGGAATGTTGAAAACAACATTTCTTATAATTGCCAATTCGATTTTTACAGATGTCAAAAACGTTATTCTTTATTGTACAAAAATATTTTGGATATAAAATCATTTTTTGTTCGTAAAATATTCGAGGTGACAAATGTTTTTTTAATTTTTTTTTTTGATTTAGAAAAAAACCGTTAATTGGAATTTTTTCCAAAAATATATTATTTCCGTATAATGTCATAAAATATAATATAAAATTTAATTCAACTGGCTAGCGTTATTGGTTCGCGAGATATTTTGGGTAAAACAAAATTTTCAACTTTTTTTTAAATTGCTATACCTAAAAAAAAAAACACCCACCTAATTTTTTTGAGCCCTTTCTGCATCTTTCTGCATTATTATCTGTGTTGCTGCTCGCAATAAATTAACTTTTGTTGTTGCCAAACACCCAAAACATCACCCTATAATGTTTTTAGTTTCTTTCTAGCACCAAACAGCAACTTCAATTTCAATGCCAGAAACAAATGTAGGCCATTACCAACTAATGCACCTTTGCAAATCATGAGCATGCCTTCATCATCAACCGTTCCAGAATAGCTGTTGTTGTCAATCGCACTTGCCCTAGCACAGAAGTCATCATCTACTCGTAACACACAACTAGGCCAACGCCAAGGCCATCCAATGCACTTCCACTGTCTTTGCACCATCGACATCGGTCGTTCCCAACTAGCGGTACCTGCGACCGAAAAATACAAACCTTAGAAGGCAACATCATCATCAACATCGGTCGCTTCCAAGTAACTGTTGTTCCGACCGAAAAATA
This sequence comes from Eupeodes luniger, assembly GCA_951509635.1. NCBI lineage: Eukaryota > Metazoa > Arthropoda > Insecta > Diptera > Syrphidae > Eupeodes > Eupeodes luniger. The sequence goes on from OX608073.1 coordinate 256,962,114, forward strand.
CAAATCTTGTATTACTCGTAACACCTGCAACATTGACTACAGATATGGAACATAAGCACAGAGCATCAACATCAACGGTATCGGCTGCCCTTGACACTTATACCAAATTTTCCAGCATCGATCGTCGCTCCCAAATAGCGGTAGTTGCGACCGACAACGATGACTTAGTTTAAGTTACCTAAGCTGAAGCAGTAGCAACAACCAACAACAAGCGTTATGCAGGCGCATAGATGGAAATCGAAATAAAGTATAAAAGCCTAGTATACTGTGTGGGCGTAGGACACAGTGTCACAGTCCATTATCATTTGTTATCGACACATCATCTCGGCATTAACTTAAATAAAGGATAAATTAAATTAAAATTGCAATTTTATCGCTTTTCATTTTCTTATCACGTTTTGGTTCATTTCGCATTTTTTGCCCACCTTGTTTTTGGGAAATCTTTGCTTTAATATTCGGCTAAAAAGCTAGCCGCATCAATCTGTATAACAAAATTTATTTGAAGTCGATATCTCTACTTGTTTTTTGAGCTATGGACGACGAAAAACGTCGCGAACGAACGTACGTAGGCACGCACGCAGTGACTTACAACTCTCAAACACTCTTCTTTGTGAGTAATTTCACGGTAGAGGGGACCAACAATTTTTATACCTTGCAAGAGACAGTAAACAAAACTTTAGGTGGCGCAGGTAGGAATTAAATTTAAGACCTCTTAACTTAAAACTAAACTTAAGATCTCTATCATGACAGTCTTACGCACTAACTATAACTCTACGGGTACTAAGGGTAGTTTATACTTAACAAATATCAAAAGGCTAATCAAAATGAAACGCTTGATAGAAACTCCTATTTAATTACATCTCCATCATAATGCACGATTGTTAGTAGCTAAGGGCTGCTTCCGAATAGTAATACTTACTTTTATTTCTAAAACTTGTACTTGGACATTTCGAAATGTGATTTAAAGTAAATATGCGATGCATACTCACCGATATGGGGGCCGTGATTTATAATTATAACCCTTACCCTATCAATATTGAATTCCGATTTTAAAGCCGGTATCTAAACATGGAAGTCAGACAAAATTTAAAGATTCATCACAACTACGAACTTCTACTCTTAAAGTAACCCTAATCACTTTGTTGAAGTCAAATTTAAAAAGTTCCAATACTTATCACTATAGTGCCCTCTGTCATCCTGTCTGCAACTTTTTCATTTAGCTAAAAGAATTGTTTTGTCAAATTATTTCCAATTTCTTTGTTTGTTTGATCCAAAAGCCAAACATTTTTTTTCAAAAAACGAAAAATCATACATTTCTACACGACCAATCAATTTAAACCACCAAAAAATATCATAGCGCCCACGTCTCTGTCACCGTCTACCGTCCACCGACCGCGACGAGACGTCCTCGTATATAGAAATTTAGTATAGGAGGGTATATATAAAGTCCTTATTTTAGTTTTTCATTTCATTTCATTTCATTTTTTGTATTTTCGTTTTTTTTATTGTTGTTGTCGATGTCATGCACAAAACTCACGTTGTGGTTTGTAAATTGCATTTGTCAATCAACATATCCTCCTGGTTCTGGTTTTGGTCCTGGTCCTGATTTGTTCTGTGAAAATAATGAAAAATCCTTCTTTCCAAATAATACACATTTTTTTTTATTTAAATTGACAATCAGCATTTTTTATTCCAATTTCATTTTCAATATAATTCTGTTTTCATTTTTATATTTTTGTATTTTATTTTTCATATACTATAGCTACATACTGTTGTTATTTTTTTTTATTGTTGTTTTGTTTGTTCTTTTTTACATTTTTTGTTTATTGTGTTAAAAACTCAAGCTTTCTTATATTTAGGTAATTTTTTTTTTCATTTTATTTATACATTTAATTCTATTTGTATTTACTTAATAACTTTATTTTTTTCAATGGTACATAACTAGCATCGCAGTCTTGAAAGACATTCAAAAATAATTTAAAAACAAACGTTTTTGAGATAATTTCAAAAGTAATTTAAAATAAATTAAATTTAAAATTAATAGTTTTGATGCAAAAATATTTAAATATATTAATAAAATTTTAAATTTTTGCATCGAAACCTTATTTTATTTATGTCTACACTTGAGAGTCATAGATAATAATAATAAAAAAATATTTGTTTATAATAAAGCTTCATAATCCGTATTTTTTTGTTTTTAAACTAACCACTCATTTATTTTTTGTTTTTTAATTGCAATAATTTTATTTTTAATTTCTGTTCAATTAAATTTAATGTGATTTTTTATTTGTTAACAATTCTTACTTAAAATATTTGCATCTAGGTATTTACAGAATGCAGTGCGTTCAGAAAACAGGGAACGTTAAAGTGTATAGAACAGTTTTGTTTTTGTTTTTTAATTTGTTAGTAAACAGAAAAATGCTCAAGTTAGTTGTTTTTTAGCTGTCTTCAGATAGTTTTTGTTTTTTTTTTTAGTTTTATATAATTTTTGTTTCTACTTTTGTGTATAATTTTGCATACGTGTTGTTTTTGTTTTTAGTTATTTTAAATATAGTTTTACTTTAAAGTAAAATACACTTTGTCTCGAAGCGTGGCATAGATAGTTTTAAATTTTGTGTTATAATTTTTATAAGTATTTTATTTTTGTTTATTAATTTTAAAGCATTGCCATTTTTAGAAATTTATATACGTATTTTGGTTGATATTGATAGTATTGTGTATTAGTTTTTGTTAATAATTTTTTTTTCTCTATAAGTGTGTGTCCTAATAGTTTATCAGAAATAATAATTAAAAGCAAAATATGTTTATTTTTTTTTTTAATATTAAATAAAAATAAAAATAATAATCTATAGTTTTAGTGAATATGATAATAATTTAATTGTTTTATATTTAACAATTTTTAGCTATTTTTGGTTTTGGTTTGGACTAAATTTTGTTCAAGCACTGTGTGTTTTCCTAGATTTATATACTTATTTTTGTTTTAATTTTATTTCCGTACCGCAATAGAACTACAATCAAGCATTTTTGTAATAAATTATATAGTTAACTATTTATACGTATATATTTTTTGTTTTTTTTTTTAATTCATACTAATCCAGCTTTATGGTTTAACACACTTGGTTGTATATATATAAATATTTTTACTTTTATTTTTATTCTATTTCTATATTGAAAACATTCAACATAAATTTGTTTTTAACAATTAAATATATGTATTTTTAATGATATATTTATAACTACATAATTACAGATTATTTTCTAAATATTTTGTAATATAATATTTTATATTGTTTAAAAATTAAACGTTTTAAGGAAGACTTTTTACTTGATTGTGACCATTTTTTTTTAAAGAATTTTTATTTTTGTTTAATTTTTATTTTTTACATTTTTTATTTTTTTAAGTAATTTTATTTTTAAACAGAAAAAAAATGGTCTGAAATTTATAAAATGTTCTTAGAACATTTAACCGTATTTTTTTGTTTAAGTATTTAATTGATAATTTTTGTTTTAGGTAAAGAATAAAGCAAACTGATACAAATATTTTTTGTTAATTTAATTTGTTGGTTTTATTTGTATAACTTAACATAAAAAAGTATTTTGTTTTGTTTTTTAGTTTAATAATAAATTTTAGGTGTTCAATATGATATGTTTATGTTGTAATATTTTTTTTTCATTAAATTTAATATGTATATTGGTATTTTGTTATTATTTTTTTTTGTTTTTTAGTTTTGTTTTGTTAGATAATAATTTTTGTAAACTTTTTTTCTTTGTATAAACAAAAATTGTAAAAAAAAAGAAATAAATTTAAAAATTAATAATGCATATTTTATATTATATTTTTAGTTTTGAATTGGTGTTAAATCTTTCAATAAACTTCTTCATGTTTTTAATTTTTTTATACAGTAAATTTATTTACAAGATCAAATTACCTTAATTCCAATGTAATTCTTAAATATTAACTTGGAATTCTTACTTTAAATGAAAAAAAAATGTGTCGTTTTTTAATAAATTTAAGAACACAATGAAAAACTAATTTTGTTTGACATAAAAGAAAGAAAAATTTTATGGAACTCAGTACTACGCAATAAAATACCATAATATGACCTTTGCGACATAGGTGGCATCTTGTAAGTTAGTATTGAATTAATTTACACTTAAATTAGATGGACTGGAAAACCGTGAAGTTCCACCAAAATATATGGATATATGTAGGTAAAGTGTAAACTGAACTTAAAACAAGATATGCATCATACAGGATCAATTGTTTTCTCGCAATCGTTGCATAACAGATATTCTTTCCCGAGTACCACATGGTAGGCACTTAGGGCCACTGCTTTTTTATTAAATGGGTAAATTGTTTGATATTTTTTTTTTGAAAATACTGGTTATGACAGCTCACGTACGTCGTACAGTTGTGTCACAGTCAAACATCTTCAGTTTGTTCTAAAATTAAACCATAAGTGTCTTACAAATCATCAATGCCGCCTAGATTGTGCGTTTTGACGGCTCTAAGATCTTCTTGGGGGTTATGTTAAGCCTTATTCCGAAAACGACATATCTGATTCGATTGAGGTTAGAAGCTAATATTAAAGAATTTATTCGTGAGACACTGGCAGATATGTTAGAAAGGGTATGCCGAAATCGGACTTAGTCGATGGACCATTTTAGGAGCAGCATCAGCCAACATTTGCATGAAATAATTTTCAAACGTTAAATTACATCGACCGTGTTATCGACTTTCCATAGCTGATAAAATCTCCCTCGTTATTTTAAAAATATTTTATAGAGTCTGACATCAGACTCTTTTAAAGGAAATGTGTGTATTTAGTATAGATGGATCTCTTTTTCGGTCCAAGACGCTGCCAGGTTCAAAAGAAGAAATGAAGTTCGAAAGATTTAATAGCAGGTTAAACGAAATTCACAAGTCAATAAACCTCGAACGGAATGCTGCAAAAACGTATGTAAAAACATCATATTCGAACCGCAGTCAAAACTGAGGATATGGAAGGGCCATTTCTGCAGACTGTATAACGGTACTGACGAACCAATTTCTTCTGTCAGATAGGATCAACATAGACGACAAAAGCCAACCTTCCTCCCGACTAAGACGAATTAAACATTGCCATATCTAAGCTGAAGTCTAATTAAGCCGCTTGAGTCGGAAAAAATCATGCCAACTGAAACCAGACCAACTATAGAGGAATTAGTCTCCTTTACACCCAAAATCTTCTCTACCCAAATATATGAACGTCCATCGCCAACAACCTGATCGTTATCAATGTGGATTTAGACCGGGAGAAACCACAGTTGATGAAATATTCACATTAAGACGAATCCTGAAAGAAAGAAAGAAACCCAAGAACATCAAATCGACAACCACCATCTCATCATCGATTTCAAGACCGCAAATAACAGCATCTACAGGGACGAGCTGTATAGAGCCATTGTATAGTTTTGGCATCCCTGACAAACTCGTCCGTTTATGCAGGATGACAATGGAGATTTAACTCTGTTCCATAAAGGTTGGAACTTAACAGAACCTTTTAATGTCAAAAAAGGTTTTAGACAAGGTGATGCGCTGTCATGCGATTTTTTTAACATTGTACTTGAAAGAATAGTGCAGAGTTCCCACGTCAACACTAGAGGCAATATCTTTCAAAAATCTGTCCAATTACTAGCATATGCTGATGACATTGACATAATCGGAAGAACTCAGCGTGATGTCAATAGGGCTTTTGTGAGTATTGAGGCAGAGACTGCAAAAATAGGTTTAGCGGTTAATGAGGGCAAAACAAAGTACATGCTGTCGTCAAGAAAGGACTTACAACACCGACGTCTCGGTCATAACGTCACCATCGACAGACGTAACTTTGAGGTAGTCACGGACTTCGTCTACCTAGCCTTCGCTATAAACGAAGAAAACAACACCAGCAACATCAAACGAAGAATTAATCGGGCTAACCGCAATTTCTTTGGGTTAAGCAAACAATTGAGTGGTAAAGCCCTCTCTCGACCAACCAAAGTGTTGCTCTATAAGACCCTCATCATCCTCGTCCTGTTAGAGGGTCCAGAAGCATTTACTATGACTATGAGGAAGACTGTAGATCAGGTGGTGCGCACAAGTTTAAAGTGACCTCAACCAGCTGGGAGTGCGTAAATGGAGACATCTAGCTAGTGACTGAGCTGGATGGAGAAGTTTGTTGGTTGAGGCCCTAATTCATACAGGACTGTAGCCACACCTTTAAAAGAAAGAACTCTTTTTCGTTGGATTTGAAATAACCTTTCTATCTGTGCAATCAAGTTTGAATTTACAAAAACAAATGCTGGTGTTCCCCAGGGCTCCCTTTTATCTCCAATACTGTTTAACTTCTAATCTATTGAACTGGTTTGCTGATGAAAGTTCCTGTAACTTTTCGTATATTAGAATTAATACACTATTTTACTTTATGTGTAGAATTTCAAAGGCATCGTATGATAAGCTCATGTAATTCAAGTCTCGAAAAAGCTTTGCAATAAAGAATTAACAACCGCGTAGAATTTATTCAAGTTTTCTCTGTCAATAAATATGAATTTTTGCGAAAAGCTAAGGACACCGTTTTGTCAATTCGTTTATTTAATTTTGAAACAGATTGTTTGTTTGTCATGGGCCTTTCAGAATATTCCTCTGTCTATCATGCGTCACCCAGTGTACCTATGAGTTTTCAAAAAAAACTGAGTGTTCAGTTTCAGAAATCCCATTAAATCGTTTGAAATGCAACAAGCTTTATGTTTTTAATAGGATGCATTTAAATAAAACAGACACATTTTCTATAACCTGCGCTATCAAAGAGTAAAAGGACAAAAACAAAATAGAACAAAAATCGATGTATTCTTTGCTATGAAAAATGAAACAAATCGCACCCTTAACAACAGGTTAGATTCCATATTATCTATAAGTATATTTCCAATTTCTAAAAATCAGTTTTTGTGTTTTATCAAAAGTTTCAAAATTTAAATTGAAAAACCTATTGAAATTGAAAATGTTCTGTAGGATAACAAAAATAAAAATAAAATAACTTACAACACAAAAAAAAAAACTTTTAAATACCTCAATTTATATATTTTAATTCTCATTTTAATTTTCAACCTCCATTTCAATTACAAACAAAAATTACATGAAACTCAACGTTTAATTAAGAAAATCAATTTAAAAAAAAATCTACAAATTGAATTGAAATAAAATAAAATCCTTCTCTGATGATATTTACAAATTTTAACCTGTTAATCATTTAAACAGAAAATAAAATTAATTTTAATTGCATACCAGTAATTAGCTGTACATATATTTTTGCATATATACACACTTACACATTATTCAATAATATTGTTCTATACAGTATTTTCGGGGTAGATATAACTAATTTTTACAATTTTTGTTTTAAATTTAAGATTATTTATATTTATACTTACCTTTTCTACCTTATTTTTGTTTACTTTTTTTGTTTTGGTTTATTTGTAGACCTACCTATCTTGTTTTATAAATATTTCTAATATTATTTATATACTTTTTTGTTTATTTTTTTTTTAAGACAGCAGTCCGTACAAAACGATAATCTATATATTTTTTTTTAAATTAATTTTATAGTAATTTACTTTTTTTTTCATAAAAACTATAATTATTTTAATTAATATTCTTCGCACAGTAATTTTTGTTTTTTTTTTTTAATTCTTTCACTCATTTTCCTATTTTTTATTTTATATTTAATTTAATACATAATATTTATTGCTCTTTTTGAAATTCCACCGTTAACAAGAATCTTCATTCTTCTCTTGGACAGTATTCTTTATTTCATTTAAAAATTTTGTAGTTCGTCTTTTGTTTTGTTAATTTGTTTTTAATATTAATGATTCTGACAGAAAGAACATAGTGAGGTTCAAAAATGAATGTCTTGCTTCAAAAAAGGGCTATCTGTGCAGCTAAGCACTTTATTTAAATACTTAAAATACATATGAGCAATGAAGTTATTGGTTTTTAAAAACATAGTGAAGGGACTTCCAATAGTTATTTTCAAAATTTGACAGATGAAAGTTACACCCGTCAAATTGGGATATAATTGGTTGTTTGGTGTTAGAAATTACTTCTTCCATATAGGTACTAGGAAATTTGCCTGTTTTAAGAGAAAGTTTGAATAAAAATGTAAGGGGTTCAACTAAAGCATTATTACACTTTTTTAATACTGTCGGGGGAATACCATCGGGACCGGCTGAGTAGTCATCATTCATCGCGGATAAAACATCAAGGACCGTATTCTGTAGCACAGGGATGTGACTACAGCTAGTTTGCGAAAAGGAGTGAAGATTATGAAAATATACTTCATCAACTTCTTGAGGGCTATTAACAAATGACTCACGGAAATTTGTTGCGAAAGCGTTACAGATATCAACAGTTTTATCTAATGAAAGGTTCTTTTAAGTGAAGTTAACTAAAAAGCCATCTGATTTTTTCTTTAAATTTACAAGTTTCCAAATTTTTTTTAGGATTCTCTTTCAAAGAGGTGCCCATATCAGTAACATAACTATCGTATAAAAAATTAGAAAGAGATTTCAATTCATTAAAGAATTCAACATAAACATAGAAGTTGATTGGAGACAGAGTTTTGAGATAAGTTTTCGATGCCTTATTTCTGTTGTTACGAAGTAAACGCAATTCTTTCGTGTACCAAGGGTGGCTAAAGTTTGTATTTCTTGATCTCTTAAAAGGTAGATTTTTTTCTAAACAATTATTAACGATCTTATAAAAAATTGAAACTGCTTCGTCAATATTAGCAAAATGCTAAAGTATCAGCAATTCCAGAAATGGTTAAATCTTCAGACAACAACTGGAAATTAGCTCTTCTGAAGTCAAAATTATATAAGCAATCAAAGGAATTACTGTGTTCAGTAAGGTGATTACTTAAGTCAAGAAAAATGTCCAAGGTGGGGGGGGGGGTTGTGATATTTATCAATATTAGTAATTCCTGATCTAGATTCTAGAACAAGAGTACTAATAGCGTCAGAAGAAAAGACTAAATCGAGAATTCGATTTTTTGAGTTTTTAATACAGCTTGTTTGCTGTAAGTCAGTAAGAAGGATTTTATCGAGAAAAGATAGTTCCAATTGTGAAGAAGAGAGAGAGGCTTCAAGGCAAGATTTGTCTTCCGATGGAATCCAGTCAATGTGTGGTAAATTAAAATCACCTAGAAGTAAAATATTGGTGTCAGCGCAAGAAAAACTGATACTGATAACAAAGTCTAATGCTAAGGAGAGTTCGCTATAAACAGACTCTAAACTTTTTGGAGGAATAGCTATAAACGTTTAAAATGAAAATAGTCTTAGTCTGTAGTCTCTACCATTATCTTTACACATACCAGTTCAATTGTTAATTCAAATGGAAAAGATACAGAAGAAGAGAAATATGTATTTTTTACCGCTATGAGAGCACCTCCAACTAAATCCTTTGCATTACCAACATGACGATCATTTCTGTAAACTTCGAACTCTTGGCTGAAAAGTTCTGTGTCGGAAAAGCTTGAATTAAGCCAAGTTTCTGTCAAAACGAATACGTCATGTGGAAATGATTGGGAGTTAAGAAAAATGTCAGCAGTTTTACTACAAAGTCCTCTTACGTTTTGGTAGAAGAGGCTAAGCCTGTTGAGTTTTTTGGCTTGGTTTTCGAAAAAACACCTCGTTTTTGACTTTGTGTAAATTCTTTGATTAAAGTCTCTGCGGGCCATATATTTCTATTGCAAATTGAATCGATGAACGTGAAATTCGTTACTAATTTAAAAGAAGAAACAAAGCTATTTGGTTTATTGATCTTAGTACACCTAATGGATGAGCTACAAGGTGTGCTCTTGGTAGAAACTAAGTGAGAAGTTATATCATCTGGCGTTGTAACTGGGTCCAGACTAGATATGAAAATTATTTTTGGTTTCAAGACAGCTTTAAAAGGGATGGAATTGTTTATTACTGTTCCAGTAACAGAGTCTCTAATGGAAGCTGAATTTAAGTCAAGAATTGGAGTTGTATGAGGAGTTCCGGTGGGATCTGAAAGTATTGGGGTGATGTTAACATTAGTTCGTTTTGAGGGAGGGGTAGAATTTCTAGCAAGCACAGAGTTTTCTCGGCTTCTTTTTTTTTAGACTTTTTCTTTTGTTTATCAGGTACACTTTCTGCGTTATTAACACCAGAACCTGACTGCGCGAGAATATCTTCACTTGCAGAAGAGAAAGTAGAAGGAATTTTGGGCTTAGCTAAATCATCAGTAGAAGTGGAACTATCAACCATGGTGTTGGTTGCAGAATAAGCATTTAATTTGCAAACTGCAGTATTAAATGAATTCAGTAGCACTTCAAAATCTTTAGAAAGTTTTAAAATGTCAGCCTTAAAAGAAGACATTTTAAAAGCAAGTTTGGATACAGAAAGCTTACGGCAGTCGTGACAGTACTAGTAAGCAAATTTTGAATTGGATATTTTTTCGATAAATGCATTCGTTGAACCCACGCATTTTGCATGGTAAAGATTACCCCAGGGTCCAAAACAGGCAAATAAATGATTATTATTAGAACCCTCTTGGAAGTTTTTGCTGTTGCAATCCATATTTTGCAAGTGTTAAATGAAATAAATAATAAAAAAATAAAAACATATTTAAATTTAAAAAAAATAAAAAAATATATAAAATATAATCACGGGGCGGGACTCGTACTTAGGTGTTTCAACAGGAGTCTCAGTTAAATCACGCTCTTGCTATCTGACCTATACATCAATCATACAAAGAAAGTAGGGGAAAATGATATAGAAATATAATTTAAAACAAAAAGCACTCACACATGGACAAGGGAACACTTTGAGAAAAACAAAATTACTGAACAAGTTACCGGGAGAACTTTTGTTTCAAACAAAATAACACAAATTAAACAAAATTAAAATGAATTAAAAAACTATTGTAACACAAATATTTCATAAAGAAGGTAATTAAAAACAAAAATAAGTTCACTTATTCAGTGAAACTTGACACCACTACAAATATTTAAATACGATTTCTATTGAAAGAAATCATAAGAACTCGGTCTTTTATAGACGACGCACGTAAGTTGACAAGTTTTGTTTCGTGATTTAGACCTGCACTGACGAAACTAGAATCTAAACGAATTTGCTCCGGATATGTTGGAAATTAATCTCAATTACTATAGAAAAACCATCTTTAGTAAAAAGGCTCATTTATGGCTATGTGGGATTCAATATCACCACACAACACTAACGAATTTGAAACGTTACCAAACCAAGAGAGATCCTTGAACAACTAATTTTCATGAGATTGGCAGCACGCTGGTTTAGGCCATCGCCTTCAACAGTGTCGCTTTAAGGTGATGGTTGCCAACCTCTTTTGGCTCGAATTGGATGATGTGCGTTGTTACGTGCCACGTAGCTAACCACACGTTAAAAATTCTGTATAATTGATTCGAGGGATCCAAAATGAAGTTGATGTAAACTGGGCATCAATATGTTGCAATTTGTGTTTTTCGTGTTATGCTTTCTGTATTTACAGGTCTATGCAAAGAATCCACAATACAGAAAGGTTTTCAAATCAACTGAACCAATAAAAAATAACCTGTTTGAAGCACCAGAGTTAAAGAAAATTGGACTCTTATAATACATTCCTATTTTCTATAAGGGACCCTGCAGACTACAGACTTTTTATCGACCGATAGTTTGGTCGGCTTCTTAATCAGTATGGAGAGGAATGCATATGCGCACTAAACAACGATTCAGTATCGGCCGATAAAAAAGTTTTATGGGCTGCCCGATTACATTCAAACTAATCTGTCGGCCAACTATCGGCTGACTGTTTAATCAGTATTGGCACATACACGCCTGCGCATACATTACGATTGTTTAGTCGGCTGATAGTTCAGTTCGCTTTGTGATTTGGTGTCGTGTGCGTGTATTTTGAATATGGCGTTGCCCAAATCACAATTGTTGATTCGAGAATAGTCGGCCAGCTGTTGGATAGACTGCGTCCTGTTCACCGACCAAACTGTTTAGTTGGCTCGGTGTGCGCACTTTCAGCCCAACCCGACTAAACTATCAGCCGATAAAAAGTCTGCAGTCTGCGGGGGCCCTAAGACTTATATGCATTTAACGCTCCAGTATAACGCTCATTTCTAGCCTAGTGATCCAATGAATTACTTTTGGGTCTTGGACAGTACTCAAAATAGAGCGCTCAAAATGATTGTAGACAATGCCATCATTAAATAATTTACGTCGCCTGAGCATCACCTTTAAACTCTTAGTTTCGTACTGTTATTTAATTTCAATAATGCTCTCGTAAGAAAGTTAGTTGTATTCTTTTTCTCAAGCCATTCAATCGTTATACTTGCAGCCTTCGAGGATGACTCTCGATACCAATTTATATCAAACAGTCATATATAGAGCTTCGTTCTTAAACCGTACTACACGTATGTGAAATGCGTTTTTAAATTTATGGAACACAGTGTCGTTTAGGTGGCTACCTTGACTGGATTAGCAGTACGGCATTCTGACACACTAATTTTGCAAGGTTTGTCGATGGTTACGGACTATAGCTCAGACATTACTCAAAAGATATTGGCCTTGAGTGCTTGCATCTTTTGCGGGATAGTATAGGCATAAAGACGTCACCAAGGTGAAAGTTCAAATCTGTAACCAAATTTTTAATAATTTGACAATAGAGAAAGACTGATGATAGTTAAATTAAATGAAACAAACACAAGTTCTAATAGAAGATCAGAAGTTAAGTATTCAACTTTTTTATTTATTGGGAGTTAAAAAAAATCGAAAGTTGAAAATCTTTTGTTGTGGAGAGTAACAACTTCGAGTGAAGAAAATATTCCCTTTAATCTTTACAACTTAAGGTTTTGAGATCATGCATTTTGTCATTTCTATTTGTGATCCTTTCCATGTCAAAAAGATTACAACTTAATTATTCTAATTCTTTAGAAATTTAAGTAGGACAGAAAATAATCCTTGATTATGAACCAATATTCTGTACATAATCCTCGACAGAGCAAAAAATCTTAACTGACATTCAATTACTAAATTAACAAAACAATAGACGACATTCCAGCAAAACTATTTAATGTCTATTTGAATCCCTTCTTTACATCCTTTGTCATAGGGATGCAATTATTTTTGTCATTCCATTTATTATTCATCTGCTGAGAAATGCAACTTCTTGTTTATTATATATACTTCTCTTAAATTATATTTTACACCTCTTCACACTTCTTGAAGTCCTAACCTACATACAAATACATTTTATGATGCATTCTCACGCACTCTTGATCATCATATTATCATCATTCTACATATTATACTTACAACGGGTCTTTCATCTTATACTCTATACATATTTCTAAAATGCTTATTCTACGCAGTTATAGTTTAAAATAGCGGACTTACTTCCTGTTTTCATTCTTTCATAGTTGAACTTTTCGACCGCAGATATAATTCTAGTCCTTGGCGAATGATCAATTTAATGTCATGTCTCCTCGTGGCTTGTCTTTAAAAGGGTCCAGCTAACGAATGGCAATAGGGAAAACATCAGAGATGTTAGGAGGGTGCAACTGCCTAGGATGGTTGTTGGAGAATTGGCACTACTACTCTCCGGCCATATAACTTCGACTTCGGACATCTTGAATATGCTTAACAGTCGGTGGGATTGTAGTTCACTGTGTTCGGTGTTTATGTGATGACTAATTGTTTTCAAAATATTCGTGCATTCCTCCTGTTGAAGATAAAAAAAAACAAACGAAAGAGGTAAGTAAAACAAGCTTAAGCCTTTTTTGATCCTTTTTCAAAGAGGACTTTGGTATTAGGAAGTTATTAATTTACCTTTTCTTTTCGGAGCAAGTCGATGGCTTTCAGCTTAGCATCATGTGGTAGTCGAGCCGCAATAATAATATTCTCATCTGTCATGTTGAAAAGAGTCAGCGTGCACATCGTCTGTTAAAAAAATTTGACCGAAAAATGGTGTGATTTAAAATAAATTGAAATAGATTTTTTAAAGCAGAATTAATTCAACTAAGTTCAGCAATATTTTTAAAGGATTCTTGGTTTATATAATAAGCATATAGTTATGTGGTTTCAATTTATGTTATTTAAATGAAACACACATTTAATTATTTTAGAACTTTTATTCACTTATGTATTTAAATTTTTAAATGTAAAGCGAGTTATAATACTTGACATAAAGAACACACAAAGTCGACTAACTTAAATAATCTTAAGAACTAATTTACATAGAAGACAACACTTTACGATCTATGCTTACGATATTAATTGATCTCTCCAGTATTATCTTCTTCAGAAGATTATATTGGAAAGAGATTAAAGAACTGTCTCTGAAACACTCTTGCTGTTTGCTTTACAGACAGCAAGAAGTGTGGTGAAAATGACCTATTTACTTAATAGGTGAAGGCATTTCAATATGTGACACCTCCCCCAATAAGTATTTTTGGTCTCCAAAAATTTTAATAACAATAAATTTTATGTATCTTATTTATTTATGTATAATCAAATATAAATGATTTTTTTTTATGTAGTTTTTTCAATTTAGTTTTGCTTAGTTAGATTTTTCTTATTTTAAATTTCAACTCTCTTTTTAAACAAAATTTAGAACTTTTATAAAAGTAAATATTTTTCTTATGTTTTTTTTTTTAAATTTTATATTTTGTTCCTAATCTTATATCCTTATATAATATGACATTGTTTAAATATGTATCCTTATAGTCAAAACAGAATAAGTTCACATTTGGTTTCATAACTAATTGTATTTTAAAGCATCAGGTTTTTTATTTATATTTTGATTAAGTAACTTTTACATTTATGTTTTTCTTTTCTCTTAGTTATTTACATTTTATGTCTTTTTTGTTTTGTACTTATTTTTCTTATATTATTTTTTTTTGAACCAGAGATTTCAATAGCAACTATTTGTCATGAACGTATAACGACAATTTTTCTTAGAATTGTATTCGAAAGTATCCTAGTGTGTTATTAATAAACGAGACCTATAATCCACATAAAGAACGCCTAACTCCAAACTTAACTTTTTTCAATTCTGTGTAAACCCCATTAATTTTGTGTTTGCACCTTAAACATTGCAATGTATTCTGAACGCATTCTAAACAAACTTTGACAGCTATGACATGAAATGCATACCGAAATGACATTTCAGCTTTGTATTGCTATTTGTTTATTATTGTTGAATGAATATCAACAATGGAGGACGGAAATAATAATTTAAACAAAATAAGCAAGATGGACAACCGTTATGAATTGTTTTTAACTAATTTAGTCTACAAATACGTATTTGTTTTGAAGAAAAAAGGAACAATTTTCTGGAGTAATTATAAATAGCTAAAACGCATGGAGATAACTTTGTACGTTTTTACTCAATACTCAAAGAGTTTCTGGATACAAAACTTGTAGATTCGAGGAAACTGAAAACATATGTGAGTAATTTGGGCTGAAAACATCTTGGTAAATATATGTACATATATGTTTGTTTTTGCTGAGTAATTGTTTTTTTTTTTTGTTTTAATTTACACTTCCGGATAGGAAAACATTGTAAAAGGTTTTGCGTTTTATTCCGAGATCAATGAAATGTTCTGATACATAATTACATACAGATATGTCGGGATCGCATCATTAGATGTTCAATTCAATGACCGTACATTCTTATTCAATAAAAAGAACTCATCTTCACGTTTGGAGTATGCATGGGAAAATTTGTATAAATTTACTAGTGTTGATGTTTATATTTTCTCTTTAATTGTTTTTTATGGTATTTAGTGTTTCGTTTTGTTGATCTATCAACAACATAATTACCATCTTGTTCAAATTGGTTTAGCTTTTTATACTTTGGTCTACTTTTGAAGATAGCCCTATTTTGAACAATGTTTGAACATTGGTTTTCGGTAGTAGATGGTTCTATATTTTTATTTCTATTATTTGTCCTAATCTCTTTCTGTTTTTGAAACCGATCAACTAGAGATGCTATGTCTTGCTTACTAATGTTTTTTAAAATAAAATCTATTGGTTTCAGTTTAGTCGTCGAATGGATGGTGTCGTTATAAATTGAAATTATCTTGTACAGTTTTTCATTTAATTCGGAATTGTCCTTGGCTGCGTTCATGATTCGCAAGTGCTCGTTTAAAGTACCATGTAACCTTTCGACGTCCGAATTGCCTGTTTTAAGGGATGCTGTTGTTTTGTGGAAGACGATTTTGTTTTCCTTCAAAAATTGTTCGACAGCTGAATGTAATATACATGTATCACCATCTGAGACAATTTTATTTGGTTTACCGAGAAATTGGATTCTCTGTTTAATTGCATTTAAGATTGCGATCCAATTTCTATCGTTCAAAGTGTGGATGGTAGCATACTTAGAAAATTTATCTATGGTTGTAAGATATAATTTTCCTCGTTCGGGAAACCATATGTCCATGTGTATTATGTCGTTGAAATGTTTAGGAGTTTCTGTTATTTGCATTTGTATTTTTAAAGGTTGGCGGTCATATTTTGCAAGGTTACAAATTTCGCAATTGTTGATGAACTTTTGAATTTCAACTTGTAACTTGGGATAAAAATACAAAGCTTTCAGTTCCATAAACGTTTCATTAATACCGCGATGATTTTTACTCAGGTGTTCGTCTTTAATTTTATTCAATAAGTCATTTTTGTCTAAGATATCTATCAATTTATTGCTTGATTTTAGAATTCTAAGATTTTTATTCATTGAAAAGTACTTGACATACAAATTTTGAAAATGAAGAAACAACGACAAATCTTCGCAAAATATGCACATGATACCCTTTGGTATAAGAAACCTTTTCATTATTTTTAGTAAATCAGTATTTTGTTTTTTTATTTGGACTATATTTTGAATTTTTTTGTGAACTATTTTCATAGAAACTTTTTCGTGGTTACCATACGACAAATAAATTTGGTTTTTAAAAAGATTTACAGGTTTGTCCGTTATATAAATGTGACGTGTTTCATCTTCCATTGCACTATGGACTGTAGCACCAGTGGATATAACTTCTTCGTTATTATCCAAAGAAACTGAAGAGATAACATCTTCGTCATCGTGATTTTCACTTATGTTTATTTCATTATTGAAGAGGTCTACTAAACTAACTTCGTCATTAGCTTTCGACCTATCTTCTGTGTCTTGCTTGTCAATGTACCTACTCAACCCATCTGCTACACAATTTTCTTTACCTTTTAGGTATTCAATATCGAAATCGTATTCATTGAGTATGATCTTCCAACGCTGGAGTTTCATATTGGGTTCTTTTATACCATTGAGCCATACTAGAGGCTTATGGTCTGTTTGAACGATGAAACGTCTGCCATACAAATATGTCCGAAAATATTTTATAGACCACACTACTGCCAGTAGCTCCTTCTCAATAGCGGAATAATTCAACTCGTGTTGATTGAGGGTGCGAGAAGCATAACAAATTGGGTGGTTGTCTTGGCTTAGTACAGCTCCAAGAGCATAACTAGAGGCATCTGTGGTGAGTACGAATTTTTTTGAAAAATCAGGACTCCTTAAGACAGGATCAGACGTTAATAAGATTTTTAATGTGTTAAATGATTTAATGTATTGAGGGTCAGTTATTTTTAATCTCTCAGACTTCTTTAGATACTTGATCATTGGATATGCGACTTTAGCATAATCCTTAATGAATTTCCGGTAATAACCGGTTATACCAAAAAATTGTTTTATGCCTTTTATATTTGAAGGAAGTTTCATTTCTGTTATAGATTTAACTTTGTTTTCATTTGGTTTTATCCCATTATTTACTATAACGTGACCTAAATAGTTAGTTGATAAGTCAGCAAAAATACATTTGTTTATTTGTATCTTTAAATTACTGTCTTTGAGCTTCTGAAAAATATTTTTAAGGGATTGTAAATGTTCATCAAAACTTGTGGAGAAAACGAGAATATCGTCCAAATAGACGACACAAATTTTATTTATAAAATCTCGCAAAACATGATTCATGAGTCTCTGAAATGTCGCTGGGGCATTCTTTAGACCAAACGGCATTCTCAGAAACTCGTAGTGTCCACTTTTTGTTGAAAATGCAGTTTTCGCTCTATCATTTGGGTCGACTTCGATTTGGTGAAAACCTTTCACCAGGTCGATCGTAGAAAAATAGTTGCATTTTCCCAGTTTGTCAAATAGATCGTCGATGTTGGGCATAGGAAATCTATCCTCTATGGTCTGTGCGTTCAATTTCCTGTAGTCAACAACAATTCGCCATTGTTTTTGTCCATTTCTATCATCCTTCTTAGGGACTACCCAAATGGGCGAATTATAGGGACTACTACTTGGAACAATTATTTTTTGCCTCAACATCTCAGAAATCTGACTATCTACTTCATTTGAATGAATCTGTGGATAACGATACAATTTGCTATAAATGGGTATGTCATTTTTTGTTATTATTTTGTGTCTTATTTCATTTGTGAATGATAATACATCTCCTTCTTTATAAATAATTGACTTAAAACTGTTAAGCAATGATTTTAATTTTGAAAAGTCAGTGTCATTTAAATGATCTGCGAAAAGATTTTTGGGAATTTCTGATATGAAGCTTTCACTACAAAAAACATTCAAAACTTCTTCGTTTTGATAAACATGATTTGCGTATATCTCTTCTTCTTTGTTGAAATATATAGGAATGCTAGCATTTTCAGTAATAAGCAATCTTTTCTTAAAATCTATTATTGGGTTTAAGTCCATGAGAATATTATTCCCAATTAATCCGTCAAAGTTTTCATGAAATTGAAATTCCAAAAAATTTACAAAATAATTGTTTTTATTAAATTCGCTAAATAGGGGAATTCTATACTGAACATTTACATTGACTTTGCGGTTAAGTACTTTTAAAGTATGATTTGCAGATGAAATTTTCCATTTTGGATTGCATACATTTTTATTAATTATACTGTACTCTGCACCACAGTCAATAATAAATTTTAATGGTCTTAAATGGTTTTTTATGATTATATAGGGTAATTGTTTTGGCCGTTTGTTGAAAAATTTGTCCGGTTTTGATTCGAACTATCGTTTTGATTTAGGGTAACATCCATGGGTTCAGTGTTAGAATTTTGAGACCTATACCTATTTGATCTACCAGACTGACCACTTTGTGCATTATTATTACTACGCATTGTTTGGTCACTTCTGGTGTCATTTTGATTTTGTTGGAACCTATTATTACTATTATTTCTGTTTTGTCGTGATGTTTGATTGTTTTGCCAATATGAACAATGTGCATTATTATTGTTATTGTTTGCATTATTATTGTGTCCAAAGTTTGAATAGTTATTGTTGTTGTTTCTATAATTGTTGTTATTTGTATTAGTATTGTTTCTTAAGTTTGAATAGTTATTGTTATTGTTATAATTTCTATAATTGCTATTGTTTGTATTATTGTTGTTTCCTAAGTTTGAATAGTTATTTTGGCTGTTGTTTGCGTTACTAAAAGTTTGATTATAGTTATTGCCCTGTCTAGAAATGTTTGGAAGGTTTTGAAAATAATTTGTGTGTCCAAAATGTTTATGATCTATTTCTAAAATTATTTTATAGGCTTGGTTTAGTGACTTTGGATTTCGACTCAGTACAATAGATTTCGTGGGTTCGGGCAAATTATTTTTAAATGATTCCAAAGCAATTCTATTATTAGAAGCAATAATTAGCTCGTCATTTTGATTGTTAAGTAAAAGAGCATTATTAATTCTACTTAACAAATAATTAATAGTGTTGTAAAAATCTCCTATATTTGTTGTTACTCTTGCTGATCTTATTTTGTCTAATAATTTGTCTGTTGAAAGTCTTTCTCCAAAATTATTTTTTAAAATTTCCTTTACCTGTGTCCAATCGCTAACTCTACCATGCTTCTGAAGCTCAATTCTAGCTTTTCCAACAATTTTATCCCTAAGAAACCCTGATATGATAATTAAGGAACCTTCGTCAAATGTCGACAAAATAGGTGCTAATGAATCCACTCTGTCTAGAAAATGAACAAGAGAACTTGAATTTCCATTGAACTCTGGAATTTTATTGATTAAATCTAAAACTATTTTGAATTTATCTACTGTATTAAAGTTATCCATTATAAAGCTTAAATATAACTCACTAGAGCAGCTGGTGTACTTTCGTTCAGTTTTTGTAATCTGGTTCTCACCGTTGTCTTCTCTTCTTATAGATTAAGTTGTCGTTGATGTATTGAAGTTACATATATGTTTTTTTTTTGTTATTTATCAAGTAATTGTTTTTTTACTTTTCTTTTTACTATTGTTTTAATTTTTTTGTTTTCAATAATATTTAGTTATATATTTTTTTTTTTTATTTAATGTTTGTAATTACTTTTGTTTTGTAATTTTAATTCTTTTTTTTTTCAATGAAGTCTTTATTATGAGTTTGGTTTTCTTATATAAGTTTTCTTTAATTTTGAAACTTGTTTTTTTTCTAAGTTCGATTTGAATTTAGTTTGAAAGCTTTTGATGACTTGGTTTGATGCACTTGTTATCGAACATTCAGGTATTTTTTTGTTGTGTATGCAATTCAAATAAGCTTTGCGAAATGGGACGCGATGTATAACGGGTTGTTGTTTTTCAAATGCTAGCGTCACTTTTAAATGACTGTACTTTCGACTTATAATATTTTTTGAAATCACGTACGTAATTATTACAATAATAATTGTTTTTTTTTTTTTTTATGCTTTATGCTTTTATATTTATTGTTATTGATTTTCACTTTAAATTAAACAATTATAAATATTATTTCAAATATGTTTTGGTACAGTTTCCTCGTGAAGCGGTAACATTTTTTTCGGTTAATTTTCAGAAACTATTTTATATTTTTAATAAGTCTTTCTTCTTTTTTTTTTTTTTTATTACTCAACCCGATTTTTTGTTAACCGACTGCGCCAGTTATGTGGTTTCAATTTATGTTATTTAAATGAAACACACATTTAATTATTTTAGAACTTTTATTCACTTATGTATTTAAATTTTTAAATGTAAAGCGAGTTATAATACTTGACATAAAGAACACACAAAGTCGACTAACTTAAATAATCTTAAGAACTAATTTACATAGAAGACAACACTTTACGATCTATGCTTACGATATTAATTGATCTCTCCAGTATTATCTTCTTCAGAAGATTATATTGGAAAGAGATTAAAGAACTGTCTCTGAAACACTCTTGCTGTTTGCTTTACAGACAGCAAGAAGTGTGGTGAAAATGACCTATTTACTTAATAGGTGAAGGCATTTCAATATGTGACAATATAGACTAGACGCCCCAGGAAAGGTATCCAGGAGGAGGGCGAAAACAAAAAGAAATTTAAGACAAAGGCAAAAGGTTTAAGGCAAATCATAAGTCATGCCTCGTTTTAAGTAAGTGTCCAAAAAAGCCAACACAAGTAATGTGAAGATTTAGTTAAGCAAGTGCGGTCCCCGTTTTTGGCGTCCTATGTTAACAAGAAGTGTTTAAAACGTAATTTTGGATACTAACGAATAATAAAATTTGTTTACACCAAGCAAAAGTTTCACAATTAAGTTTGAATTGACTTTGGGAAATCACAATACAGATGTTTTACTTTTTACTATATGTTAAAAAGTCAAACATCTTTTATAAAGTGAATAGTTGATCCCTCATACTCAATACAGGGAATGAGAAATAAGCCCACAGTTGTATTCAATGCTGATCCACCATGATGATCAATAAGGGGTTTTATATCGATTAGTACACTTTTTGGACAGCTGTCAGTTTTGACAAGAGTGTTAATTATGTTATTACTAAAAAAACGTTACACGCTTGAAATTTTTAAATGAACAATTCTACATAAATTATGCCAATTTGACACACATTCACAGTTTGCAAGGCTAAAGCACTTTTGGGTCTCTACCAATAGCGAAACTGGTAAGAACATTTTCAAAGAATCATTCTTGAAAAGCCTTAACAACCTCAAGTTGTCACTATTTGGAGTGGTTTCTGCTTGCATATTCCATACCTTAAAGATGGAATTCGGGAACATAAAGTTACAAATGTGGGAATTAGTAATGGAACATTTCATAAAAAGCTGTTATCATTCCAATGATACTGATTTACATTTTAATTGGCATACCTTATTTGCTTTGCACTTCCAAAAATGTTCAGCAAAGGGGACTTAAGACTTTTCATATTGAAAATAGGAAATAGGAACTAATTCCATAATTGTATTCTCCAAAATGTTAGCAATAAAGGTAAAGTATTATTAGGAAATTGTTTTCACGTTTGGGTTGGAAAATGCGTGGGTCACATTCAGTGACCCCTTCGGGTAGGGGTTAAGAATTTACCCGAAGTAAGGTATGCTTGTCGTAAAAGGCGACTAAAATCCAATCTCCGTATACTGAGAACTACATAAGTATACAAAATATGCAATGGAAAAAACAAGTAGATTAATTACCCCAGGTGGAAAGCCAGTTTCTCTGGCAAATCCATCCTCTTCGGAGGCAGACTCTACGGATTCTGGGGAGAGCCATTTATTGCATTTGATAAATCCTTTCGCGAAAGCGCATAAGGTCCCTCGATCACCTCCATCTGTACCGAGAGTTACCGGCAGAAAGAGTCCACCGGTTGTGCCAAAAGGCACTAAAAGCGACTCACCGAAAACAAACAGTTTTGAGCAGGACAATTGTGAACTGCAAAAGAAGCTGAACGAAATGATAAGACTCTACGAAGAGCTTAAAAAAGAAGTCGAAAGTCTTCGTGAAGAGAACAAGATGTTAAAAACTTCTGAAAACATGAAAGTAAATACTCTAAGTCCACAACATCGAGATCGGCACGAATATGAAACTGATGAAGATGAACTTGCTCGGGAAACTGAAAAAAGTAGACCTTGTAAAAAACGGAAGGCTGAACATTGGCCTAAGTTTCAAAATCAGCTAAAACCAAATAAAATTACACGGAAAGATCAGTTTTCTGCGAATAAGAAACTTCCTCCACCGATAAACATCGTTGGTCAAGCGGATTATAACAAAATTCTTCCTATTCTGAAAGAAACGGCGCAAAAGAATTTCAAAGCTACATCCACTCACAATAATACGTGGAAAATTAACGTAAATGATTCAGATTCTTATAGAAAACTGTCGAAAAAACTCAGCGATGAAAAAATTGAATGGTATAGTTATTCAATTAAAGAAGAAAGACCTCTACGTGTAGTTGCTAGAGGACTTCATCCCTCTTGTTCAAAAGAAGACATCCTTTCGGACTTAAAAACCAAAGGATTTAAGATTCTTGACGCAACAAATCTTTTGAAGCGAGAAAAAGGAATCGAAACCGCTTATATAAAACGCGCTCTTCCGCTTTTTATTCTAAGTTTCGATAAAAATGAAAATGTAGACAATGTTTATAATATTAAAACTATAATGAATATTGTTGTAAAAATCGAACCACTAAGAAAGAACAAACGCCTTATTCCTCAGTGCAAGCGATGTCAAGGTTTTAACCATACAGCAGCTTATTGTCAGAAGGACCCCGTTTGCGTTAAATGCGCGGGAAAGCACATGACTGATGTATGCCGTCTTAAAAAAGAAACTCCGGCTACATGCGCGAATTGCAAAGGTAATCATCCAGCAAATTAAGAGGCGTGAAGAATTTAGTAAGAAAACTAAAAAAAATACCTCAAAGCAAAACAAAGAATTAAAATTAAAAACCAAGACTAATACTCAAGCGTCGAGTAAAACGGACGGGAAACATAAAAACAAAAAAGACGAACACGTACGCTCAAGTCACGGCGCCCGAAAATCCTAAAACTATTAAACCTGACTCCGTTCAAAATGTATTTTCCCTTATACTTGAACGATTAGAAGAACAAGGGAGAATTAACACAATTATTCTTGAGAAATTGGACAAATTTGAGTCGGCGGCTCTTAAAACACCAAATTTACCGTAAAAATGGATCAGTTGTCCCAACAACTCAAAATAATAACATGGAACGCGAACGGACTTACCGCAAAAATCGAAGAACTAGAAACGGTTCTACTTAACGAAAAAATAGATATTTGTTTGATCTCTGAAACTCATTTGAAAAAAGACTCAAATTTAAGTATTAAAGGTTATTCGGCATACCACGCATGCCATTCATCCGAAAGAGCAAGGGGTGGTTCTTCCGTATTTATCAGAGAAAATATCAATCATTCGTTTGAGATAAATATCGAGCTCGATACAATGCAAGTTACTTCCGTTAGCATAAAAGTTAGACACGTATTTTTTAATATTGCGTCTATTTACTGTCCTCCTCGGTCCAAGATAGACAAAAACGATTTTAAAGATCTTTTCAACGCTTTAGGTCCAAAATTTATTATTGGCGGCGACTTCAATTCGAAACATTAATTTTGGGGATCACATTGCATTTCGACGAAGGGTAGACAACTCTACAAAGCGGGTATTGAATGTAACGTTGAATTTTTCTCATCAGGTAAACCAACGTATTGGCCAACCGATACAGCGAAAACACCCGATCTTGTTGACTTTTTCATCGCAAGAGGAATGAACAGAAAATATATGACAGTAGATGATAACTTCGATTTTTCTACGGATCACTCGGCCGTTATCTTAACAATAAACAGTAACGTAATCGAAAAAGAAAAGCCCCTAATTTTAACAAATAATAACACAAATTGGGATAAATTCAAAGAAGATTGCGAAAATAGAATTATACTGAACGTCTCTTTGCAAACTCCGTTTGTGTTAGAAGATGAAACAGAAAAATTTATAAATATTGTTCAAGAAGCAGCTTGGAATAATACTCCGATCTGTAGTAAAAAGTCAAGGCAATACGAAGAAAAAATTCCAGAAGATATAAAAGAATTGATACGCGAAAAACGAAAAGCTCGAAAAGTATGGCAGCAATCACGTGCTCCTCAGCATAAAAGTGTCGTCAACTTTTTATCAAACAAGATTAAAAATTTGTTACGAGATTTTAAAAACAGCGAGAATTCTGCCTATCTTGAAAGCCTAACAGCAGACAAAAAAACGAATTATTCTCTTTGGAAGACGATAAAAGGTATTAAAAAGCCTCAAATAATGTCGGCACCTATTCGAAAAAATAATTCTGAATGGGCAAAAACTGATAAGGAAAAGGCGGATTTATTTGCTAAGCACCTTGAGGAAACGTTCAAACCTTTCGATGGTCAAGAGTTACTGACTAATGACGGAGAGCTCCAACCAGCGCCGGAAAATTTTTCTATCAGGAATATTACTTTGACTGAACTTGTCCAGGAAATAAAACGGCAGAAAAATAATAAAGCTCCTGGCTACGACCTGATTAACGGTCGTGTCCTCAAAGAGTTGCCTAAAAAAGCAATGGTTAAGCTCTTACAGCTCACTAACGCTGCTTTAAGACTTGCTTACGTACCCACGCAATGGAAAGTCGCCGAAGTAATAATGATCCCCAAACCGGGTAAGCCACCGAATGAGAAAAAATCGTATAGACCAATTTCTCTCTTACCAATTATATCTAAAATATTTGAAAAATTGCTTCTTAAACGAATGCTACCAATTATTGAAGAAAAACGTTTAATTCCCGACCACCAATACGGTTTCCGGAATAATCACTCGACAATTGATCAGGTTTACCGAATAACTAACGAAATTGAAAAAGCATTTGAAGAAAAAAAGATTTGCTCAACTGCATTTCTTGACGTTTCTCAAGCTTTTGACAAAGTTTGGCATGACGGGCTAAAATATAAATTAAAAGTCTTTCCAGAGCAAATATATAACATTCTTGAATCGTACCTAGAAAATAGATTCTTTCGAGTTAAGCAAGGAACGGAGTATTCGGAGTTTAAAGAAATAAACGCTGGGGTTCCCCAGGGTAGCGTCCTTGGACCGATTTTGTTTGTTCTTTATACCCGAGATATACCCCAAACAGAAGGCACAACTTTAGGCACTTTTGCCGATGATACAGCTGTACTCGCAATATCGGATTCAATAGAAACGGCAACCTCTAAGCTTCAATAGGCATTAAATAGCATTTCAGATTGGACAAAGAAATGGCGAATTGCTCTTAATGAAACGAAATCGACGCACACAAATTTTACGTATAAAAGAGTATATAACTTACCTATTTATATAAATTCTGTGCAAATTCCATACGCTAATGAAGCGAAGTATCTAGGCATGACTCTAGACGCGAAACTTAAATGGAAAGTTCATGTAAAAAAGAAACGCGATGAACTCGAAAATAAACTCCGCGAATTGACATGGCTTATTGGAAGATATTCCATTCTAAGCGTTTATAACAAGCTTCTTATTTATAAGCAAGTACTGAAACCAGTTTGGACGTACGGTATACAACTTTGGGGTTGTACCAACGAAAGAAATATACAAATTTTGCAAACATACCAAAACAAAGTATTTAAAATAATAGTAAATGCTCCATGGTATGTAAGAAATAGCGACTTACATAGAGATTTAAATATAAAATATGTAGAAAACGAAATTAAAAAATTTGCTACAGAGCTAAGATCACGACTTAGAAATCATAGTAATAACTAAATCCAACAATCTGTTAGCGAGGCGTTCGTTTTTCGGCGTCTGCACCGAACAAGACCTTCTGATCTAGCGCAAACAAATTAATCTCTCCACTCGAATTTTGTGGAATTCTTCAGGTCCTCTCGTTGGGGAGCTTCCTGACAAAACGCGAACAAAATGACGCTAAAACTACTTGTTAAGCTGGACTTAGTTGTAGTAATAATATAGAAGATAAGGGAGGTGAGTTTTAGTCAGTAAAAATCTGACACTACTATAAGCATCGGGCTTATAGTGTCTCTGAAGATTTCTCACCTTCCTGCGAAAAAAAAAAAAAAAAAAACATTCAGTTCACTGTAATGGGTTAAAATTCTTTAATGAGGTCGAATAAAGAGTCCTCATATTACAAAAGACAAAATATAAATGGGGATTATTTCCACTGTTTTTTTTTTTTTTGGAAGCTCAACTGTAGTAAAGTAGCGCAATGGGTTTGGTTTTTTCACCCAAAACCATTACTTCTAAATCCTAAAACGTCATAATCTCTTAAAATTGGTGACAAAGCCCAAAAAGTTAAAAAATCGCCAAAAATCCCAAAGTGAATGTCGTAATGGCCCAATAAATTTGAAGTAAAAGAGCGCTCAAATTGTTAGTTTATATTTCGTCCAACAAAGTTTTTAATTTTAAATTTGGGTTTTATGACATACGGGTTGGGCTTTGTGACATTTATTTTGGGCATTACGACGATTATGATTTCTATCGTTTCTTATGTTTTATAAGCCAAGGGCATACATATAACCCAAATCATTAAATCACATGAAGCCTTTCAAATTCGACTACCGTCGTATTTCCTTATTAACGAATTCGCGGCAAAGCGAAAATAGTTCTACCTATATTCCAGTGATTTGACACTTTTGGTTTGACTTTTTCTTACTATATTCCAATGATTTGACAGATATCCACAAATTTTGTTTTGTTTTGATTGAATTTGTGAAATTTCTGGTGATTTATTCAAAATTTTATATTTTATTGTGGATAAGTTATAAAAAAATTATAATAAAGCTAACTCACAGAAAGAATTCACGAAATCGAACAGTAAATAATAATAAACACTCTTTCGCCCGCGAATCCGCCAAAAAAAAGCTGTCGGATTTCAACTCGCCAACAAACATTATGACATTTCGAATTCGCCTTTGAATTCGTTAATTGGTCGAATTCAAAACGAAGAAGGCGAAAACGAAAGCAATAATTGAAAAATGGCAAACTCGCTAGCAAAACGATTCGCCGCGAATCCCATAATCAGGCCTGGACTTTTTGAGCGATCTAACATTTAACGTTTGTGTTTTGGCGATAAATTTTAAAACTCAGAATCTCGTATTACCGAAAATAAACAAAAATGTATTCAGAATTTCCAAATGCTGATACTCATCTTTTGAGCGAAATTAATTTGGGAGTTGTGTAAAACTTGATTTATGCAATATGATGAGATTAATTTTGTGCTTTGCGGCATTTTCTTCTGAAAAACTTTTTGGGCGATAGAACCATTTTGGACGATATGACATTTTTTAATATTTTGCAATTTGAAATTTCATAAAACCGAAAAAGTTCAGTAATATTGCCCAAAACGTACAACAACACTTTTTTAATAAAATTGTTTTGGGCGTTATGACATGTTAAATTCGGGGAAAAGACACAATCCTTGAAATAAATAAAAGACCACTATGTTTTGCACTTTTACTTTAAACTCACATTTATCTGTCAAAAGTCGTCAGTAAAGTGGAGAAAATGTCTCCAAAATGGGGAATGGGAAATAAGTCAAACATTTTATTCGGCAAATATCTCCAGGTTCTTGGTTCTCATATGGATCAAGACCTCAAATGTTTTACCCAGAAACTTGAAGTACTATAGAGCATACTTTTAACACTTAAAATTAAATCATATTTTTTGAAGAAATAAAAGAGAATTAACACCATATGGAGATCTCACTCAACCTATCAGCATCTCAAAAATAAGATAAAAAGGGATGTCCCACGAGTCAATAAAAATACAGTTTGTGAATTATCATCCCACCAAACTTTCCAATAAGCTCTCATTTACTTTGTGGACTTATTGCTCGCTAAAGAAGGTTTAGTTTTTTTAATACAATTTAACGATCCACTAGCCCCTTGGGATTCAGAATTTCCCATCAAATTTTTCTCAATTGTGATTGTAAAAGACAAAAGAAAGAAAATGAATAAATCATTCACACATTCACATTAATATGTGGTATTATTAAGGTTTGACAAGACTATGAGATATTAATTCCCAAAACAGAAGAATTGTGAGAACTTTTTTTTTTAGTTTGTTTGTGTGTGTTCATCATTTAAGCTTATTGAGTGATTTAATATAAACATAAGTGCAGATTCATCATATACGAATATCTACTTATAATCTCATAAAAAGAATAAGAATGATATTCTTTCTTTAATGATTTTATCCATTCCACACAACCTCACTCAATCATAATCCAAAACAGACCTTCGTTTTATGTATATTATTTTATATCCTTATAAATACAGTATGTATGAGTATACATATATCTGAATATGTTATATGATAAAAATTCATAACGTTTTTACAAATTATCTTAAAAAAAAAAGAATATAAACCATCATATCCTTTCTTTTCCTTTGACTTCGTCAATATTCACATATTCACTCGGAGTCGATATCATTATATAAATTCATTCTTTCATTCATTTGAACATAAGAAATCAATTTATCATTCCTTTCCTACCTGATTGTCAATATGTGTGGTGACATATTGCTGAAGAGCTCTCACTGCATCCTGTACACCGAGATTTGTATGCGGTCGCAGGAGCGCCTCATCCGCTGAACTATAGCCAAGTAAAAGGAATACTCCACCTGAAATAAATACAACAAAACAAAAAGGATATTCATTCATCCATATATGTACAGTACATAGACATACATATGTATGTATGTATATAGTAAGAGGAAGAATAAAATACATCCTGAGATAAAAAATAATAAAAATTGATTTAAAGAGAAAAAAACAATTTCATGCAAGTGACTGAAGCAATAAATTTATATTTTACCCAGAGGACAAATAAAATGCACGACATGGTCGTATGCACTGGTTCTGATCTGTAAATAGTTTTTCTTTTATTTTTATTTTCTCAGAAATTCATCAAATCGATATTTTATCGTTTTGCCCTTTTCCCCTGACTATTTGGTGTGGTTGCTGTTTTTTTTTCCCTTTAAATCCATTTAATAGGGAAAGGTATTTGAATTAAAGTGTGTTTATAATTTAAATTATGGTTGACAATTATTTGGAAACAAATATATTTTCCCAATTGGATTTGATTTTGAGTTTATAATAACTGCCGTTCACACTTAACTGATTTTCTTATTTACTTGGAAAATTTTCAAGCAATCCAATAGAAAAAATCTTACAAATAAAAAGTGAAAGGTTTGTTTCACACTATACGGTTTTGACCGTACGGCAAAAATCCGAACGGCGACATTTTGCTAGAGACCGTGACCGTATAATTTGAAAGCGTATGGCCTCTTTCACGCGAGATTTTAACCGTACGGACGAAACCGTCTCGTGTGAAAGAGGCCCATATGCTTTTGTACGGGCCTCTAACAAAATATCGCCGTCCGGTTTTTTTGCCGTACGGTCAAAACCGTATAGTATGAAACAAGCCAAAAAGTGAGGAATTCAACTCCTTCTTATATCTGTGCCCAGGAGGCAGAACCGCTAAAGTCGACTTAAGACAAAATTGAGTTTTTGATGCCATTAGATTCAGCGCGTTCAAATCTATTTTGTAAATTTTTTTTACATTTTTATCATAAAAAATGTAGCCACAATTTTACAAAAACAAAACCACTAAAGTCAATTTTTTACATCCTCCTCAAGGCAAAACAACTAAACTCAAACAAAATTGAAAAATTTCCTTACATATTATCTAAAGTTGACTTAAGATTAAATTGTTTTCAATTTTTCTTAAGGAATAACGACTAAACTCAAGTTAAGTTGTTTTTCCGCGAAAAAATTATGGATTTTGGTCTACTTTTGTGTTGGGAAAAAACCGCTTAAGTCGAGTTTAGTTGTTCTTCCTCAATGAAATTGTTGTATTTTTTAAATTTCTATTTGGGGAAAAACAACTTAACTCAACTTTAGTTGTTATTCTCCGAGAGATAAATAAATTTGTCGTGTCTTAAGTTGAGTTTAGTCATTATTCCCCAAGGAAATATTGATCATGAAAAATCTAAATTTGACTTTAGTCCTTTTTCCGCGGCAAAGAGTCAGTTTATAAAAATCTAATGTAGAGTTTAGTTGTTATTGCGCGACCAAATCAAAAACAAGTGTGTACTTAAGTCAACTTTAGTTATTTTTGCACGAAGATAAGAAAATAAAAATAACAAATAGTTTTGTCATAACTCGACTTTAGATTTTAGCCACGGTCGATATTTGCTTTTTTAGATTTTTCAAGTGTTTTGAATTTAAAATAGGTGTAATTAAAATGTCCTCTCGATCACAAAGGCTTTTGGCACTGGCCCGAATGTTAAAGGAAAAAGCTATTAATGAAGGTTTGATAATTTTATAACTTAGTTTTGTGTGTGTGTGATTTTGTCTCATTGTGTGATTGTCTGTCCTTATGTCAGCCTGGCGTTTTTGTGTGCCTGGTTGTGTCAATCTGTTTTATAATGTTTGGATCCCGATAACTGCAAATCTGGCTATGTATGGACTGAGTGTCTGTTGGCGACTTGCTGTTTTTTCTATTGTGTGTGTGCCAGTATTACTCTGCCTGTCTATATTCGTATTGCTTGTCTGTGTCAATCTCTACTAAAGTGGTTATATGTCTGTCTGACTTTTCATGAGACCCGTGCGCACCTGCATCTTTCTTACTTATATAATTGACGTGAGGGATATTTTTTGCTTGTCTGTCTTCCTTTCTTGCAATGTTGGCTGTGTCGATCTGTATTTATGTATGTGGTGATATGTTTGATCCTTATGCCTTATTTGTTTTGAATCTGCCTATGCCGATGTTGGTTTGAAGAACATTTTTTTATGATTTACAGAAACATCGAAGCGATCATATAATTTTGTAATGCAGAGAAGTTCTATACCAGAAAATAATATAGTTAGTGGTAAGCAAAGAAGGTACATATTAGATTAAAAGGTAAAAATGAAACGAATATTTTCTTTATGATTGCCCAGGGCATATAATACTTGAAGCTTGCACGTCTACACATCCTGTTGAATCTCTTAATGAACATAATAATGAAATATCACTAAACCAATGGCCACTAAAATATTCATCGTATGATTATTCAAATGAAACAATTGAATCAGATTATTATTTTCAATCAATTCCATACAACGAATCCGAAACAAAATCTTCAATGAATGGATTTGATATCGATATGAGATGTTTTTTTTGACAGTAAGAATCCTATTTTTTTATTCAAAAGTTACTATTTCTTAGTATTTCACTATTACACTTGTAGACCAATATTTGGCAACAGTTAGCAACAAAGACAAGGAAAATGTCTCTATTGACTGCGATGATCTTCCCGAATGGGAAGATTCTGATGATTCCTTTAAAGATCCCGATTTTCAAATTACTTCCCATGATTCATGCACCGATGATGAAGAGATTGAAAATATCCCAACCCAACCACCAACTGTCCTAAAAGAATCAAAACGTGAAAATAAAAGACTTTGCCGACAGATATCCAGAAATGTTGGAAAAGCTTATGAATCTACTTCTGGAGTAATTAAGCAGGCCAGAATTTGTCAACCGTTTGGTAGGTGTCGATTTAATTGCCAGGTAAAATTTTCATTTGAGAACGTTCAATCCATTTTCAATCACTATTGGTCCCTGGGATCTTATGATCAACGTATTCTTTATATTGGAAACCTGTTAGTTATTGACAAAAAAAAAAGTGATACACGGACAAATTCAACTGAACGAAAACGTAATCGTCAAAATACCGTTTTATATTTTTTGGAGCATGCTGGCAAACGTTCTAAAATTTGTCGAAAACATTTTACACAGTCCTTTGATGAAACTGAAAGTTTTATTAGGAGTGTAATTTGTAAAAAACTGTCATGTCCGACTTTGCCATTTAAAAATTGTCGTGGAAAAAGAACTCCTTCCAACAAAACTAGTCAAGAGAAAGAAGAAGAAATAAAGCGGCACATAAAAAAATTTCCGGCATATGAAAGCCACTATAGCCGTAGGGATACATCCCAAAAATATATTCATGGGAGCTTAAATCTGGCAATAATGCACCGCATGTATAAAGAAGAAGTAGCTAGCCCTGTGGGCATGACCAAATATGCTGAAATATTCCAAACTATGAATCTTAAGTTTAAAGCCCCTAAATTAGACACCTGTTCAAATTGTGATACATTTATATCTAAGATTAAAGTTGCTCAAGACGATGAAGAGAAAAAGATATTATTTGAGCAAAAAAAATTACATCTTGTAAAAGCAGAGTTCGGCTACGACCAAAAAAAGATTGATAAGGAAAACGCGAAGCAAAATCAAAGCATGAGAGCCTTTGCGTTTGACTTACAGCAATGTCTGCCAACGCCTTTTCTAAGAAACTCCGTAAGTTTTTACAAAAGGCAACTATGGACTTTCAATCTTACGGTACATGATTTAGAGACTAATTTTTCAGGCTGCTATATGTGGCACGAAGGTATTGCGCGTAGGGGTGGGAATGAGATTTCTTCCTGCATTTTTAAACTCCTTAGGTCGTTACCACCAAGTGATCGTAAAATAACATTTTACAGCGATTCATGCTCTGGCCAAAATAAAAACTCGTTCGTGGCTGCTATGTTTCTTCTTTTTCTAAAAGAAAATTCATCAATTGAATATATTGATCACAAGTTCTTAGAGCCTGGCCATACACATATGGAATGCGATTCTTGTCATGCCCTAATTGAAAGGAAAAAGAAAAAGTCAAATGTTGAAATTAGTGTCCCTAGAGATTGGTACCAGTTTATTGGTGGTATTAATTCCAAAATAAAGGTATATGAAATGCAACAAGCTGAATTTTTCAATTTTTGTGAAATCTCAAAAACCAATTTGAATTGGAAACGATCTAATTTAGAAGGAGAAAAATTTGTTTGGAACACCGTGAGGTGGATTCGATACACCAGTGACAGTAAAAAAATATTTTATAAAACGACTTTGAATCCAGAAGAACCATTCAAAATATTATCATTGGCAAAAAGAGGGATCTTCTACTTTTTCACTAAGCGAGCTTAAAGTTATTGAAGATGTACCAAATATATCTGCCGAAAAAAAGAAGGATCTTATGGAATTGATGCAATATATTAATCCCGAATTTCATGAGTTTTACCGAAGCCTTCGCACAACTTCAAGTGCACTAAACACACATCCTGATTTAGAAAGTGAAGATGATGAAAATTAAAGCTATTTTTCTATATTCACCTTATTCCATATTATTACTATTGCTATTATTTGCAAAACTTAAAAAATCTAATACCTTTTTTTTTCTAAGAAACTATTTATGATCTCAACATTTGTAAAGATTTTCAATTTTAGTACGTGAATAAAACGTCAAATACATATTGATACTTTTTTCTTATAATTAAAAAAATTGCGAAGTGTGAATTCTACCTTTTTTGTTGTTTTTTGTTTTGTTACTTTTATATTTTTCAATGGTTTTATCTTGATGTAATATTTATTTTTATTATTTAATATTGTGTAATATATTTTTTAATAAATTGGTGTCTTTTCTAATACAAAAACAAGATTGTATCTTTGATTTCAAACGTTTTAAAATCTTATCTCAAATTTTGTTGCCATATCTCACTCAATATAGTTATGGAATAACAACTAAAGTCGAGTTACGCGGAGCAAAATGTCTCATTAAATTAGGGAAAAACAACTTAAGTCGACTTTGGCAAACTAAAAATTCAATTTACTTCGAGGAAAAACAGCTTAACTCGACTTAAGATATTTTGTATGAACATTTCTCCCGAGGCAAAATAACTAAACTGCTTCTTTTGCTTCCCACGCTTTTAATTTCAATGTTTGATTTGTTTTTAAATTTTGGATCAAAAGAATGGTTTAATACCTTTAAATCCATACTAGTTTCAATACTGTCAGACGATCCAATAACTTTCTACATCAACTTGTAATTGCGAACTTTTTCTTAAAACTTCAAACTGCTCTCCTGAAAAATGTTAAAAACAGACTTTAGCGGTTCTGCCTCGGGGCCACAGATATAGTTATAAACCAAACTTTGATGATGACATGGAAACTAATAAGTTTTTTAAGATTATTCTGAACTTTTCTGCACATGTAATTTATTAACTTCCCATATGAAGTTATTGTAATCGGTCCGATTTGTCAAATTGAAAACTTTGACATTTCTCGACATTTCTAGGTCCCTAGAGTCGAAATGAAATATTTTTAGAGAGATGTCTGTCCGTGCGTGCGTACGTACGTTCGTACGTCCGTAGGTTCGCGAAGTTTTTTCGTCGTCCATAGCTCAAGAACCAGAAGAGATATCGACTTCAAATTATTTTTGTTATATGGCTAATAACGCAGAAAGATGGCTTTTTTTACCATAGCAGTTTAAAAAAAAGGTGAACATTTTGGATAACCCTAAATATCTTACGAACCAAAAATGCTAGAGACTTGAATTAAATTTTATATAATATATTGTATACCAAACAAGTATATTTTTGAAAAATCCAATTAAAGTTTTTTTTTATAAATCAAAAAAACTGCAAAAAAAAAAATTTTTCAGCTCGAAAATTTTACGAATACAAAATGATTTTATCACCAAAATAATTTTGTGCAACGAAGAATAATGTTTTTGATGTGTGATAAGATTTTGAGAAAAATCGAATTGACAGTTTTTTTATAAAAAATACAAATCTAAAAAAACATTACTCAAAGTTGGTAAAAATTGAATTTAGACTCAAATATCTTTTCAAAAATTTGAGAT
The DNA here is from genome assembly GCA_951509635.1 of Eupeodes luniger. NCBI lineage: Eukaryota > Metazoa > Arthropoda > Insecta > Diptera > Syrphidae > Eupeodes > Eupeodes luniger. Next base: position 256,997,713 of record OX608073.1, read on the forward strand.
TATTGCTTCCAACTAATTTTAATTTATAAGAAATATTGTTTTCAACATTGTGAGAAATGTTGAGAAAAATCGAATTGACAATTTTTTTTTACAAAAAATAAAAACCTAAACAAAAAAATTAATGAAAGTTGGTAAAAATTGATTTTCGACTCAAATATCTTTTCAAAACGTTGAGATATTGGCTTTAACCTACTGTTATCTTTTAAAAAATATTGTTGTCAATATTCAGTAAAATTTTGAGAAAAATCGAATTTACGTTTTTTTTACAAAAAATAAAAAAATAAACAAAAAAATTATTAAAAGTTGGTAAAAATTGATTTTCGACTCAAATATCTTTTCAAAACTTTGAGATATTGGCTTTAAACTACTTTTATTTTTTTAAGAATATTGTTGTCAATATTCAGTAAAATTTTGAGAAAAATCTAATTGACAGGTATTTCACAAAATATAAAAACCTAACAAAAAAAACAATACTAAAACTTGTTAAAAATTTACTTACGACTCAAACAGCTTTTCAAAAATTATAAATATTGTCTTCAAACTCTTTTCATTTCACAGAAAATATTGTTTTCGATATTCAGTAATTTTTTTATAAAAATCTAACAGTCCGTTTTTTCATAAAAAATAAAATCTACAAAAAATAGTTCGTAAATTTGATAAAAATTGATGTTCGGTTCTTAATGTCTCTCAAATTAATTTCATTCATCCAATTTGTAAAAATTTAAGAAATGCTACTTAAATTGGTTAAAAATTAAAAATTGTTTTCGACTAAAAATCTATTTAATAAAACTAGATTTTCAAACTAAACTATTTCTTTATATGAAAAATATTGTTGGTAATTTTAAAATTTTTAAGAATAATTCAACTAACAACTTTTTTAACCCAACACGAAAACCTACACACTTTTAAGCAAGACAAATCAACAGACAGGATGGGAAGTTATCAGTGTGGGTCGCATCCTAGCCTCTTATTAGGTTTTTTTTTTAAAAACAAAACTGTCAATAAGATTTTTCTCAAAATTTTACCTGATATCTTCGTTGCACAAAATTGTTTTGGAGATATCTAGAACCATTTTTTTTCGTAAAATTTTCGAGGTGACAAATCTTTTTTTGTTAGTTTTTTTGATTTATAAAAAAACCGTTAATTGGATTTTCCAAAAATTCAGTTGTTTGGTATCACGTTACAATATATAATATAAAATTTAATTCAAGTCTCTAGCGTTATTGGTTCGTGAGATATTTAGGGTTTAACCAAAATTTTCACCTTTTTTTAAACCGCTATGGTAAAAAAACCACCCACGTAATTTTCTTGAGAGTCCTTTATGCATCTTTCTGCTCTATTATCTATATGACAAAATTTATTTGAAGTCGATATCTCTTCTGGTTCTTGAGCTATGGATGACGAAAAAAACGTCGCGAACACGCACGCAGACATCTTTCCAAAAATCTTTTTTTTTCGACTCGAGTGACCTCGAAACGTCTCGAGAAATGTCAAAATGTTCAATTCGACAAATCGGATCCATTACAATAACTTCTTATGGGAAGGTTTTAAGACCGGTCAGGCAGTTACTTTGGATGGTGGTCGCTATCGTAAGATGATAACGAACTTTGTACGGCCCGAATTGATAGTAATGGATGTAGACGATAAGTGGTTTCAACAGGACGGTGCCACTTGCCACTTACCACACAGCTTAAAAAACAATGGCGCCACAAATTCTATGGCCATGTCAATTGGCCAACAAGATAATGTAATTTGACACCGTTGGACTTCTTGCTTTGGAGATATTTGAAAGAAAATGTGTATGTCGATAAGCCAGGAACAATTCAAATGCTAAAGGATGATATAATTTAGCACATTAACGGCATGAAACCTCAATTATGCCTCAGCATCATCGAAAATTTGGAAAACCGTATGGAAGAGTACTGCCGAGTTCGTTGAGGTCATTTGGCCTATATTTTGTTGCATTCATAATTGAACCATACCAATATTACCATAATCAAAAGAAATGACAATAATTTCCTAAATAATTTGTGTTTTATTCCAAATCAACATCAGACCTTTAAGTTTAACCACCCTTTAGTATTAATGCAAACTTAGAAAAATTATTTTTCAAATTTAACAGTTTATCAGACATTTCTTTGTAAAATCTTCTTATTTTTTAACATCCCCAACGATTGTTGTTTCCTTAACTAAATCACTTTTTCTCTACAACCAGTCAATCCTTTAAGATGGACGAGACGTTAAGAAACAATACAGGTGTCACACATGGTTTTTATGGTTTAATGGCAACTCATCTTGTGTGATATCTTTTGGTTTTTTTATAGGTGCATCCTTATTTTGCCATTTTGTTTGATTTAAGTCTAACATATTCTTTTTATCTACCGCACATTTCAGTTGATTCCTGTTTACCAATGTTAACATATATACATGTAGGTAATTCATATAGGGGATCTTGTATACTACCACCAGGACCAGGATGACTTGCATTTAATAGCTTTGCAGTAGAGCCAGTTGGACCATGGATCCTTATCCACTCTGCACATCCTCTTATTCACCTCAAACTTCATCACACATGTTATAACAAAGTAAACCTTTGTTATCCTAATTTTTGTTTTATTTTTATATTTTACCAGATACTCATTTCATCGTCCTTGAAGATAAACAGGATTTTTTCATTCTTTCCACACGAATAACGGTATTCTTTTTGAGATGTTTTTTTTGTGTTCATTATTTCGAAAAGACTATCAAAAAGTATAGTACATGGTGGATATGTATGTAACTTACCCGGTAACGTGTACTCCCCCAGCGGCGGCTTCATACAAATAAAACGCCCCGAATAGCAAAGGCATCTGCCTCGAAAGGCCTGATAAGCCGGCGAAGCATGGCTGTAAAATGCAAGCGCTGTCCTACATGGAGCGAATGGCACACAGAGTGCATGGCACGTTAACGTTAGTGATTCACCACAGGTGCACAATTCACTGCATTCGGCGTCGTCCAACGAATAGATCTGCAAAGTAAAAGAACAAAAGGATACTTAGATACATTCCATTCCATCTCTATGATGTTAGTTCATAGTTCGGTACATAGACTCTGTCGACGACGACGACGACGTCAAGCGATTGCCATTGCATCATCACCCATGTCCTGGAAGGGGTGATGCTTCATGATTATCCTATATTCTATAATACTATGGATGTTCTGAAGCCGATGTACGGTACAAAACATATATAAGAAGGACACATTTTTGAGAGGAAAATTGAAAGTGGTGGTATAGCTAAACACAATACACCTGACCTGGCAGGATCTAGGATAACATGAGAGAGTAACTTTTTATGGGTTTGGGGCAGAGACTGGAGACAATCGATTAAAACAAAAGAATACAGAGGAGAAAGTAAACGTAAACGAGTAAAAACTGTATCTACGAGATATCCTTGTTTTTGAAAGCGAACGAACCGACAACGGCAAAACGACGACAACCGAACATCAACTGGAGAAAAAAGATTACCTCGCTCGCTCGCTCGGTAGGATGACAGTAAATGAGAGCTTGATAAAGGAATTTCTGGTTGAAGTTTTGTGTCCTTCTGGCCAATTACACGTGTTCTCTGTTCACTGTTCATAGTATTCACTGTTCGCTATATTTGGTCGGTGTTCATGTTCTGTTAGTCGTGTAGCTATTTCAAGGATGTGATGCATGATGATTGGGGAAATTAATCATCGCAAAGTCTCGCAGTGTTTGTTTTAAATTGCTTTAAATGGAAGTTTGCAGTTTGTAAAGTTGCATGGGATATTAAAAACTTGAGGTCATTGTCGTGGTTTTTTTCGTGCTTTGTATTAGCTTTAGATTTTTTTTTTTTAAATTACAAACTTAATGTTTGAAAAATTGTCACTTTATATTTAATCCTCAGACATTTTTTCGTTGATAATCATTTTAGAATGAATTGTTAAGTTCAATATTTACTAATATTTTTGTGAACATTTTGATAGAGCTTATATTGAAAAAAAAGTGTGTCCTGTTTTAATAATAACAAAACTGAAACTTACCCTTTTACTGGTTCCTTCCCGAATCAACTGGTCGGATTGATGAGGTCGCTGTGCAACACAATTCCCTGAAAATATAAAACGATATTTTCATTAAATATTTCTGTCATTGATTTTATTGACAAAGTTTTAATCTAAAGACGTTTTCAATAAGGGCGGGTAGATGTCGAAATTTAATAAAAAAAGCTGTGTGTGAGTTATTAACAAAATTATTTTTTTATTTCAAAGGCGCATGTATGTCATTAAGTTTATAAACGGTGGCACGGATCTGAGTGGTCCAATTTTTAATAACTCTTTCGCTTAGATCCGGCTGAATTTGAGCAATGGCCTATGTTATGTTAATTTTTACGGTCGATTGTGGTTTATTTGCATAGACCTGCGACTTCAAGAAACCCCACAGGAAAAAGTCTAGCGGGGTCAAATTGCATGGCCTTGGTGGCCAATTAACATCACTCCTGCGAGAGATAAGCTTACCCAAAAATCGTTCTTGCAAAATGTTAATTGTGGCGTTTTGGCGTGTGCCACGTATCGCCCCGTCCTGCTGGGACCACATGTCGTCTAGGTCCATATGGTTTAATTTGGGCCATAAGAAATTAGTTATCATCGTTATGTAGCGCTCCTGGGTCAGTTGGATCTTGTACGAGTGTAGGCCCAAGTCCCAAAGCAAAATTCGCCAACTTGGAGTCTGCGAAAGGCCGAGTTCTTGTGCACTGCGAAGAATAGACTGCTTCGGGTTCTACTGTACACTTTCACGGACCGCCGCCGCGATGTTCTCGGTCGATCTTGTGTTCCTTGAACGTTTGTTTACTAAACCGGTAGTCTCAAATTTGGCCACAAAACGTTGAAGAGTCGACTGTGAGGGGCAGCCATGTCTATCGTAAAATAGGCGAAATGCGCGTAACGTTTGCGTAACCGAACAAACTCATTTTGATAATAAAGTTTTATTATTTGAAAATACTGTTGTGAGAAATGGCATTTTTAAATAGAAATAAAATCCTGAAGTAGATAATAAAAAAAATTGAAATTGCGTATACGCAAGCGTGTTCCAGTACTATTTTGTTTAATTTGGTATGATGAAGCAGTTTGAGCGAGTATAACAGTTTGGAAATTTGAATGAAAAGGTTTTTGGTAGAAGCTAGTAGGTTGATGCATACTTTCAGGGTGATATCTTTTCAGACTTGTTTTGTTTTTGAGTGCATTCATGTATTGTAGTTGAAGATTGTCGTATAACGATAATGATCATGACGAACACAATTCACAATAAAATAAAAGGAAAGAAATTTAATTTATTTAAAATTGAGCTTATAAACAAAAATAAAGGTAAAAATCTAAAACCAATAAAAAAAATGTAAAAATGGAAGAAGTGGGATTCGAACCCGAGGGGTCTGACAGTGATGATGGGATCCAGCGTTGAGACCACTAGACCATGGTCAAGGACATCGAAAGGAAATCAAAAATGAAACCATAAAGCAAAACACATGAAGGAGCAAACTAATGGATGAATGAAATAAAAGAAAAAAAAGAAAAAATAAAGAAAAAGTAAAAAAGAAACGTGATCGGTAACTAATACCAAGAAAGAAATTAGTATTGGTAACGTATGGACTCACGCGTTCTCTTAATTTTCAAGAATTTTGACCAAAATTATCAAAACATATCACACTTATATAAAGAAAAATCCATTATTCAATTTTAAAATGCGATTGGATTTTTATAGATAAAATAGTAGATTGAAAAAACCAAAAAACAAAGACCGGATCCACTTCCATCTTTAAATGCCCAGTTTCGTCAAATAAGTTCGACAATGAAAAAGCCGAGAAACCAAAAAAAAATCAAGACAAATCTTTCATTTGGTTCCTGGTGCGCGAAAAGTTTGGATTAAAGCGTAAGCCTACTGTTTACAGAATTAAAAAGTCTTAAAAAAGTTTCAAAGTGAATATAATATAGAGTTACATAATAATTGAAAAAAGGTACATATAAACATATACATATATTAAAGTGAAAGCAAAAGTGAAACCTAAAAATGTGAAATAATAATAATAAAAAAAAAAAAAAAAACTCTTTCCTAATATTTTCTTAAAGAAAAGACATCCAACAAGACTTATAGTCTAGTCGCCACGAGGAACCAACAATTTTAAGAGCGGACCAGATTTACTCGAGCTTTAACTTTGGACAAAAGAAACGCCACCAAACCATTTGGTCAAACAAAAGCCCAGAAAAACAAAGTACAAGCCAAGAAAATCATCGTCGAAACTACCTCGACCATCCACGCTCACACGACACCAAGAACATCCAACAAGGTCACCAAAATAAACCATCCATCCATCCATCCGCAACAGCAAGAACATCCAACAACGTCATCAAAATAAACCATCCATCCATCCATCCGCAACAGCAAGAACATCCAACCAGGAATCACCAAATACAACACTACATCCATCATCCACATCCAAAATCCGCATACGCACCAAAAGCAGCAAAATCGTACAACCATCCACATTCCATTCATCCACATCAGCAAAATCATACAACCACCCAACTATCCAAGTGCACAACAGAAATATCAAAATCAAACAACCATCCACATTCACTCCATTCATAACAGCAGCAATATACAACCATCCACACACGCACAACATCTAACAGCAAGTACATACGACCATCTATACCATACTCCATTTATCAACAAATTCCATGATTCAATTTCAACCTCTCAAAAGCTAAGTACCAGATTATCCGTTTTATTTTATCTATCATTTATCTTAGTATAGTATTTTTTTTGTGTTTATATCATTACATATACATATATGTAGGACTAAGAAAAACTAAAATTAAAAAAATTAAAATTTTAAATCAAAAGTAACAAAATATCAAACTTATATCTAAAGAAAAAAAAAAAAGAAAAAAAAAAAATATAAATAAAGTAGACAATTAAACTAAAGTAATTAGGTTTAAAAAAAAAATTAAAGCAATTTTTCCATACATATATTAAAATTCAATCAAATTTAAATTCATTGAAAATAGGTACACATTTATCGTTTAACAATCATATTTTGGATTGTATGCTTATCATCGAAGCGGTGCACCACCTCGACGGCTAAAACAACAAAAACAAAACCTCATCGATCACCACAATAACAGCAAGGTTAAATTTTTTAATTACATACATTTGAAAAAGCTCGGTAAGTGATTTTTACTTATTTAAATTTGATTGTGAATTTTTTTGTTGGAAATTGCTTAAAGCATATACACTCATATTACACACATAGTTTGAAAACAAATAAAACAGAAATTTCTAGAAAGTTTGCCTGAAAGTAGGCAATAAAAAAAAAAGGAATATAAAAATAATAAAAAAATATATTGTCTAAAAGTAGGCTTAAAGGAAGTAAACGGTTACAACCCTTTGAAATTTAAAAACATTACTTCAGATTTTATCTTAATAGAAATAAATTTGTTTAATTAATTCTCCTAAATTAATCTTAGAAATAAACGAATAAACATTAAAAGAAAATACAAAGAGACAACGAAATAAAAAGAAGAAATTAAAAACGAATGCAAAAGCAAAAAAATTTATATAAATAGTTTTATAAATACATATAACATAAGATTTAGATATATGTATATATTTCATCCTATTTACCTATTATTATTTTTATCTCATTTTTGTTCTTCAGTTTATAGTTTTCTTTTTTCTATCTTTTATTTATATTTTATTTACTTTCTTTGGAAAATAAAATGAAATTTATAACGTTTTAAAAAGTGAACGAGTTATGATTATTAAATTGATAAACAGATGAATTTGACGAGTTAGCAATTTTCATGGATTGCTAAAAGATTATTTTAGGGTAAATGTGATCATTTTAGAAAACCTTCGGTAAGTCACCACATATGAAATTAGGGGGTTACTGCAAACGACATCGAGGTAGCAGTAGCCAAGGTTGTGCCACGTTAGTGATGCGTGGGTGGGATATACCTCTTATGGACATAACATCTTGTCCTTCCTTCTCTAAGGTTGTTAATTGAAATTTCTGTCTCGATCAATCCTTTCAATTTGTCTGAATTCGAACAGTAATTCATATTTTTTTTTCTTAAGGATGAATTTAGGGTCCTAATATTTTTAGATCCAAATTTTGTATTATCTGTGTTTTTATACCTACAACCAACTCGGCATGATTTTACGTAACACACGTTTTGGTATCCCTTGGCAAGAACCCAGCCATTTTCGACGAGCTAAGCCCATTGCAAGCATGCCAGCCAAAGAGATACCGGAACACCCTTCGTTCCTGCTTACAGGACTGGACTATAGCTTCCTGTAGGCTATAGTTCATAGTGTGAGTGTAAAGGATGAAGGGTGAAATCGACAGGATTCGTTACACTGTTTAATCGTGTAACTTGCCATGATGATTTGGCATAAACAACTCAATAAAAGATTTGACAGATGTCACCAAAACAAAATGGCAGCCATGGGGTGCCGAAATCTAACCGCATCACATCAAATTATGGGCGTTTTTCTTTTTTAGTTCAGAGCAGAGCTCGAACTGTCAAAAAAATAATTGTGTTTCTTTTTGAGCTCTGAACGTTCAGAGCTTCAAATTCGTGTTTCTTTTTTAGTTCTGAACATGTTCAGAGCGCGCTCTGTGAGCTCAGAATAAAATAACACTCTAGTAAAGATATAAATCCTCGGTAGCCATATTGGTTTGCCTACAAGCTAAACCGGAAATTGGCCTCATAAAGTATTTCTTAGTGTGCGTGTAATTTCTCTTCTAATTCATGAAACTTCCCCTAAGAACTCAGGAATTGTGTCTATGTATGCGTGAAAACACGTCAATTTTTCTCGTTGAATTCGTCCACATTACAAATACAACAATGTAAACAAATGGGTTTTGGAGGGTGATACGTACGAAAGATTTATATCTTCATATAGAGTGTTTTTGATGCTGAGCACAAACAATTTGATATCTGAAAGCCGGGAAATTAAAAAAATCATCATCAAAACAATAAAAATGGCGGAAGAGACTGGTTGCTCCGGTGCAGAAGGTAAGATAGTTTAGAAAAAACTAATTGCATATAACATTTTTATGAATCAAATTTATTTCAGGCGTCAAATGGACCAACGCTATGACTGTTTTTTTAATTAATTTGATTAAAGAACATTTTGAACGCCTTCAAACAGACGACATTTCAAATCATGACAGTTTAGTGCTCAAGTTGTTTCATAATTAAATCAGAGAGCTCTGAACATACTCTGCTCAGAACTCTACTCTACTCTACTCTGTTCGCTCAGACTCTGCTCAGAGCTCAGCTCTGAACTAAAAAAGAAAAACGCCCTATATAACATTTTTATTCTAGTTCAAATTATTCATATGTAAATACATGAAGTAGAGACACCCTCCTTACTGAATAAAAATAAGAGCTCATATGCCACAAGCACTGATACTAGAAAGGAGGACAGACAGGGAAGGACAAACAAAAAAAAGGACATGCCACAACTCATGGTAGATTTTGTATATTTATATTTTAATTTAATGCATTTACTCATGGTTCATATCATTTCATTCTTTTTAAGAAGGAAAATACGATTTAGTACACTTGGGCGTATACTCACTATTTTTTTAGAACATTTGAAAGTAACTACCGATTTACCTTTATAACTTGGGCTTGGAAGTTCAACATGATTCGATTCTTTTGAGGGGCAAACTTGATGATGGACTGAGTCCGAAACGCGTCGCCTCCCGAAATAAAAATTATTTTTGTGAAAATTATTAAAAATAAAAATCTATTAAAAACTAAAACTTCATTTATTTCAATTAATAATGGGTGATTTTTTTGAGGTTAGGATTTTCATGCATTAGTATTTGACAGATCACGCGGGATTTCAGACATGGTGTCAAAGAGAAAGATGCTCAGTATGCTTTGACATTTCATCATGAATAGACTTACTAACGAGCAACGCTTGCAAATCATTGAATTTTATTACCAAAATCAGTGTTCGGTTCGAAATGTGTGTGTTCGACAAATTTTGTTCAGCGATGAGGCTCATTTCTGGTTGAATGGCTACGTAAATAAGCAAAATTGCCGCATTTGGAGTGAAGAGCAACCAGAAGCCGTTCAAGAACTGCCCATGCATCCCGAAAAATGCACTGTTTGGTGTGGTTTGTACGCTGGTGGAATCATTGGACCGTATTTTTTCAAAGATGCTGTTGGACGCAACGTTACGGTAAATGGCGATCGCTATCGTTCAATGCTAACAAACTTTTTGGTGCCAAAAATGGAAGAACTGAACTTGGTTGACATGTGGTTTCAACAATATGGCGCTACATGCCACACAGCTCGCGATTCTATGGCCATTTTGAGGGAAAACTTCGGAGAACAATTCATCTCAAGGAATGGACCGGTAAGTTGGCCACCAAGATCATGCGATTTGACGCCTTTAGACTATTTTTTGTGGGGCTACGTCAAGTCTAAAGTCTACACAAATAAGCCAGCAACTATTCCAGCTTTGGAAGACAACATTTCCGAAGAAATTCGGGCTATTCCGGCCGAAATGCTGGAAAAAGTTACCCAAAATTGGACTTTCCGAATGGACCACCTATTATCTTCAAAAAGTAAATGTCATGGACCAATCTAACGTTCCAAATAAAGAATCGATTGTTTTTCGAAATTTTATGCGTTTTTTTTTTTTTAAAAGTTCTCAAGCTCTTAAAAAATCACCCGATATATAATTTTTTTGAATCTTAATACAATCATTTCAAAAACGCAAAAAGGAGACAAAACCCAAACAAAATGGCAAACAAGTATATTTTTGGAAAAAAATCCAACATAAAAAAAACATTACTCAAAGTTGGTAAAAATTGACTTTCAACTCAATTATCTTTTCAAAACTTTGAGATAATGGCTTCTTACTAGTTTAAGCTTATAAGAACTATTGTTTTCAACATTAGGAAACATTTTGAGAAAAATCGAATTGACAGTTTTTCTACAAAAAATAAAAACCTAAAAAAAACAATACTAAAAATTGGTAAAAATTTACTTTCGACTCAAATAGCTTTTCAAAATTAAAAATTTTGGCTTCAAACTTATTTTATTTCACAGAAATATTGTTGTCAATTCGTTTTTTCTCAAAATTTTACAAAATGTTGACAGCAATATTTTTTAAAAGAAAAAAGTAGTTTAAAGTCAATATATCAAAAATTTGAAAAGATATTTGAGTTCAAAATCAATTTGTACCAACTTTTATAATTTTTTTTTTAGGTTTTTATTGTTTGTTAAAAAAAAACTGTCAATTCGATTTTTCTCAAATTTTTTAAGAATGTTGAAAACAATATTTCTAACAAGTGAAAATTAGTTGCAAGCCATAATCTCAAATTTTTGAAAAGATATTTGAGTCGAAATTCAATTTTTTTTTTGTTAAATTTTCTTCAAAGCTTTCAATTTTTGTAAAAAAAACTTTCAATTCCATTTTTCTCAAAATCTTGATGAATGTTTACAACAATATTTTTTGAAAGATAAAAGTAGTTTTAAGCCGATATCTCAAAGTTTTGAAAAGATATTTGAGTCGAAATTCAATTTTTACCAACTTTGAGTAATGTTTTTTTAGGTTTTTATTTGTTATAAAAAAAACTTTCAATTTAATTTTTCTCAAAATTTAATCAGATGTCAAAAAAATTATTCTTTGTTGCACAAAATTGTTTTGGAGATGAAATCATTTTTTATTCGTAAAATGTTCGAGGTGACAAATAATTTTTTTTTCAATTTTTTTGATATATGTATAAAAAAACCGTTAATTGGATTTTTTCAAAAAATATATTCGTTTGGTATCACGTTATAATATATAATATAAAATTTAATTGAAGTCTCTAGCGTTATTGGTTCATGAGATATTTAAGGTTTAACCAAAATTTTCACCTTTTTTTTTTTAAAACCACCAACGAAATTTTCTTGAGAGCCCTTTCTGCATCTTTCTGCCTTATTATCTGTAAAACAAAATTTATTTGAAGTCGATATCTCTTCTGGTTCTTGACCTATGGACGACGAAAAAACGTCGCGAACGTACAGACGTACGGACGTACGAACGTACGTACACACGCACGCACAGACATCTTTCTAAAAATCTTTTATTTCGACTCTAGGGACCTTGAAACGTCGAGAAATGTCAAAATTTTCAATTCGACAAATCGGACCCATTACAACAACTTCTTATGGGAAGTTAATAAAAACAAATTTGAAATGCCAATTCTGTGTCAGAATTAGTTAGATTGATGTGAAGAAATGTAGAGGAAGTAGTTTTTTGTTAAAACTACGTTGTTTGGCGTAGCACCTGGTCTAGCTACATAGACTGGGTACTAGCAGGTCAAGAACCTTAAACAACATTATTTTGGTCATATGTAAGTTATTACATATCTCTAGTATTAAACTTGTCATAAAAAAAATAATAAAAAGGTACAAATACGATAATTCGAGTTAATCTGCTTTGAGTCCCAAACAAACTTATAAATTTTTTATAAAATAATCAATCACGTTTTTAGGGTTTTATTTTAAAAATTTGATTCTGCAACTTAATTAAGTATTTTCATTTAGTTTATAAACAAGTTAAAATATTTTTAACTTCTGCATTACCTTTAAACTTAAGTTAATGAAGTTAAAAAGAGCATTAGGACCTTATATCTACAGCTGTGGAATCACAAAATCTTACTTATTTTTCCAAAACAAAACAAATCAAATTAAACCTATCCTAAATAGTTTTAAGTACATTCTATAGACAAAAGTTCACTGTCCCTTTTGTTCCTCAATCAAATGGTCATAAGCAGAGAGGGAGCGAGCAATCGTCCTGCATATCCTTCGCCTCTGACTTTAAGTGGAAAATGGACTCTTTTCAAATAAAATATCCCGCTGGGAGGTCATTGTGTTGTATGTTGGAGTAAAGTCGTCGTCGTCCTCATCATCATCATCATATTCATCATCAAAATACAAGAACTACACTCACTCACTATATTCCTAACAAACTACACGACACAACACGGGATAATTTAATATAATGTTTGATAATTTATATACATCATTCATTCAATCTCTGAAAAGCTCTTTTCTCTCTCTCTCTCCATCCACATTACGAACAACCAGGACCTAGGACATCGACTTCGACCCTCCCGTCCCTGTTGTTGAATGTCGTCATCCTCATAAGCTTCTTCAGCGTTGTGCAGTCCATGTCCCATGTCCCCAGAAACAAGCATCAATGTTGTTGCCATACATCATTTTGTGTGAGCTCGAGTCCGCCTCACCAAAGGACCTTCCTTCACATGACTATTATACACCATCAGAGTGACCAGCTTACCTGATCTCTTCGTTCTTCGGGGACTATGGGATGAAGACTGTGGAGTTCCTCGTGTTCGGTTTAACCGATGACTTTGGCGGAGGTAGAAAGTTTGGGATGTGTGTCCAGAGTAATGGTGTGCAATAATAAATAAAGCAATGAGCAATCATTTATCACGGAAAGTGAGGTCTTTTATGGAGCACCTGCAAGCTTGATGGCTGGATAGAGGAAGTCCGTAATGGTATCGGTGTATGGGATAGGACTTGTTCTTTTAACCTTGTTTTGTCGATAAACCAAAACTCCCACACTCCACCGCATCGTACCGCATCACACAATACCCCATCCCCATCGTACGCCACCACCACACCACACCACACCACACCGAACCGCACCAATTGAACACCCTCTTCCCACACATCCCAAGTGTGATTTAATGGGATTTTATTTGAGTTATTTGGTTATTTAACGCTCTGGTACGTCAAACTCATCTGTCAACATCGTCGCTCGTCGTCCTTGTCGTCTTTTTCGTCCTTTTCGTCCTCATCGTCATCGTCGTTGAAGGAGTTCTTGTAGTCTTTTTGGCGTGCTTACGAGTTTTATGGTTGTTCCCATCCAGTTTGGCGTTGTTGTCAATAATTGAAAGATAAATGAAGCCACATCATGTCAAGTTGTCATATCTTACTCTCTCTCAGAATTTATTTATGGAAGGAAGAAAAAGGTAACTGCTTACTTATTATATTACCGTTAAATATCTTTTGTGGTAAATTGCTTTCAATTATATTCCAGTCTTCGGTCTTTAAGTTTGTTTTTATTTTTCAAGGGTAATAAATCATTATGAAGTTTATAGGTGGGTTAAGTAGGTAGGTCTTTAGGAAGACATTGTATTGATGGGGTGAATTTTATTATTGAATTCGATATAAATTACTTCGATTTCGATGGACGTCTTTGAAACATAATTTGTGTTTATAACAAGAAGTTACTTTGATGGTGTTTAAACCCTCTTCGTTATGTGTTGTGTTTTCTTTTTTTTTCTAACCAAAACCTTGATTTCAGTCTTGTGATTCTTACAAGACAGTTCTGCATAAAGTGTATAATAGAGCTATAATTATAATGAGTGGGTTGAGTTGAGGCGAGACGATTTCAGACTGATTGATTTTGCTGTGGGGCTAGTAATTAATTGTGGAGGTTGATGTGAATCATTAACTTGAGGAAGACATGACAATCATTACAATTATTTATGTTAAGCTACTCTCAAGGATCATGGATATTCTAAAGTTCTAAAGTTAAAACTGAATTTTGTCTTTTTGTAGATTTGGTTGTGAAAATTCTATTGATGACATCGGTTTAAATTGGGAAGTATTTTGGGGAAATTTAAAGTCATTTTGGCCTTCTCCAAGTGATTTTTTTATTTTACTGTGACAGATATATTCTTCAGTAAGTTTGAACGGTGCTGCTCGAAAGCTTATAACTACCATAAAGTTTCAGTCAGTCACTGTCATCTCATAAAACATAGACGATACATTATCAAATGAGACGAGTCCAAATGTTTTTAGTTTTTATTTTGCCAAAAAATACCTTTTATGTCTGATTTAATTGAAAGAAAGGGCATCCAAAATTTTACTATTTTACTTTTAAGATGTTAGTTTTATACCGAAAGAGGAATACAATTTACAAAACGAATTCTAGACTATAGATGAGACTACAAATCAAAGTTTTACCATCAAAGGGAAAACTAAAGGGACTAAGATGGAAACCAACCTCAGTTATAAGGAATGGAGGCGACATTTGATCCTACAGAAACGTATTCATTTGTAAATACCAATTCCACGCCTTATAAATGAAAACCTGAAGTGAGTGAGTGTCTAGATTGTTAAAGTAGATTAAGGAAACGTGTGAAATCGCTCAACTGCTTCTACCAATAATTAATAATTTCTCGCAGTAAAAGGACTCCCAATTTCTTTGTATGTATGTACATCGCATGAGTTTTTGGATTTTTTGTAAAAATTGGCGTTGAACAAGGAGTCGAATTTCCGTGGAGCCATATTTCTACATAGAAGTACTGCGTGTTTATAATTCAGAATTTCGCAATTCTGTAAATAAGCTGAAAGAGAAAAATCACTCTGGTAATGTACTGTGGTCAAAAAATTAATTGAATTTAAATTAGAATTTCGAACACTTGTCACCATACATTTCTGAGATACCCTATGTTTTTTAAAGAGCTAAAAGTTTATTTTTACAATGTCTAAAGATTTTCAATAACGTGGTTCATATGAATTTTGCGTACGGAATGAAATGTTTGCTGTCAAAAATTTGAAAATCTTTCATAAAGCCTTCGGCTCTATCGGAAACAATAGTTTATAAAAATTGATCATGAAACGTTCTTCAACAAAATCGAAGAATTATTGCCTCAAGATCATTGATTCATAGTCCAGTTTCTTCCTTCTGCTTGAAGATTATCGATTAATAGTCCAGTTTCTTCGGGATCCGTAAGAATAAAGCAAACTGAAATCTCGATTGGTTCCGAAATCGTTAAATTTGTGTACTCCTAATTTGTAATAATTCCACCAAAAACTCTAGACTAATATCGTTTCGCGACTAGTGTATTAGCATGACTTATCAAAATGTGAATTCAAGCTTTTCGTTAAACATAAGAGGCCGCATTTCAAACAACGCCATTTTGATCGATATAAGAGATTGAAACCGAAATGAAGAAGAAATTAAAGGTCTGCTGATGAAAACTCTAAGTCAGTTCGGAAGAAACCGTAGAGATGTGGATTTAAAACACTTTTTTTTACGTCGTATATGATGAAACAGTTTGATTTCAAAATCTATTTTGTTAAAGAGATTTCTAGTCGAAAACCAATTTTACCAATTTCAGTAGCATTTCTTAAAAGTTTTCATTTCTTATATAAACCAATACAGATTGGATTTTTCTAAGAAAATTTAGCACAGAATGAAATCATTTTGAAGTCATTCATTTATTTAAGCGGTATCGAGAATCAAACATCAATTTTTAAAAATTTTGCGTACTTTTTTTTAGATCTTATTTTTGATGTACAAAAATGACTGTTGGATTTTTATAACAAATTTACTGAATGTCGAAGATAATATTTTCTACAAAATAAAATTAGTTTGAATATTTTTGAGTCGAAAATCATTTTTACCAACTTTAAGTATTGTTTTTTAAAGTTTTTTATTTTTTGTAAGAAAAATGTCAATTCGATTTTCTCAAAATTTTACCAGATGTCAAAAACTTTATTCTTCGTTACATACAAATAAAAGGTGATTTTTTAAAAGCTATAGAAAAGTTAAAAAAAAAAACACATACAATTCAGACAAATCCATGAAATCTTTATTTGAATCGATAGTACGTTCCATATAATTTAATGTTTGAAGATAATTTCATGCAAATGTTGATCTTGACTGCGCCTCAAATGGTCCATCCGCTTAGTGCAATTTTGACCGGTCCCGAACGTGAAATAAAATGTTTACCGAACTCACCTCTCAATAAGTCCATTATTGCGCGTGCTGTGTGGCATGCGGCACCGTCTTGTTGAAACCACATGTCAAAAAAAAGTTGGATATCATCTTACGGTAGCGCTCACCATTCACAGTCACGTTACGATTCGCATCATCTTTGAAGAAGTACGGTTCAATGATGCCACCAGCCCATAAACCGCACTAAACTGTGACTTGTCCTGGATGCATTGGTAGCTCTTACAATGTTTCTGGCTAACATTCACTCTAAAATCGACAATTCTGCTTATTTACAAACCCATTGAGCCAAAAATGAGCTTCGTTGGTCGATAGAAGAAGCGCGCGATGAACTTTCTTAACAGGACACGTATTTTGATAATAACATTCAATAATTTGCAAGCGTTGCTCGTTTGTAAGAGGATTCATGGTTAAATTACAGACCAAACTGAAGATGTTTGACAGTGAAACAAAACACGAAACGTGCGTCAGCTGATTAAACCAGTGTTGACAAAAAGATAATAGCTAAAAAATCACCCTTTATTTTGGAGATGAGATCGTTTTTTGTTCTTTAAATATTTGAAGTGACATTTATTATTTTTTTTTTTAGTTTTTTTTTGATTTATAAAAAAAAGTAAGTTGATTTTTTTTTTTAAATGTTACTATTTTGGTTTCACGTCACAATATGTAGTATAAAATTTTTATGTAAGAAAACCACCCACTCAGTTTTCTTGAGAGTCCTTTCTGCATCTTTATCTGTACAACAAAATTTATTTGAAGTTGATATTTGAACTGATTCTTGAGACAAATATATTTCAATCATCCAATTTGTATTTGTTTATATAAGAAATAAAAACTTTTAAAAAATGTTACTAAAATTGGTATAAATTAGTTTTCGACTCGTTAACAAAAATAGATTTTGAAATCAAACTATTTCATCATATGCAAAATATTGTTGATAATTTTTTTTAATTTTTAAGAATAATTTAACTGACAATTTTGTTAACAAGTCACGAAAACCTACAAACTTTTAAGCAAGACAAATCGACAGACGGGATGTGAAGTTATCAGTGTGGGTCGCATCCCAGCCTCTTTTTTTTGTAGATTTAAATTTTTATGGAAAATCTGACAATTTGATTTTTTTTAAAAATTAACTGAATGTTTTTTATAAGATGCAATCAGTTTGAAGCCAATATCTTTAATTTTTGACAAAATCTTCTAGTCGAAATCGATTATTATTAACTTAATGTTAATGTTTTTTAATGTATTTTATTCTTTTTTCAATTTGAATAGTAAAAAATAAGGAGATATGGACGACGAAAAACGATATCCCGAACGTATGAATGTACGTACACAAGCCCTCACAAACATATCTCTAAAAATCTTTGATTTAGACTCTAGGGACATTGGCAAGTCGAAAAATGTTAAAATTTTCAATTCGAGAAATCGAACCGATCACAATAATAATAAAAGAGGCTGGGATGCGACCCACACTGATAACTTCATATCCCGTCTGTCGATTTTTCTTGCTTAAAAGTTTGTCTATATGTATCAATTTTTACCAAATTTGCGTACTCTTTTTTGTAAATTTTATTTTTTTATGAAAAAACGGACTGTTGGATTTTTATAAAAAAAATTACTGAATATCGGAAACAATATTTTCTGTGAAATAAAATAATTTTGAAGCCAATATTTTTAATTTTTGAAAAGCTTTTTGAGTCGAAAGTAAATTTTTACCATGTTTTAGTATTGTTTTTTTTTTTAGGTTTTTATTTTTTGTAAAAAAAAACTGTCAATTCGATTTTTTTCAAAATTTTATTGAATGTTGAAAATAATATTTCTTATAAGTTAAAATTAGTAAGAGAACATTATCTCAAATTGTTGAAAAGATATTTGAGTCGAAAATCAATTTTTACCAACTTTTATTAATTTTTTTTAAGTTTTTATTTTTTGTAAGAAAACTGTTAATTCTATTTTTCTCAAAATTTGAATGAATGTTGAAACCAATATTTATCATAAGACAAAATTATTTTAAAGCCAATATCTCAAAATTTTGAAAAGATATTTTAGTAGGAAATCAATTTTTACAAACTTTTGTTATTTTTTTGTCAGGTTTTTATTTTTTGTAAAAAAACTGTTCATTCGATTGTTTTCTAAATATTACTGAATGTTGACAACAATATTTTAAAAAAAATAAAATTTGTTTAAAGCCAATGTCTCTAAGTTTTGAAAACATATTTGAGTGGAAAATCAATTTTTACTAACTTTTATTAATTTTTTTGTACGTTTTTATTTTTTGTTAAAAAATTGTTAATTCGATTTTTCTCAAGATCTTACCAAAATGTTGAAAACAATATTTTTTATAAGCTTAAATTAGTTGGAAGTCAAAATTCAATTCTTACAAACTTTGAGTTATGTTTTTTTTTAGGTTTTTATTTTTTATAAAAAAAAACTATTAATTCGATTTTCCTCAAAATTTTACCAGATATTAAAAACGTTATTTTGCGTTGCACAAAATTGTTTAAGAGATAAAATCATCTGTTTATCGTAAAATTTTCGAGCTGACAAATATTTTTTTTCAGTTTTTTTGATTTATATAAAAAAGTGTTAGTTGGATTTTTTTCCAAAAATATATTTGTTTGGTATATTACTACATATAGTTACTATATATAATATAAAATTTAATTCAAGTCTCTAGCGTCATTGGTTCATGAGATATTTAGGGTTAACCAAAATGTTCACTTTTTTTTAAATTGCTATGGTAGAAAAACCACCCACGCAATTTTCTTGAAAGCCCTTCCTGCATCTTTCTGCCTTATTATCTGTATATTAAAATTTATTTGAAGTCGATATCTCTTCTGGTTCTTGAGCTATGGACGACGAAAAAACGTCGCGAACCTACGGACGTACGAACGTACGTACACACGCACGCACAGACATCTTTCTAAAAATCTTTTATTTCGACTCTAGGGACCTTGAAACGTCGAGAAATGTCAAAATTTTCAAGTCGACAAATCGGACCAATTACAATAACTTCCTATGGGAAGTTAAAAATAAATATAAAATTGATTGATTCCAAAAATGTCGAACGAGCTTATAACGATATTGACTTCAATTAATTGTTATGCTGCATAATGCCACGTAATATACATTTGATTACATTTACAAGATTTAAACTGCCTTTTTTTAATAAATCAAAAAATTTTAACAAATTTACTTACTAACTCAAATATTTAGTGAATAGAAAATAGTATCTCCTCCGGAATATTATAATGCTACGAGAAATACCATTTTTGAGACCCTGTAAATGTCTATTAATCAAATCTTCTACTTAAAGTAGCTATACATTGATTTTCTACTTAAATATATTGAGAAACAAGAAAAAAGGCACAATACATTGTTTCTAGTAGATACTAGTCTCTTTTTTTATAATTTATAAGTATTAAAGTTGTAATGTTAAAAACAGTACAAATATAACAAAACAGGGAAGAATTTTAAGCATTTTACATTCATGATGTGTGTCTGAAAAAAATCTCTCTTTTTGACAGTCCACCAGAAATTCAGCTCAAAAACTGATGGGTTCGAGTGTGACTATAAAATTGTTTGAGGAACGGAACGTTGTAAAACGTTTATTAATAGAAATTTATTTTTTAGCAGGTGAAACTGAAAAAACCTTGAAGATATTTGTTTGAAATTGAAAACTGTACACCATTTCATGTTGCTACCAAGGCCATCCCCACTAACTAACAAAATATACTTTTAATGGAAATCAGACTTAAAACAAATTCTTTAAATTAAAAAACTGCATTTCCAAGCTATTTTTATACAAGGATACAAATATGTACATCGTATTTGAGTATATTTTGCTATAGCTTACAATAATGATAAGACACTTTTTGGATTATGAAAACGTGTTGGAAGGTAATTTTGTTGAAACAGTTTTTCCGCTCATCATGAATTTTAACTTTGTAATACCGAAAATATAATGTTCTATTAGTTTTTCAGTTTTGCCTTTGATTCAAAGACTTCATTATATCCCTTATTTATTATTTAATATTTAATTTTCAACATTTTCCAAATAATAATTTAAAATAAATCACTCCTTTCAAAATGTACAAAGCTTTGAAAACTCTAAAAGTTATTTTTTCCTTTGAGTACTGCAAACGTGCACAGGCTCTACAAACATAAGTTCGAATATATAAATCAATTCGATAAAATTAACTTTCCATTCTAATTGAATACAATAAGCACCTCTAATTACAACTTACATATGAAGTCCTTTAAGCTTATATAAATCCTTTACCTTCTGCTCAAAACAATCCATTTAAACCAACACAAGAAAAAAAAACCATCAAACCCGTACATTTACGAATGTAGGAAAACGCAAATGAACCCGCAAAGTCAATGCAGTAAGCCAAAACAAAAGCACACTTAACATATCAAATGCACTTTGGCCACAAATAGGATTGCTTTCAATGTCCTGATGGAAATGGAGAAGTTTCATTGAGAAAATAGTACAACAACAAAAAAAACTCCGATGCAGACAACTCAAACTCCAACACCAACTCAAACTCAAAGTAGTATCCTTGTCATAACTAAACTGTATGCAGTTGTTTACCTTATGGTGGTTTGCTAAAGTAACTAAGCTTCACAGTAAACACAACCGGAGTCGGAGAGGACCATAACAAAACAATTAGTATGGTATGGTATAACGTAGAATTATTATTATTGTTTGCAATCCTGACTTCTACTCGATGTGGTGGATCCTTCTTCTGAACTTGGAAAATTGGTGTAAGGACTTTAATTTTGACTAATGTAATACGAATTGATGAGAGATCCTTTTTATGTATCAAGATAATGAAGAAATAAGGACTCTTCTTTACATGATGCAACTTATTAGCGTCAATCACAATATTATTTTTTGAAAAAATAACTCAAAACAAAATCCGAATAAGTCCTTGGCTCATTCAAAAGTATGTAACAGTTTACTATTCATGTTCTCGCATTCGACATTGACTTAAAAAAAAAAAACTACAAATCCCTTATAAGCAAGAGGTGTTATGCCATAATGGTTTAAACACTCTAAGGTCATTACTGTATATACAATGTAATTAGAGTATTGCAGTATGCAAAGTGTCTGGCTCGAAGAAACCTTAGAGAATTCTTCTGCCATTCAAATTTGCTGACCGGAAAACCCGTTGGGAACCATCATCATCATTCAGTTAAAGAAAATATATAGCAAGAGCAAAAAGATACAGAGAATTAGGGTAAAAGGGGTAAAAGGGGTTGTTTTTTAAAAGTCAGGTTAATTTTTTCCTTTCACTCAAGTATGACACAAAGAAAATTGAATTGGGTTTGGAAGTGTTTGTCCTTCAATTAGGTAAACCTTTTGAGAGATTTGAATATCAGAAGCATGAAACTAAAAATACTTAAATTTTGTTAATACTACAAGAAAAGTAATGCTTGGAAAATGTAAATTTTGAATTTGAAGACATACTTACTGACTATTCTTCTTCAAACCTTATCAAACTAATTAATACGGAAAAAATTAAATATGCATTCAAAATTGCCAAAGTCAAAATGTTTTTCTAGTTAACATTTAAATGAAAGGATGTGTGTTTGGAGGTAAATTGAAATGCGTGACCGCGTGACCTTTTTCAAACAAATTTGTATTATTTGACTTTTCAATGGTACCTACCTATGCTAACTAGACTTGTAAGAGAATACAATCTTTTAGGAATACAATCTTTTATGACTTCAATATTAAAATTGCATTCATTGAATTCATTTAGAAATTGAGACTCCAAATTTTTAAATTTCCAATCATTTGACTTTGAAAGGATTGCAATTATTGGACTCTAAAAGAATGCAAAAGAATTAAATTACTTCAAATTAATGCAAAGAATGATTACAGTCTCAAATGATTACAATCTAATTGCAGTCAAATGATTGACAAAATGTATTGCATTCATAGAAGATTTCATTCTTCTACAAGTTTGATGATAACGAATAAGATTAATTTGACAGTTTTTATAATTTTAAGGATCTCTTTTGAATTTTGTTCTTATTTTCAAGAACCTGCTTAAGTATGAGAATTATTGAGTTATGGACTATTAAAAGCTTCAAGGATTACTTAAGGCAGATCAAAAGAGGTAAGAACTTCTTGCATCAATGGGGAAAAGAGTACCTAACGTTTTTCCAGATGCCAAATATTTCCGCATTCCACAAATGTTAGTCTGTTGACCTGAATATATCTGAAATTGACAGCTGTGCAGCTGTCTCCGATACAAGTGTCAATCATGGATAACAGCATTGAGTTTTTGAAGCATTAAATTCTACCCGGTTAATAATTCCTCTTTGAACAAAACAGTTGAGATCTGAATTTATTGAGCTATTCCAACGCTGTTGTTTATGTTCCACATCAAAAGGACAATAGCGTGAGTCTAAATACTAATAAAAAATGCTGAGGGTACCTTCACCATAGTAACAGTTAAATAAATTGAAAGTAATATACAAGAAATTGTTAACGAATATAAGAAATATAATCAAAGGTACGAAAGCATTTTGTTTTGAGAATTTCACACTGACTTGAATGTCTATCAAAGCTTCTGGAGCAAATAGCTTGAATTCCAAGCTTTTTAAAGCAGCTAGAGATAATTTTTTGTAATGGGTCCGATTTGCCAAATTCAAGATTTTGACATTTCTTGACGTTTCAAAGTCCCTAGAGTCGAAATAAAAGATTTTTAGAAAGATGTCTGTGCGACGTGCGTGCGTGTGTACGTACGTTCCCGACGTTTTTTTCGTCGTCTATAGCTCAAAAACCAGAAGAGATATCGACTTCAAATATTTTGTTATACAGATAATAAGGCAGAAAGATGCAGAAAGGGCTCTCAAGAAAATTGCGTTGGTGGTTTTTTTAACATAGCAGTTTAAAAAAAAGGTGAAAATTGTGGTTAACCGTAAATATCTCATGAACCAATGACGCTAGAGACTTGAATTAAACTTTATATTATATATTGTAACGTGATACAAAACAATTACACTTTTGAAAAAAATCCAATTAACGGTTTTTTTTATTAATCAAAAAAACTAAAAAAAAATTTTTCACCTCGAAAATTTGACTATTAAAATATGATTTCATCGCTAAAACAATTTTGTGCAGCGAAGAATGATGTTTTTGTCATCTGATAAAATTTTGAGAAAAATCTAATTCAGTTTTTTTTTTTTAATGAAAACCTAAAAAAAACGTTACTCAAAAATGGTAAAAATTGAATTTCGACTCAAATATCTTTTCAAAAACTTGATATTATGGCTTCAAACTTATTTTATCTTATAAGAACTATTTTTTTTAACATTCGGTAAAATTTTGAGAAAAATCGAATTGACAGTTTTTTTTACAAAAAATAAAAACTTAAAACAAAATTAATAAAACTTGGTAAAAATTGACTTTTGACACAAATATATTTTCAAAACTTTGAGATATTAACTTTTAACTGCTTTTATCCTTGAAAAAAAATTGTTGTCAACATTCAGTAAAATTTTGAAAAAAATCGAATTAACAGTTTTTTTACAAAAAATTAAAAACCTAAAAAAAAAATTTATAAAAGTTCGTAACAATTGATTTTCGACTCAAATATCTTTTCAAAATTTTGAGATATTGACTTTAAACTACTTTTATCTTTCAAAATATATTGTTTCCAACATTCAGTAAAATTTTGAAAAAAATCGAATTGACAGTTTTTTTTTTACAAAAAATGAAATACCTAAAAAATAAAAAAAACGAAAACTTGATAAAAATTTACTTTCGACTCAAATAGCTTTTCAAAAATTAAAAATATTGGCGTCAAACTTATTTTATTTCACAGAAAATATTATTTTCGATATTCAATAAAATAAAATCTTAAAAAAATAGTACGCAAATTTGGTAAAAATTGGTACATATACACAAACTTTTAAGCAAAACAAATCAACAGACGGGATGGGAAGTTATCAGTGTGGGTCGCATCCCAGCCTCTTTTTTTTAAGGAACAATCTCACTTTGATCAGTTCAAACAAGGAGTGGATTTAACTTTTGAAAATAGACACCTTAATGCCCGTGAAACTTCGAAAGGTTGTAATAACGATTTAGCAGTTATTTAGTATTTCTTTTTGAATTGTATGTAAAACATCTTCTGTCAGTTGCTTCTTGTGCTTACAGGTAGTTTTTAACACTGCGAACACTTTAATAACACCCAAGTTATTGTGTTGGAATTATATTCTTCGCACCACATTTGATTTGTTCATTTATATTAATACAAACAAATATTACGCACATATAACTAAGTACGTTCAAAAATATTTTTAAGGTAAAACGGCTTTTAAAGGGCTTCTGAATTTGGAGAAAAATAATTATTTTATTGACACTTAAATTAAATTTCTGAAAGACTCAAAACGCTTTTTATACTAAAACTTGTTGTGAAGGAACTCAGTAATATCAGCATGTTTGTAATAAATCAATATTTAATAAGAAACTTAATATCTAAGCTTGTAGTGAATATTATATATATTTTTTTAAGTTGTTCGATAAAGTAGCTGTTAGTTGATTTTTTTTTAAATATAACAAAAAGTCAAAAATTGAATTCTTCGTTCTTTAAAATTATTCTTAAGTTAATTTCATGTTTCCCTCTTAAAATATTCGTGCTAAAATTTAATTTTATTTTCAAGTTTCTTTTTTTAAATGTGTTATGAAACAAAAAGTCATTAACTGAATTTGTGTTAAAGTTCTCACTTCATCATTGTTATTTTTATTCCTACAATTAATATATGTATGTATTTGATGTAACGGGGTAGAAAACACCCTGAATTATCCTGAAAAATTTTAAGAAAATCTATGCTATTAACTATTAATAGAACGTATTTTATGCTTCTTAGAAAGAAAAATCCAAATCTTGTTTTTGACTCATACATCTTTAATGTTTTCTTATAATGAAACAATTTTTGTTTACTTTTTTTAACTATATAATAAGAACTTATCTGGAGTGAAAGCTCGCGTTATTCAGTCACAAAATTTATGTACGTATTATAAAAAATAAAAAAAAACAATAAAATGTCAAGGGTCCACCACTTAATCCCTGCTCCCTTTTTTAACTTTTTACTTTCAAGACTTCCGATACCGATACGATACAAGCACATCATACATACATAGGTATGTAAGTATAAACCTTCAACCGGAAATTTCAACTTGATTGCAATCAGTTGCGTTTGGAAGTGAAGTATGTAGAAGGTATACCCATAACATCAGACCCATACCAACCTTAGCTCGACTTGATTGATTGCACTCTAACCATTCGTATTAATCCTCTGTCCTGACTCCTGACTATCCATATATGTAGTCGTATACCCAAACCCGCCGACGATGAAGCCGCCCGCTTGCCTGCTTTTAATCAGCTTATTTCTCAGAGCTCACGCAATTACTTTTTAATCACACCCGACAAACTAATGTGATTAAAAGCTAAGCCTAAGCTTTTGTAGCCTGATTGCACGAAAATCGTTTTCGTTTTCGTTGTGGGTTTATTTTTTCGTATGTAGATTTTTTTCGCCACCACCAACCATTGCACCGCATCACAATCACAATCACACTCACCACTCACGCAAATTATAGCCTCAATATAAAGTTCAAATAAGGCTTTAAATTTTCATGAGAAGATGAGAAGGGTTGCCATATCATGAACTAAACATTGATATTCCAAGTTCAAAATATTTGTAGACCAAAATCGGAGCCGGAAAAAATAGCCCAGTTTCAATAAAAAGTTAAATATACATTTTTTGCGTTATTTATAGTCCAATCAGTATAGGGATGTCGTAGTGAGTTGTTTGTCGTCAATCTTGAAAAAAAAGTAGCTCAGTTTCCAACCCAAAATAGCTCAATTTTCCATACAAAATTACTCAACCTGGCATTAGTCTAATAATACTGTAAAACATGCTCTTTTTTTATCATTTACTTGTGAAGGAATATATCGCCCAATAGAATTAGAATTAGAAAAATTAGATCTAATTTGGGCTATTTTTAGCTCAATTGTGATTGGACTCTCACACTAAATGTTTTTTCGGCATTTTTGTGAAAAATAATTCTATTTCCGAAAAATAGCTCATTCTTACAGAAGTTTAAGAATTTTTTAGCCAACATTAAATTTGGGCTATTTAAAGCCCAAATTTATTATTGATTAAAATTAGACTTAAGCTATTTCTAGCCCAATTTTTACTGGGCTGTCATACTAAATTTTTTGTTTGTGTTTGTTTTTTCGGCAGTTTGGTTAAAAATAGCACTATTCCCGAAAAAAAACTCAATTTTCTAAAAAACATAACTCAGTCAGCATAAGTTTAAAAATATTATGAAATGTGTTTTGTTTTAACATTAACTTGTGAAGAAGTATATCGCCCAATAGATTCGATTAAATTTGGGCTATTTATAGCTCAATTATGATTGGACTTTCATACTAAATGTTTATTTATTTCCGAAAAATAGCTCATTCTGGCAGAAAGTTAAGAATTTTTCAGGCAACATTAAATTTGGGCTATTTAAAGCCCAATTATTATTTAGGTTGTCATTTTAAATTTTGTTTCGGAAATTTGGGAAAAAGATAGCCCAATTTCCAAGAAATTGCTCAATCTGGCAGAATGTTTAGAATTTAATAAAAATATATATTCTGTTTATATTATTATTGATTAAAATTAGACTTGAGCTATTTTTAGCCCAATTATTATTGGGCTGTCAAAGTAAATTTTATTTAAGAAATTTTGGAAACAAAATAGCCCACTTTGGCAAGCCTGGAGACGATTCATAGAGTTAAAACTCATTTTTATTACAGTTTTATTTTGCATTATTTTCATTATACGGTACTTACTTGGAGCTTGTGTCGTTGTGGTCATCATTGTTGTGGTGGACGTTGTGGTTGGCTCTGTTGTGGTTACACGCTCCGTTGTCGTTGTCGGAAGGATGACAATGGTCGGCTCCTCGGGTTCCGTTCTTTCGCGATGATGCCCGTTGCTGCCGCCACTGCCACTACCATTGCCGTTGCCATTCGCTTTTCGTTTGCTGCCATTGGCAGCATTGGTGCGACCATTGCCGTTATTGGTGCTGCTGCTGGCACTGCTGATACCACTATCACCGTTTATGCCATTCGAGCCACCCGCGCTTCCACTTCCACCTCCACCATGGTAATCGTCATTTCCCGTATTTCCGTTCTCTCCATTTCCGCTGTGCAACAATGTTTCCGGTATTGAATCTGGTTGTTCGATATAATTGGTTTCAACCGATGTTGGCTCTGATTTCGCTTTCGTCTTTTAGCCCAGCAGAATGTTGGTGTAAGTGATTGAAGGAAAAATTAAAAATAAAAGAAAAACAGAAAAAAGAGAAGTAGGAAAAGAATTTTCAGAATTCGAATGAAATGTTTGTGTTTGTTTGAATTTATTTTCGTACCGGATGTTGCCGGAATACCTCGACTAGAGCCTTTTTGGGTGATTTGAGGACCATCGGAACCTGCTTTGTGGTGGTTGTTGTTGGTGGTGGTAGGGTTGTTGTTGTGGTTGTTGTAGTTGTTGTGGTTATAAGGAGACCCAATTCAGCCAACCGCTTCATATGAAAATCCTTTTGGGCTTCAACTGTTGATGAAAGTAAAATGTAAAATATACATAAGCTGTTTAGTTAGAGTTTTTATTTTCTGTAAATTAAGGGATGCTAAAAAAAAAATATTATTTACCGACACACGGATTCATCCAGAGAAGCCTTCGCCAGCCGACACATTGGTAGAGGTATTGGGAGTCTGTGCCCTGACAGGCACACGTTGTTCGCAGGGAAGTACCCAAAATACCAAGCATCGCTTGCCGACAGCCACTCGGTCGACCAGCACATTTTTTCGTAACGCTGTCCACTGCACATGCCTGTTCGTAGTATTCCAGTTTTATTCTGTGGATGGGGATGGAAAAGTTAAATTTAAATTATTGCATCTTTTTTTTAATAAAATCAAATGAAGATAGATATTTGCGTTTGCTTAAATCTCAAAAGAGAAATTAAATTGAAAACACTAACTGATTGGGTTATTCATATTTGAAGACCTAAAATATAAATTCTTCCTTTGATGCTCAGAGTTCATTAAATGGTTTTTTTGAAAAAAACGTTAAATCAAAAATGTCTTTATTTAAACAACTTTTTAAAATGCTTTTAACATTACCCTTTTGCAGCCGTTTTCAAGAGAAATGAAAATTGTTGTCATATTTTTAATGTCTATATTTCTTATTATTATTAGAAAAGTAAATTAGACATAGTTTTCCAGAAAAAAAACCTATTAATCAAATACAAATTAAAAAATTAAGATATTTTGGGAGGCTCCAGCTAAAAAAAAAACAAACATTAAAGGTATTTTCTTAATTAAAGGTAGTGTTTTGTTGTTGTCTATTATTAAATGCTTTCAATTTAGTATTGCATTTTCTTAAGAAGTATTTAATAAACATTTCGGTCAATGTTTTATATTATTTCTTTTTGGAACATTATGCATAAGTCACGTTTTATTACAAAACTAATAAGTTATTCTACAATTTTTGTTTTGCATTTACAGTAGACTTTCGAAACATTGAACGGATATTGCATCATGGGATGCAATTGGTCACAAAATATGATCCTAGAAATAGTACATAAATGTAAGCGAATTTTTTCAGAAAATCTACAGCCAGAGATAAGGTCGAAATTCTATTTGTCAGAACTCTGTATGATAAAAAATGTGTTAATACTGTATGATACTGTTGGGTCAAAATGTTTCATGTCTAAAATTAAGTTCTGTATTAAAAATTAAATTTCGAATACGATATAAAAAACTCCCTGTGTGCCATAACACTATACTTATATATTTTGGAATAATTCTATTTTTTTTAAAAAGGCAACAATTGATTTTCATTGACATCGGAACAATTGTTATTACAAACTTCAATAAGAAGGCATATAAAAGGTGGTGAATACGTGAAAATATTGAATGCAAATACTTTTTAAGTGAATTTTTCAAAAGAAGTCAAAATTTCGAAATGGTCAAAAAAACTTAAGACCTAAAAACTAATAACTTTTTAAGATACCTAACACACAATTTTTTGCAAAGTATGGTTAACAAATATTTTTTAAAATTATGTTATCAGAAAATTTACAGCATTTGCAAGTACAAAATTTTATTAAAGATACGTACAGAATACTACGATTGGCTATCAACAGCTTTGAACCATAGAAATGTGCAGGAGAACAGATGATATAATAACAACTGAGCTCCAAAATGCCTCGGAAACAGTGACACAAATACTTGAGACAATTCTTTCAATAGCTGCCTTAATCTGGTCTATACTTCTTCAGTACGGAGAAAAACTAAACTTGTCTTCATACTCAAATACAAGTGAACCCATAAGATCTAAGGCCTATAAGTCTATCATCTTTCCTTCTCAAGACCTTGCAAAGATTGATTGATATTCAATTAAGGCCAAACATTAATACAAGAAAACTCATTTCACACTACACGGTTTTGACCGTACGGCAAAAAACCGGACGGCATAAATCGGATCAATGGCTATTTACACAATATACGGTTTTAACCGTACGGTAAAACACGATATATGCAGGGTTCCTGTGCTTAGTATACTTTTTCACAGGTTTAGTTTTATAAGAAATCGTGTCTTGAAGTGGCTCATCGAACTCTGCCGCACTAAAAAAATCGTACGATGTGAAAACATGCATTTCGTCACGTACGCCACTAAGAGCCCGTTCACACGATTCGATATTTTCACCGTATCGGATATTTCGGTTTCTTTCGGTTGGAGTGTTCAGACGGTACGGTAATTTAACCGTACACCGTACTCAACCCTACACCGTACTCGGTTTTCAGTTGCATTCGTATCGTATGTGCATCAAGACGCATGAAGATGGACTGGAATACATTTATAGTAATATACTGGTATCGCAGACGAAAAATGACGCACTATCGGTCAAAATATCGAATCGTCTGAACGCGCTGTCTATAAATACATTGCCACGATAAACCGAATCGGTTTTTTTACCGTACGACCGAAAACGATTTGCAGAGACAAAACCGAATGACAAAATCGACCTAATCGGTAATTTTACCGTATACAGTTAAATGCCGTATCGTCTGAATATACTCATTTAAATTATATTAACACTCGCTTATACGATTTACAAAATACAAATCGACGATACGGCAAAAAAACGCCGATTTGGGATCGTGTGAACGGGCTCTAAGCTTATCGCACCGTCCGGCTGCCGTATACTATAGTGGCAGTAGACGGTTGCTACACGGCGGCGCGGCGCCGGTATTTTGCCGTGAACGTATAATATGAAAGCGTATATGCTCTTCTTCGCGCCTCTAACAAAATGTTGCCGTCCGGTTTTTTGCCGTACGGTCAAAACCGTGTAGTGTGAAACGAGCCGAAGGGTAAATCGGGGAAAACACAGTTACACACTTTAGTACGCACCATTGAATGTTTCTCCATCACAAAGAGTACACTATGGTTACCTTCCTCGACAAAGATTTATCAGCAGATATACGTTGCGGCCACCCCAAGGCGGTGTTTCATTGCCTCTCCTCTGGAACCTGGTTTAGATGTGAAGGGTTCCAGAGTGGTCAGAGTTTTTTAACGAAGCTAAGTTTCTGAGTCTTATTTTACAACTTAATAGGTTAGCATGCACTAGCTAATCTATAAAATATGATCGGAAAAAAGTATGGCCGATGAATGGAACCTCAGTATTGTTTGCCCGATACTGAAAAAAGGAGACCATCTTAACTGCACCAACTACAGAGAAATCACTCTACTTAACATTGCCTACAAAATCTTTTCTGCCGTAATATGTGAACGTCTCAAGACCATCGTCAACAACCTAATAGGTCTTTATCAGTGTGGTTTTAGACCACAGTCGATCAAATATTCACATTACGGCAGATCCTGGAAAAAACCCAAGAACATCATATCGACACCCAAAATCTTTTCATCGATTTCAAGGCCGCATATAACAGGATATACAGAGACGAGCTGTATAGAGCCATGTCTAGTTTTGGCATTACTGCCAAACTCGTCCGTTTGTGCAGAATGGCCATGGAGAATTTACGCTGCTCCATAAAGGTTGGAAACAACTTAACAGATCCATTCGATGTCAAGAAAGGTTTAAGACAAGGTGATGCGCTGTCATACCATTTTTTTTTTTTTAATTGTCAATGGGGCTTTTGTGAGTATTGCGGAAGAGGCGTTGAAGATGGGTTTAGGGCTTAATGAGGGCAAATTAAATTCCATGCTGTCATCAAGAAAGAACCTACAACTCCGACGTATCGGTCAAAACGTTACCATCGACAGACATAACTTTGAGGTAGTCAAGGACTTCGTCTACCTAGGCTCCGCTATGAACACAGAAAACAACACCAGCGCTGAGATCATACGAAGAATAACTCTTGCTAACTGCTGCTTTTTTTTGGGCTAAGAAAGTAATTGAGTAGCAAAGCCCTCTCTCGAGGGACCAAAGTGTTGCTTTATAAGACCCTTATCATCTCTGTGCTGCTATACTGTGCAGAAGTATGGACTATGACAAAAGCGGATGAAAGCACCTTGGGTCGTTTCGAGAGAAAAGTTTTTTGTGTGATCTACGGTCCCGTATGCATAAAAGGGGAGGGACGAGAAGATGGAACGACGTGCTGTACGGGCTGTACAGTGACGTAGACTTAGCCAGAAATGTAAAAGTCCAACGACTTAGATGGCTGAGTCACGTAGAGCGTATGGAAACCAATGCTCTGGCACGGAAAGTCTTCGAATCCACACCCACAGGACAGCGCAGTAGAGGAAGACCAACTTGGAGCGCGAAACTGGAGACATCTAGCTAGGGACTGAGCTAGATGGAGAAGTTTGCTGGGTAAGGCCCTAGTTCACACAGGACTGTAGCGCCACCTTAAGTAATTAAGGTCAAAGTTGACGTAAGAATGTCTTACTTCATCCGGGACAGCCACTCCAACCTAAGCTAACCCTTACATTATTTCAACTGCAACCACTGTTTTTATAGTAGGACTCGTGGCGTGATGTTTAGTGCGTTGGACTGTAATACCAGATGGTTGGGTTCAAACTCTGCCTGTGCCATCTAAGGTTTTTTTTCAATAAGCCGTTAGCCGTTCAGAATCAGCTTGAAACTGTAGGTCCCCTCCATCCCTGACAACAATTCTCGCACATAGGAATGGTTGATAGTTGTAAGTCACTAGGCCCTAGTTCTCAAAGGACTGTTGCGCCACCTAATTTATTTATTTAACCACTATCCATATAACAGTGTCCAGGAGAATCTAAGATAATCGATTCGCATCGCTCACAAGAACTTGACCTGTCCGGAATACAATTTAATGAATTTCTATAACGAATCCACTTGAGATTAAAGAGCAATCAACCAAGTCCCGAAAAATTCACTTTTCTTTGTGAATTTTTGGCTAGCGGCAATGAAGTATATTATGGTTCTTTTTGAACAATGTTGGTCATGCCACTATTTTTAAGAGCGGGGGCTATATATCATTAAATGTCAACTTAGTTTGACCTTAATTATAATATATCGTCAACAGCATGGTCATCTCACTTGGAGGTGGAGGCTCTAACCGAGTTCGTGGTGTCGATTGTCGGAAATCGTAGATTCCAATAACCCATTCTTCTTCGTAAAACTTAGGTCTATTTATCATAAGATTCATGGAAAATATGACATTTTAGATGCCACAAAGTACATTTAAAAGCTTAAATGTCATATTCTTTGTACATTGATAGGATTTCAAACCTTTTATACAAATTATAGCAAAGAAAGCGCTTAATTCAAGGTTTTTAATAGTTTTAAATATCTTATGATATTATTCTCTCGATTTTGGCAAACATCTTTTTAGACCTTAAATTTAAGATAAAAAAGTGATACGAAAATTGGTGTTCAAAATTTCCCTACCAAATCGTTTCTTTTATACTAAATTTTTTTCAAAAACAACTGTCTGTACAAATAAAAATAAAAATACAATCTGTTAACAAAAAGAACAAAACAAAACTTTTAGAACTTCTCTAAGTATATTATATTTTTCAAAATATTCTTAACAATTAACACCATTGAAAAATAATTACAATTATCAACTACGACTACGACTAAGACGAGACGCCCGGGCCGGCCGCCGCGCCCCGCTGCCGCCGCCGACGACGTAAGTATTTTCAATTAAACTTTTTTAATTAAACAATCTGACTCGCAGAATTTTCAAAGGTGTTAAACAATCTCACCTTGTATAAAATTGTATATATACCCACCTTCAATTAGTATTTCAATATAACACCTCTTAGTTACGTGCATTCAACTCCATAATGTAAACCTTATACCTACACCTACAATCTACATGCTTATATAAAGTCTAAAGAAAATTTTCATCTTAAATCGTTGAATCATGTAATCAACAAGGAGCAAAATTAATCCGATTGAAAAATCGAAAAACCTCATTTGTCACTCAAAGTCATATCCAGACTGGCAGAGACTGGAGTTTTCCAACCCCATCATCATCATCATCATCATCAGGATCAGCATTTCGGGAGAAAATTGTGTATCCTTGTACATCTCGAGAAAGAAAATAAAGACTAAGAAAAATAACAACCTTATTATGGTTATTACTTTGAACGATGACATCCACTTTTCTCGCTTAAGAACAAAATAGGTGGATACTCCAAGTCATGTTAGATTGATGCATGACGAGCATAAACCCACGAGACATAAACAACGAATGTAGACAGATATGTTCCCCCCTTCCTCGTTATTGCTACTTTCTGGGATGGAAGAAGTTGTCGAATTAATTGCCATTTAACTCAGGAGCCTGAATTATTAGGTACCTCCCCCTTTTAGCCGTAAATGATGTGACTTTAACTCAATGATGGTTTAAATGCTTTGATTATGACATACTAGACCAGACCAAGGCTCCTGTCAAGATCCGAAGCAATTAATAAACTCCAGCCGAAGACTCTATTAATATCGTTAAAGTGAATACCTAAGCAAAAACATCGTTCTCAAGTCACCTTTGGTTTATTGGAAAGACTGCGAGAGTGCATCGCATATCCTGGTGATCCCGATGCAAAGGACTCTCCTTGGACCCGGTATGAAATATTAAGTTGTCTTTGCCGAACAGCTTCTACCTCAGTATATGGCCAACATCACATTACCACACTACCTCAAGAGTATGTCGTCTATGGTAAAGGATATAGAAGGAATCTGGAATAACAGGATAAGTCAGTCGCAGGGGTTGGCTGCAGTGGTGTTTAATTCCGTTAAATCAGATAACATCAATCTCAGTCTCAGTCTCCGTGTAGTCCTGTTCCTGATTCCTTGCTGAGCATTCTTGGTCTGGTGGTGGTGATGGAGGGATTTCTAAGCATCAAGCACACGTTTTGTTGGATCAGAAGATACATAGCCTTTTATAAGGTACCTGCAGCATAACCGCTTAAACAACTATGTTCGTCTTCGTACATATTATGTTAAGGTACGTAAGGCATGCAATGGCTAGAGTTGTTAGGTTGGGGTCTTTGACATGGTAAGTGATTTATAACATTCTCTCTCAGTGTCATCATCGCAGGGCAAAGATGGCAATCTTAGAGTAATCTCTTGCTCATATTATTATATAGCCTCACTTCTGTTGTCTTCATAGGGTTCTCAAGGATTATACATACTCGTATATTAAAAGACGTATAAGAACATGAATTTGAAATCACTTTACGTGAGATATAAACTGCAAAAACAAAACCCTGAATTTTTTTCTTTTGCTGTAGTTCAAGAAACTACTTTGTACTTGATGTAGAAATCAAAACCTGGAAAATACTTGAGCACCTGTGGAAAAGTCTGATTTGTCAAAAAGTACAAATTTTGTTGTCAGTAAAAAACTCATACAATCGCGTGAACTTAAAATTGTGTGTGATAAAAATTCAGAAACGTCAGGGTCAGTCATAATCAGGAGATGTTTAGAAATGTCAGATGTCTTTGTTTAAAATATCTGATCGAGCGAAAAATCAAATCGGCTAACTACTTGACAATCAAATTGTAATAATTTCGGAAATTAAAAAAAAAAGTAATGGTCTTTCTGAAAAAAATATACAACTTTCCACAAAAGGCTCAAAATGTATAAAATTTTGTCCAAATTCGAAATGCAATAAGAGACTGGGATCCGATCAACACTGCCTCCCATTTGTGACCGTCTGTCAACATTTCTTAGAGCCTAGTACGCAGCTGAAGTGAAACGAATTTTTTCGGCGGTCTCCCAGTGCAGAGCCAAATGAAAACGAAAACCACAGCGGAAAAATATTTGTGGAGAGTTCTGTCAGCTGTCAAAAACAATTGATAAGTTCTGACAGTCAGCTGCTGGTAAGCAAAAGTGAAAAGAATTCCATTTATTAACCTTTTGTTGAGCAGTTAGTACATGGTTTTTTCATTTCTGAAGGTATATTACTCCAGAGGCTCGCAACGGCTGAATTATTTTTGTGAAGCCTATGCTCCAACTTCCAAATAGCTTCACTGTTTCTTTTTTTTCCTCCGAAGAGAAAACGATTTTTTTTGTCTTCGATTTATTTTTTGGAAGTTGATGTTCACTGCTCGTCTTCATCAATTCTTGCACATCACCAATAATATCTTCAACATCCTGAGTTTCCGATTCAGA
Source organism: Eupeodes luniger (assembly GCA_951509635.1). Lineage (NCBI taxonomy): Eukaryota > Metazoa > Arthropoda > Insecta > Diptera > Syrphidae > Eupeodes > Eupeodes luniger. Next base: position 257,034,238 of record OX608073.1, read on the forward strand.
AATGTATTGTTGGAAGACATTAGACAAATCCATTTTATTTTAAATTTTAAATCAAATATATGTACATAAAACAAAGTCAAAACACCGAAAGTCACGAGTAAACAATTTTTTTTCAATACAAAAATTAAACGTCAAAATTTCGCAAGCAAAATTAATATGCCGGGCAATTAAATTGAGAACAAAAAGAGTGGAGAATTGTACTAGAGCTATCCACTAAAAAGACATATTTCGTCGTTCAGCAGCGTACTGAAGCCTAGTACGCTGCTGATGCGAAACGAAATTTTTCGGTGGTCTCCAAGTGCAGAGCGAAATGAAAACGAAAACCACAGCGGAAAAATATTTGTGGAGAGTTCTGTCTGGAAGTTGAATTTCACTGCTTGTCTTCATCACTTGTTGCACATCACCAATAACATCCTGAGTTTCCGATTCAGAAATGCAATGTTGGAACACATTAGACAAATCCATTTTATTTTAAATTTTAAATCAAATATAAATCAAAGTCAAAACACCGAAAGTCACGAGTAAACAATTTTTTTTTTTCAATAAAAAAATTAAACGTCAAAATTTCGCAAGCAATTAATGTGCTGGGCAATTAAATTGAGAACGAAAAGAGTGGAGAATTGTACTAAGAAATTTAGTACAGCTCTCCACTAAAATGTCACTTTTCGTCGTCCAGCAGCGTACTGAAAAACGAAAAGCACAGCGAAATTTTTCGTTTACGATTTCGTCATGTCATTTTTGTATGGGAATTTTCGTTTCGCATCAGCAGCATACTAGGCTTGAAAAACGAGAAGCACAGCGAAATTTTTCGTTTATGATTTCGTCATGTCATTTTTGTATGGGAATTTTCGTTTCGCATCAGCAGCGTACTAGGCTTAAAGCTTAACAAAATATTAATATCAAGTTTTTGAGTTGAAAATCTATTTTTTATTATTTTTTATAAAAGCTCTCAATGGGATTTTTCCAAAAAGTTTTTAAAATGTTTTAAATAAGAAAAAGTTAGTTTTTAGCCAATATCTTAAATGGTTGCCAAGATATTCAAGTTGAAAAACAACTTCTACCAACTTTTAGTAGTATTTTTTAAGGATTTTGATAAAAAATCTCGCAAGAGTTCAGAACGTTATTTTCAACCTATTATTTTGGATTGATTACATTTTTTTTTTTGCAAAATATTACAGTTGGCAAATACTGTTCTTCTGTGTTTTTGATTTATAAAGTTGAGTTTATACTCGAAAATTTATTTGTTTACATTTAAGTGGCCTTCAAATGTCAAGAAATATAAATAAATTCACTTCGACAATTCGCACTTATTGGAAGTTAAAAATCATTTATTTGAATAACTAAAAGTAGGTGTTTTTCAAAAGGGCATGACAGGGCACCCAGCAGAAACACAACCATAAAACATAGTCAACATCGTCAGCATCTCTGAACTCTGAGAAAGACGAAGTTCCAGAGAGTCGTTTTTATCCAAACTTCGAACTGTCTACTCCAGCTTGAGTGGGTTCAGTACTCTTCGAGCAAGTTTAAAAATCAATTTTTAGCTTTATAGTTCGTCGTCTTCCTAGCTATCTCCAAAAAAAGTGGAGTTTCAAAATTTAACGAAATGTTTAGTGTCAAGTTGTAAAATTACAGAGGAATTTTTATTTTCAACAGTTTAAGAAATATTCTTACATCAATTTTCTATGAAAGGCTTACAAATGAATTGAAAACAGAAACTAGTTTTTTAACGATGGACCATATATTTGCGTTGGAAACTATTGCTAAAAAGTCAATTAAAAAAAAAAATATTATACGCTTATTTCTTCGACTTTAAAGCAGCATTCGACAAGAAAAATAAACAAGCTCCTAGGTATAAGCTCTCAACGCCAGCAATCTCCAGGAAATTCTTGATGAACTCTTTTAACTTTCTTGCTTCATCGGGGGAAGGAAATAATTTCTCAGAATGGTTTAAAACATCGACAGGTGTTCCCCAAGGCTGCATTTAAAGTCCGTTACTTTTTGCTTTATTTATTGATGAAATTTGTGATGTACTTCCAAAAGGAATAACTTTTGGCGAGATTTAAGTGAAGGTCCTACTTTATGCTGATGACTTAGTACTAATGACAACCCCTTCACTTTTGCGAGAAATACGGGTTAGGCGTTAAAATAAGCAAAAATAAGGTGATAATCTTTGAAGGGCGTACAAAGAGAAGGTAGCCCAAAGAATATTGGTCACTGAATAATTTAAACATTGAAGTTGAGCAAGAATTTAAGTACCTGGGTGTTTTTATTACACATAACCTTTATTATTCAAAGCAGGCTAAACAGAAGAGCTGTGAGGCCAAACCGGCTTTGAGCATAATGTGGTCTTTTGTAACCAGGATATCGACCTCGCGTCAAAATACCGGGTTTTTAATACAAGCAAAATCACATGTATGTGCTATGGTGTCCATATTTTTGGTTTCATGTTCTTTGAGGTGTTTGAAACGATGCAGAGATATTCCTTTCAAACGCTTATTCAGACTACCTAATTCAACCCAAACTATATCATCTATGTGAAATCTGGTACAATGCAGCTGTACATACAAAATCTAAAAGCCAAATATGATTATTTGATAAGGATAATAAAAAGAAGTTTAAGAAGTCTTCACGAGAGTAATACTTATGCAAACAAACGGCTCTCCATGAAAGAAATGGAATGAAATAGCACATTCCCATGAAGTTCATCTATCACTAATATGGAGGCATGTTTGTAGAAAAGCTTTGCACTCAGCATCTATCCAGAGCGACTTCAACAACGTCCAGGAACATATACAGGAACCTAAATCACCAGTTGTTTTCAGGAACCTATTTTCAGCAACGAGTAGTCTGCAGAAGCTTTTAGCTTAATAATAAGGGCACGATGGTGAAGTTTTTAATTCAAACTTTACGCCCAATCGAACTGATCTACCTCAAATCTGTAATCGTTGAAATAGACGGGAAAATGAATACGTGAGCCAATTTATTGGCAATTGTATACGGCAAGAAATCCGCCGGTTGTATTTTGATGAAAGTTACTTTTCTTCAAATCGACTTTATGAAATATTGAACGGATCACTACATACTTCTTTTCGCAACAGTTTTGAGGCTTAATACTTTAAGATCATCCAGTAACTGTACATCAAAACAAATTAGATAATTTTGTTTTTTTACTTTTAAATTCATCGCAAATAGTCTTTATTGCTAAAAATGATTTTTCAATGGAAATTATGCTCAATTTCAAAATATTTCACTACATATTCAGAAGACATGCGTCATCGTTGTCGATGGGCGAAATCACAGAAAGCAAAGATTGTGTCGACAGATCTTAAGTTTCTTCGAATTAAGAGTAAATTTAATTTATTTATTTAGTTTTAACATAATTGCTATCAACTGTCAAAAATCTGAGGTTTTTTTTTAGCTCCTTCATAAGACATTCATTTTTAATTTTACTAATTAATATTGTCTACATCACCTCTTCGGTGAAAAAATGTCAGATAAAGACAAAATATATATGTTGCATAAGTTAAAGTAATTAATTTTCATATGTAACCTGACATGACAGTTCTACGCACTTTTCACTCAACGCCCACTTGTTCTTAACTCTAAGTACATTTTTAATCAATTAAACAATTTCAAATTCATGACTTTCATGACAATACAATTTCGAGGATCATCCTAGAAGTTCTCTGACATAATATCTTGTTATAAGACGTTCATCACAAAATGTTCCTAAGCCATCACATCTATAAATGTAAACAGAGGGTATAGAAACATGATCGATTGATATAAATGTACATACATAGTATTAAATAAAACCTAGTCCACCAAAATTCTAATCAAGATGTTTTCAAACTAATGATTTTCACCCAATCCATATATTGTTAGTATGTATTGTTAGTATTGGCCACAACAAAGGAACCTTTAAAGGTGTTTCCAATGCACACAGTATAGCCAAACAATTATATTATTGCATCGTGATTCAGCTCTTATAGTCAAAACAGCCACTATATACATACATATATAGAAAGTATAGAAAGGTGGGTGGTGTCTATATGGTGTCCTGTGACAAGCCAAAAGGAGAATTTATATTGACGTGCACGCACTAAATAGCAGCGAGAGTTATATAGCGTATTCCGTTAGATATACACATTTTCACATAAAACACAACACATAACAAAACTTATGTCACTTACCTGCATTCTCGATCCTCTTTGCATAAATCAGCCACAACGTGACATGCTGGCGGTGGATGGTAAAATATTCCATTTGAATTTTGCAGATTTATACTATCGGGTGGTCTTTGGGCACACACTGGATGAAGCTTTTCCTGGGCAATCATGCACATATCGTGGCGATTCGTTGTTTTCCTATAGTGAAAATAGAAAATAAAAATAAAAAGAAAAGTTTGACATTTAAAGAATTTATTTGTATGTTATGTCTTAATATTAAATTTTTCTAAAATCAAAGCAAAAATGGATCCCAGAATCTTCGATCATAACAAACAATACAAAATATCAGAAGGAATAGCTCTGTTGAAATTTTGTACCACTTTTTCAATAAAGTTTTTTCATGTTAGAAATTTCTTAAAGGGTAAAAAGGCTCCCCATGTTTGTTGTTTGAAGATTTTCAACGGAAAACTATAACTTTACATTTTCCAACATGGATTTTACTCTGGGTCAGTCAACTGGACCTTTCGCATTCTTTGTAAAACGCCCAATGAACTACATTATCGACTTCCTTATCACTTCTGAACTTGCGTATCAACGTTGTCAGTTTCTGACATGCCCAAATATTCTACGACATCCCAGATGCTCTGTAAATACATATTTTTGTGTTCGAATCGGATCGAAATTAGAAAATTATAATAAAATGCAGGCCTTTTTGAGTTTTAATCAGTTTAACCTTCATGAAAAAGTGCCAATGGAAAATCGTATTGAAATGTCTTATAACTTTCTCAAATCAGTCAATAATGATATTAGGACGAGTATCAACATTTGAATCACTAATAAAGAAAAATGTACTTTTCGATTTTTTCTGATTTGTTTTCATTTCTACTTTTGAGCAAAATATTTGAATGCCAACTTTTAAGTGCTGATTCCAAAAAGGTATCATTACTCTCAGTGAGATTTAACTTTGTAAAACAAATCCTTTTTAAATATTTATGAATTATGATATACCTACATACATTTTTGAGCATTATTTGTATTTAATTAAATAAATTAATATTCACTTCAGATTCATTTCGAAATTGACTGATTATAGAAATTGTATAAAATGCGAAAGCGTTGTGATTCCAAATAAGTCTGAACAACATGTCCGTGGAGCAGATCATGTTACCGACAATCGTTCAACTTTCTTCCGTCTGATTTGGTAATAGCAAAAGTTTGGAAAATATTTTAAAAATGTCACTTTTACTCATTTTCGGAATTCTATAAAAGAGGTGAATATGTATATTCTCAAAAGAACAACATTTTTTTGGTAACATTCTCGATAAATCACCCTTATTTCTTTATAGCTAAGTAGAGATGTTTTTGACTCACTGCCATAGCTTTCGATGATGTACTTTCGTAAGCAATTTTTTTTTTCAGTCAAATAGTTATCTGACTTGGATTTTTGGTTAATTTAGAGTTAGAAATTAAAAAAAAAGATTTAATTAGGTTACTTTGGGAATTTTACGGGTTTTATGACTCTTGTGTTCTCTGTAGTCAAGTGATTTTTGGAAGTGCATTCAATTTGTTTAAGTGTTCGGAATTTTATATTAAGCCTCATCCCTAACCCCTACTTTGAGTTTCATCCGAAATAAAATTTATGTTCGATATGTCACATATTTGACAGCTTAAAATTTCATTTAAATTTTGGAAGCGAAGAGGAAACAACAACGCTATAATGTAAGTTTTTCATTGAGTGATCTAAGTGAAGAAATCGAGGAGATCGCCAATGTATCAGTTCCACCACCTGTTTTTTTCTCAAATTATAGAAACAGCTCCAAATATAACAACTGGGGAAGGCAAGAGGATTTTGAAAGCAACATCGCATCAAGTTCTTATGGATGAAGTAGAAGTCCAAAATGCACTCTTTTCTAAGATTGATAAACGATGGGTGGAATTCGGTGGTTAAGACCTCTAGCAAATACTAAAAAGCTCACTTATTTACTCTATAGAGCTGTTGAAATCTGAAAATTACTTATAACTTGAGATTAAATGTAGTTGAAAGTGTAATTTTATTCTTACAATACTTCAGGTAGCTCCAACGGATTTCAATGGTCTTTTAACTACCTCCAAACAGTTCGACGCAGTGTTGCAACACTTAAAACAACATTAACAAGAACAATTGTTAAAGCAAAAATGTAGATAATTAGGTCAGTTCATTTTCCAAACACGAATAGACAATCTGCTTGTAAACTGATAGGGAAATTTTGTATACTCAAAAATTTGTTTGTTTTTCAAATTAATCCATTGGAGAAGAATCACTGAACTCAATGGCCATTATTTTAACTGATAATTTAAACATTTCATTAATGTTGCTCTGAATCTCACTATAGGGCTGATTATGATACTAGATCATTTCTTGGTCTCACAAACGGACTTTCAAATCGAAAATTAAAAGATTCTAGTAAATTTTGGAAATAAAATTTAATATATTTTCATGACCTTAGCCGAAATTTTATAATGTTAAAAACATTTAAGAAAATAATGTGTCTTTCAAGTAAGTGAGTGATGATACTTTGATTCAAACTGTTCAACCTTCAAACAAACTGAAAAAAACTAATTAATGGTTCACCAAATTAACAGAATTTTACCGACTTTTTATGACCTTTTAAACAGTATTTTAATTTTTCCTTTGCAGAACCAACTATCTTTTTAGTAATTTCAAAAACAGGACCTTAAAAATTCGTTGATAAACTTATGGTTTTATTTCTTCATAGTCTAGGAAAATCAGATACAAACATTTCTCTACTTTGAAAAAATTGCGACAAAGTTGAATATATATTATTCCGATATTTTTTCAAACACTTCCGCACTCACTTTGATGAAAACCTTAATTTTGAACCCTCATAATAAATAAATAACTTGAAAATATAAAGAAAATTTAAAAATAAAGGCTGGGATGCGACCCACACTGATAACTTCCCATCCCGTCTGTCCATTTGTCTTGCTTAAAAGTTTGTCTATATGTATCTATATGTAATTTTTACCAAATTTGCGTACTATTTTTTGTAGATTTTATTTTTTATGAAAAAACGGACTGTTGGATTTTTATAAAAAATGACTGAATATCGAAAACAATATTTTCTGTGAAATAAAATAAGTTTGAAGCCAATATTTTTAATTTTTGAAAAGCTACTTGAGTCGAAAGTAAATTTTTACGAAGTTTTGGTATTGTTTTTTTTTTTTTAATTTTTATTTTTTGTAAAAAAAACTGTCTATTCAATTTTTCTCAAAATTTTATCGAATGTTGAAAACAATATTTCTTATGAGATAAGATTCAAATGTTGAAAACAATATTTCTTATGAGATAAAATTCAAATTTTTGAAAAGTTATTTGATCCGAAAATCAATTTTTACCAACTTTTGTTACATTTTTTTAGGTTTTTAATTTTTTGTAAAAAAACTGTCAATTCGATTTTTTTCAAAATTTTACTGAATGTTGAAAACAATATTTCTCATAAGATAAAATAAGTTTGAAGCCTTAATCTCAAGTTTTTGGAAAGATATTTGAGTAGGTACTGTTGTCAGGGATGGAGAGGACCAACAGTTTTAAGCCGAATCCGAACGAATAAATTGAGAAAGCACTTTTTATGACAAGAACTACTCTTGGAGAATTTGTCAATTCCTCGCAAGAGGCAGTACCCGAGAAAAACTTTGGGTGCGGCACACGCAGCGATTAAACCCAATACCTCTGGCATGACAGTCCTCACACTAACAATCAAGTCACATTTTTTTTTTAAGTGAATACTTTTTAATTATTTTCGACATATTCGTGGAAATACTTGTTTTTGAATTTATACCAATTTGATATCACTTCATAATGACTAATATACAATTTGATTGAAGTCGCTATCCCATCTGCTTCTTGAGATATGTCTGATGAAAAAAGGTATCTTGAACATACCAATATTTGGCGTATTTAGGGACCTTGAAACTTCGAGAAATTTAAAATATTTTCAATTCGACAAATCGGACCGATTACAATAGCTTCTATGGAAATTTAATAAAATAAAATTGTTCAACTTCTTTTCTATGAAATGCGCTGTCGAACTTATGTCCGATTCCTGAATTCTCTTCCTTTTGCCTCTTTAACTTGGCAGGAAGTACTTAAGTGAGCATGTTGTCAAAATGTTAGGAACATAGTTAAATAAATGTACTCTGTGCTGCAAATTAAATGCATTATTTTTTACTATAATTTCGTAATTGAACCCTTAAACTACTCAGACTTGTCCGTATTTCATTTGATTCATCCATCCTATATGTTAGTTAACTGAAACCCTGTATACAACAAACCTAAGTAAAGGATAATTGAATTTAATTAATATGCTTTGCTTTGCAAAACTCAACGACTAGACGAGAGTACCTACCAATGATTTGATATAGAAATAATACTTAACTCGTATACTATACGTATACTCGTACATGAGTTCATTATGATGAGGCTTATTTTCAAAAACCATATTCTATGTGTACCTAACCTATAGCTCGTACATTGAAAAGTTAACATTATTAGTTTCAGTTAACACAAATCTCTCTGACAAAATAATATCAATCATCACTCCAACCGAACTCCTTCAACTGCACTGATTTTGAACAACAACTTTTTGTAAGGCTCGTTGCCAAAGTGTACTTTATATATGCACCCTCTGATGCATCAGAACCACTATCTACAACTTGTTCTGTTTGTTGGCAATACTATATCTACGTTCAAATATTTTACAATTTACTGTAGCGGCGCGGCGGCGGCGGGTGCTCAACTCAAAATCAACTTTTTGTTACTCGTTTCATTGAATTCGAATACAAAAATTCAACAAAATATAACGAATCGAAAGGAGAACAACACAAACAACATCATCTGAAAACTGAAAACTATAACCTAAGCACCTATTGAACGGAAGCCACATCAACAGAAGTCAACCTCTCCACACTGTATGAAGCATAGTGCATACCGCACTTCGAATACCGAATACTGAACACCGAACACTCAAACACTCAATAAAACGCAACGGAAGAGGAGCAGTGAATTGTTAAGCTCTGATCTGAAATGGATTAAGTGTCTTCAAAAATATTACTAGGTAGGTACTCACTTGCAGAGGCAAAAAGCAATATCCAGATTTAGGTCCTCGTGCGGACCCTTATAGAAGGCTTGCAGTGAATTCATGCACGCATTCCGATTACATCGATGCATTTCACAATGCATTAGCATAGGCTGCAGGGATGTCGAGCAGGACGGATCCTCCCTGCATGTATCCAATGCCGTGTGACAGGTACTCTAGAATGGAAGAAGAAAACCATCCCCCAAAATGATGGTAGTAGGCACATGGCACATGGCCCATGGGGAAAAAATACATATATAAATATATAGTTACAATAACGAGACGAGAATTGTGACGAGATTTTAACAAAACTGAGAGTGGCCTCTGATGCTCTGGCTGTAGAACAACCATTACAACGACTCTACTATACAACATCTACCCAACTTTCCCAACTATACTATTGTTGTTGTACGACTACTATACAACGACAATAACAAAAAAAAAAAAAAAAAAAACTGTCCTTAAGGTGCAATGCGTCAAGGACCACCCATCCATCACGCATTCTATGTGCCATTATTAAGTGGGGAACACTCTTATGATGTATAGCACTCCACTCAGCCTTTACAGCCATATATAAGTTCAATAGTTAACATCCTATAGATATAGATATAGGTAAGTTAGGTAGATATATAGATGTAAGGTAGTTGCTGCTTTGTTCAAGGACCTTCTCTTCTGATTTATTCCGTTATTGTTCACTCACCTGAAAATGTTGCTTAATTATTTCCGATGAGAGGTCCGCTTCAACGTCCTGGCCACCTGGAGTGCGTTTGTGTGATGTTTTTTGTGTTTTTTTTTTATATATATATATATATATATAATTTTTTTTGTTGTAGTTTTATTTATATATATATTTTTTTTGTTGATGATATAATAGTCCACATAGTAATAGGGGAGATTGATTTCAGTTATTTTTTGATAAATTTCATTAATGACACGAGTTTTTCAAATCCAATTTTATTATTTTTAGTTTTGTTTTTTGATTTTTATTTTTATATTTTTGTGTCCACGTTGTGATGTGAGACGAATTTCGATAGACCAATGAAAAGATAGAGATACAAAAGAGCGAAATTTGTATTTATGTCTTAAGTGTATTGAGTATTAGTGAAGGGAAAAAGTTTTATTAAAATTATTTTATTTAAATTAAAACAAAAAAGAAATTAAAAACATATAAAAAACATAAGAAATATTTTATCGTATTTTATACTTAGAAATACCTAGACCAATATTTGTATACATGTCATAAGTTATACATAAGACAATAAACAATACACAATAAACATTACACAATTTGATATATTTTATTTAACAAAATTACCGTTTTCAATATTAAACCATTTCTTCAAAATAAAAACAAAATAACCCCTGTTAAATTAACCAGTCATCATGTTGATATTTTCAACTTATAATTTGATCTAGAAATGTTTTGTTAGTACCCCAATACAATTTTTACGAGTCACATTTTATTTGACATTTGTTTTCTGTAGATAGTCATTTAATAATTTTTCTTGTTTAAATAAAAATGTTCTTGTTGATTTAACAAGATATAATAAATAATTGATACATTTTTAACTTCAAGACTGCTTAGTAAACGGTGTATCAAATGTTGCTGTGTTCTTTTAAATGAAAATAAAGGTTCATTCATATTAGTATATGTATATCCAACACATGTCTTAATATGTTATTTTGGCAATGTCCTTGATTGAAGTTAACATGGTTCTAAGTTGAATTAAGCCTGTGGCATTGTTAGGTTGCAAAATCAGGAATACGTATACAAATGAACATGGTTCATTTAATTTCAACTAAGGTACTTATGAAATTTACATTTATTTACAACAAAAGTACTTATGAAATCAGGAAATTTGTTTCTTTGTTTATATCCAGCAAAATTCTCAAAAATATTACAGCTGCAAAAATTCAATTTTTTTAATTTTAAATCCGATTATTCGATGCCTAACCTTTAGCAGAGTTACCTCAATCGTACCTCATGTCTTTACTCTTTTTTGACTTGTCTCAAACTCCGCAATTTACTAACTCTAGAGTTGATGGCAAACTTAAAGTAAATAGTCAAGTTGAGGATTGTTTTACTTCAATTGCGTAGTTTTTTTTAATTTAGAACTAAGATTTTGAAATTTGTTTTGCTTAAAGTTTTGAAATATTCCCTGGGAATTTTAGGACAAATTTGAAGTTGTTATTTTTCATAATTAAAAAATTACAGTTCCTGTTTTTTAAAAATAAAAAAAAAAACATTGTTGTTTGATGATTATGACAAATTCTCCCAAAAAATAGCTTTTTCAAGACATTTATTTCAATGCAGAAATGATTTGACAAAAAATATTGCGTTAAGTAGTCAAATTTCACATTTCTTGGATGCTAAGGAATCATGTAATCTTAACTGTCTAGAGAAGGGAAAAAAGAAATTTAACATTGGAAGTTAAGATAAAAAATCTTTAAGACGATTTAAACTTAGTTTTTTTTTGTTTTTTGAGTTATATGTTTTAATTTAATTCACGTATGTTGCCAGACAATCTAACTTAAGCATTTAGCAATATGGTTTCAAAACTGAAATCTATACAAATTTCTAATAGCAATAAAAAGCTGAGAAGTTTGTTTGTTTGTTTGTTTGTTTGAACCCGGTAATCTCAGGAACTACTTGTCTGATTTGAAAATTTTCATTGTTAGATAGCCTATTTATTGAGCAGAGTTATAGGATGTACAACATCACTCTAATTAGACTAATAAAAGAGGAGCACCAAAAAATATATGTTTCAAAATAGGGGATTTTTTCACTTTCGAGAGGTTTTCACAATGTGCGCTTCGGAAACGATTAAAGTTTTGCTAAGTCGTTTATAAAATAATTGTTTGTCTTTTAAAGTTGGCTTACTATAACCTTTTTTATGCAAACGTAATTTGTTTTAAAATAAAGCATACTATTAACGTACCGGAGCGCTGTTAGTAAAATATACAAGATTTGAATTTGAAACAATTTTTATAGTAAAACCCCACATACCACATGAATCTTCCTCCCAAGCTCAAGAGGAAGGACTATATAGTCCAGGTTTTAGTAAACTTTGTAATAAGTTCCTGTATGAAGCCCAATCAGTTTTCCGATAATTTCGAAAAGTCAATGGACTAGAATTTTCACTCATATTTATATTGAATGATCAGAGAACGAGTATTCTTTGGAAACTTTCCAGTCCAAGATCATAATGGTGTATAGTATCGGAGACAAGAATTTGTAACAATTTAATAATTTTTTTTCAAAATTTTATATTGTATTTTTTAAAAAGTATTGTGGTTACATTTTTGTTCAAATAAAATTTAATAAAACTGAGTGCCAACCGTGCTAAGAGTTAATTCAAAAATCGGATTAATGCTTTTTTAGGTACCTTAAAGATTCAAATTTCTTATTGAAAAAAAAATAATAAAAAATGACTAATTTGTCATTTAAATGTTTGTTTGGTATCTGATTAAATCTAAACCTTTGCTTGCGCTTCTATATACATTTCTAAGAGAATGATCACTTTGGACATTTTGACGACACATTTGAAATTTAACATATATGAGAATTTTTTCTCAAAAGGGTTTTAGTAGACAATTTGGTTTCACATATTTGAACATGATAAGCCAACAGAACTTAAAATATTTATCTAATATATAAAAAATTCCTGTCACAGTGTTAGTGGCCACACTCCTCCGAAACGGCTTAACCAATTTCAATGAAATTTTGCATATGCATTCGGTAGGTCTGAGAATAGGTTTTTATCTATATTTTATATTCCTAAGTGTTAAATTGCATCAACATCGTACACGGTGCAACGATTTTACGATAGTATTCAGTGACGCTATGTACAATGAAGCAATGATTGCTATTGAGGATCTTTGCATGATCATTGCCAACTTACCTTTTAGTCATTTCGGTATGCATTCACCAAATTGAAATGCATCTGATTTAATAGACACTGAATTGAATCGTGAAATACTACAATACAATACTTTAGAAATGGCAGCGATTGTTGCTCGCAATGTCCCACTAATGAATGAAGAACAAAGAGCCATTTATGACATTTATTTTTGCTAAAACAGTGTAAAATTATCATCTGGGATGAATGCACCATGGCACACAAACATTCGCTTGAGGCGTTGAACAGGCCATTGAAAGATATAAAAAACAACGACAGCCTATAATTTGGCGGCACTCTATTACTAATTTCAGCTGATTTGAGACAAATACTTCCCCTTATTCCGCGTTCAACGTACGCTGACACGTGCTTAAAATCATCGCAACTGAAAGTAAATAATATGCGTGTTCAAATGCTTCCATCCGCTGAAACATTCTCAAAACAACTGTTAGCTATAGGCGACGAAAAAGTTACTACAGGTCAAAGGTCAAACTGGATGCATAAAATTACCGGTCAATTTCTGCAAGATTATTGATTCACAAGATGCTCTCATTGACCAGATATTTCCCGATGTACAGAGAAAATATATAAATCATGAGTGGCCGGTAGAAAGAGCAATTTTAGCAGCAAAAAATGTGGATGTCAACGAATTAAATCTCAAGATACAACATTTGTTATTGTTACCAGGAGACTTGGTGTCATACAAATCTATTGATACAGTTTGTGATGCTACCGAAGCTGTAAATTATTCAACTGAGTTTTAGAACTCATTGGATTTACCAGGCATGCCACCGCATAATTTACAACTGAAAGTTGGATCTCCGGTAATTTTTCTTCATAATTTGAACCCACCACGGTTTTGCAAAGGAACGCGTTTATTAATTAAAAAATTAATGAAAAATGTTATCAAACTCATAATTCCAAATGGAAAATTCCGAGGTGAAAATATATTATTTCCGAGAATCCCTATTATACCCACAGATGTGCCAATTCAATTCAAACGCCTTCAATTATGTAGATTAGCATTTGCAATGACTATCAATAGGTCTCAAGGCAAAACGATATCTGCCTGCGGCTTAGATTTGAACACTTCATGTTCTTCACACGGATCACAACAAATACTGTACACTCTGTTGCATTAAGGGATTGATATTGTTTTTTGTATAGTATTGTCATTATTAGCGATATGTTTATAATTTTAAAGAATTAATTTTAATAAATTAAAAAAATTTGTTTGGTGATTTTTTATTTTATTATTTTATCACCTTTTACAGTGCTCTATACCTTTCCTACTTATATACCATATCCTTACACACTTACAATAAGTTATTTATTGCTAGCAAAATATTCTCTAGAAATTATTTATATGACAACACAACGTTTGTCGAGTCAGCTAGTTAATATTATATATTATTTAAAAAAAATATGTTTAATATGACGTAATAATTTTTTTAATAAAGATTTGTAGAAATTAAAGGAAATATTCTCTCGCAGGATTCAACTTTATGATAAACGTACCCTTGAACTAATGATCAAGCTGTGAATGTTTAAACATTCATAAATAACACCATTTTCAACTTTGTAAAGTTGAAAAACGAACAACGTTCACATAATAATTAAATTGATTAAAAATTAATTCTGAATCTATTGCAACAACTTAAAAACTGTTAATATCAATTTTAATTTGAACATTTAATGAAGAAGTTTTGAGTTCGATCGGCTGTATTGGTCATACGAAAATCCTTTTTTAAAAAAAACATTGCTCAATTAAAAACAAATTTATTTATAGTGTACGAGTAATTGTAATGTCGTGGTGGTGGTGACATTAGATTTTTTTCATCAAGTCATATTAAAATGCGATACAGTCTGTAGAAACAATGCAACGTTATTTCTATTTAAAAATACAAAACGCTCTTAAATCAATCTAAGTCTTCCTCATTTGACATTTAGTAGAATAAAACAAACCATTTTCCGTAAAAGGATGTCATTGTTCAAAAAATAATTAAATTTACTGTTTAATGCAATATTACGAAAAAAGTTTTAAAATAAAAGTCTTGTGTGAGTTAAAGAAAGGACTTGACAATTCATCATGCAACTCTACTTCGTTTATATGGCCAACAACGAGGGCATATTTGAAGCAGAAGATTCGTTGGACACAGTTTTAGATGACTCGGCCACACATTTCGAACAAAACGGATGCTATTTCGTATTCAGTGTTGGCTCTGAGATCTCTCAACGTCATGTGGTCATATTATTGGCATTAACTAATAGCTTAACGTATACCCATATAAAAAAGCCAAGAGGTCTTAAATCACACGACCGAGCGCATCAAACTTACTCTTCAATAAATTGATTGTGAGGTGTGGTTT
Source organism: Eupeodes luniger (assembly GCA_951509635.1). Taxonomy (NCBI): domain Eukaryota; kingdom Metazoa; phylum Arthropoda; class Insecta; order Diptera; family Syrphidae; genus Eupeodes; species Eupeodes luniger. The sequence continues at coordinate 257,049,810 of OX608073.1, forward strand.
ATGGTTTGTGGCACTATCCTATTGAAACCACATGTCCTCCAAGTCAATATATTTCATTTTAAGCCGAATATAATGGCTATTTATGGTGCTGCGAGTAACGTGATGATCGTTATCCAGCATGGAAACCGCTCTACACAATTGTTTTTTGTGGATGAATTGTTGATTGAAAAATGTGAATTTTCACCCGCCCAATGACGTATATTTTGATCATTGACCAAACATTGAGCCAAAAATGAGCTTCGTCACTTTAAAAAAAAAAGTTCTTAAAGTAAATTTTGATAATTTCCCAGGAGTTGCTCATTTGTGTTCTTTCTTTACCATGATGAAAATGTTAAGTAAATTTGCATTAGTGAAAGAACTATATATTGAAGTTGAATTATATAATTATTTAAAAATTGAAAACTATTTAGAATCTTATAACTTTTTAAAAACCAATTTCGTTGAGCTCGATAACTACCTTGGAAATATCGACTGGAAAACTGAATTTTTAAATTTAAACTTGAAGGATATGTTTATTTATTTGTTCCAGCTAGATTGAAAAAGAATGTCTCAAAGCCTCCGTGGTATAATAGGAGGCTGGCTCACCTTAAAAATCAAAAAAACAAATCTTTTGCCAAGTTCAAGAAATCCAACGATTTGAATGACAAAATCCAATTTTATAAGCTTCGTAAAGAATTCATTGTTCTCAGTAAATTCTCGCACAGAAATTATGTCATGAATGCTGAAGTGAACTTAAAGTGCGACCCAAAGCGATTCTGGTCTTTTATTAATTCTAAACGGAAATCAATTGGGATTCCCAACTCTATAAATTTTAAAGGTGAAGAATCTACTGAGGTTAGTAAGACACTTGAACTTTTTGCTCAGTTTTTTGAATCCGTATACTCTAACGTTCAGGGAAATGCTTTCATTCCTTCTAATGATCAGCCTAAAGTGGATATTGGGTCCATACAGCTTAATTCTGCTGATGTTTTAGAAGGATTACAAAGTCTCAAACCCAACGCTAAACCTGGTGTGGATGGCATTCCTACGATTGTCTTAAAACGATGCTCTAATTCTCTTTGCCTACCTCTGCTTATTATTTTTAACCGTTCTTTGTCTTCCGGAATATTTCTGGACGAATGGAAATCATCTTTCTTGATTCCAATTTTTAAATCGGGCTCTAAAAACAACGTTGAAAACTATAGGGGAATTTGTAAGTTATCTGCCATTCCTAAACTTTTAGAAGGTTTAATTAAAATAAAACTTGATTTTCTTGTGAAGGAACATGTTAGTAGTGCCCAACATGGATTTATTTTTGTGGAAGATCGACCCTTACTAATTTAGCTTGTTTTTCTTCTTTCGTGGTTGAATCTAGTTGATGCTATTTATACAGACTTCAGCAAAGCCTTCGATTCGGTATGTCACAATATTTTGCTTCGTAAGCTTGAAGTATTCGGTATACACTCAAGTCTACTTCAGTGGATCGGCTCATTCCTAATTGGTAGAGTGCAAGAAGTGAAAATAGAGGAATATACTTCAAGGCCTATTAGATGTACTTCAGGTGTCCCTCAAGGTAGTCATCTTGGTAATTTGCTGTTTATAATATTTATTGATGATATTGTCAACCATATTAATTTTAGCCAATGTTTAATATATGCTGATGACCTCAAACTATTTTTGAAAGTAACAAGCGACTACGACTGCATTAAACTTCAAATGGATTTAGATAACTTATCCTGTTGGTTAAGTCAAACAGCCTAAACCTTAACGTTAAAAAATGCTTTGTTATTTCTATCTCCAAGAAACATTTTATTTACGAGTTTCCTTATTCTCTAGGATCCAGCCACCTTCAAAGAACATTTAAAGGTAAAGATCTAGGGGTTACATTCGATCACAAATTTTCTTTTGTTCCACATGTTGATGCCATCGTCGCCAAAGCTTACTCAATGTTAGGATTTATAAAAACTGACAACTGATTTTTCCGACCCCTACACCTTTGTTGCGCTCTATACTACTTAAGTAAGATCTATTTTGGAATATGCTGATGTCATCTGGAACCCTCACCAACAACTATTCTCCGATGTAATTCAAAAGATCCAAAATCGTTTTACAAGGTATGTTTTTTAAAAAATGCATTGGAATTTCTGTCCAAACTCCCTACCCAGGCAAAGCCTTCTAGGTCTGCAGGTGCTCAAATCTAGAAGAACTATTCATGATATATTTTTTGTGTGTGATATTATGTGCTACCATATTAAATGCCCTACCTTATTGTCTTTAATTTTTATTTATGCTCCAACAAGATCGTTGAGGGAAAGACACCTTCTTTTTCAACCTAGACATAGAACAAACTACAGAATGAATGCACCAATTTCAAGGTCAGTTAGGAAGTTCAATGAAATAAATGGACATCTTGATCTTTCATTTTCCAGAATAAAATTCAAAAATGATTTATTGTACTTATTTATCTGAATATAATTTCATTATTGTTTAATGTTATACTTTATTTACCTAAATAATTTTAAAGTAATCTGTGGAGCTTGTTACTCGTAGGTGAGCTTTTTCTTCTGGAAAATGTAACTGTGTTCAAATATTATATAAACACTAAACAATAGTAAAAAATAGTAGAGAAAGAATGAAATAGTTTTTTATTTGCATTCCCAAACCAAAAAGGCCAAAAGAGCCTATTTTCAACACAATCAATAAAACAAGTTCAAGGAATTGGTCAAACACAATCAACAATGTAAAAAATCTTAAACCTGTTGAAGCTCTTGGATTTTTCTATTTTTTCTTCCTTTTTACATAGAAGCAACATTTTTAAAATGTTTTTGAAAAGCAAAATTGTCTACAAAAAAAAAATATTGAGTAGAAATCTCAAACTTGTCATTGAAAATTTACTAAAAATTGACAAGAATTGACATTATGAGCCAGATGTCAAACAGATCATTATTATTAATCCAATTCTTTTAATACTAATATTGAAAATTGATCTCTCTTTATTAAATAAATAACTCAACTTCTCAATGTTATTATTTTTTAATTAGATATATTATTTTTCAAAAAATTTCTATTGAAAAAATATATCTTTTTTCAATCACAGTTTTGTATAATTGTAATAGAAATCAATTGAAACCTTATGCTAAAATATTAAAATTTAATTTGCATCGTTTAATCATTCTTAATCCCCAAAAGTAATATTACTCAAAGGACACTCTTAATAAGGATAATAAATTATATAATAAAAAATCCCTTCCTGTTAAAATTTAATTACAAACAAATATTTGTTATTTTATAAAACCAAATAAAACTTAATCATACAAATAAATCTAAAAAAATAATTTGAAACCTTAATCCTTTGAATTTTAACTGATTTATTCAAATACACATACACAAATTCATAATAAGTACCTACTTATAATTCCCATAGCAACTAAAATAAAATAGTAGAGGAATTTATGTTTTATGTTTCAAATTCCAGAAAAAAAATGCTACACCTTAAATGTACTTAGATAAAGCTTTACTTAATATCTTTTATGTGAATAAGTCTTTTTTAATGAACATAATATTTAAGTACACGTACAAAAAAGATGACATTTACATTAATTTAATAACCTCTAAATTTATTCAAATGAATTCTCAAAAAACATTTTCCCCTAAAATTCATATGTAGATATGTGAGGTATATAAAAACCGCACTTTTGTAAAGCAAAGTTTATTTTTTTCTGTTTTTTAAATGTGAATCCACCCAAAAAAACCTGACGACACAAAAATCAAAACCAAGCAATAATAAAGGAAAAATCAAAATCAAAAATGATTTGGTTAAATTAAATCAAATTAAAATTAAATATGCACGCAACATAGAATCGTAATAATATAAAAATAAAAACTTAACAAAAAAAAGAAATCATTATTTATTTAAAATTATAGTGTCGGTGCAAGTGAATTAATAAACCAAACAAACTGCAACTGTTATCAATAAAACAAAAATAAAATAAGAACAAAAACTATTTATTCAGTATGTACATCACGAAATATATTTAGATACATTTTTCTCACTAAATAATAATAATAATAAAATTCACACACACACACGATGTGTTTGTACAGCATTTCCGGTCGAATAGCGGTCTAAATATGTAGCTAATGTTTTATTAAAAAAAAAAAATAAAAATAATAATAAAATAATGTTCGCACAAAATACCTCTAGATTCCCTCATTAAATTTTTATTTTATTTCATTTTATTTTTTTAGATGATTCTATTAAAAGCTTAGGGTTTATCGAAATACAAAAACAAAAATCTTCACTTACTACCCCTAGAGAATTGTTAAATTTTAATTGTCATTCTGTTAATATATTGCACATATATTTTTGTATTTAATTTTTCACAGGTACCTTACACAGGTAGCCTATGTTTTATATTTTAAGCTTTTACATTAACTTCATGGGGGAGTGCGAAAATTCCCTTGATAGGAATTATTTATCTGAAATTAATTTTGCGGTTAAAACCTATTTTTATTTATCGTTTTTTTTTTCGTTGTATTTTAATTTTTTAATTATGTACCTGCCACAGCTGCAGCTGATGTAATTATTGCAAATAAATAAATTAATTGAATATGGAATGAGAATCAATTTATAGTTGTAACAACAAAAAATTATATAGATATGTAGATTCCTACGTCAATGTTTGAAACAAAAATAAAATAAAAATTTATATGAAGCCATGATTGAATTGAATATAATTATAAATTATACATACAAATAAATTAACTAAAATTATAATAAACATAATAAAGCATTTAATAGAATAAAATGTGTTTTGTATCAATTTTGGTTAAAAAAAAAATATTCAAAATATAAGAAAAACATGAAAATATGATTTTTGTTTTGTATATTTTTGTGTGCAAAGGAAAAAATTTTAAAATCAGCGTGCTTAATTTTTCTTTTTTCATTTAATTAACAGGAAAAATATTTAAAGGAAATTAACAAAGCAAATCTTTTAATTTTTATAATATATAATTTTTTTTTCTTAAATTTATAATTGAACTTCAATTAAATATTTATTTATAAAATAGCGAACAACGAACATTTAAGAAAAATCTTGTTTTTTTTTTAAATTATTATAAACCTGGGGAAAATTTGAATTATTTAGGTAGTACTTAATTAAAAAAAAAATAATTATTAAAATGTTTTTAATTTTATTCGAATTATTAAAAATAAATATGTAATAAAAATAAAGTTTTGAAATTTTGCCAAATTAAAATTTTGTTTTTTAATAAATTACAAACAAAAAATTTAAATATATATATTATTTTTTTTTTAAATTTGAAAGTGTAAATTATAAAAAAAACATACTTTGATATGAACTAGTACTGCCATCTATGATGCTAACATCTCCGGTTGCTGTTGGTGAGGTACTGCGTTGAAAATCACTCACATTAAATGGATATGTGATGACACCGTGATGTTGATTTGTATAATGTGTATTTATGGGGGCTATAAGTGGTGTATCGATGAGAGCCATATTATCCTCAAATACCCTCTGATGATAGCTTTCATCCATTCCCATTATTCTGACTGTAATAGAATTTTATATTCATTTGTTTTAAGAAAAACCAAAAATCAAAAAATATATAAAATAAATGAAACTAAAGAAAAACAAACTTCAAATAACATAAACATCGCTATGTAAAAATAATGTTTTTTGATTAATTTTTTAGTTATTATCATTTTCACCCCTTAGCTAATTTATTTATGTCTTGAACTAAATTTAAACAAGCTGTTAATATATATATATATGTATATAGAAATCAAAAGCAGTTTGTTTATTGTATTTTCTTTTTTATTTGTATTAATTCTGTGCTGACTTTAAACAGAAATAATTTTAAAACCTTCTAACACTATAAATATATATGATTTCATAGAAAAATGTATTATAAATTTTAGGATTTAACTTAAAACTATAAACAAAAAAATGGAATTTCAAATAAAAAAATATTAATGTAGGTTAGAATTGAAATATGTATATAAAGAATGTTGTGATCATACATTTCCTAATATTTACAAAATTCTGTCTTTTTTTTGTATTCCCTTTGTTATTCCTCTGCGATAATAATGTCATATCTAGGTTACTGTTTGTTTTTTTAAATTCAAATAAAACTATACAAAATAACTGTAAATTTAATATTGAACACATCCAAAAATAAATCATGCATTTCCTTAATTATTCCTTCTCAAAGAAACACTAATTTTTATATTTGATAGCATTACCAACATCATCTAACTTTAAGAAATTAAATGTGTTCACTGTTGCGTATACGTACTTTTTAATTAATTTTGTTTTTTTAGTGATTTAAAATTAAATTGATTCTCTTTCTCTATCTTTTCTCTATTTCAAAATATAAAAAAAATATCTATAGCACACATAACATTGACTGGTGTTTCCATAGAATAAGAAGATACTAATAATAGTGGATAAGTTGAATGCAAGGATTCGTTTTTGTGCATAGACCTAAATATACATTTTAATATAATCTATATATATAAAAATCAATGCGACTTTTCGTTGTAATGTTATAACTCAACAATGCATTTACCGATTTGGCTAATTTTGGTCTTGAATTATTCGTGAAAGTCCAGAAAAGGTTTGTACGTAGAGAAAATTTAAAAAAAAATAGTGAAAAAGTGTAAAATCAAAATTTTTCTATACTTCCATATACAAACAATTTGTACTAATACTTAAAAGCCAATTTGAACCTTTGGCAAAACAATCGAAGACAAAAAAAGTGAAGTTAGTTCTGTCAAACAAATTTAATATCATCATATGTCATTTCATTTTATCAGCGACAATTATTGCTTTGTTGTGTTTATATTTTCCAAAATATTGTTGAGTGAATGTAAAATGCCACGAGCAAGACGACCAAACATAGGCCGGCGAACGAGGAATGCAAATCATGTGGCATTATTAAGACGATCTTAGACTACAGATGAACGCGCACAAGCTAATGCGTCGCAGTGTGAACGTACTGCACAGAATAGATCTGTTGACCCTGTACCTGAACTTAATCTTGCACGGCGATCACGAATACGTCGTGCTGTTTTGGACGAAATGCTGCGTGCTGCTTTTAATTACAATAGTCAGATTGATTATAGTTTGTACGGATACATTGGAATGATGGACGCAATATGTCCACATTGTGATGCGGCTAATTTTCCAGGTGAAACGCCCTGGAAAAGGGAGATTGCCAACATTAGAAACTCCACCCGAACCATTGTATTCATTTATTTTTGGGACATCTCAAACGTCGCAGCAGTTTTTGAGTAATATTCAATAATACAATTCGGCATTTCAAATGACTTCTTTTGGTGCTACTAAAATTATTGGAGATAATTTTATGCCGACTTTTAAGGTCAATACCTCAACAGGATTGTCCCATGTTTATATCAATCTGAATCATAAAGTCTTACAAATTCTGATTCAACATCTACCTAAAATTGCATACATGTTACAGATTCAGGGCCAGATTTATCATCAAGCTGGTTCGTTATTGCCATACATTTATTTTATTGGTGATGAAAATCGTGAATTGGATCAACGTAATTATTCGTGAGCTACAAAGGTTTTTCCATCAGCATAACGCATTAGTTCAATTGTTCGAAATTGCTCTTGATCGTATGCCATCTGATAATCACAAAATTGTAATAGCACTAAATTGAATATTCAACAAAAACATGTATATGACACAATCATGCAAGCCGTTTCCAATAATGCAGGTGGATTATATTTCTTGGATGCACCTGGTGGTACAGGCAAAACTTTCGTTGTATCATTGATTTTAGGGACAATTCGATTGGAACAGAAAATTGCATTGACACTTGCATCTTTGGGAATTGCTGCTACATTATTAGAAGGTGGTCGGACCGCAAACTCTGCATTAAAATTGCCATTGAATGTACAAGTACATGTGATTGAAACTCCAACTTGCAATATTTCGAGAAATTCTGCTATGGCAAAAGTTCTGCGATTAACGTCAATTATTTTATGGGATGAGTGCACATTGGCTAATAAAAAAATCAACAGCTTTCTGGTGGTGCTCTGATATTGCTGTCAAGGGACTTTCGATAAACATTGCCTGTCATTCCTAGATCAACTCCTGCTGATGAAATAAACGCCTGTTTGAAGTCATCAGTTTTTTGGAGATATGTACAAATGCGTATTCACCTACATAATAATGCAACTGCCCATGAGTTTTCAAAACAATTGTTAGAAATTGGTGATGGCAAAATACCAATCGACAGTACCAACGGATTGATCACTTTACCCAACAATTGTTGTATAATTGCGCAATCTATAGATGAGTTGATTGAATGTGTTTTTCCGAATATTCTTCAGAATTACAAAAATCATGATTCGTTGAGAGAACGCGCCATTTTAGTACCGAAGAACATTCATATCAATGCCATTAATTTTCAAATTCAAGCGAAACTGCCAGGTGTAGTCACGACATATAAATCAATTGACAGTGTTATGAATCATAGAATAGATGAGGCAATGAATTATCCAATTGAATTTTTAAATTCATTGGAACCGGCTGGTATACCACCGCATTGCTTGAATCTCAAAATTGTTTTTTTGATTATATTATTGCGAAATATTAATCCACCAAAACTGTGTAATGGCACCAGATTGGCAGTGAAAAAGTTATTGCCAAATTTTATTGAAGCTACAATCTTAACTGATAAATCAAAAGGAGAAGTGTGTTTGATACCGCCTATCCCTATGATTCCAACTGATAAACCATTTGAATTCAAAATATTACAATATCCTGTGCGTTTATACAATTCACGTTTGTGGTGTCAATTTGCAAGAATCATGTTTTTCACATGGCCAACTTTATGTTGCCTGTTCCAGAGTCGCTACCCCCAACTGTTTATTTATTCATGCTCAAAATGGAAAAACAAAAAAAATATTGTTTATCCAACTGTTGAAGACTAACCCATATAGACCCACCATAGTAAGAGTACCCAATTCTTTTTATTTTTTAGTTTTTACTCTTTGCTGATAAATATAATATAAACAATATATCATTTGGGTCATTTGGACTTTTAAATAGCAAGCAATTTAAAATATTTTTTTATTTGAATAAATGAACTTAAAAATCATTTTTTTTTATTACTATGCCTTATACGTAGCGAAGCACGTACCGGGCCGCTAGTATATTATATGTTCCAAATGAATATACATAAAGTTTGTAGTATTTATGCTTATGCTTCATTTACTAATACCCATTCATCAATAAGCTTCGGCAAATCCTCCAAATAAGGTACTTTAAAGGAAAATAAGTATTTGAAGTAAATTAGTTGAGACGAGAACAAATTCCTTTTTTGTCGGTGTTAACGTGTTACAAAATCTGCAAGGATTTAATTTGCCTTCTAAACCAACACATTTTGTGGCCACCTCTTCAAAATTTTGATTTTATTGTTTTTTTTTTGAAAGTTTTTACTTTGTAATTGCTTAAGTTTTAATTTTCTTTTTTTCTGAATACCAACATGATCTATCGAAGTTTGACATGCCTCCTGAGCTTATTATACACGGATTTTTTAAAAGCCGACACTCAAAAGGTTTCTGGTACCCTTTACACAATAAAGACACTGCGCATAAAGCATCTTATATTCACATAGTATGGTTAAAGAATTATGCTTCATACGTAAGAGTCCATTCGAATTTAGGCTCGAGGCTATACTGATAAATGAGCATTCCTGGAAGTGAAAGTATTGCATTTAATTGCTAAATTGAAGGAATGCAACAGGCACTTTCACTACAGTTAGATTCGTTTATACAGGGTTTTTCAACAGGGACGCTACAAAAGTAGAGCGACAGGGACAGTAAACGACGCCATATTTCTTGCCGTTTTTTTGACATTGTTCTTCAGCAAGGTTTGCCATTTCATGATGGAAAGATATACGAGCCAACAACGAGTTGAAATTTTTAAAATTTACTACCGAAATTCGGAGTCAGTGGCCTCAACGTTAAGAGCACTACGTCCAATTTATGGTGGTCATAATCGTCCTAGCAGATCAACAATTGAGCGTCTAGTTAAAAAATTTTGAACCACAGGCACAGTACAAAATGTTCCCGTGCCAGTGAGATAAAAAAGTGCCCGTAGTGTTGAGAATATTGCTGCCGCTGAGGCTTCAGTTGCAGAAAGCCCAAATGTGTCTCTCACACGTCGTTCTCAAGGGTTGGGCATCTCTGTGACGTCGTTGTGGCGAATTTTGCGAAAAAATCTTGGCCTACATCCTTACAAGATTAAATTGACGCAAGAACTGAAGCCGCTTGACCACCAGATGAGTCGTATGTTCGTGAATTGAAGCTGAGCAACAACTTGAAAATGACACGGATTTTCATTGAAAAATCATCTTCAGCGATGAGGCGCTCATTTCTGACTGAATGGCTTCGTCAATAAACAAAATATGCGGTATTGGTCAGGCAGAAATCCACACGTACTCCATGAGTCATCATTGCATCCCGAAAACAATTACGGTTTGGTGTGGTTTATGGGCCGGCGGCGTCATTCGGCCGTACTTCTTCCGTGATGATCAAGACCGGTACGTTACTGTGAATGGGAATCTCTACCGTTCAATGATAACCGAATATTTTTGGCCCCAATTGGATGATATGGACTTGGAGGACATGTAGTTCTATTAGGACAGCGGCGCCACAGGCTACACAGCGAATGTCACAATCAATTTATTGTAAACCAAGTTTGGAGAACGTGTTATCTTACCAAATGGTACAGTCGCTTGGCCGCCTCGGTCGTGCGATTTGACGCCGTTAGACTATTTTCTGTGGGGCTACGTCAAGTCTATGGTCTATGCTAACAAGCCAGAGACAATTGATGAACTTAGTACGAATATCGAAAGTGAAATTGCAGCAGTATTGGCCGATTTATGCTTGAAAACCGTCGAAAAATTGGGTTCAGCGTCTGGACTTCTGCAAGCGTGCCCGTGGTGGCCATGCAAAAGAAATTGAGTTCCATACATAATGGCATCAAACGTACTTTAACAAGAATAAAGAATTTCAATGATATCTAAAACCGTTTTTGTTTTATTTAAAAAAAAACTTTAGTAGCGCTCTTATTGAAAAACTCGATATAACGGCTAAGTAAGGATGAAACAAGAGATATAAACTGTAGTTCAAACGGTGTAAATAAAACCACAAATTATGTAGCTATCCTTTTGAATACTGTTACTGTAATGCAACACCTGCTCAGATATAAGAATTATACTAAGCTTTGCGCATTGTCCCGCAGGAAACCCAAACATATAGCAATATTATTGCTACATTTTTGCCAATATCGCGTATGAGGCGAGTGATAAATTATAATAAGAAAAACAAATTTTCGGAAAAAAGGACACAGTCTTGAGGTTATTTATTTTAACTTATTTTGCAGATCAAAAGGGCAATTTGTGGTCAGATAAGAGAGATATTCTTAAAAACAGAAAATACGTATTTTCGATAAGAGAACCTGACATCAAATCTAATCGGTATTAGGTATCGATATTAGGCGATGGAGAAGTTTTAGCCTTTTTTAAGTATTGACTAGTTAAATGCTGTCTTTCATCCACTCTCAAGTGCAGGAGAAATCAAGTGACCCTCTGGTAACGTCGAATCATCCGCAAATATGGCTAGAAGTATTGTCTACTGAGTTTAGAATAAGGCAGGGCAAGACGAGCTTTGGAAAAATTTGTGTCTTATTAAAAAAAACGCTGAAATTGTATTAATTTTAATATTCGTCAACAAGGTTATTTTAGTTTGGTCACTTTTAGTTCAAAATACCATTTTATCCGCTGCTAAGTGATTTATTTTTAGCTTCGTTTTTCAGTTCAACATGAATAGACTGAGACGCCACCTAAACAACACTCCCATATTTTTCAAACTTATTCTGAGATTCACGGTCCTTTTTTTTATAAGTTAATTTTGTTTAACTCACTTGTCGTTGAATGGATACGTCAATAAACATAGCTTCCATATTTGGAGTGTCGTGATACCATTACATCTACAAAAACTGAATCCTGCCTCATTATTGGTTGGTGGAATAATGGGTCCATACTTTTATTAAAAACGATGCTTGCTAGAACGTTACAGTCAATGGTGACCACCATGATTACTGACTTTTTCATTGATCAATTGAACAACCAATAAGTTGCAACATGTCACAAACAATTTACAAAATTGCATACTATTTTTAAAAAATGAGTAAAATGATTTTTATTCTTAGTTCATAAGTTAGTGCCACAGATTTCCTCTTTAATCACTTTACAATGATGCAGCATTTTAGTCTTCTAGTTTTTCGAACAAATTTAACACTAAGTTGATGCTATGTCAATGAATAGCGCATTTACCCCGTGGCTTTATCAAAAGCAAAAGAGTCCTTCTGATGTTTAATTTTGTTGTTATGTTTCTGTTTCTGATTTTTTTTTTCTTTCCTCTTCTGTTGAAGTTTTTGAAAAGTTGTTGCTCCTTCCGGTTGTCATCGTTTAACGCTAAGCAGTCTCTTTTTCTGCTATCTGGTATCTTCCATATCTCTCTATTTACTTGTTTTTCTTTTTTGTTATCTATTTTAAGGACTTCGTGTTGCCCTTTATCGTTACAAGATAAACCAACACAAGAAGATTAAACTGATGAGTGTTGGATAAATATTTGCTCGGAAAATACACCGATAACTGTCACAAGGCCAAGGATGGGAAATGATGGGAACTTCTCGGAACTGGTAACTGGGAATTGCGAACGGGAAGGATATGCGGCGGCTTCAGCAGAGGCTGTGTGACGTCAGAAAGACATAAAACATGAACAAAGATAACAAAACAAACACACACAAAAAAACAAAAAAAGTAAACGAAGCAAACGAAGAAAATGAATCGAAACACACGCTGACAAAGAGCTCAACTTTTAAGCTCTTAAGTAAACAGATGATTTTTCTCATCTTTCATTCGAAGCACAGTACAGTGGAGAACAGCACAAAACAGTCGCTATTCCTGGAGTTGTTGTGTGTCGTGTGTAATTTATATATAGACTATAGAAAGTCCTGTCAGGAATATTGCTTTCCTGTTGTACATGAGTATGTTGGAAGGTATATTATCCTGTCGTCTGTCTCTATACACAAAACTAAATGGGTGGAATATCAAACCGATATTGAGCTCTTCTATAAACTGTTTTTGTACGTCGCGCGTCCTCCAGCTCCTGTCTTTATTCCATGGGAAATCGACGGGATGTTTTCATTTTCATCTTCGATTGAGGTGGATTGAGTGTATTATGATGGGAGATATGGTTTATCAAGGATTGAAGAAAAAAAAAGGGAGAGGGCAGAAATATCTCTGAATACTGAAATGAATTGGCTATGAATGCATGCTCGCGGGCATTTTCCTGCCCTCTATTCATTCCTTCATTCATTTGTTCGTCTGTTCGTTCGTTCGTTCTGATGGTCTTCTATTGAAATCCATCAAAGAGATTGCTTTATCGACACGTTTATTAAGCTTGTTCTTCTTGTTTTGTCTGTTTTGTGATGTTTTCTGAGTTTTTGTATTATATACAGTGTTACAAAGTATCTTAAGTTGTTATTTAAGGACTATCTTCTTGTTATTCCTTTTTTTTTTTTTTTTTTTGGGCGGAATGTAAGTATAAAACGATGCTCATCACTTCGCATTTTATGGTTTTATTGAATTGAAATCAATCACTTTATTTGTATGAGTTGAGTATCATATCGTATTTTGATGTTTTTGTATTTGATAAATCGATGTTTAATGGATGAATTGATCAATTCAAATTGTTTGAATATTTATAAGTTAATTATTTATCATGGGGTATTGAACTTTCAATTCAAAGAAAAATCTTTAACAGCAACAGATGAAATATTGGAAGAGATTTGCTATTTTTTGTTCGGAGAGAAATTTTATTTAATTAAGGAAAAATAAAATAAAAATCCCAAAAAAAAGATTTGATAAAATATTTTAACTTTAGTTAATATTTTACCATAGGGGAAGTATTTAAGAAGCTATTAATTTGAAAACTTTATTCTTTTTAAAACTCCTTGGATTATGTAGGTAAGGCCTCCTCCAATTCAGAGAGATATGATATATGACTTTCAATAGTTTGGGCATTTGGCCAAAAAAGTGTTTTTACTGCTTTTGGAAAATATTCGTTTGTTTCTTTTATTTTTAAAAGTTTTTTTGAGAACTAAAATTCAAATATAATTATTTGATAATAATTTAAAATGATGCCTGTTTGGTGACTGAAGAAAACTTAGAGGAGCAACGGAGTTGATGGGTGGGTGTGTTCACGAAAACGGGATTTAATTCATATCTCTTTACAAATGTTCGGGGTCCCCGAAACTATATTAATATTCCTTTATAAATTTTCAATCGTCCCCAAAAAACGCCCCTCCACTATAATTATCCTAAACACAAAGGACTTAAACACCCGAAAACGCAGGCGATTTCCTGAGTAATTTAGTAGAAATCTTCGTTCTCGTTGATTCTCACTGATTGGTATCACCATTACTACAGAAAATAATATCCAGTGCTATTGATGAAGGATAGAAACGGCGGGATCTTATGATTCGTAATTCTGTCATTCTGGATTTTGTGATGCGGGATTTGTAAAATGGAATTTTGAGATGCAGGACTTCGCACCCAACCCTTTTTTAAGCATTTAAATAGGTACTTCCAAGTCCGACAGTTGATAGCGGTCATATTGTTCAAACTTTATCTGTCACGTTGGCTATCAATTCTGTTTCAAAAGGTTTAACATGGATAATTTTAGAATTCAAAAAACATCTCGAATTGTTTATCTAATAATTTTAAAAACCAAAATAGTAACCTTCATAAAAAGCAAGCCGAAAAAGTTTTGTACAGAAACATAATGCAGAGCTCTCACAGATAGGTTTTGCACATAAAGCGTGATTTTTTTTAGCTATTATCTTTTTGGCAACACTGGTTTAAACAGCTGACGCACGTTTCGTGTTATGTTTCAGTTTGGTCTATAATCTAACCATTAATCGTCTTAGAAACGAACAACGCTTGCAAACTATTGAAATTTATTATCAAAATGCGTGCTCTGTTAAGAAAGTTTATCGCGCGCTTCCTCCATTTTATGGTCAGTTTAATAGACCCACTGAAGCGGTATTCGGGTTATTGTGACTAAATTTCGCACCAAATTTACATTGTTGGACATTAAACTACCAACACGCTTACGTAGAGTTCGAACTGAAGAACATATCGGCCAGTGTTAATGATGACCATCAATAATTATAGATTCGCCGCCGTTCGCAGCAATTGGGCCTCTGATACTCAACGACGACGTGGAAAATTTTGCGGAAGGATTTAGGTGTAATGCCTTTCAAAATATAGTTGGTGCAAGAATTGAAGCCGAACGAACTACTGTAACTTAAAATTTTTGGTGAATAAGCTCTTGGAAAGTTGGTCGAAGATCCACTTTTTTACCGAAAAATTGTGTTCAGTGACGAAGCTCATTTTTGGCTCAATGGGTATACGTAAATAAGCAGAATTGTCGATTTTGGAGTGAATATCAGCCAGAAGCATTGCAAGGGCTACCAATGCATCCACAAAAAGTCACAGTTTGGTGCGGTTTATGGGCTGGTGGCATCATTGGACCGTACTTCTTCAAAGATGATGCGAATCGTATTTTTTGTGGGGCTATGTTAAAGCTCATGTCTATACAGACAAGTCCGTTTCAATTGACGCATTGGAAGACAACATTGAAGCATTTATTCGTGAGATATCGGCCTAAATGTTGGAAAGAGTAAAATTGGACTAAGTGGATGAACCATTTGAGGCGCAGTCAAGGTCAACATTTGCATGAATCTTCAAACATTAAATTATATGGACCGTACTATCGATTCAAATAAAGATTTCATGCATTTTTTTGAATGTTTTGTGTTTTTTTTTTTTAAAAAACATTCTTATAGCTTTTAAAAAATCACCCTTTACTTTCACTCGATATGAAACTGAAAATTGTACACTAATTAAATTTGAGGCTATTGCAAATCGGCTTTCAAGGTTATAAAAGGTTTTTTGATTTTAATTAAAGGATTTAAGGAATTAAAAAAAAAAATCAATCGTTAAAATTACAAATGTATTTAAATGTAAATTTCGATTTCGATTGATTTTATATTTTCTATTTTTATATTGGTACATTTGGTTGCAAATAAAGGTTTTCGCTTTGTATTACATCCAAATAAAATATAATCACATTTTTTTATGTAAACTATTGGTTTTCCAATAAGAGGTTTCATATCGCTTAGCCCAATTTTTGGGTAGAGCTGCGAATATTTAAAAAAAAAAATGGTGAAAATTTTGAAGTCATAGATGGTATGGCCATTTTACTAATATAGGCTTGTATTTTTAATGAAAAACCTTCTTCTTAACAATGAAATAAGCATGTACTGATTTTTCTTAAAAATTCTTGTTTTTGTCTTAAAGCCTAGTACGCTGCTGATGCGAAACGAAATTTTTCGGTGGTCTCCAAGTGCAGAGCGAAATGAAAACGAAAACCACAGCGGAAAAATATTTGTGGAGAGTTCTGTCTGGAAGTTGAATTTCTCTGCTTGTCTTCATCACTTGTTGCACATCACCAATAACATCCTGAGTTTCCGATTCAGAAATGCAATGTTGGAACACATTAGACAAATCCATTTTATTTTAAATTTTAAGTCAAATATAAATCAAAGTCAAAACACCGAAAGTCACGAGTAAAAATTTTTTTTTTTCAATAAAAAAATTAAACGTCAAAATTTCGCAAGCAATTAATGTGCTGGGCAATTAAATTGAGAACGAAAAGAGTGGAGAATTGTACTAAGAAATCTAGTACAGCTCTCCACTAAAATGTCACTTTTCGTCGTCCAGCAGCGTACTGAAAAACGAAAAGCACAGCGAAATTTTTCGTTTACGATTTCGTCATGTCATTTTTGTATGGGAATTTTCGTTTCGCATCAGCAGCGTACTAGGCTTAATAAGGAAATGAAACTTTAGAACTTGGAAAAATATATTTACAATCAACAGAACAAAAACTACAGCTCCTTTCGTATTTCAAAATTAATAGGGACCAAGTTAATAGTGAAGTGTTCCTTAAAAGCCATTTAACCAGAGATTATTTTCTTCACTAAACACATTTTTTTGGTCAAAATTGTTCATGAATTTCGGAAATAGATTTATGTTTTTTTAAAGTAAATTTGAACTATTCAGAAACTTTGTTCTAGTGTTAAGCAATTTATGATGACTTGTCAACCCCTACTGAACAGAAATGTACACACGGTTTGACTTTCTTCACTGTCAAACTTTGTTATCAAATAAAGACAAAATCAGACACACATTTTATTTTCGTCAACCTATAGAGAAAAGAAGAGTTTTTCATACCAATAATTGTGCTTAATTATTTGTTGTTTTTATTATGGCGTGAAAAAATTCAGTATTTAAATGATTTAAGTCATTTTAAAAAGAATTTAATTATTTATTTTTACATGCGTAAGTTATTTTTAGTATTTTTATTTAATTATCTGAACTAAAAAAAGGTTCCTATTAAACTTCCTTCATATTCATATATTTATTTCTGATTTTGTTAAACTAATTTCAATATCCTTGAATTATTAAATAATCTATCTACTCAAAATATTAAATTTTCCATTATTAAACCTATTGAATATGTTAAAAATTTTCACTCATTTACAATTAAATTATATTTAATTTATTTGAATATATTTTATTTAAAAAAAATAAATGTAATTTAAAATTACAAATAAAACCGAATAAATATTTTCATTCTAGCCTATTTATAGGGAAAGATCATCATAAAAATGGAAACCAACAAATAAATCAAACTTAATTAATATATAAATAAAATTCAAATGCATTTATTTACATGTTTATTATATTTTATAGTTGCCAATATAAGAAGAAAACAAAAATTCATCTCAAACATTATAAAGTCATGTACCCATAAATTAATAAAAAAAAAAAAAACAAATCTACAAGATAAAACCAACAAAAAAAAAGTAAATAAATAATTAAATTTAATTTATTTAAAAAAAAATCGAATTAATATGCAATAAGTTTATAATTTAATCTCTAAACAATACATTTTACACAGCATGGACATCAAAAGCACTATTTACACAATAACCATAAATATATAATGTATCTAGCTATTGTATCTTTCTATTTAAAGTATATATACATAATAGATTCCATCAATATATAGCAAAATCATTGAAGTCATGCAATCCCAGCGGTGGTGGACTGTACAGAGCACAAGAACAAGAACGGATATTTAATACGAAAGTTTAAATTTATACATCGCCAATAGTAACAGTGTCTAGTCTATAAAGTGAGACCCTATACAGGCACATATCGTTATGGTTAAACATATAGGTAGACCTCCTCTGAAGCTCCCTTTGCGTGTGCCCGGAATTGTATTGAGCTTGCTTTGTGCCGTGTGTGTGTTTTAGCTTGTCCTTTAGAGTCTGCATTATTACATACATACATAGGTACTATACATAAAATAAACTACAAAAGGACTTTAAATCTAGATAAAGGATATAAAAATTGCATCGCACACTCGCACGGCCAAAAATGCATTCGATAAGGAGATTAAATATTTTATGTGTAGTGTATGTAGTACAAAGCACTAAGGTGTTGAGTGGGTGGTGCAGTATTAAAGTTAGCTAAGGGTTGAGCAGTGGTGTATTTAGGTTCGGGTGCTAAAATGTCGGTCGGGTAGTGCATTGTGGAATGGAGGTTTGTTTGAGTTGCATACAATATTCACGCAAAAAGATAGAAGCTGCATATAGTAGTTTTGCCGCACATTCACTCAACCGCACACGCTTCCACTCACTTGCTGATGCATATATGTATACTGCACACTGCACAACATACAGGCTATTCAAGTAGGTAGACGTAGAGGTACTGCAAAAGGATACATGTAAAAATAGATATATGCAGAGCTTGCCTCTCCTGATTGAGTAAGGACGAGAACGAAAACGAGAAGAGAAGAGAAAGTATAGGGGAGAGTGGGGTCGAGATTGGGTTGGATAGGGGTGAATCTGAATATGTTATTCTGTTGAAGTGGTTGGTTTTGTGCGTTTAGGTGCATTAGTGCCAGCATATTCTCTGGGTGCTTTATTAAAAATAACAAACGGGCAGCAAGAGGATTCAAAATAAAATCATAAAAACTTAAAAAACAACACAGCAACAATCAACAGGAGTATTTTGCCGTATAGTGCTCGTGTTAACGCTTTCCATTGTTTAGCTTTTGCAGGATATTTATGTTGGTACCTACTATACTCTCGTAGTATTAATGTTTATTTCTAGTGAAGTAAGACCCAACCAACATTCAAGAGTTTTATTCTACTGATGATGGTGTTGCTGTTTCTATTGCTTGCTGTTATACTGCTGCTGCTGTATCATCAACCCCTAACACGGTAGGTAGCTAAAGCCACTGTTACACACTGTTGCACACCACCCTTGCCAAGCTTTTTTTGAATTTTTTTTTCTCTTATATTGTGAATATTAAATTATGCAATTTTCTAATTTACAGAACTTTAACAAGCTATACAAAAGCGCTGCAAAATTTAAAATTAAAATAAATTATTTAGATAATTTATTTCAGATCATACAAAAATATTTTTATGCAATGCATTTATTAAATTCAGTTTATAAATTTAATATATTTTAAGAAGAAATTATTTTATTTATAAACAATGGAAATAGAACTTACCTCGTTCGTCCATTGTATTGGCATAGAAACCATTTCCGGTTCCACTTTGATGTCTATGATATACATTCAATCTAAATGAAAGCATATTTTATGGTGCAATTTATATTGAAATTATAAATTTAAAGAAAACAAAAAAAATATAAATCAATGGTATTAGTCTATTATTTTTTATGAAAAACAATAATTTTGGTTTTATAGAATGTTTTTTTGGTGTTTTATTTTCTTTTTGTAAAATTTTTAAAAAAGAAGTTTATTGTTTGTGTGGTTTAAGTGTTTATTATGTTTTATCAGGCCAGTTTAATTTTAAAGTAAAGAAGTGTCACCGTCAAAGAACCATTTAACAAAATATCTGGAAATACCTGCCTTTTGAAAATATTCAATAGAAGATTTACATACGGAGAAGAAAGAGTGCTTGATGAAGTTATTATATTGACGTCAATTATACTGGTCGTACAAATTAAGACAATACTTTTTTAAATTCAAATCCCGCCGTATAGGGTTTTTGTCACATCATTTGCTTTTTTTAAATATTAGAGACATGCAAAAACGGTGTTTTAAAGCTTAAAACATATTCCTTAACAATAAGTTGTATGATGATTTTGCTAAAAACATATTTCTGTCTTTTAGATACAGTTTAAGTTAAATTATTTCAGTATCTTACTTATTTTCTTGAAATTCTCATTCAGTTATGTTCTGAGAAACACTTGAATCTGATGCTCCGTTATGAAAAATACCATTTTGGAGTTCATTTTTAGTCTTGATTTCTATTCCGAATTCAAATGATACCCGATTGTGCCTTAATCTTATTAACTTTCCATGGAAAACTATTGTAATTGGTCCTATTTGTCGACCTTTCTAGACATTTCAAGTTCCATAAAATCTTAATCCAAGGTTTTTAGAGAAATTTTCAAGTGTTTGGTTGTACGTGATATATTTTTCTCAAGAGCCGACAGAAATATTGAATTTAAATTAGAAGAAAGAACTTCTTAACAAAAATTGGAAAACAAGGGAAGGAAAAATTACAATAGCAATTTAAGAAAAATTGAAAAATTTGCCTAACCATAAATATCTCTCGAACCAATAACGCTAGTGACTTCAATTAAATTTCTTATTATATATTGTGAAGTGATACCAAAAAGATATAAGTTAAATATCTCGAGAAAAAATTAAGATATTGACTTGGAAAATATTTCATTCTGTACTTAGTGTTAAAATAGACTAATTTTCTAAGAAAAATAAATCTAAATTTTTTCACAATTAATTCAAAAACCTTTAAAAAAGGCTAAGAACCGGTAAAAAATTGGTTTTCGACTTGAATATATTTTGAAAAATAGGCTATGACCCACACTGATAACTTCCTAATTTGTCTGTCGATTTTTCTTGCTTAAAAATTAAACAAGAAAAGAGGCTGGGATGCGACCCACACTGACAACTTCCCATCCCGTCTGTCGAATTGTCTTGCTTAAAAATTTGTCTATATGTATATCAATTTTTACCAAATTTGCGTACTATTTTTTGTAGATTTTATTTTTTTATGAAAAAACGGACTGTTGGATTTTTATAAAAAAATTACTGACTATCGAAAATAATATTTTCTGTGAAATAAAATAAGTTTGAAGCCAATATTTGTAATTTTTGAAAAGCTACTTGAGTCGAAAGTAAATTTTTACGAAGTTTTAGTATTGTTTTTTTTTTAGGTTTTTATTTTTTGTATAAAATAAATGTGAATTCGATTTTTCTCAAAATTTTATCGAATTTTGAAAACAATATTTCTTATAAGCTAAATTAGTAAGAAGCCATTACCTCAAATTTTTGAAAAGATATTTGAGTCGAAAATCTATTTTTAACAACTTTTGTTAAATTTTTTTTAGGTTATTAATTTTTTGTACAAAAGCTGTCAATTCGATTTCTATCAAAATTTTACCGAATGTTGAAAACCATATTTCTTATAAGATAAAATTAGTTGGAAGCCATAATCTCAAATTTTCGAAAAGATATTTAAGTCGAAAATCAATTTTTACCACCTTTTATACATTTTTTTTTAGGTTTTCATTTTTTGTAAAAAAAACTGTCAATTCGATTTTTCTCAACATTTTTCAGAGTGTTGAAAACAATATTTTTTGAAAGATAAAAGTAGTTTAAAGCCAATATTTCGAAGTTCTGAAAAGATATTTGAGTCGAAAATCAATGTTTACCAACTTTTATTAATTTTTTTTTAGGTTTTTATTTTTAGTACAAAAACTGTCAATTCGATTCTTCTCAACATTTTTCAGAGTGTTGAAAACAATATTTCTTATAAGATAAAATAAGTTTGAAGCCTTAATCTCAAGTTTTTGAAAAGATATTTGAGTCGAAATTCAATTTTTACCATCTTTAAGTAATGTTTTTTATAAAAAAAACTGTCAATTAAATTTTTTTCTTAAAATTTTATCAGATGTCAAAAGCATTATTTTTCGTTGCACAAAATTGTTTTGGAGATGAAATCATATTTTAGTCGTAAAATTTTCGAGGTGCCAAATTTTTTTTTCAGTTTTTTTGGATTTATAAAAAAAAACCGTTAACTGGATTTTTTCCAAAAATATACTTGTTTTGTATCACGTTACAATTTATAATATAAATTTTAATTCAAGTCTCTAGCGTCGTTGGTTCATGAGATATTTATGGTTAACCAAAATTTTCACCCTTTTTTTTAAACTGCTATGTTAAAAAAAACCACCCACGAAATTTTCTTGAGAGCCCATTCTGCATTTTTCTGCCTTATTATCTGTATAACCAAATTTATTTGAAGTCGATATCTCTTCTGGTTCTTGAGCTATGGACGACGCAAAAAACGTCGCGAACGTACAGACGTACGGATATGCGAACGTACATACACACGCACGCACAGACATCTTTTATTTCGACTCTAGGGACCTTGAAACGTCGAGAAATGTCAAAATTTTCAATTTAACAAATCGCACCCATTACAATAACTTAATATAATAATAATAATAATAATTGGGTGGCGCAACAGTCCGTTTGAGAACTAGAGCCTAGTGACTGACAACTCTCAACCATTCCTGTGTGCGAGTACTGTTGTCAGGGATGGACTTAATATGGGAAGTTAATATTCATAACAATATTTTGTGTGAGATTATTTTGTGTCAATATCTTTTTTTGTTCTTCTAATACATGAACCGAAAACCATTTCCTATCAGTTTTTTGTTGTTTTTGTAAATTTTCGGGTTCAAATTACGAAGCAAAATTACCGGAGATCCAACCTTCAGTTGTAAATTATACGATGGCATGTCTGGTAAATTCAATGAGTTCAAAAACTCAGTGGAACTACAGTTTCCGTAGCATCACAAACTGTATCAAAAGATTTGTATGACGCGATGTCTCCTTATAACAAATATTATATCTTGAGATTTTATTCGTTGACATTCACATTTTTTGCTGTTAAAATTGCTCTTTCTGTCAGACACTCATTATTTGTATATTGTCTCTGAACATCGGGAAATATCTGTTCAATGAGAGCATCTTGTAAATCAATAATCGTGCAGAAATCCACCGGTAATTTTATGCATCCAGTTTCATCTGTAGTAACTTTTCCGTCGCCTATGTATAACAGATGTTCTGAGAATGTTTTAACGGATGGATCTTAAAGCATTTGAACACGCATATTTACTTTCAGTTGTACTTTTACAACATAAGCCGCAGTGGCGATGATTTTAAAATACTGAATGAGCTGTTCTGCCTCCATCCAATAAAGTTGCCGCAATCTCAGAATATGCAACAGCCAATGCGATATCATTATTTGATCGTATTTTTGAAACTGCGAGCATGATGTGGTCATAAATGGTTTTTTGTTCTTCATGCATTAGTGGAACAATGCGAGCAACAATCGCTGCCATTTCTACAGTATTGTATTGTAATTCACGATTCAGTTCAGTGTCTATTAAATCAGAAGCATTTCGATTTGGTGAATGCATACCGAAATGACTGAGCGGTAAGTTGGTAATGCTAATGCAAAGATCATCAATAGCAATCAATTTTTCATTGTACATAGCGCCACTGAATACTATCGTAAGATCGTTGAACCGTGTACGATGTTGATGCAATTAAACAAAAGCACTTAGGAATATAAAAAAAAATAAAAACCTTTTCTCAGACCTACCGAATGTATATGCAAAATTTCATTGAAATTGGTTAAGCCGTTTCGGAGGAGTATGGCAACTAACACTGTGAGAGGAGAATCTTAAATATTAGATTAATATATCTTCAAACTTCTAACAACAGACAGGTACGAATGGGTAGTTATCAATGTGGGTCGCATATTCAATATATTTCAAAAACATGATGTTATAGTCTTGTTTAGAAGACGGATTCGTTACAAACACAAATATTACTTTGAAAACGTTTTGATTTTTTATTTTAAAACCATTTTGTTCTTAGTTTCTAATGTTTGTAAGACAGTTTTGTCGAAAGTTGTATAAAATACTATACAAAATTCAACTGAATATTGAGTAAAGGTATTTTCGATGTGAAAAAAAGCAACAATTTCACGAATAGCCTCAAAAATCTTCATATGTCTGTTAAAAACCCTGTCATCCGCAATGAAATCAATGGTGGTTAAATATAACTGGTAGCGAAAGAATTTAATCAAATTACTATGTATTTCTATAATCATTGTCAACCTCTATCTGAATAAACAAAAACAAATTAATTAATTTTAATAAAACCATGTTCGTTCAACAAGTTTATTTTGTTTTCCACAAACATTTTGATTCATTAATTTAATCAATTAAGAAGCCACCAAAAGTAGGTTATAACAAGAATGTGGTATACGTTTTCGAGTGTCCTTGAAATCGAAAAAGCTTATTCGTTCTCATTTACTATCATCACATAGTTTGTGCTTGTGCTGTATATATGCACTCTATATACATCCTTATCGATATTACTTTGATGTCATAGTGACAAGTTACTGTTATTTTGATGTTTTTTTTTTTTCTTTTTATTGTTGTATAAGTTTTAGTTATGTATACAATTGAAGATATCTACGCAGAGTATTGATGTCATTTTGGTAAGCCCTTGGTAATATTTAACTGTCAGTTGAAAGTAAATATTATTTACTTTAGACGCAAAGGCTTACGAATGACACAATTTTTATTTATTTAATGTCAAAAAAGAGAATTGAAGTGAAGTACGTCTGTGGGTATTTCTCAACCTGCCAGTTAGAAACAAAAAAAAGTAAAGAGTTGATGACAAACTTCAAGAATTGAAAATTGAAATGAAATATTCTCTTGTCAATGAACTTGAAACATTTAAAGCCTTAAAGATTGAGTAAATTAACCTTTAAGTCTTACTTCTATTTTTGTTGACTATTTTATTGATCAATTTAAACTCGTATAATTTCATTTTGACAAATTTTGACACTATAGATTTATTTATATCCCTCCCATTGCGATTCATAATTGTTCAATATAATTAGTCATGAACCAAATGAAAAAAGAGGCTGGGATGCGACCCACACTGATAACTTCCCATCCCGTCTGTCGATTTGTCTTTCTTAAAAGTTTGTCTATATGTATCAATTTTTACCAAATTTGAGTACTATTTTTTTTTTAGATTTTATTTTTTATGAAAAAAACAGACAGTTGGATTTTTACAAAAAAAAAATACTGAATATCGAAAACAATATTTTCTGTGAAATAAAATAAGTTTGAAGCCAATATTTTTAATTTTTGAAAAGCTATTTGAGTCGAAAGTAAATTTTTACCAAGTTTTAGTATTTTTTTTTTTTAGGTTTTTATTTTTTGTAAAAAAAATATCAATTCGATTTTTCTCAAAATTTTATCGAATGTTGAAAACAATATTTCTTATAAGATAAAATTAGTTTGTAGCCAATGTCTCAAAGTTTTGAAAAGATATTTACGTCGAAAAACAATTTTTACCAACTTTTATAAATTTTTTTTAGGTTTTTATTTTTTGTAAAAAAACTGTCAATTCGATTTTTCTCAAAATTTGCTCTAATGTTAAAAACAATATTTTTTATAAGTCAAAATTAGTTAGAAGCCATTATCTCCAATTTTTGAAAAGATATTTGAGTCGAAAATCAATTTTTACCAAATTTTGTTAAATTTTTTTTTAGGTTTTTAATTTTTTGTTAAAAAACTGTCAATTCGATTTTTTTCAAAATTTTACTCAATATTAACAACAATATTTTTTGAAAGATAAAAGTAAATTAAAGCCAATATCTCAAACTTTTGAAAAGATGTTTGAGTCGAAAATCAATTTTTACCAACTTTTGTAAAATTTTTTTTAGGTTTTTAATTTTTTGTACAAAAGCTGTCAATTCCATTTTTCTCAAAATTTTACCAGATGTTGAAAACGTTATTCTTCGTTGCACAAAATTGTTTTAATGATGAAATCATATTTTAGTCGTAAAATCTTCGAGGTGACAATTTTTTTTTTCATTTTTTTTGATTTATAAAAAAAACCGTTAATTGGATTTTTTTCCAAAAATATACTTGTTTTGTACCACGTTGCAATATACAATATAAAATTTAATTCAAGTCTCTAGTGTCGATGGTTCATGAGATATTTAGGGTTAACCAAAATTTTCACCTTTTTTTTAAACTGCTATGGTAAAAAAACCACCCACGCAATTTTCTTGAGAGCCCTTTCTGCATCTTTCTGTCTTATTATCTGCATAACAAAATTTATTTGAAGTCGATATCTCTTCTGGTTCTTGAGCTATGGACAACGAAAAAAACGTCGCGAACGTACGGACGTACGGACGTACGTACACACGCACGCACAGACATCTTTCTAAAAATCTTTTATTTCGACTCTAGGGACCTTGAAACGTCGAGAAATGTCAAAATTTTCAATTTGACAAATCGGACCCATTACAATAACTTCCTATGGGAAGTTAATAAAGAAACGCACTCTAAAATTTAGTACCTTCTAATAGGCCAATAATTATGCAAAACAACTTCACTGGACCAAACGAAAGAAATTTTAGAGCTCTTTTGAAATTCCGAGCAATTGGGGATCCCTGTGAACTTAGATGATCCGAGGAAATGCGATAAATATACAAGTCCTTCTGTACTAAACGAGATTTTCGAACTTGTTTTGAAAAAGCCAAAACCAAACAAGCAAAATTCTTCTCTGTGCTGCCGAATGGAACTCAGGACTTAGCCACTGTCGAACAAGTTTCAAATTGCGTTTGATATGTCTATAAAAACAAAAATGGTCAACATATCATACGAAAGGATTTTTTAAAATTTGTTCCAACAACTTCCTCCATTACATGCATGAACAAAATCTTTTCTTGTAAAATCTCTAATACAGCAGTTTACCAAACTTTGCTGCATTAACCATACAGGTGATGCTCTTGCAAAGCTTGTAGTGGAAAATCTTCAAAATTGTTATCTGGACATTTTTTTTGTGATCGGCCAAGGCTACGACGGAGCAATCAATATGTCTGTTCGATACAATGGTGTTCAACCAATAATTCGTCTTGCTCTGTACGTCCGTTGTGTAGCATATTGTTTGAACCTTGCTGTATCTGTTTCCAGAAAAATACCAGACAGTAGAAACTGTCTAATCACAATTGAAGCAGTTTATAACTATTTCAGTTCACCGAAAAGAATTAAGCTGCAAAATACGATAAACGAAGACTCCACAAAAAAAGACATTAAATAGGCTGAATGTAGTACCCGTGGCGTGATGGTTAGCGCATATAACTGTCCAGCTAGATGTCTTGGTTCAATCCCTACCTATGCCATCTAAAGATGTTATTCACGAGTGCTGCCTCTTGAGAGGAATTGACAAATACTACAGGAGTAATTCTTGTCATGAAAAGTACTTTCTCAAATTACCCGTTCTGATTCGGCTTAAAACTGTGGGTCCACTCCAACCCCTTGAGAACATAACTCGCACACAGGAATGGTTGAGAGCTGTTGCGCCACCTAATTTACATTTACCAAAAGGCGGAATCTGACGCGATGGATCTCAAAATATCAAGCAGTTAAGCATTTTGTGAAGCTATTTCCGTTTGTGTTCGAAACTCTTGACCAAATCAATCAGAACATTGGAAAGTGGCGCAAAGAACTTCAAAAACGCTATGGATTTCGAGCTCTTGATTAGCTAAAAGGTTATAAGTATGATATACCAACTTTAGTTGTCATTAAGTTGTGTGTTTCAAAGAGTCAATTTAAACTTGGTCCAAGCAATGAATCTCCCCAAAGATTTAAGGGTTCAACTAAAAATCAAATGGGCAGAAGACGACTCATTTTTAAAAGTGTTTGAAGATGTAAAAAAATATAGCTGTAGTCCTTGACATTGACGTTAAACATAAGAGAATGGTGAACCGACAAAAGTATCGTTCAGAAAAATATTTTCGTGCTACTGTTTTCAATCCTTTTTTCAATTTCTATATAATGGATCTTGCAGAAAAATTTACAAACCATGAAAACATACTAGAAGGGCTTTCGGTTCTTTTAAACAATTCTACATCTTAAATAGACAAAGCAACTTAAACATTTAATGGAACTGTTTAGTTTTAACAAACATATTTGGCTGCTGGACCATCTTCTATTCTTGAAAAATTAAAAGGAAGAAATATTTGATCCTCAGGAATAATACTTCCTCTAAGAACTCATTTGAAGCGTTTGAAAGCTGCCCCGAAGAAAGTTTTTCTATTATACATACATATTTAATTAAAGATATTAGCAACACTGCCGGTTTCAATTTCAACTCCCGAAAGAACTTTCTCCAGTTTAAAGAGAATAAAAACAATACAAAGAAGCATAACTAACGAAGTCAGATTATTAAAAATATGTCTATTTTAATAACCGTGTGATAAGCTTTGGATATTTACTCATTTGCAGAATAATGAAGTCAATGAAGTCTTGTTATCTTGTTTTTTAATTATTAAAACTTTAAAAATAAATGGACCACCAAGATCCTTGGCCAACATATTGAAAATCTATCTACACCACTGTTTTGAAGGCTTAGATAGAGCATAAGTCAGAATGAATGAAAAAGTTATGTAAAATCTTGGAAATTTTCTCCAAGATCGTGCAATTTATAACTGCTTGACTTTTTCTGTGGGGACATGTGAAATCGCTATTCTACTCCGATTAGCCCGAAACGATTGACCACTTGGAGGACAACATTTGTAGAGTTATTGCCGATATACGGCTAGGTACAAATGTTGGAGAAATTTGTCGAAAATTGGACCTCCAGATTAGAGTATACGTTCGAGTCAGCTGTGGCGGTCATATGGAAGAAATTACATATAAATTATAGTTCGAGAAGACTATTCTTCGAATAAAGCAAATTTGATGACAGTTTAAAAAATCATCTATGTCTTATTCCATACTTCTTAGAAAACTACCTTTAGTTTCATCTTAAGACACAATTACTCAGTGCCGTCGAACGAATGTAAACATTATCTAAGTACTTAACATATGTCAACCTAATCTCAAAACCTAAGTTAAACATAATTCAAAACGACGTCAAAATAATTGTATAATGTGATTTTGGAATATATGTACGTGTAGCGTGTAATACAAGTATGTGTGTGTGTATTTGTTTTCTTTTGCCTTACAAATCCAATAACACTCATAAATTTACGTACAATGATGAATTTTTATGCTTCCTACTTTGAAAATAGTGCTCATCACTTTCATGTTCTAGTGGTTTAATTACATGAATATAATCAGGTGCTTCAGGATCATCACCGCCGGTGTCAGTGCCGGTACCGGTATTGGCATTACCATCATCATCATCATTGTCAGTAGCACCAACGCCAACAACAATTCCCAAGCGTCGTCTTATAACATCATCTGCCTCATCAGCCGTACCATCGTACGTTTCATCACCATCACCACCACCGCCGCCGCCGCCATCGTCAACATCACCCCTCCTGCGATGGCTACCAGAATCAGGAGCAACAATTCCCTCATTACGCTCATCTGAGTCATCATTAGTTGCAGGACTATGAGAGGCCAAGGCTAAGGGTATCTTTCGGTTCATCCCAGACGATGGTGGGAATAGAAAATGTGGATATAGTGAGAATATTTCAGCCGTAATTAGATTCTCCTCCTCTTCGGCCAGGTAAACACTGTTCGAGGTTTCCGAGGAAGATGTCCGTTGGTGGGTTAGGTGGGGTGGGCCAAGGCCGCTGTAGGAATAAAAAATTATGTCTGCAAAGAGATGGAGAGATATGTTTTTGTTTTTCCTTCGATACAGAGATTTAAAGTGGTTGGAATGGGAAGGACTGGGACTAATAGGATTATTTTCAAGGAATAAGGTTCAGAATATATTGGGTTAAAGGATAATATAGGGCGGTATATATAAACAGAGAGGTGCAATCTAAAATTTTTGTGATCTTCTACTCTTCTCTCACGTGTGTAAAACAACAAAAAAGTACGAACTAAGTGAAATATAAACAATAAACTCAAGTGCAATTATTGCATTTTGTGCGACAATAATAAAAACAGTGTGATTGAAAATGTGCTTCATACACAATTAAAATGTGAGTGCGCTTTTATATTATAATAAATTTGTGCGAAGATTAATTTTTGTGAAATTAAAATAACAATTTGTGCGGCGAAGACAGAGAAACTCATGTGTTTTAAATTGATAGAAAAGTTTGTGCGATATTTCTAAAGCGATTTCTTTTACGATGGAAAATTAAGTACATAATTATCCACATGGTAAATGGTAAATGGGTTGACACAAAAGCGTGCAGTTCAGAGATTTTTTTAATTTCTCAAATTAAAAATTAAAAACTAAAAGAAAAATAAAAACAAATTAAAAATGATGATAGTTCGACAAAAAAAAATAAAACTGAAAAGAACAAAATATCAGTTTAACTTAAAAAAGGTCCTTTTAAAATAAAATGAAAAATTAAAATAATCTTCATTTTTGTTTCTTTTACTTTTGTTTCCCTGTGTTGAAAATGAAGCGTTGATTCATTTGTTATATAATTTTTGTTTAAATTATTTCTTATAAATCCCCTACAAAAGATATAAATTTTCCATTAAAAGGATACATTTTGTAGATATTAATATTTATTCGCACAGAATTTGTTTAACTTTTGATTTGTTTTTAATATATTTCTCTTAAATTATATATAAAATAAAATTCATTTAAAATAATTTGTATACTCCTTGTTTAGAATAAAAATTGTTTGTTTTTTTTTTGGTTTTTGTTTGTTTTCTTCGATATAATAATAATTATAAAAATAAAAATAAACATTATTTGTATTGTTGTTTAAGATATTTTTATTTTTTGTGTTTAATTTGTGTGTGTGTTGTAATTTTGTTTGTTTTTGTATATTTAACTCACCGACACAAGGGTTGTGATTTACTATATTAAAAATTCGATCACAGCGCTTTTTCATATGATTATTGGGACAGATGCAACCAAACATTGGTGATAGGCGTAAGTTCGTCCATGAATCGTGGCAGGCCTCTCTGAAAATTGTTTCAAATACAATTAGAAAAATAAACTTTAATAAGTTTTTATTACATAAAAAAAAAAAACTTTTATTAATTTAAAAATATTTATCAAACAACTTGAACTTGAAAATAAAGAGGAGGTTTAATGTAAGTACGCTGAAACTGAAACTTACTAACAGAATTTTGTATCCCTAACTTAATTTTCTGGGTTTAACTTTGAATTATCTAAAAAAAAACATAATTGCTGCTCATACAAATTTGAAGACTCCTTTAGGTTTCTATAGAAGTAAACAAAATTTCTACAGGATTTTTGGTCTTTTCAAGTGCAAACAAGCCTAAAACTCAACTTAATTTCATTACTCTGAAGTTTTTCCAAAAAGAGGTTTCATTTAACAACAAACTGCTAATGCATTTTTGATACAAATCTGAATCGTTGAGTGATTGTAGTTAACTAAACTTTAAAACCCTTTAGACCTATGACTTTAGGCAATATAAAAAGTAACGGTTTACGTTTAATTCCAACGAACAAAGAGGGTTTTCATCAACACTACGAACTAAAGCAGCAATATTCTCAGGTGTTCTTGAGTGATACTTACTTTTCTCAAAAGCTCAATATTTGTCACTATAGTTTAATTATTTTCAGTCGTGAACTGACTTTACTATAATCCAATAGTACTTAAGTTTTGCAAATTGTACTGAATTTTAACATCTTCAATGCGTTGTTGAATCGTAAAACGTTAAGTTTTTAGTATTAGAATATTTTTACTTGTCAAATGGTGTTAGATAAAAGCTTCAAAAGGCACAGATCACCAAATAGCAGGCTATTCAAAATGAAACATTATATTGCAAGCAACCTTTATAAGCCTGACTCGTATAAATTTAAATAATCATTTAAACTTTGTGAACAAATTTTTATATACATGAATTTCTTATAATTTTATGTTAATCTTGATATTTTTTTAAATTTTATTAAAATGTGTTCCAATAGACGCTTACTCTGTTTGACAGTTGATAACCTTTATGTTGTTGAAGTTACGTCTGTCAAATTTGGGTGCCATTTATTCAGTCTGTTTTGACCAATCAATATCGACGCAGATAGCGTTTAACAACACTTTTATAAGAAAAACATGTTTTACTAAAATTCTTCGATTATTTTACGGTCTTTATAATATTATCCTTAGTATTCGCAGTCTCAAAGAGAATGGCGGTTAGGATTCATGTGTCCATGAACGGCCAGCGTTATGAGTCCATATCGACACCAACAGATGGTGCAACAAGTTCAATTCAAAAAGGGATCAATGGGTTTGAAACTGTTTGATGTCGCAGAGAGCTGGATTAGACATCATATGACGTGAATATATAAAGAATTAAATTAAATATCAGAGGAATATCATAAAACAGCGTTTTTCAACAAAAACGCTACAAACGTAGAGCGACATGGACAGCAAACGACGCCATATTTCTTGCTGCTCTTTTGACATTTCTCTTCAGTAAGGTTTTCCATTTCATGATGGCCAAAAACAACGAGTCAAAATTATTGAAATTTACTACCGAATTTCGGAGTCAGCCCTTAACGTATAGAGCGCTAGTTGCCCAAATGTGTCCTTCACACGTCGTGGCCACAAGCCACACAGCGAATGTCACAATCAATTTAATGGAAACCAAGTTTATAGAACTTGTTATCTCACGAAAGCTTACCCGATGAGTGGAATCTCAGCATAGTTTGCCCAAAGCATAAGTAAAGGAGACCCTCTAAATTGCGCCAACTACAAAGGCATCAGTCTCCTTAACATTACATGTAAGATCCTCTCTGCCATATTATGTGAACGTCTGAAGCCGTTCGTCAACAACCTGATAGGTCATTATCAGTGTGGATTTACACGGAAAGAAGTGTAGAGCATTTATGACAATGCTTGTATGGCCTGGAGACCCATACTAAAAAAGTATCTGTAATATTCCTACATTGTCTTGCAACAACTCCTATAAGTATGGGATTATGTACTATACTGTATGGTACCACAATCTTTGCTTGTAACACATGGGCGCATAGTGCGTTTGACGAGACAGCATTGCCTTCAGCCCCATACTGTACCGGAGATGTCGCAATGCTACTAGTTTTTCCCGCTATAATTTATAGCGTGATGATCGATACCCTTATTGGATTACTGTCAATAGTTATTACTCCAATGTAAGCATAAGAGACATAACAATAATGGATAGACTTTTCTGCTAGGAGCGTTGTACGTACATGTCGCCAGTCAGTATGGGCCTGACTCCCATACTGGCATTGGCGTATCGGCTATAACTATTGTCGACGTTACTATTCTCAATATGGCCAAATTAACTATGCTTACAACTTTTTATCCAATGGAAATCTTCTAAACCATACAGTATTGCGTTCACACCCATACTGACGTTGTAATATTCGCAATGTATTTCTTTCCGTTTAGAACAGGGAAGTCCACCATTGACCAAATATTCACAGATCTTGGAACTTAAAATCGATAGCCACCATCTCTTTATCGATTTTAAAGCCGCATATGACAGCAACTATAGGAAAGGACTTTACAGAGAAATTTCTAGTTTTGGCATCCCTGTCATATGTACTTATCCGTTTGTGCAGAATCACGTCGAATAATGATTGACGAGTTCACGCTGCTCTATCAAGGTTTAAAATGAGCGCTTCGATGTGTTTGATGTCAAATAAGGTTTTATTCAAGGCGATGCACATCGTTCTGGAAAGAATTGTACCAAACTCAAACGTCAACACTAGAGGTACAATCTTCCAAAGGTCCATACAATTACTCGGATACCCCAATGATATTGACATAATTGTGAGATCAAAGCGTGATTTGAGCGGTGAGTTTTTGAGCATTGAACCGGACAAGAACAAGTAAAGTAAAGTCCTCTCACGTCCTCACGTCATCATCTACTATAAGACACTCATCATCACGGTTCTAATTTATGGCCCTGAGGCCTGGACCCTTTCAAAGAAAAATGAGAGTGTCTTGGGATGGATGCTTCGAGAGAAAAATTCTTCCGGTGATTTTTGGTCTCATCTACAGATAAATAGTGGAGAAGATGATACAACGACGAACTGAACGGGATGTACAGCGACACTGACCTGGTTAAAAGAATAATAGTAAAACGACTTAGATGGCTGGGTTATGTAGAGTGAATGGACATCAACGGCCCAGCCCGGAAGGTCTTTGAATCCAATCCCGAGGGACGACGCAGTAGAAAAAGACCGCGAAGCAGGTGACGCACGCAGATGGAACTCAACCAACTTGCTGTTCGAAGCTGGATACAGCTAGCTAGGGGCCGAGCTGGCTGGAGACGCATATTGGTTGAGGCTCAGGTCCGCCCCGGACTGTAGCGCCGCCTTGAGTATGGAAGTAAATTAAATATAGTCTGTAGGTTTTGATAAATATTGAATTTGAAGCTTTGGACGCTTTGAAGAATAAATTAAGACTACATTTTTGTGCTGTTTTCGAATCCATTCTTTTAATTACTTGCTCAAATTTCTAAAATACCCATTTTTAAAATAATTTTTACATGTTTTCGATATATTTCAAAATTGAATTATTGATGTGGTAATCTTGTTTGGAATTCACTGCAAAAATACAAATTACTTTCAAACTGTTTCGATTTTTTCTGTTAAAATCGATTTTAGCATAAATGGTTCAGCGCTTGTTTGAGATTTATGTGAGACAAGTGAAATCTAACAACGTATGAAGAATTTTCAAAAATTTTATGAAATGCTATAAGTATGTAAATAGATTTGGAAAACCATCATGGAAAAAAAAAACAACTTCATGAATGAAAATAAGCTCAAAAAGTCTTATTCATACATATGAATTTTTAAAACAATGATCTAAAATACCTGCCGTTATACAATAATTTTGAAGTCAGATTTGAATTAGGGCCATCAAAACCCAGGAACAATATTCAGTTGGCTAGTGAATTTACATTTACATTTTCGTTTCTAATTTGTTTTTTAGTAGAGAAGTTCTATGTTTTTTTTTCCTCGAACTGAAGAACTGTGTTAATACTGAAATAGTGTCAGTAACACACTTACATTATTTAAATAAAAACAATTCATTTTGACACTTATCTAACTTATCTATAATTCCAAAGGAATTATCTACCTCCAAAATATAATATGTACTCTTATTTTCTAAATCACGATTTATCCATAAGTACAGAATGTTAAAGTTATCGATAAAAGATTGTATATAAATATCCTTAATTGGTCATCGAATATCATGTGATTAGACTCAATTAAATCTAAGTTGTCATTAGGTTCCAGTCAAACAGGTCATTATTTGCTCATACGGACAGACACAACACACTATAGACAGATATT
This sequence comes from Eupeodes luniger, assembly GCA_951509635.1. NCBI lineage: Eukaryota > Metazoa > Arthropoda > Insecta > Diptera > Syrphidae > Eupeodes > Eupeodes luniger. The sequence goes on from OX608073.1 coordinate 257,085,395, forward strand.
CACTATGTTTTGTTATTTAGAAAATACAACAAAACATACTTGAAAAAAAAACAGAATAAAAACCAACAAACTTAATAATTTAATAATGTCCATTATTCAAATCATAGTAGATATATTTATACCTAGTACCTAGTGCCTACCCCCTGCAGCAGAAACATTGAATAGACTTTCACTTAACAACCTATAGAAATCTTTTCCTTTCTTCACACCAAGAAAATAAATTCTTTTAGTTGTTTTATACAATACTCGAAGGTAGGTAGGTAGGTCCTTCTAGGACACTTGCCTGTCGTTGACCTTTCGAGAGCTAGAACAAACTTTTCCACATGCACAAAGGCATTTCCTATTTCTATATACAATAAAGCTTCCGCCCTCTTCATGCCACACCACGCCATATCGCCACCACCACACCGCATCAGCACAGAGTCACAAAACAAATAAAAATAAAAATAAAGGAAAAAATAGGTACACAGGACTTTTCGTAACAAATACAAATACAACAACAACAAAAAAACAAAACTTTTCCTAAGCACACTTAAAACTTGTATTACTAGGCAACCTGAAGTCGACAACACATTTGCACTTCACCTCGCCACTGCTGGCGCTGCACAGTGTTCAATTTTTGCCTTCTAGCAGAACTTTATTCAAAATATTAATATTTGTGTCTCTTGTAGCCTAATTTAACAGGAAATAGCCATTTTTGTGTTATGGTAATGAAATTTTTATATTTGGCTGTTCCTTTGTATGCAATAAGTAAGAAAATAATACAAAAAATAGGGCTTGATTACTTAAAAAAATAACAAAAAAATGTGATTGTTTAAGTTTTTTACAATTTTGATTGTGTCTTCATATTTGGTTTTATAACTTAGGAATATTCTATATTTTGTTTTAATAATTTTTTTATTAATGTGAAGAAGGAACATTATTCACTATCTGAATAGTCCTCCCCTTCAGAAGTTGGAAAAGTAGTAGTTGGAGTTTTTAACAACGAAATAGTTTCTGGTGGAAGGTTGTGAGTTTTCATTCGTGAAAAACCAGATTTGATTGACAGCAGTGGATCAGATGCAATGAGGAATCTGTTGAGGACATCTCTGTTTGTATCTTTTCTGCTCGTTTTTCTACTGAAATACTCCCGATTTCGCCTGTATTCTTTATTGTTTGCCTCTTGAGCCTCTTCAGCTAGCTGTCCCAATGGCAGAACACATGTTTTAATAATTTGTTCTCCATGAACAAGTATTTTGTGGATGCTTGCTGGCATGCTATACCAGGGATAGAGAGACTGGTATAGGTTTTTAGTTTCCAAGGTATAAAACTTAAATTTCTCTGCATCTATCTCCAGATCGCATGATAAAGCTTCGAGAATGACAAGGAAACGCTTTATCAACCTTATGTCAATGCCAGTGATTGCAGCAGTTAATTCGGGGTTCCTAAAAAATCTGCGGGCCGAATTTCCGTCGTTTGTGTTGCCTGCTGTTTGTTTTGGCTTATCAACATGAAGACCCATTTCCTTATAGAACTGATCTTGGATAAACGATTTCTTAGTTGCCACTGAAAGTTTATCCTCAGATGTCCTAGCCTGCCATTTTTTGATATCTAATTTATAAGAGATATGCAACATGCATTCATACGCCCGAATCCAGGAATGTAAGGGAGATATTCCGAATGTATACATATCTTCATCTATGTTTCGTGTAGCAAATAAGTCTCCATTCATATCTTTTGGAGTGGCTCCACATATATAGCACCTTTGCGTTGAATCGTATTGCGACAAGGCACTGCAGACTTTACCGTCTACCATAGTCATAATTAGATTATGATTGAGTTCGATATTCAAGTCTTTCATTTGAATGTTTGTGAGAACAAGTTCCTTGATGTTATCTCGCATTCTATTTGTTTCTAATTTTATGACATCCTTAGTTTCTTTTGTCATGGAAAAGCGAACAGGTCTACAAAACCTTGTCGAATTTGGTCGGGGATTCTGCCAAACAACGCTTTTGGATCTCTCACACACGAGCCTTATAGGAACTAAATTCACTGAAAATAAATTCTCATCACTAAAACCCTCCGTTAATGTTTGTTTGTATCGGCTTTGAGCAGAACTTCCGTCACATCCCCACTTGTAGATCAGGCGTAATTTTGAAAACTTTCCTTGTTCAATGACTTCAGATTGCGCTTCACAAATTCTTTTTGCTGTCAAATCTACAAGGGCTTGTAAATTTACCTCAACAGATGTGTCAGTGACTTGTATGCTTTGTTCTGGAGGATAGCATTGCTCCTTAGCTTTTAATACGAGGTAATAGGGGGGGAATAAATTGCTTCCAGCATCTTTAGCTTTTTGCCTTATTGTTTTATATTGCTGAACACTCAATTTCGCATCTATCATAAGACCCAAGGCTTCTTCGGGAGAAAGTTTTGGCTTTAGCATTGTATTTCTGGCCTGTTTAAGATTCGTTGCACGAGATGGTGAAGAAAAAGACAACTCCTTAACCAAATTTGCTGCATCCCTTTTTCCCGAAGACCTTAAACTGATCTCATTGGCAAGTGCTAACTCTTCAGGAGACTTGGTGTCAACTAAATCCTTAATTTTTCTCTTTTTCACTTTAATGCTGCAGTCTCTAAATGGTTTTGTTGGCCTCCCGGGTCCAGCTCCTGATTCCGCACTGATACTTGGTATAGATGGGCTTATGCACTTAGCTGGCAAAACAATAGTCTGATCTAACCAATCTCGATGTTCTTGCAGGAATCTTGGGTAATTTCTATTACTTTTTTCCCATTTAACTTTTATTCTCCCGATCAGACTACTAACAAACATCTCCAAATCTCGAGTAGAGCTCACCATATCGTTTTCAGAAGCAATAAGTTGCACAATTTTTTGGAGTCTTTCTTTATTCGTAGTTTGTCGCCATAGCTCAAAAACATCCAGCCTCTTCATCTAGGAGTATTTGAAAAACATTATATGGGGGTAGCAAAAAGGTGCACGAGATTACCTTTGTTTCTGATTAAGCAATAATTAGAGGAACACAAAATGAAAAAATTGGGTTGTCTACACGTGTCTACAAATTTAAAACTCTATCCAAAGTGCAAAGTTTTAATTTTGGCCACTTTTTTAAGCCTACGTCGAAATTGAACAAAAATAAGTATGAAAAATTAATTTAAAGAAAAAATATCTACTTTTGCGCGAAAGCTAAATATTGTAAATATAAAATAATTAATAATTTACTTAACAACCACTAAGGATTTATAGCAGGAGTCTTTAATTTTTTTAATAAATAAAGCGAAAAATTCTATTTATAACTTTTTGTGTGGGATACTTAACTTCAACCGCTTGCTGCACAATAAATTATGCAAATATGCAGTTAATTTAAGCTTAAATAACCGGTTTGTTATATTAGGAGCTAAAAAAAAAAGTTTTTTTACATGGCAGACCAACTTTGTTTTTTGAATAAAGTTCCGCTAGATTTTGATTATTTAACAGTGTGCGCTGGCTGCTTCCTGTGCTGTGTAAGAAAACAGGCAAACAGGTAAATATGGCCAAAGCTTTAATCGCACTTCTTGTCACCTTTTTTGAGGACAAATGCAATTTTCTGAAAGTGAAGTCTTTTTTGTTGTTCTTGTTGTTTTTGTTGTTAAAAAGAAACAACAATCCTATACATCCTACTGAAACAAACATGTTCAAAGACTTACAATTCCTACCCTAACCATTTGGATAGGTTCATTTATATCTTCTTTAAATAAAAAAGAAACAACAAAATACTGTACTAAAAATGTGAGATAGGTACAAAAATAGTATTCCTGCTTACCTGTCATCCATCCTGCATTTATTGTCTCTCACTTTACAGTGCACCTTAAAGTCCTCGAAGAGTTTCAAACATTTCCTTTCCTGTTGGCACACGGATAATGCATGGTTGCACGTTGGCAGTGCATCTATCGGATATGGATCCTTTTCTGCTTTAGTTTTATATTTTGTTGTTGTTGTTTTTTTATTTTCGATTGGTTTTTATTGTTTTGTATCGTAAATTGCATGGAAACGAAACGAAATGAAACAAAAAGACAAAAGCTCCATTGGAGATTAAGTTTGTTAAAAATGTGTAAACTTGGGTAAAAGTGTGTTTTTGGATTTGGTTTGGTTTGGTTGAGGAGGAGTGTTAAGGATTTTGAATGGACAAGCATAAATGTTTTGTCATAGATGAGCACACAAAATAATAATGGAGAAAGAGTTGGACATTTATGAGAAGCGATAAGAAAATAATATTTTTTGGAAGTTTTATATTCAATGAAATAGAAAGTATGTAGCCTTGTGGTGTGTTCAAAAGACTTAGAGAAATGTTAAGGAAGGATTTGGTGGTTAGAATGAACACTGTACCGGTGTAAAGTTTTTTATTATTATTAAATAGATTTGCTTATTTGAATGGATTAACTTGTCTCTTTGCACATCTTGATCCAAACGAACTTTCTCTTATGGCGAAATCACTTGTGGTTTTTAAAAAAACAACATAATTTAAGTCAGTTTAAAAGAAATTATGAAATTCTAATTTTAATTTTTAGGTATAAAATTTAGTATACCCAATTTAAGTTAAGGTAACAAATTTAAAAAAGTACGTACTTCAGAAAATTTGATTCAGCATTTTTTCTAAACATTGAATTTTCAACTTTTTTCTTTTAAAATCATACTTGGCGAAAATGTTTCATTTCCCTTATATTAAAAAAAAAAATATTGATTCTTATCTCTAAAATCCTTAATGAGAGAATACAAAATACAAAAATGAATTATGGCACCGTTAATATGTCTTTTTGTTCAAAACGTTTAACCTTACCTTACTTAACCAATAAATACGTATTTTTTTAATAAAACTGTTTAAAGCCGTTTCAGAGATAATTAAATTCTTTTTATTAAGGTTTCAATGTAATTTTCATATAACATCAAAGTTGTTTTTAAAAAGGTTACCTTAAAGACCTTTAAAAAAATTGACGGACCCACTTCTTTATCAATATAGTCTTTATACATTTAAAACTCTCCTAATATTTATGGCTTTTTGAAAAATTATTTAGAAAATATTGGAAACACTTTTTCAAAAACATGGAAAAGTTTATTGATGATAGCACATTTTCAGGCAAAGTTATTAGAAAAAAGAGGCGGGGACGCGACCCACACTGATAACTTCCCATCCCGCCTGTCGATTTGTCTTGCTGAAAAGTTTGTAGGTTTTCGTGTTGGGTTAAAAAAGTTGTTAGTTGAATTTTTCTTAAAAATTTTAAAATTACCAACAATATTTTTCATATAAAGAAATAGTTTAGTTTGAAAATCTAGTTTTCTTAAATAGATTTTTAGTCGAAAATAAATTTTTACCAATTTAAGAAGCATTTATTAAATTTTTACAAATTGGATGAATGAAATTAATTTGAGAGATATCAAGAACCGAACATAAATTTTTACCAAATTTGCGTACTATTTTTTGTAGATTTTATTTTTTTGTGAAAAAACGGTCGGTTGGATTTTTATAAAAAATCTGAAATATACTGAATATCGATAACAATATTTTCTGTGAAATAAAAAGAGAGATAATATTTTTAATTTTTGAAAAGATATTTGAAACAAAAATCAATTTTTACCAGTTTTCATAAATTTTTTTTAGTTTTTATTTTTTGTTAAAAAACTGTCAATTCGATTTTTCTCAAAATGTTACTGAATGTTGACAACAATGTTTTGCCAAAGACAAAATTAGTTTAAAGCCAATATCTCAAAGTTTTGAAAAGATATTTGAGCCGAAAATCAATTTGTACCAACTTTTAGTAATGCTTTTCTTAGGTTTTTTTTTTAAACTGTCAATTCGATTTTTCTTAAAATTTTACCAGATGTCAAAAACGTTATTCCTCGTTACATAAAATTAATTTGGAGAGATCATTTTTGTTCGTAAAATTTTCGAGGTCACAATTATTTTTTTTCAGTTTTTTTGATTTATAAAAAAAAGTTGATTGGATTTTTTTCAAAAATATACATGTTTGGTATCACGTTACAATACATAATATAAAATTTAATTCAAGTCGCTAGCATTATTGGTTCGTGGTTCATCTCTAAAACAATTTTATGCAACGAAGAATAATGTTTTTGACATCTGATACAATTTTGAGAAAAATCTAACTGACAGTTTTTTTTTATAAAAAATAAAAACCTAAGAAAAATATTACTCAAAGTTGGTAAAAATTGAATTTCAACTCAAATATCTTTTCAAAAACTTGAGATTAAGGCTTCAAACTTATTTTAACTTATAACAAATATTGTTTTCAACATTCTGAAAAGTGTCGAGAAAAATCGAATTGACAGTTTTTTACAAAAATTAAAACCTAAAAAAAAATTATAAAAGGTGGTAAAAATTGATTTTCGACTCAAATATCTTTTCAAAACTTTGAGATATTGGCTTTAAACTACTTAACCTTTAAACAAATATTGTTTTCAACATTCAGTAAAATTTAAAAAAAAATCTTATTGACAGTTTTTGTACAAAAAATTAAAAACCTAAAAAAAAATTAACAAAAGTTGGTAAAAATTGATTTTCGACTCAAATATGTTTTCAAAAATTTGAGATAATGGCCGCTAACTAATTTTAACTAATAACAAATATTGTTTTCAACATTCGATAAAATTTTGAGAAAAATTGAATTGACAGTTTTTTTACAAAAAATAAAAACCTAAAAAAAAAGCAATACTAAAACTTCGTAAAAATTTACTTTCGACTCAAAATGCTTTTCAAAAATTTAAAATATTGCCTTCAAACTTATTTTATTTCACAGAAAATATTGTTTTCGATATTCAGTAATTTTTTTTATAAAAATCCAACAGTCCGTTTTTTCATAAAAAAGAAAATCTAAAAAAAATAGTACGCAAATTTGGTAAAAATTGATACATATAGACAAACTTTTAAGCAAGACAAATCGACAGACGGGATGGGAAGTTATTAGTGTGGGTCGCATCTCAGCCTCTTTTTACTTGCGACATATAGGAACTATATGGGAAGTTTTGCATTCGTGCAAAATTTTGTCTGTCTGTCCACGCTCCTACAGCCTAAACCATTGGGTCGATTGAGTTCAAACTTGGAAGTTAAGGTTTTGAGCAGATTCGCGTTAGGCGTTTTTTTCATTTTTTTTTTTAGGATCAAAACTAACAGTGGCCCCCATACAATTTTTTTTGGTCAAAAAACGATAATTCGAATTTTCTCAAACACAAACCGATAAATTTTTTTTTAATTTTCTTTAAAATTTTATTTTTTAACTTGGTTTCTTTTAATAAGAAAAACATATTTGTGTATTGCTCAGGAAAGGTACCGCTCATAGAACCGTTATTTTGTTTTTTAATTTTCTCGGCAACTTATGTACTGATTTCAATAATTTTTTTTGTGAATAAGCTCTTATATTGCTTTAACAATATTTGATTATCAAAAGTGCAATTTTTTTTTGTTTGGATTTTTATAAAAATATTGAATTTTTTTTTTTTCAAAATTCTATATCTCAAAAACGGGTTAATATTTTTTTACGAAATTCAAATGTAGAGCGTATATTTACAATCACTAAACAACTGCATACCAAAAATATTTTTAGAACAAAATTGAAAAATTTTATATATATAAAAAATTAATTTAAAAAAAAACCGCTCTAACGATTTTCAAAAAAAAAATTGAAAAATCAAAGATTTTGTCATTTATAAAATGGCATTTAAATTTTTGAAGACAAACTTATTTTTCATTTAAAATTTTGAATCTTAAAATAATTTTTTTTTAAATTATTTTAACTGTATTAAATCTAACCTCCTCCCATCTCACCAGATCAAATCCTATGCATGAGCCCGAAAGAGCGCATTATTTTGACAAAGTTTTAATAAAATTCCTATCATTTATCCAAATTAATGCATTTTGTACATATTTATGTATTTTATACTATAACTATTGTAAATACCAACGATGGCCGTGTAGCGTCACTGCATCGGATTAACGAATATGTTATATTTAATCAACAATCTATTTTAAAGAGTCTATCAAGAAGTAATATCTTGGTAGGTACCTTTGTATATATGATTTTAAAATATTATTCTTTTACTTGCCTTCACTAAATAGAAGAATAAATACTAAGTACAAGTTAAAGAAACGGGGCAGAAAGAGTATATGTATTTTTTAAACAGACTCTTTGCATACAGGAGCAAGTTCGTGCGACCCAGTCGTGCATTTTATTTTTTAGGTTTTTATTTTTTGTAAAAAAAACTGTTAATTCTATTTTTCTTAAAATGTTACTGAATGTTGACTACAATATTTTAATATTTTTTTAAAAAGATAAAATTAGTTTAGAGCCAATGTCTCAAAGATATTTGAGTCGAAAATCAATTTTTACCAACTGTTTTTTATTTTTTCCAAAAATATATTTGTTTGGTATCACGTTACAATATATAATATAAAATCTTATTCAAGTCTGTAGCGTTATTGGTTCGTGAGATATTTATGGTCAACCAAACTTTTCACCTATTTTTTAAATTGATATGGTAAAAAAAACACCCACGCAATTTGAGAGTCCTTTCTGCATCTTTCTCCATTATTATCTGTTTAATAAAATTATTTGAAGTCGATATCTCTACTGGTTCTTGAGTATGGACGACGTACGGAAGTACGAACGTACGTACACACGCACGCACCGCACAGACATCTCTCTAAAATTCTTTTATTTCGACTCTTAGGACCTGGAAACGTCGAGAAATGTGAACATTTTTAATTCGACAAATCGGACCGATTATAATAATTTCCTATGGTAAGTTAATAAAATAATATTTGGATATAGAGAAGCTTATCCCCCTCGTCCTCACCTCAAAAAAAGAACTCCAGCTTTACCACAAACATTATAGACTTACTACCTAATGGTGAATACTGTGGGAAGCTAAATAGTGCTAATTCTGACCGAAATATGAAATTATTTAGTTCTAATTAATGATATATTTCGCAGCAGAAAAAAATTGTATCAAAATTAACTGACAAAAGTTCAACGATTGTTCGCTTAACCACTTATACCTTAAGTCAGCATTGGTTATTGTTAACTTAACTGCTACATGAAAACATATTTGATGGCTTCTAGTTTCACGATGACAAAAATCCATAATTTTTGTTGTCACTTACGATTAAATGGAGAAAAGGATTGATATTTTGAAACTTTACTTTAAATTGTTTTAATTAATTCGCTTTAAAACTTTTGACTCAATCGTTTAAAAAAGCTAAACCATTACCTTGCACTTGAATAATTATACTTAACTGTGAACAAATTTATGAGAAGTACTCCACTTTTGAAATAAATATTGGCTTTTACGGAACTGTACTTGTAAATACGATATTGTTCTATTTTGTAACGTTTACTGTTGTACATTTTTAAATTTTATTATCTAACTCTTTATATCATCGACTCATTTTAATTTAGTTCTTTTCTAATATTAATAATTAAATACAAGGAAATATGTACAAGCACTCTAAGAAAACTATTTAAAAAAAAGTCCACATACGCCCTGGTGCACAATTTATATTATAACAAAGATCCAATTTAATAATATAAAAATATGGAGTATTGTTCTTGTGAATATTAGAACATATTTGTACGGCTTTATATTAATATTTCTCGAAATTAGTTCAGTTCTTATTTTAAGGACAGGTGTGACTTAGACTTTACCGATAAAGGAATTGATTTATTTTGATGGAAAGTTCCAATTTTTGTTTATCACCAAACCAACTCGAAGGTAATTAATTTCTTTAAAAGAATAAGTCAATAAGTTAACTATTCAAATTTATGTTTGAAACCTTACTGGGTTAATTGATTGTGAACAATCTTCGTGCTTTTCTTTGCTAAAAGTCCTTGAAACCAAATTGCTTTGAACTTTTTGAGATTTTAACTTAAATATTCAAAATTAACCTAAATTGTTGACATTTTGGTTACAAAATTTCATCACAGAATTTTCAGAAAAATAATTGAACTTGTGTAGCTACGTACTTAAATTGTTTCCATTTTTCAACTATAAGAACACAGTATGTTTGCTTTCCAAAGCTTTATCTAACGTCATAATTCTGTTTTACAAGTTAAACAAGTTCATGTGATTAGATGCAGTTATAAATGTTATAAAACGTCTGAAACTACTTCTTATCAGATTGTAGAGACATTAAAGTTTAATTTGACTCACACTTGGCTTGTCATTTTTAAGCACCAAATTTATAACGCATTGATCAAATTAACCACGATTTCTTAAGACTTTTCTTTCTTGCACTTGCTGTATGAATATTTCTTACAACATTCCATAGTTAGTTACTGACGCAGAACTTCAAACTTCAAGTCATACAAATTTAGGTTGCATCCGGTTTGGATAAAAGTTCTATTTTTATATAATAGCTTCTATTTCTGCAATAAGCTCTAAATACAATGTTTTTTTTATTCAGGTCGAAATAGTGGGTGAATCTTTTCAAGTTTTTTTCAGTTTTGTTTTCTTTCTTTTTGTATTCTTCATCTTGTTTTCAAGATTGTTCTAATATTATATCATGTGAAACCACTTTTTCTTGGGAATAAATCTTAAAAGTTTTACATAGTTCACCCATGTCCCACTCCAAATGCCCCATCCCCATGGTACATCGCTTGAGAGAGCATCACCAAAGAACATGGGATTCATGTACCGGGTTACCCCCAAAAAGAGGATGTTGAACGACTAAGATACCGTAGCTGAAACGTAGGTAAAACGAATAGGTTCCTAGATATAGTTGGATAGTCGTCCACGTCAGAGAATATGCGGCGAGTGTCGCCCGAAGACATTAAAGTGATATATATATCTCATCCCTATATACGTAACATTTCCGCTTTGTAGCCTGACCTGAGATCCTTCAATTTTATACATTTAACAAATGACATTGTTATTGTATTTTTGTTTGTTCTTTCAAGGAGCTAAGATATAGGGTGATAGGGTTGATGGGGAGGGATGATGGAAAAAGGGGATGTTGTTTCCAGGATATTTCGGGGGTATAGGTCACACAATTGATCCAGATGAAAGTTGAATTTATGTATGTATAGTATATATGGCATGTAAAAGGACGAAGGATATTTGTTTGCGTATGTCTTAGTCTGTCTCTATGGATATATTCGTAGACAGGACAGAATATGTCATTAGATGAGGTTTTATTGTTATACGTTACCTTTCTTAAGGACAAAGCCACACGGATGATCAAACAGAAAATCTCGGAAATGATTACAATCGGGATCAACTCCTGGCTCCTTGCAGAGGCATGTTGGACGAAAGAACTGAAATGCCTGGAGTGTTCTTAATGCAGCTTGGCATTTCGTTACCGTCACTGTGCTACACGAAACTGAAACGAAAAAGAAACAACAAACAATATGTAGATTTTTTTTGCTTTCTTGTGTACTCCTTCTTCTTTTATGCATATATTTTTATATGATTTGTATATTTATCAATGTGTGTGTGTGTATAGGATGTTAGTAACGGTATATGTGCATTTTAAATAAATAATGCTGATGTAGATTTTAAGGATGAAAATATGCAATATTCAGAAGATGAAAATTTAATGAAAGAATGATAAAATGAACGAGAAACTATACGAGTTCTGTATTTATGATAAATTCCTAAAATCAATATAGATTAATGGAATTGAGAATGATAAATTCATTTATTTGTGTTAAGAATCGTAATATTAAATATCAATGAATTAACAAATACCAACTATTACATTATGTTGCGATTATACGAACATACATATGTACATATGTACATAATTGTTATATCAAACGGGAATTATGATATCGATTATAAATTTTAAATCGACGAACATAATTCATAAAATATATGTTTAAATGTAAATATTTAAAATATAAAAGGACATGCAAGAAAAAAGTCAAAAATGGGTAGGTATTTCATCCTAGAAGCAGATGTAAGAGAAAGTTCGTGTCTTTTGTTTTCGATAGATTTTTGAATAAAAGAAAATAGTTTAGGTGTATTTTTGATACGGAGCTTTGATACTTTAGTGGTTTTTTACTCAAACGTTTTAAAATTGTTCAAACAATTAGTTTTTACGATATCAAAGCCTTTACATTTCCATCATCAATTCATATCTTAAACCACCAAAGTATAAGCTAAAATAATTTGTTTAGAAAAAGCAAACGTATTAATAGCAATAAATAAAAAGAGGCTAGGATGCGACCCACACTGATAACTTCCCATCCCGTCTGTCGATTTTTCTTGTTTAAAAGGTTTGTAGGTTTTCGTGTTTTAGGAGCATTTCTAAAAAGCTTTTGTTTCTTATATAAACAAATACAAATTGGATGAATGAAATTAATTTGAAGTCCATGTCTTCTATTGTTCACGAGATATCGAGAACCGAACATTAATTTTTACCAATTTTGCGTACTATTTTTTGTAGATTTAAATTTTGTATGAAAAAACTGACTGCTAGATTTTTATAAAAAAAAATTACTGAATGTTGAAAACAATATTTTTTATAAAATAAAATTAATTTGAAGCCTACATCTCAAATTTTTGAAAAGATATTTGAGTCGAAAATCAATTTAATTCGATTTTTCTCAAAATTTGAATGAACGTTGAAAACAATATTTCTTATAAGACAAAATTATTTTAAAGCCAATATCTCTAAATTTTGAAAAGTTATTTTAGTATAAAATCAATTTTTACCAACTTTTGTTATTTTTTCGTCAGGTTTTTATTTTTTGTAAAAAAAACTGTTAATTCGATTTTTCTCAAAATATTACTGAATGTTGACAACAATATTTTTTAAAAGATAAAATTTGTTGAAAGCCAATTCCTCTAAGTTTTGAGAAGATATTTAAGTGGAAAATCAATTTTTACCAATTTTTATTAATTTTTTTTTGTACGTTTTTATTTTTTGTTAAAAAACTGTCCATTCGATTTTTCTCAAAATCTTACCAAAATGTTGAAAACAATATTTCTTATAAGCTTAAATTAGTTGGAAGTCATAACCTCAAATTTTTGAAAAGATATTTGAGTCGGAATTCAATTTTTCTACCAACATTGAGTTATGTTTTTTTTAGGTTTTTATTTTTTATAAAAAAAAAACTATTAATTCGATTTGTCTCAAAACTTTACCAGATGTTGAAAACGTTATTTTGCGTTGCACAAAATTGTTTTAGAGATAAAATCATTTTTTGATCTTAAAATTTTCGAGCTGACAAATATTATTTTTCAGTTTTTTTTTTATTTATATAAAAAAACGTTACTTGGATTTTTTTCCAAAAATATATTTGTTTGATATCACGTTACAATATATAATATAAAATTTAATTCAAGTCTCTAGCGTCATTGGTTCATGAGATATTTAGGTTTAAACAAAATTTTCATCTTTTTTTTAAACTGCTATGGTAAGAAAATCACCCACGCAATTTTCTTGAGAGCCCTTTCTGCATCTTTCTGCATTATTATCTGTATAACAAAATTTATTTGAAGTCGATATCTCTTCTGGTTCTTGAGCTATGGACGACGAAAAAAACGTCGCGAACGTACGTACACACGCACGCACAGACATCTCTCTAAAAATCTTTTATTTCGACTCTAGGGACCTTGAAACGTCGAGAAATGTCAAAGTTTTCAATTCGATAAATCGGACCGATAACAAAAAACTTCCTATGGGAAGTTAAAAAAGCTTTAAATTTGTTGGGAAAATTTGATTAAATAATAAAATCAAGCACAATTTGTCACTGGTAATAGCGATGGGGGATCTAGGGGGAGGGGTCGTAGGGGTAATGACAGCCTCTTAAAAAAGAATTTCTTTTAATTTACGTAGGAATTATTTTGAATTTAATAGGTAGGTAGGTAGGTAGAAATGGCGATCTCAGGGCAGACCTAGCCTGAGATCCAATTAGCGCTGTAGTGCACCGTTTTGATACCAAAACTCGTTTGACCTGTGAAAGGTTAGGTTAGGTTAAAGTGGCTGTTGGTTTGGGACGTCCAACACACTTAGACCAAAGTATGGTCCGTTGTGATACCACATGGATCAGTTAATCAGCTTAACTCGTTGAACCAATTGGAGCTTCGAATGAAGCGTAGGAGACAAGTAATGTCTGAATTTTTTAGATCACTGGTATCGTTAAAGTAGTAGTCTCCAAGGTGGATTCTACGTCTTTGTGATAAGGCAGGGCATGTGCACAGAAGATGAGAGATTGTCTCCTCTTCTTCTTCGTCCATGCAACTCCTACAAAAATCATTTGCAGGGGCTCCAAGTCGAATAGCATGTCTTCCTATTAAGCAGTGCCCAGTCAGGACACCTATAACGTAGCTAATGTGCAATCTACTCAGAGAGATTAATTGTTTTGAGCGCTTGGCGCTAAGATTAGGCCAAATTCGTTTAGTCGCTACACAGGTGGTGGTGTTATTCCACCTGAAGTTTGTTTTCTCTATGGTATCTTGCTTTAGCATGAGTTTACATGTAGCTAAGGGGATACCTATGCTAGCATTGTGAGCCAGCAGAGGTAAAGTTGTTCCGCTTTTTGCAAGTTCGTCAGCTTTGCAATTTCCTGGAATGTCTCTATGGCCCGGCACCCAGAAAAGGTGAATGTTGAACTGTGTAGCCATCTCCGTAAGAGATGATCGACAATTAAGGGCTGTTAGTGAATTTGTAGAGACAGAGTCTAAGGATTTTAACGCAGCTTGGCTATCCGAGAAGATGCGTATATCATTTGTTGATATTACGTTTTCTCTAAGCCAGGATAGGACTTCTTTTATAGCCAGGATTTCAGCTTGGAACACGCTACAATGATCGGGTAGACGAAAGGAGAGACTTAAGTTAAGTCTATCTGAGTATACGCCACCACCAACCCCATCCTCCGTTTTTGATCCGTCTGTGTAAAAGTTTATAGGACCATCGTCCAAAAATGATGTATTCTCCCAAGAAGACCTGGGAGGTATAGTCACTTTGAAGCTATAGTTGTTGAACTGAGGATGGGGTATGGTGTAGTCAATATTACTATTTATAGTTCTGAACGAGTTCAAAATAGTGGTGTGGCCAATTCCATTATTGATCCACAGAGAGGAGGCCTGAAGCCGTATGGCAGTATTAGCGGCCGTTTGCTTGCTGAAAAAGTCCAGCGGTATTAGATGGAACAGAACATCTAGTGAAGCGGAGGGGGTGGAGCGAAGTGCTCCTCCCATACACAGGCAGGCTGTTCGTTGGACTTTGCTGAGTTTATCGCGATTTGTCGCTGTATCTAGCGCCGTCCACCATACCACTATTCCATGAGTAAGGATCGGTCTTATGACCGAGATGTATAGCCAGTGCGTAATTCGGGGCTGTAGGCCCCATTTATTACCAATGGCCTTTTTACAGGAGAACAGGGCTACTGTGGCTTTGTTTATTCTCTCTTGAATATTAGGTTTCCAACTTAATTTCTTATCTAAAATGAGACCCAAGTATTTTGCTTGATCAGAGAATTTAAGTGGTACACCGTTTATGAGGGGAGGGTCAATGTGTGGGACTTTGTATTTCCTTGTGAAGAGGACAAGGTCGGTTTTTTGAGGGTTAACACCTAGTCCACACCGATTAGTCCATCTGGTGAGCTTATTTAAAGCGTTTTGTAAGAGTTCTTTTAGTATATTGGGATGTTTACCCGTTATTGCAATAGCAACATCGTCCGCATAGGCAAACACTCTGTATCCCTCTCTTTCTAGAGTAGTTAGTAATTCATTTATTACTAAATTCCAGAGGAGAGGGGATAGGACACCACCTTGTGGCGTACCTCTGCTGACACCCCTTTGTGTAGTAAAATCGCCCAGTTTTGAATTGATAATCCTGCTTATCAGCATCTGATTGATCAATTCGCTGATCGACTTATCTACCTTCAGAGATGTCAATACACGTGCAATTGCAGATGTGTCGACATTGTTAAATGCCCCTTCTATGTCTAAGAAGGCAACTAAGGTGTACTCTTTATGATGGAGGGAATATTCGATTGTACGTACTATACTGTGTAGAGCCGTTTCAACTGATTTCCCTTTGTTGTAGGCATGTTGAGCCTTTGAAAGGAGGGACTTATCAATACTTTCCCTTAAGTAAATATCGATCAAACGCTCAAAAGTTTTGAGAAGGAATGATGATAAGCTGATGGGTCTTAAGTCTTTAGGGTTAACGTGACTGGATTTTCCAGCTTTTGGAATAAAGACAACTTTAACTTGTCTCCAAGACATCGGGATGTATGCCAAATTAAGGCAACCCTTGAAGATGTTTTCTAGGATGGGTATTAGAAAACTTGCATTTTCTTGCAGTTCGGCTGGAATTACACCATCCGGACCAGCAGATTTGTATGGTTTAAAGCTGTTAATAGCCCATTTGAGTTTTTCCCTAGTGACTAGACCTTGTGGGGGTTGTAGAGTATTGTCACCATTGTTAAATGCAATATTATTAATAATATTAGAGCTACCAGGAAAGTGGACGTCTAGTAGCAAGTTGAGCGATTCTTCGCTTGAATTGGTCCAGAGGCCAGAGGCGTTTTTCAAGCAGCTTGGCATGATTGGATTTTTGGAGAGGATTTTGCGCAGCCTGGATGCTTCGGAGCAATCTTCCACGTTGTTACAGAAGTTTCTCCAAGACGATCGTTTGGTTTTCCTCAGTTCTTTTTTATAAATCTTCAGTGATTCTTTATATGAGTCCCAGTCAGACATGTCTCTAGAAGCTTTGGCTCTGTTAAAGAGTTTTCTGCATTCTTTTCGAAGTGGATCCAGCCCTGAGTTCCACCAGTGTGGCTTCTTTTTACCTCTTACTTGTATAAGAGGGCATGCAGTATCTAGAGCTTTGTTTAGGGCTAATGTTAGATTATTGACTTTGTCGTCAAGATCTTCGATGTTGGAGGGAGTATTAAAAAGTTCAGGTTTTATTAAACTATTTAACGTTCTCTTATATTTTGGCCAATTTGTTCTTTTCAGATTTCGAAAGATCGGTTGGCAAGGTGGTTCATTTATAAAGTCAAACTGGATGTATCTATGATCAGAAAAGGAGTGATCTTTAGATACCTTCCAGTTTAAAATATTATTATTAATGAATTCGGAGACAAGAGTTATATCTAAAACTTCTTGTCGATTTTTAGTAATAAAGGTTGGCTCATTACCAACGTTACTTACGAGTAGGTTAGTGTTAAGAATATAGTCGAAAAGAGACTCACCTCTGTCGTTTATATCCGTGCTACCCCATACTGTATGGTGGGCGTTAGCGTCACTACCGATGATGAGGCCGATGTTGAGCCTTTGTGATTCAGCTATCAGTCTCTCCAGAGTATCTCCCGGGAGAGGGCCAAGATGGTCGTGGCCAAGATACGCCGACGCCAGCCAGAATGTTCCTCTGGCTGTTTCCAGACTTGCGGCGGTGGTATCTCGATCGCTGAAATTAGGGAGTAAATATACATTTAGGCTGCGTTTTACTAATATGCAAGATCTGGGTTCATCCTCACCTGATGCATACAGCACGCAGTATTTGGGAGTCCTGATTCCTCGAACAATGGATTTAACAATCCAGGGTTCTTGAATCAGGACGATATCTTCATCGCTGCTGGATAAGCGAAGAAGAAGGGAGGCCGAAGCCTTTATGGAGTGTTGGAGGTTAATCTGGAGTAACCGCAGCATTTTCGCTACTGTTCTCCCGATCAGCCTCCAACACAGTTATGTCGGAGTCATCCATATCAGAGGACGATTCTAACAGAATGTCCTCATCTCCGCTTTCGTAGACCTCGGCCTCCATTGCGGAAAAACCTTGGTCGGTGTTTGGTGCTTCCACTGCTACTGGGGGTACCTGAGATGCATCGTCTTCCAATGAAGGAAGTGTGACCGATGCGCCAGGCACCTCAGTAACCGTTTCCGCTTGTGTGGGTGGGGGAGGGGGAAGGGTTTGTGCCTCGGCCCCATCTTTTTTGTAGACCCTTAGCGTAATTTCATCAAACCCAAACCTAATCACACCTTTTGATTGCGCCAGAGGAGAAAGGGACTCTGCATTGATGATCACAATTGCACCTTTATAGGGTCCCTTTGCGTCCTCTAGTTTCGCAACCTTCCAGTTGTGAGTAGGAAGGGTTGGATTGGAGAGCCGGATTACCTTGAGAACGTGGTCAGCTTCCTTGAATATGGCCGGAACCGTGATGCGAGCTCTTGGTCTGCAAGGAATGTCTTCCTTTGCTACAACCTCGAGCTTAGCACCAGGCCAGACCTCTCCAAGTCGGCTGACCGCCAGCGTCAGTAGGTCGCACGACCTCTGATCATCACAGACCATCAACTTGATGTGTCCCTGATGCCAGCCGCCATCTTTTGTGATGGGCGGTGGTCCCGGATTGTCAGACATAATGTCTATAAAACTGAAGGCCAGCTGACCTTTGGCCAATGTCCAGTTTTCGGCAGAGATCGTGCCATCTACATCATTTCTGTCGATGATCGCGACTACCATTTTATCCTTCAGAACGTCACTGAAGGACATTTTTGCCTTGCGAGGGTCGATTGAAGTGCTGATGTTTAGCACCTTGGGGCGTTTAGGTAGTGGAACACTACCTTCCATGGACCTTTGTCGCTTCGACGTTGAGTCTTGGCTGGTCTTTATATTATTTTTGGCCAGGAAATTCTGGGCCCAAGCTATCTTAGCGTCATGCTGAGAGTTTCCTCCAGCGCCTAGTTTTTCACCAAACGTCTGGAGAATCCTCTCAGCATTACGCAAGTCTCTGTAGTAGGCCTTGGAGGGTCTAAGCTTACGCCCATCTCCCCCAGGACCTTCTTTAGGAGCCTTTGCTTTGGAGGTAGAAGGACCTGGCATCACAGCCCTGCTACCTCCGACTCGAGGTGTTGACGATTTGAGAGGTTTACTCTCAGTGGTAGTAGAGGAGCCGTTCTTCACAACTGCCTCACTACAGGAAGAAGGTAATTTTACCGGATTATCCGATGTTCCACTGGCGACAACAGGGCTATGAGTGTCCACAGCCATGTCAGCACCAGTGGAAGAGGGATGAACAGCAGACAACTTTGCCGTCGTACTGCTGGCCGGTACAGCAGACAACTTTGCCGTCGTACTGCTGGCCGATATTGTTTTTTGGTTTTGTTTTGTTTGTTTTGTTTTATTCATTTGAAATCCCACGAGTAGCGGATAAGGGGTGGTCCATCTGTACAGAGATCCGTGTATACAGATAAGGCTGGTTAATCCGGAGGTCGCCAGGTATCGGACCTGTGAAAGAAAGGAGAAGATTTATAGCGATTAAATTAGAGCCATTTTGTCGCATTGAGAAAAGAGATTAGGTCTCCAATCTTTGTCTCAGATAGCTCATCCAGTTCGTGAAAGAATGCTTTCCCAAAGCATTTCATTCTAGTGCTTGCCAAGGCAGGACATTTGCAGAGGAAATGGATTATCGTTTCACTTTCTCTTTGGTCGCAGCAACTACGGCAAAAGGTGTTGTAAGAGATACCCAACTTCTCTGCATGAACTCCTATGGGCCAATGTCCGGTACAAACCGCAACAATCCTGGCTATGTCTTGCCTTGGCCTGTATAGAAGATCATTTGTACGGGTGGGCCATATCTTCCTAGATATAATACAGTTGGGTAAATTGCTCCACCTTCGGTTTGATTCATTTTGGTAGATGGAAAAGATTTTACCCTTCATAGCACCAAGAGGAATGTTAACCATTTCCGCAAGTGAGCTATAAAGGGCCGATCTTTGCCTGGCTAGCTCGTCAGCCCGTTCATTTCCCACGATACCACTATGGCCCGGAACCAAGATCAGGGTGACACCGAGGTTAATGTTCAGGCTCGCAAGCTCATCGCGACATTGCTGGACCAATTTAGATGAGGATGTAGCCGAGTTAATGGCTTTGATAGCTGCCTGACTGTCTGTGAAGATAGCCGCATTTCGGTTTTGGTTTGGGCTTTGTTTAAGTATCTTACATGCCTCCCTTATTGCCAGCAGTTCAGCCTAAAAAACACTAGCAAAGTCAGGAAGCCTAAAGGATTTAGCTACATTTAGGGACTCAGAAAAGATCCCAGAACCAACTCCGCACTCCATCTTTGAGCCGTCCGTCAGTAAAGATGGTTGTATCGAAACCTATCGACACGATGTCATCCTTCCAATCTTCTCTGGATGGGAGAAAGACCTTAAAACCCCTACTAAGGCTCAAAGTAGGAGTGCAGTAGTCAGTGTCTACCGAGATAATATCTGAGGGAATCAATTTCGCTGTGTTGTTGTGACCATAAGGTTTTGACAACCAGCTGTTTGATTCCTTCAACCTAATAGCGCTGCAGGAAACTATGTATTTAATAAAAAGGTCGATTGGTAGAAGATCCATAATAACGTTTAAGGCGTCCGTTGGACAAGTACGCATGGCCCCTGTGTCGCCCACGCAAGCTGTTCTCTGAACCTTCTTTAGCTTATCGATATTATAGGCTTTGCTAAGAGCAGGCCACCACACAATCGAACCATAAGTTAAGATTGGACGTACTACGGCTGTGTACGTCCATAAAATCATCTTCGACTGAAGTCCCCACTTTTTGCCGAAAGTTTTGCTGCAGGCGTAGAAGGCAACACAGGCCTTCTTAACCCGCACTTCAATATTTCGTTTCCAGTTTAATTTAGGGTCGAGTATAACTCCCAAATATTTTGCACTGGAAGACAATGATAGGATTTGACCGTTGAGTCAAGGTAGCGTGAAGGGCGGTACTTTAGTTTTGGTGGTAAAGAGCATCAGTTCAGTTTTACCTTGGTTAACTCCTAGACCACAACTAGTGGCCCAGCTGCTAACTTTCTTCAAAGCTGACTCCGTGATTTCACTAATCACAGAGGTGTACTTTCCTGACACCAATAGCACCAAATCATCCGCATAGGCTACCGCCTTCACTCCACATCTCTCTAATTTAACGAGAATTGTATCCATGACCAGAAGCCACAGAAGAGGCGAAAGGACACCACCCTGGGGTGTTCCCCTACTTACGTGTTTTGTTGCGGTTGTATTGCCTAGAGTGGCTTGAATCTTCCGACCACTGAGCATGGAAATTTGAATTTAATACTAATCGTATTGAATTTAATACTAATCGTATTGCGTTAATGGATATGAGCCATTATGAGTGGACAGCTTAAATGTTTGTAAATATTTGAAAGGTTTCTGTGATGACACGATTTGTGTGACATATTGCGCGCTCCACCATCTTATTGAAATCACAGCTCCTACGTATCATAGTTGTTCAATTGATGAACTAAAAAGTCACTAATAATGTCTCTATAGTGGTCAACTTTGACTTTAACGTTCTGTTTAGAATCGCTTTTAAGGAAGTACAGACCAATAATTATTCCACCAACCCATAAGCACACCAAACCGTGGATGTAAATGTGTCTCAACTAACACTATGATACATGATTTTCCAAAAAAAATTACACAATTTAGAAGCATTGTGCAGGCGTCAGTCCATTTATGTTGGAATGTCAACCCAAATTAAAAATAAGTCACTAAACAGCTGACAAAATGTGCGTTATTTTAAACAAATCTACGTTTTTAAAAAAAACACCCGTTACTTCCAACAGAAATGTTCTCAAAAACAGATTTAAGAAAATGATTAAAGACATTTTTCGAATCTTAAAAAATATTTTATAATAATATTATTATATTATATATATATCAACATATTATGTTGATGTAGAATGCTTAAAGTTGACCAATATTTCAAAACTTCTTTGTTGCATGTTTTCCTTCACGAAATCCCACAAATTTCACGATAGTTTTTTACCTAACTTTTGAATAACAGATTTTGTATAAAATCATACATACGGTTACACGTATGAGAACATTTTTTCCAGGCGACGATTGCAAGGAGCTATATAGATGCGCAATCAAATTAAAGTTTTTCAAAAAACAGTTTAATTGTTGAAGATTTTACTCAGTAAACACCAAAAAAAAAATGTAGTATACGTTTAAAGTTTATTTTTTCATTTCGTAAACGATGTCTGCCGACTCATTGAATTGGAAACGTGAAAGTGACGTAAATAAACCTACAGTTAATTTACTTTTATAAATCAAATTAAATTTGTTGATAAAATTTATCGTATTCGATTACATATGTACATTAAAAAAAAATTTAAAAAAAACGAATCATCCTTCTCTGAATCGCCAACCTTATTCCGGATTAATGAGTTTACTTTTTTATTATGCCCATGCTTACGTGAAATCGTATTGATAATTTCCTAGAAATTAAGTTGTAATTAACTTTAGATAAAAGGATGTGTGTGGGTAGGTTATCCTTAAAAATATGTTCTTATACATATGGATAAAGTATTGCTTTAATAAATTATGCAGAATTTTAAACAAAAGCTGACCAAGGTTACAGCTTATAATGAATGTAAACTTATGAATAATAACCTATTCATGGTTAGAGTTTCGAAAACAACTTCATTCACGAGCAAACAACAAACTCGACTTTAAAGATTGCAATAAAACAAAAATGGCCCTATTTTCAAACCAAAAAAGGCGTTGGGATCCCACACTTATAACTTTAGACTCGTCTCCGTCTGTTGATATTTCTAAAACTTTTACAAAATATTTAAATAACAATATTTTTTGTATAGTTAGAACTCACTATTTTTGATGTTAAAATGGTAGACATGTGCAATGTGCATTCAAGAGAACACAAGCGTCCACAGGTTTTTCTCAAAACCCACCTCTGTCTATAAACTCCTAATATCACCTTTCCGCGGTGAACATCGGGTGCCTAGTACCTCAACTGGAAATTGGGTTCCAACCCCAGTGGAAAGTTGTTAGGAACAGCAAACGAGAGAGGGGAGGAGAGGTGTTTCCACTAAGGCACCTCTCCTTATCCATACGGCAGCGGAGGAATTCCCGAGATGGAATCAACGGTGGCGTCTACAGTTCCAGTAAGGTTGAACTACTTAGTGAACACCTTATAGGGCTTCTACGACTTATTCGCAGCCCAGGCCTATAAGGAGCGGTTTATCCGGCTCCCCGTCCTTGGAGTTGTACCAAGGATCTGGCCCTCCAGGTTGGGGGTTGTGCCGTTGGGGTGACTTCATGACCACGTAAAAAAATAATAGTTGCGAAGCACCAACAAGCCTCGGATATGGACGGATTTACTGTTGACAACCTACGCAAACGAATTAAGGACAACGAACTTCGGATATGCACGTGGAATGTTAGATCCCTTAATAGACGAGAACTGCTCACGAGCTCTATTAGCAGAAAAGGCGAGATTAGCACGTCTCCGAAGGAAAAAGAGAGAGCATGAGAAGCTTGCGGTCGAAGATGTTGAGAGGTTCGAAATCAGGAATGAAGTTCGAAAGTTTTATGAGCAGGTGAAACGAAATTCACATAAACCTTGAACAGAAGGCTGCAAAGACGAAAGTGGAAACATTATAGTGGAACCGCAGTCAATGCTGAGGATATTAAAGGACCACTTCTGCAGACTGTATAACGGCGACGACGAACCAAATTCCGCTGTCAGGCAGGATGATCCATTCAACATAGACGACGAAAGCCAACAATCCCGTCCTCCCGACTTAAACGAGGTAAAGATTGCCATATCTTAGCTGAAGTCTAATAAAGCCGCTGGAGAGGATGGCTTGAATGCCGAGCTCTTTAAAGCAGCTGGAGATAAGTTGGTTAGAAGCATGCACCAAATTATCTGTAAGATATAGTCGGAAGAAAGCATGCCCGCTGAATGGAACCTCAGTATTGTTTGCCCGATCCTGAAAAAAGGAGACCCTCTAAACTTCACCAACTATAGAGGAATCAGTCTACTTAACATCGCCTATAAAATCTTCTCTGCCGTAATATGTGAACGTCTAAAGCCCATCGTCAACAACCTGATAGGTCCTAATCAGTGTGGTTTTGGACCAGGAAAGTCCACAGTCGATCAAATATTCACATTACCGCAGATCCTGGAAAAAACCCAAGAAAACCAAATCGACACCCACCATCTTTTCATCGATTTCAAGGCCGCATATAACAGCATATACAGGGACGAGCTGTATAGAGCCATGTCTAGTTTTGGCATCCTTGCCAAACTCGTCCGTTTGTGCAGGATGACCATGGAGAATTCACATTGCTCCATAAAGGTTGAAAACAACTTAACAGAACCTTTCGATGTCAAAAAAGGTTTTAGACAAGGTGAAGCGCTGTCATGCGATTTTTTTAACATCGTACTTGAAAGAATAGTGCAGAGCTCTCACGTCAACACTAGAGGCACTATCTTTCAAAAGTCTGTCCAATTACTAGCATATGCTGATGACATTGACATAATCGGAAGAACTCAGCGTGATGTCAATGGGGCTTTTTTGAGTATTGAGGCAGACGCGGCAAAAATGGGTTTGGGGGTTAATGGAGGCAAAACAAAATACATGCTGTCGTCAAGAAAGGACCTACAACACCGACGTCTCGGTAAAAACGTCACTTTCGACAGACGTAACTTTGAGGTAGTCAAGGACTTCGTCTACCTAGGCTCCGCTATAAACGCAGAAAAGCCCACCAGCGCTGAGATCAAACGAAGAATAACTCTTGCTAACCGCTGTTTTTTTTTGGCTAAGAAAGCAATTGAGTAGCAAAGTCCTCTCTCGAGGGACCAAAGTGTCGCTATATAAGACCCTCATCATCCCCGTCCTGCTATACGGTGCAGAAGCATGGACTATGACAAAAGCGGATGAAAGCACCTTGAGTAGTTTCGAGAGAAAATTTCTTCGTGTGATCTACGGTCCCGTATGCATCGAAGGGGAGTGGAGGAGAAGATGGAATGACAAGCTGTAAGGGCTGTACAGCGACGTAGACTAAGCCAGAAGGGTAAACGTCCAACGACTAAGATGGCTGGGTCACGTAGAGCGCATGGGAACCAATGCTCTGGCCCGGAAAGTCTTCGAATCCACACCCACAGGACAGCGCAGTAGAGGAAGATAGATAGATAGATAAATCTTTATTCATTAAAAACGATACATAATAATTTACAATAGAAAAAAAAAACTTACAAGCATGGCATTAGAGCCGTCTGCCGAATATTATCAAGACATTTACATTGAGAAAAAAGAGTATACAATTATGAAATATAAAATAAAGAACATATGTATGGTATGTATATAAATAATATTACAGAAATGTGATCAACTTTTTAAATGTTGTTTTGTTAAAGTGGCAAAGTAATTTAAAGAAGAAAAAGAATAGTTAACAATAAATATGTGTTACAATGAAAAAAGAAAACAATTAACAATTAGGTACTTTAAATGATTGTTCAAAATTTTTAAGTTTAATTTTTTTTTTTTTTTTTTTTTTAAACTAAAAAAACCGAAGATGGCGAAGAAGTGGAAAAGTATCGGAGAATATGGACTTTTAGTTTAGTTAAAACGGAAAAAGGCGAACTCTAAGAGATTCAAGTTATGGAATATTGGGGCTTTTAGTTTAGCTAAAACAAAACTTTATTTTCTTTTTTTACTTAAGTAGATACTTCAAAACAGACTCAAATAAGAATTTCTGTAATTATTTGCATGGGAGACATAGCGTACCAGCAATTTCCAACCATACTCCCCGTTTAAAACACGTAAGCATTCTTCCGACGAAAAGAAGCTTTTATCAAAATGAAGTCTACGGATTTCTTGTAAAATAGGACATGTTGCTAAAAAATGGTAAACATCTTCGTTTTGGTTTGAGTTGCAGAGTGAACAAATTGCATCTAAGTCAGTTCTATGTGGCCTGTAGTTAAGTTCAAGAGTTTCAGTCCGTATTTTGAATATTAAACTTATATCAGAAGCAGAAAGGTCCTCACAGAAATAATTATAATCGCCCAAAGTCAAATTAAGACGGCTATAGGTTGCTCTAGAAAGTGATTCCCTTGCCCTTTCGAGATTAGTTTTGTACATTTCCTCATCAACCATCGAAATGCAGTTGTAAAAGGTATTTCTCCATTCTTCTTTGTTGTTTGCATTTAGATTCATTGTTAAATTATGTGCTGTGGCAAGAGCATGCCAATTTCTAAAAGGGGAATATCCACAATGGAGTGATATAAGCAGGATTTGCTTGTGCAGATTACTATCGGGTCTATGCATAACTTTAATAAAATAGTCTGCGTTGGCCTTTAAATTTCTAACATATATTTGCGGAAGCCCGGACTCAACATATATGGCATAATTAGGCGTGCTACGCGGCAGCCGGAAGATTCTTTTGAAAAAGTATCTTTGAATAACTTCCATATCCTCTAGAAATTGGTATCCATACACTTGATTCCCATAACAAAAGCAACTGTTCACGGTAGCCTCAAAAACCTTAAATTTCGATGTAGGGTCCACGAAGCTTCTTGAAAAAAAATGTGACCACATCGAGTTTATAGCTGATTTGGCTAGTACCAGTTTCTCTTTAACATGATTTTTGATGTTCAAATTATGAGTGATAGTAAAACCAAGATATTTATACTCGCTGACAACTTCAATAGTGGTA
This sequence comes from Eupeodes luniger, assembly GCA_951509635.1. Classification (NCBI taxonomy): domain Eukaryota; kingdom Metazoa; phylum Arthropoda; class Insecta; order Diptera; family Syrphidae; genus Eupeodes; species Eupeodes luniger. The sequence goes on from OX608073.1 coordinate 257,111,860, forward strand.
CCATCTAATGTCCAATTTCGTACATTAGTATCTAAACGGTTTTGAGGTTTAAAAATCATAATTTTAGATTTAGAAATGTTGATTTTGAGATCCCACGAATCACAATATTGTTTAAGTTTATTTATCTGAAGCTGCAATGTCACTGGGTTATCAGAGAACACCACCAGGTCATCAGCATAGAGCAACATCTTCAAAGATAAATCGCCGTAGTTGACGCCTCCCGGTAATTTATTTTCAATATCATTGATAAAAAGAGCGAACATCAGCGGACTCAATATACAGCCTTGTGGAACACCTGTTTCGGTATTAAAGGATTTTGACATAGATATACCATTACAAACCATTGCAGACGTGTTTAATAAAAGTTGTTCATAGATCCGAATAAATTTGGTTGAAAGGCCAATAACTGCTAGCTTATATAAAAGTGATCTTCTGTTGATGGTATCAAAAGCAGCTTTAAAATCGACAAAAAAAGTGTACAGGGGCTTCTTTTTGTCGATAAAACGCCTGGCAACACTCGTAAGAGCAAAAATTTGATCAATCGTTGAAAGGCCCGCCCGAAAACCAGCCTGATATCGACTTATCAAATTATTTCTTTCAATCCAGTTCACAAGCCTAACGTACAACATTTGTGCAAACAGTTTTCTTAGTGAGCTCAGAATTGAAATGCCTCTATAGTTTTCTGGTGAACTCGGATTACCCTTTTTAAATATAGGAAATATTGTAGCCAAACGAAAGTAGCTCGGAAATTTCTCTTCTGTAAACATTTTGTTTAATAACCCCAACACACGCTCGAGAAATTCAGGAGTAGAATTCTTATAGAATTCGATAGGAATGCCATCCAGTAGAGGAAGAACGCGAATCAGGTTGCGCGAACAAGTGGAAAGTGACCTCACCCAACTTGGAGCGCGAAACTGGAGACATCTAGCTAGGGACCGAGGTAGATGGAGAAGTTTGTTGGGTGAGGCCCTAGTTCAAACAGGACTGTAGCGCCACCTTAAGTAAGTAAGTAAGATCGAATCGATTACAATAACTTTTTGTAAAAAGTTAAAAATACAAAATAATTATATCAAAAGACTTAGCTAAACTATACCTAATCTAATTGAAGTTATTTTAAACGGCCTATTTGATGTAAAAATCATTATTTATTCCACAAACTTTTCAATTCGTGCGTAAATCCTAACCTCATTGCGTCATATAAACTATGGGAAAATTTTTAATAAAGTAAACTTGTGTAAATTCCATCACTCTTTAAAAAAAACTGACATTTAAAGTTTAAAATCAAACTCATGTACCTTAAATATAAAAACCTATTATAAAACTTATTTCAAATTATTATAACACTATAGCAACTATATATGTAGGTAATGTATATAGTTAAGACAGAATTTATTAATTTTTTATTAGACAAAATCCCTCCATTAATCCTTAACGAGTTGCTCGTAATTCTTTGACCATAAACGACCTTAAACTTTACGTTTAGCCTTTTTCTTTCTCTTCTTCCTTAAGAAATAAAATATTAAATCTTAAATTTACTATATACAAGAATAGTCTTAACTTGTTTTTGAACCGAAATCCAAAATAGGTATAAATACACGTGTATTTAACTATCTGTGCTTGTACTAGAATGTCTATTCCTAGGCCTATATGTCTATTTCTCAAAAGACAAACATAGACTCTTTTAATCAAGATTTACCAGAACTGTCAAATAAACCCACAACAGAAAAGTTGAAACAAACATATAGCTACATAAAAACATACATATATATATATATACCTACTAAATACTTGCTCATAAGACCACCTTATAATAGAGACAACCAAATAAGACACATTCTGCTAAAATTCGATACATTATGTTCATGAAAGTACAGCACGGAGCGGATAATATATACAACATCTATTAGATCCACTTTTTACACCTTCCCCTAAAATTCCTCGTCAGTCTTCATCCATCTCGTCCTGTTCCTTGTTTTCTATTCAAACACCCCCAATGCCATTCATTCGTTCTCAAGTAGGTACATAGAGTAGGTAGAGTAGCGGTACCTACAACATTACAATGAACCTTTATTTTACTTGTAAATAATTAAATGAAAGTGAACCCTCCACTCGTGTGCCACTCTTTCCCACCCACCCCCTACCCCTCAAGCTTTACCACGAATAAAAAGGTGGACAAAAGAACCCCGTACTGCTTGATTCTCGTCCTTGCACTCCTCGTTCCTTTTATCAACTTTATTACAGTCTCGGATCGGATCAATAAAAAACTTTGAATAATTTATCCAAGGATTGTTTTGTAAGTGATGGTGGAGGAGGAGGGGCTCGGGAATGGGAGAGGACCTGGAAGGAAAGTGGTTTGGTTCGGCTTGGTGGCTGATGGTGGGTTAGTTGAAGTGGTTTGGGGGTCGTCGACGTCGTGTGTCGGTGTCGGTGTCGGTCGCTCGGTTCAAAATGACGACAAGCTTTTTACCTTCTCAGCTTATAGAGATATAACTAAGTATAGGTAGTCTCTCTTACTCAGCTCTTACGATATAACAACAGCAATGGCAGCAAAAGTAAATCAAATCGAGTCCTTGAGTGAACTTACAAAACAACGGGAACAGAGCCGGAGAATATAGAAAACTATGTGCGGCATATACTATATAAAACTTACATACCTACCTAAGTCATACACATCTATACCTTCATTTATACCTAACCTGATCTACAACCGACATACTTTATAAATAGTACATATTAATTAATGGATATTTAAGTGAGAAACTCTATATATTACCTTAAAATAGGTAAAGATATATGTATACATTTAACATAAATACACATATACAGTTACCTACAGACCTATAATGTGGGTAGATAGTTTGTTTCAAAATTAAAAGGGTTTTGTTAATTCTTCGTACTCATTTTATCGTTTCGACAATGAACAAGCTATTTCATTTTTATAAAATTGACCTTAAGTATTTGCAATATAAGTTTCAATAAAATTTTGCTGTTGAACTCAGACATAATAAGTTCATATTTATGTTTTATTGTCAATTACGGTCATAAACGATATAAGCACTGTCAATTGACCTATTTATAGACAAACTATTGCAATTTAGTTTCTTCCCTTCAGGAAAAACTTATTTTTCCTAAGGAAAGGAACACGTAGACCAAATTGTTGAAAGTTGAGATTTGATACTTTGTTTTTAAATACTTAGTTTATTTTATCGTTATCAAATTGTACTAATTTTATATGTTTGATGTATTGAAAATAAATATTATTACTGTTCAGAATCTTAAAACATCAGGTTATGGGCCTTATCACGATCTAAATACAAAATAATAAGGAAATTTGTATTGAGAAAAGATGTCTGAAACGAAATTCAGTATTGAAAAGCTTCGGGGAAGCGAAAACTTCGAAGACTGGAAATTTTCCGTTGAAGCTTATTTCCAAATGAAAGGACTTTGGAAGGCTGTTTCTGATGGTAGTGAGACGGAGAAGGATGCAACGAAGCTCTTAAACGCAAAATCGGAGCTTATATTGCTTGTTGAAAGATCCATTTATCCTCATATAAGACATTGCAAAAGCGCTAAGGAGATTTGGGATTCTCTTCAGAAAATTTTTCAAGATTCTGGTCTTGTGAGGAGAGTTGGGCTCATCCAAAAGTTTTGTTCTACAAAATTGAAAGATTTCTCTACCGTAGATGCGTACGTTAACGATGTTTTAAATACATCGTACAAGCTCAGGTCTGTTGGTCTTAACCTAGATGAAGAATGGATAGGATCAATGCTGTTAGCTGGTCTTCCCGAAGAATACAAGCCAATGATAATGGGAATCCAAAGCTCTGGGATTCTTATCACAGGAGACAGTATTAAAACCAAACTTCTTCAAGACGTTAATTTGGATGCAAGTCAAGATACTGCTTTTGTTGGCAAGAACAAGAAAAACTTTGGGAATAAGAACTTTAAGGGTCCTAAATGTTACAACTGCAACGAATTTGGCCATATTGCTGCTAAATGTCCAAAAAAGAATAAGAACCATCAAGAAAAGAAGAATGCGATGTTAGGATGTTTTTCCGTCACGGCTCTTGACAAAGAAGAATGGTATTTCGACTCGGGAGCGTCAGCTCACATGTGCTCAAATAGTGCTTGCTTTTCAAGTAAGATGAAAAATCTTAACTCTGAGGTAATTGTTGCAAATAATTCAAAAATGCAAGTCGAAGGTATAGGTAAAGTCGATATGAAGGTATCTATTGGAAAATTCAAAGAAAGTGAGGTTGAATTTTTAGAAGTCCTTCACGTTCCTGACTTATGCATTAATCTTTTATCTGTCTCGAAAATTGTTCAGAAGGGTTTTTCAATGATTTTTTCCAAGAATGGATGTTTAGTGAAAGACCAAAGGGGTAATGTTGTTGCAACTGCAAGCTTGGTGAACAATATGTTCCGACTCAACAGACCACCCAACCAAAGTGCATATGTTACAAAAAATGTAGCTTCACACTTTGAACTTTGGCACAAGCGTGTTGGACATCCAAGTATTGAAACCACACAAGCTATGATTCCGAAAGTGGTGCAGAATATTGATTGCGATAGTTCAAAAATCAATTGCATCACATGTATCAAAGGTAAAATGGCACGCCTGCCGTTTAACTCAATTGGTACCAGAGCAGAATCAATATTAGAACAAGTACACACAGATCTTTGTGGTCCGATTGAACAAAAATCAATTGGAGGTTCAGAGTACATGCTTCTATTTATTGATGATTTTTCAAGAAAAGTCTTTGCGTTTTTCATTAAAAGCAAGAATGAGGTAGCGGAAAAGTTCCTTGAGTTCAAAAATTTTGTAGAAAATCAGACTGGTAAAAAAATAAAGGCCATTAGAAGCGATAATGGAAAGGAATATTGTAATTTTAAGATGAAGAAGATTCTAGCAGATGCAGGCATTCAACATCAAACAACGGTTCCATATTCTCCACAACAAAACGGGTTGGCAGAAAGAATGAATAGAACCATAATCGAAAAAGCGCGTTGTCTTCTCATCGAGTCTGGTTTACACAAACGTTTTTGGGCTGAAGCTGCAAATACGGCAGTTTATTTAACGAACAGAACACCTTGCAAAGGTACAAAAGAAAAAACACCTGAAGAAATCTGGAGTGGAAGAAGAGTGAATCTGCAGCATCTTAAAGTTTTCGGTTGTCAAGCAGTTATTCACATTCCAAAAGAAAAGCGGAAGAAACTCGATGCCAAAGGAAAAGAAGTAATTTTAATCGGATACTGCACACACTCAAAATCATATCGCTTCTATGACGTTAAGAAAAAAAAAGTCATAATAAGTCGAGACGCAGTTTTCCATGAGCAAATTTTTCCAAAAGATGGTGAGACAAACGATACATCTTATTGTGATATTTTTACAGGATATGATTCAGTGGGGAATGAAGACGAAATTCCATCAGTGAATTCAAGCAATGAAATATCAATCGAAATAAGTGAAGAAACGGCAAGTGAAAACAGTTTTTTGGATGCCCAAGATGATTTCATTGTTGAAGGATCTTCAGAAGGAATCATATCTGAGAGAGAAATAAGACAATCTACCAGAATAAGAAATCCACCTGAAAGATACGGTTATCTATCGTACATGGCCAGCAACAATGATGAAGATCCAAAGACAGTCGCTGAGGCAATGAAGAGCGAACATATGTCTGATTGGAAAAAAGCAATGAACGATGAATATACAGCTCTTTTGAAAAATGGCACTTGGGAAATAGTTTCTTTACCAAAAGGAAAGAAAGCCATAAATTCCAAATGGATATTTAAGACGAAAAAAGATGCAAGTGGTAATGTCGAAAAATATAAAGCTAGATTGGTCGTAAAGGGGTATTCGCAACGTCAAGGGGTCGATTATCAAGAAATATTTTCTCCTGTCGTAAGGTACACGTCCATTAGGGTACTTTTAAGTTTGGCTGTACGATATGATTTGGATATCGATCAAATGGATGTTGTGACTGCTTTCCTGCAAAGTGAACTTAACGAAGAAATTTACATGAATCTCCCTGAAGGTTTTGAAAATGTTCAAAATAAAGTATGTAAACTCAAGAAATCACTGTACGGTCTCAAACAAGCTAGCAGAGTTTGGAATAAGAAATTGGATAAAACTTTAAAGAAAATTGGACTTAAACAATCAAAAACCGATCCGTGTATTTATTACAAGACAAACAGCACAGATAAAACTTTTGTCGCTATTTACGTAGACGATATACTGATTTTTACAAATAACAAAGATGAAAAAAGAATTATCAAAGAAAATTTGGCTAAGTCATTCGAGATGAAAGATTTTGGAGAAGCTAAATTTGTGCTTGGTATGCAAATAACTCGCGATCGAGAAAAGGGAAAGTTATGGATAGACCAACGGACATACTTAAAGAATATTCTCAAGCGATTCAACATGGAGGATTGTAATCCGGTATCCACACCCTTAGATATTAACCAAAAGCTTATAAAAGAAACACATCAACAAAGCATACACGAAACTGATTACATGAAAACCGTTCCATATCAAGAAGCTATTGGAAGCATTTTATATGCAGCACAAGTAAGTCGCCCAGATTTATCCTTTGCAGTGGGGGCTTTATCAAGATTTAATAATAATCCTTCAAAATCTCATTGGATAGCGGTTAAACGACTTTTCCGTTATATAAAAGGAACAATAAATTACAAGCTAGAATACACTCGAGACATTGAAGGATGTTTAGAAGGATTTTCGGATGCTGACTGGGCTAGTGACTCAGATGACAGAAAATCAACTACAGGTTATCTCTTTAAATACCAAGGAGGACCTATTTCGTGGAATGCAAAGAAACAACCTACTGTCGCTCTCTCCACCACAGAGGCTGAGTATATGGCCTTAGCCTCAACATCTCAAGAAGCACTTTGGCTTCAATCTTTATTGCGAGAACTAATTAATTGGAATCAAGAACTTATATTGCAATGCGATAACAAGAGTGCAATAAACATATCTAAAAACAACGTTTATCACGCACGTTCAAAGCACATCGATATAAGGCATCATTTCATTCGAGATCTTATAGAAGATAATAAATTAAAAGTAGAATATTTGAAAACTGAAGAGATGCCTGCTGATGTTCTAACCAAAGGACTCCCTGCTACAAAACATAACAACTGTTGTACTCTCATTGGTATAAAAGTATACAAATCTAGTGGGGGTGTTGAAAGTTGAGATTTGATACTTTGTTTTTAAATACTTAGTTTATTTTATCGTTATCAAATTGTACTAATTTTATATGTTTGATGTATTGAAAATAAATATTATTACTGTTCAGAATCTTAAAACATCACAAATGGACAAAAGATTATGTTTTGCAGGGATTTAGGTTAATGAGTGCTAGATTTTGAATGTTGATACGACATTTAGATTTAATTTTCAAAAGCACAAATCAGAGGGCCGATTCCAGAAAGCGCGGCGGATCGCATTGAAAGCGAAAATTCAATTTCGACCGTCTTCGCTTTGAGTTAATTTCAAAAGCGAACATGGAAGAAAGCGATCCTTCCATTTTTCCAGCTTAAATGTGAAATATTTCCAATCCATTTCCAAGATATTTTCCAATTTTCCATTTATTTGTCAGCTGTTTCCAAAAATATGACATTTCCTTCCACTAAAACTAATTGTTTTTCTCTGAAAAAAGTATCTTAATGTTTGTAGTTATATTTTAATATTATTGTTGGTTTCAAGTAAACAAAACTAGTTTTCAATGGACTCCATAAGTGTTTTTTTAAATGCAGAAAGAGAAGAAGCAAGAAAAGAAGCTAATTATTTAAATATTCAAAGAAAACTATTTAGAAGTGGGCCTTCGCCTCTTGATGTTCCCCCCAAAGAGTGTGTATTTAATTATCTTTTTCCAAATTAAATTTTTTTAATGATTTTTGTTCAATAAGGTTTATAAAATTGTTTCGACTATCGCGAGAAGCATTTGTGTACGTTTTTGAAGAAATCAAAGATGATTTCAAACGAGAAAACACTACCTCTTTGCCTTCAATACTCAAGCTTGCCGCTACATTGCGATTTTTAGCGGAAGGTTCGTACCAAAAGAGCGTTGGGCAGGACTACCGAATCGCTCCTTAATCAAAAAAAAAAAAATTATTTCGTTAAATATTCAACAAAAATAAGTAATTGATATCTTTAATTTAATATATTTAAAAAAAAAACACAAATAAAACTTATTTTTGTTTACATTTTGTTGCAATCCGCCACTATCACGCCTGTCGCTTTCAAAACCCACTAGACGAATGACATTTTGTTGGAAAGAACTTTCGCTTTCCAAATGGAAAGCGAATCGCTTTTGAGAATATAAAAACACAAATCCGCCATTAAAAGCGATCCGCCGCGCTTTCTGGAATCGGCCCTCTGGACGATAGTTAAAAAAAGGCTGTACTCGAACCAACAAAATTTATTAAATTGCCAAAGTAAAATTTTGGCACTGACAGTTAGGACTTCCTTTTCAAGCCACAGTATTCCGAGACAGTAAACCAATTTATAACTTTAAATAGGAAGTAATTGTAATGGGTCCGATTTGTCGAATTGAAAACTTTGACAATTCTCGACGTTTCAAGGTCCCTGAAGTCGAAATAAAAGATTTTTAGAAAAATGTCTGTGCGTGCGTGTGTACGTATGTACGTCCGTATGTCCGTACTTCCGTACGTCCGTACGTTCGCGACGTTTTTTTCGTCGTCCATAGCTCAAGAACCAGGAGAGATATCGACTTCAATTCAAATAAATGTTGTTATACAGATAATAAGGCAGAAAGATGTAGAAAGGGCTCTCCACAAAATTGCGTGGGTGGTTTTTTTTACCAAAGCATGTTTAAAAAAAAGGTGAACATTTTGGTTAACCCTAAATATCTCATGAACCAATTATGCTAGAGACTTGAATTAAATTTTATATTATATATTGTAACGTGATACAAAACGGTTATATTTTTGGAAAAAAAAATCCAATTAACGGTTTTTTTTTATAAATCAAAAAAACTGAAAAAAAAAATTGTTTCACCTCGAAAATTTTACGACTAAAATATGATTTCATCTCCAAAACAATTTTGTGCAACGAAGAATAATGTTTTTGACATCTGATAAAATTTTGAGAAAAATCTAATTGACAGTTTTCTTACAAAAAATAAAAACCTAAAAAAAACATTACTCAAAGTTGGTAAAAATTGAATTTCGACTCAAATATCTTTTCAAAACTTAGAAATTAAGAATTAAAACTTATTTTATCTTATAAGAAATATTATTTTCAACATTTTAAAAAATGTTGAGAAAAATCGTACTGACAGTTTTTTTACAAAAAATAAAAACCTAAAATAAAAACCAACAAAAGTTGGTAAAAATTGATTTTCGACTCAAATATCTTTTCAAAACATTAAGATATTGGCTTTAAACTACTTCTATCTTTTAAAAAATATTGTTGTTAACATTCAGTAAAATTTTGAAAAAAATCTAATTGACAGTTTTTTTACAAAAAATTAAAAACCGAAAAAAAAAATTAACAAAAGTTGGTAAACATTGATTTTCGACTCAGATATCTTTTCAAAAATTTGAGATAATGGCTTCTAACTAATTTTAACTTATAAGAAATATTGTTTTCAACGTTAAAAAAAATTTTGATAAAAATCGATTTGACAGTTTTTTTTACAAAAAATAAAAACCTGAAAAAAAATTTATAAAAGTTGGTAAAAATTGTTTTTCGACGTAAATATTTTTTCAAAAATTTGAGATTCAGTAATTTTTTTATAAAAATCCAACAGTCCGTTTTTTTATAAAAAAATAAAATCTTCAAAAAATAGTACGCAAATTTGGTAAAAATTGATACATATAGACAAACTTTTAAGCAAGACAAATCGACAGACGGGATGGGAAGTTATCAGCGTTGGTCGCATCCCAGCCTCTTCTTTACTAATGGTTTTTACTGGTTTTTTTTTGGTCTTAAAACAAAACGACTAATGCGAATTTACTCAAAAACAGTAATTCCGCAATCTAGGGGTGATTTTTTGTGTTGAGTCATTTGAGACTACAAAGTATTAACATTAAGGACTGACATTTCACGTAATTATTTGGTTGTCATTTCCAAAAATGTTCAGCTTAACTGTCAGCTGTGTGTCCAATTGCATATGACAGTTTAAAACTGTCATATTGTAGAAGTTACAATTGTCAAAATACCTGCCATTTATTCAATCTGTACAATTTATGATATATGATGTTTTTTATAAGAGTTATTGTTAATTAGAGTTGCAGAAAAGAAAAATGCCGATAGCCTTGAAATTGTGCAGTGTACAAAAACTACGCCCTTCACAGATCACAATTTGGTGAATTTTAGGTCGTGACTTGGCTGAAGTCGAACGACCAAAGACAACGAAGTGTGTTCTTATTTCTTTGAGAACGGCAACATCGTCAATGCCATTACCATTAAAAAACATCCTTAGACTTGCAGAATTCCATATTGCCTTTCAAGCAGAGGTAATTGCAGTAGTTTCTTAAGGACCTTTCTTTTTACAATTTGGTAAACGAAAACCAAAAGTTACAACTAGTAAGAAAGTGTCGTATGGCGCTACGTTTACTCGGCTTCAATACGGTTTATTTCCGTTAGTTCACAGGATATTGACAGATATGGAAGACCGGACTACTTGTTTATCCACGTCAAACAGGGTTTCAAGGATTTTGACTTATTATTTTCAAAGCAAAAACAAGATACCTTTTACATCATTGTCATCAGACCCAACTATCCCTATTGATCGGTGTCCGACAGGGTACCCTCATGAACAGAATAAATCAGCTGATTTACGTAGAGGGTATAAAGTTGAGGAGACGGAAGAATACCCGTGGCATGATGGTTAGTGCAGTGGACTGTCATGGCAGAGGTCTTGGGTTCGATCCCTGCCTGTGCCATCAAAAGTTTTTTTCATGGATACTACCTCTTGCAAAGAATTGACAAATCCTCCAAGAGTAATTCTTGTCATGAAAAGTGCTTTCTCAAATTAGCCATTCGGATTCGGCTTAAAACTGTAGGTCCCCTTCATTCCTGACAACAGGAATGGTTGAGAGACGTAAGTCACTAGGCCCTAGTTCTCAACGGACTGTTGTGCCGCCTAATTTATTTGTATTATAGACGGAAGAATACACCTTTTAATTTCTTTCCAAATGCCCAAACTTAAAGAAAGAAAATGGACAATATACTTTTAAGATGACCTATGTGACGTCTCATCTTTGCTATTGAAGGACATTCTGAAATTCTGTGATAGGTGCCATCAGCCCATATTCCACATTTCACATACTCGTAGTACGGCCAAAGAACGAAGAGAATTACGGTTCAAACATTTTTTGATTTTAATTTCATAAGACACGGAAATATACATTTTTCTAAAACAATGTATCATAATATGCTGTCACGGTACATGGTCTTATGTTCAATCCCTGTCTGTGACACCTAAAGTATTTTTTGTTTTTTCACGGGTACTGCCAAGAATGGTTGAGAGTTGTAAGTCAAAGCCCTAGTTCTACCCGGACTGTTGTGCCACCTAATATATTTACTTTTTATGTAAAATAAATTCTAATATGATCAACTGGTACCCCTCACCATTTATACCCTATTTAATTAAGTCTAGACAAAAAACCTTTGTGGTGGATTTGGGGAGAATTTGGACATGCTACTAAGGATTTATTTTATCAATTAATTATTTGGACCTTATACCCTATGTTTCGAAAAATTTTCAATAATGAACGCACAATACATGCGACCGATATGTCTTTATATAACATATGTTTATGACCTTTTCAATACCTAATGTCAAGAAGGTCAAATGTCAAAGTTTGTTCTACTTAATAGTTTCTTTAACACCAATTGACTTGGTTTTTCACTTAACATTTAAATCGCACAAAAGTTAAAATGACTTAATAAGCTAATTAAATTAAGACATTTAAGGTGCCTTTGCTTATACACTTTTGAGTATAGATGTTTTTATAAATAAATGTACATATGTATGTACACATAACTTAAATAAACATCCAGTTTATTTTTAGAATAACTAGAGTTGGCCTCGTGTTACTTAATTATTTATTTTGGGTATCAATGATGTGCATATATACAAGAGATAGGATTTGTTCTTTTTATTGATTTTAATGAAATTCCTTATGTAATGAATCATTTAAGGGACACCCACACTTTAGTTTCTTCAAATACTGTTTCTAAGAATGCTTTTTAAAATTCACTTATCTTTAAGCGTAATTAAGTATCGTTTTAAGCTTTAAATAAGCAAGTTTGGCAATATTACATTTTCGGGTAATTTTTACTTTTTCCTGAAATTAAACATGTGATGGATTAAGTAGGTTGGTTTAAAAAAGGGTGTTTCAAAACCAAAACCCAATCCATTGAGACCGATATTTCAATGCACTTAAAGGGTACTTTTGAATAATAAAGTACATATAAAAGAAAGTCTTGTTCTATATTTGGAATGAGTATATATAGAATTCCAAAACTTTCATAATACCCCCATCCACAGGTTATGTAGGTAGGAAAGGCCTTAAAAACTTACAACTGATTTAGATAATGTTCCTTTTACTTTCAAGAGCAATCACTTAAAATATATTTCTTCTTTTTTTCATGTGTGTGTAAAGATCCCATTAATGTGATGTATTTTTTATTTATTCCCAATTCAATACCCTCCCTCCTCCCCACACTCCCCCAAAAATACGAGTATAGGAAGGTATACAAAATATATCAAACCTAACACACTACTTAGTATTCCCAAAATACACTTTGTAAAATCAATTTTAATAAACCATATAACACACATTGTCCCCTATTGATGGTAATAATGTTATTTGCATTCAAAAATTTTTGTCTGAGTTATCCAAATCATCTTCCTTTTACTTTTTTGATGCTTTGTTGTTGTGTCGTTTTCATTTTAAAAATTTCTTCAAAAAAATTCCAAAGATGATGAAAAAAAGCATTCCATTCAACATTCATCCCTTTTCTTATAGAAGAAATGGATGGAAGGGAGTGGGGGTAGAAATAAAGGAGTTAGGTCCATTAAAAGGATGAGTTCTTGAGAAAGAGGAAATATATATGTACATTTGATAAAAAGGAATACCAAATAAGAATGCAAAAGATACAAGTAAAAGAGAAAAAAAAATATTCAATTTTTTAACCAAAAATCCATCCTTGAAAAAGATTTCAAAGGAATATATATCAATTCTTTTTTATTACCAATATCAATCATTCATTCATCCTTCCTTCCTTCCTTGTTTTCTTCTTTTTTTTATTTATTTACTTGCTTCATATTAGGGCACGAGTAGCAACAAATATTCAGACGAAAGGACGAGACGCAACGAGGGTTAAGGATTTTTTTGTTTTTGGGTGAAAAAATCCTTGTGTTCTTTTAAATTTTCTCACCTTGATGGAGTGACTGACCAGAGCGGTTCACATAGCTTGATGCTTGACCCTTAATTTTAAACCTAAAAACATTGAAGCCTTAAGAGCATGATATAGTATATCACAGCTCACCCAACACGTGTTCTAAATCGACACGAAAAAAAAAAAAAAAAGGATAAAAAGGTACACAACACATCCCTTTTTTGTTTTGTTGGGTGAGTAAAAAGTTTGGCTTTGCTATTTTTTGTTTTGTTTTATTTTTTACCTCCACCTTCTGCTCGAGACAGGATCTTGTGGTGAAAATAATTCCTCCTTTCCAATAAAATCATGTGTCTAAATTGTCTGGGAGCAGGTAGTAGTCTCTAAAAATAGGCAACTTTTATTTTTTGTTGTTTCATACAAAAATATAAACAAGGAACAACCAAAGGATAACTCAACGAAGTTTGAAAAAATAGCAACAAAAACTATAGAAAAAATATTTTTGGGGCTTTTATTTGAACAACAAATTCCAATGAATAACAAAATACTCTGGCGCATGAAGAAATCTCAACTAAAAAAAAAAAAAAAAAAAAAAATACACACATCCGGCTCGAAGGACCAAAAAACTTTTTCGAAAGTTTCTCTTTGCCTTTGCTACCAAGCGATGGTAAAAATTAGTTTGTGTGCATATGGCTTAGCGAGCGAGAGTCCTGCGGTTAGTTGTTTGCCTTCTAGAGAGAGATCCTTGTTGTTCTTATTACAGTGTTTCCTTTTCCGTATTTTTTTTTAAAGAGAGAGAAGAAGGAGAAAGAGAGTTTATATAGTGAACGCATTTTCATTCTGGCAATCTATTTGTGATTCAATTTCATCCTGAAAAGGACAACATTGAGAAAAGAAAACAAAATATAAACATTATTACCTGGAACTGAAGTTCCAGGATTTCTTTTGTAAAGGGATTTTAAAGGATGCAAACCTTCTAAGGAGAGGTTCTTGTAATTTATTCAATTTAACATCTTATTTACGCCTTGTTTTTTTTTTAAAGGAGTACCGAGAACCTATCCTTTGGAGTTAATGTTTTCTTGTTTGTTGGTTAACAAACTGTCTTTTTACCTAGAGGGCCATCAATTACTTTCATTTTCCTATACCTATGTCCTACACCAACCGTGTTTTTGTTTTCTGTTTTCCATATTCAAGGACAAAGGACGACAACGCAGTTAATGTGCTAGTTACTCAGAGAGATGGGAACACTTTTATGAGATACTACCATGCGATGTTTTCAGCCTTGTTGTTTTTTGTAAAATGTATACTATATTTAAGAAGGATATAAAAAGTGATATATGCCTGCGAAAAGCGTCACTTGTTGCGGGCAGATTGGTAGTGTATCCTGGTTCACATCAGACGACAAAAAAGGGCGCTTAAGTGAGGGCTTATAGCTGGGTCTATATAGACTATATAGAGACGAAGATGATCCACTTCGTTTGTGTCAATGTCAGAAAGGGAAGATACTTGGCCTTTTGTTCAAAGACTTATGTTTATTCTCGTTCTTGTTGTTGGCCTTGTTGTTTTTGTTGTATTTATTTATTATGTTTTTTTTTCTTTTTTTTTAATGGAAACAGCTTGGTTTATAGCGTTTGATATTTGGCAATGTGTTCATTGGTTTTTAAGGGTTGATATTATGATATGGGGAGCTATAAGAAATCGATCTAACAAGAGTTTAGTGGTATATTATTGACATTTATTTTTATTTTTATTTTGTGGGAAAGAAAGTTAACGATTTTGTGGTATTTAATAAGAAGACAAACGATGACATAAGTTTGAGAATGAGAATAAGAATTTCATATAAACAAAATTATATTGATTAATGGAAATATATAGTGTGTTTTTTTGGTCATTAGTTATACCTGCATAAGTGTCATCCACATCGTTGTAAACAAGAATAATTAATTTTTGTGTTAGAAAATCGATTGTTTTAACAATGGAATTTATTTGGTTATATGGAAAAGAATTGTTTTTTTATTTGTAGAAATAAAGATAATAAAAAAGCACTTTCAGAGAATTAATTATATCATTTAGATTGTGGTTTTGTGTTATGTTTATATGGAATTTATTATGAGGAAATATAAGTCGCTATGCGGAAGGAAACATAAAAAAAAAACTAATTAGAAGGGAAACTTGTAGAGACATAAAAAAATATGAGTCATATTTTAAATACATAAAATAGAAAGCTGATAGGTTGGATTTGTGTTTTCTGACTTACTAGAAATTGAAAATAATGTACAAAGACACAGCAATGCCTTCAAGTATACATAGCTATGAAATTTCCTTTAAATTGCTATTGGATATTATAACAAAACATTTAAAAAGTCTTCCCATAATGAAAATTGAGAGTAACCTAGCATAGGTGTGTTTTTTTTGGTAACACAAAGTTAGTGCAGTAATTCAAGTACATGTTCTTCAAATTTTAATTTATCTTATCTTCCTAATATAATAAATTAATATATATAAATTATGTGTCACGTTGTTTGTCCATGATGTAGGAGTCCAACTACTTAACCGATTATAATTAAATTTGTGCACCGTGTACAGTTGGATCCAACTTGAATGAAAGGATAGCTAACATCTTTATATAATATTTATGATCGCCATATTATTTAATTGCAAATAATTTGTCTATTATTTGATGATTATATTAAATAGTGTACAACAATGTAATATGACGCAAAACGTTTGACACAGCAAAGCGTGGCTGGGTCAGCTAGTTTGCTATAAATTAAGGTGGAAATAACAACAGGTTTTTTTGTATATATATTGTGCGCGCAGTAAAAGGGTTATGAATACCCTTATAATAATTAGACAGAGTGCGAGCAATTAGAAAAGCAGGATAGAATTAGAAAGGGGAAACCCATACGCATTAGTTTTGATGGTGTGAACATTATATTGAGTGGAAAATGTTGAGCCTGGTAAAGTTTCACATTCGTGTAGTGCGGCTGAAGAAATTTTGCTCAAGCTGATGAGCTTTCCTGGAAGTAAAACGGGTATTACGATTGAATTTTTTGAGGGGAAGGAATGCAACTGGATATTTCAATAGAGCATTGTTTATAAAAACATCAATTAAACAATGATGAGACCTTGTTGCGGTGTTCAAGAGAAGCAAATGTTTCGGTTAAAGAAATATTTTTTTTTTATAACTAACGGGCTCTAAGTTAATACCCTCAACATGTTTAAAATTTAAACACAGTGCGAGCTTTAGGAAAATAAGAAAGGATTAAGGTATCCCCGTTTTGTTCTGAAGAGGTGTTCTTCAACGCTAGCAAAACCACTGCGTAAGCGTTTTCATCTGTCCTACTCCTCAGGTCTCGTTCCGAGCGGATGGAAAACCGCATTTGTCCAGCCTATCCCCAAAAAAGGCGATTCTTCCCCACCCTCCAATTACCGACCGATTGCACTTACGTCCCTTCTTTCAAAGGTCATGCAAACGCTGATTAATTATCAGCTCAAGAAATATCTTGAAGATCGAAAGCTTCTTAATGACCGGCAGTATGGCTTTCGAAGCAATAGGTCCACTGGTGATCTCATGGTTCATCTCACCGAACAGTGGAGCAAATCTTTACATCGCTTTGGAGAAAGTAAGGTTATTGCACTTGATATTTCAAAAGCATTTGATAGGGTTTGGCATCAGGCTCTCTTATCGAAAATGCGTGCTTTTGGTTTTCACGAATCCCTGCTTCATTGGATTAGTAATTAAATTTCGAGTCTGAAAACCACAAAATAAATGCTGGTGTACCCCAGGGCTCTGTTCTATCTCCAACACTCTTTCTCATTTTAATTAATGATCTCCTGTCTGCAACTTCTAATCCAATACATTGTTTCGCTGACGATAGTACTCTTAGCTTTTCATATTCGTTTTCAGATTCGCATATCACATCCCTCTTCTTCGGATGTGGAACTGCAACGACAAAATATGATAAGTTCATTAAATTAAGACCTAAACAGCATTGTACAATGGGGATTAAAAAACCGCGTGGAATTTAATGCTTTGAAAACACAATGCTCTCTTGTATCGTTAAAGCGAGATACACCCCCTTGCCATTATCCATGATTTATTGGTGATAATACCATAATAGGATCATTTACGTCGCTCGAGCATCGTCGTAAAGTTTCCTGTCTCACCCTCTTTTACAGTTATTTTAACGGTTTATGCTGTAGTGAAATAGCCAGCTGCATTCCTCCCCTTAAACAGTTCAACCGTAATACTCGCGCTTCTAGGAATGCTCATTAGTATACCCTCGGGGCCAACTTCGGTCGATCCGTCAAGTACAGAGATTCGTTCTTTAGCCGTACTACACGAATGTGGAATGCCTTACCACACTCTGTCTTTCCCAGCCATTCCAATATTCAGGAATTCAAAACCAATGTGCACCGACACCTCCTTTCAACCCCTCCCTCCCTTTCCTAGTGCTCACACTTCGTTACATAATAAGGGTAGTAATATCCCCTTAAGTGTGTGCTTATAATAAAAAAGAAAAAAAAAAAGAGGAGATACCAGAGCACATTTTTCTTGAAGTTTTGAATATCAAAATGATAGGGAAAAACAGAGTTTTTAAGCATTCCTCATTTTAGATGTCCGGTTAAAAAAAGAATCTTTTTTTAATCTTTTTTTACTTGACAGTTCGTCCAAAATGCAGCTCAAGGTTACACTGATGAGCATTCTTAGAAGTTCGAGTATTACGGCAGATTTGTTTGAGGGGCGGGGGAATGTAACTGGCTAATCCGACATAAGACTGTTTTAAAAAATACCGGTAGAACAACGAAAGGCATGAAACATTGCGGCAGTGTCCTAGTGACGTAATTGTTTCGGCTATAGTTCTATCGCCTATCATTTTCAAATCACTTTTTTGTATGCTGTCAAAAAGACTTAAACTTGTTTTAGGGGCACCTGGCCAAAAATGCGAGTTATCGTTTTTAGAGCTCTCTTTTCAATTGTATGAAAACGACTTAAGTACGTTATTGAGACACCAGCCTAAATATGAGAATTATACTCGAGTTTCAGACGAATAAAATCATTGTTAATTATAGCCATATCAGAAGGGTTTAAAAAACTTCTTGCATCGGTGGAAAAAACCTAAACACTTAGCATTTTTAGCTTACTCCACAAGAGATAATTTATGTGATAACTAGAACAGAAAACTGTTCAATCTCCTCGATGCAAGTACCAATCATGGATAGTGACATTGAGTTTTCGAAGCATTAAATTCTACACGGTTTTTGATTCCCCATTGTATAATGCTGTCAAGATCAGAATTGAATGAGCTTATCATGCGCTGCCGTTGATAGTCCAAATCGAAAGGACAAGGAAGGGAATCTTAAAACAAATATGAAAAGCTGAGGGAACTGTCATCAGTGAAACAATTAAGTGGGTAAAAAGTTTCAGACAAAACCTTGCACAAAATAGATAAAATCATTTTTTGTTTGCAGCACTTAACTGCCTCCTACATTTCATAATCCGAAACTCTTCCTTCACTAAAATATTTTTACTGATTATTGACTTATTTTCGTTCACTAATCCATTGCTTTTGTTTGTAGTCTTAGATTTTGTGATGTAGCTTATTCGATTTCCACAAAAAACACGGATCATAATATTGAATTCATATCTGTCAAACGGCTGTCATTTATTCAATTTCTTTCGTCAAATCATTATGATTAAATATCGAAAATGTTGTCTTTTTTTAAATGGAGCTAAAATCACTGGTTTAGTCAACTATTAACCAGCACCTGTATTCTCGTGCAAAAGAATCCAATCCAGTCGATCGCAAGAACTCGATCTTTCGAAGAATGCAAATGCAAAAACCTTTAGGGCTGAACCAGGATCTAGTATGAGTAATCATAAATACGATGTTTGCTCACTGAGTGATGTGCTTTGAAACAAACTCTATATTTTAATCCGAAAATCAGTCTCAACGTGAACAAAATAAGTATAACTATTTTCTTTTTTTCTGAATTGAAGGATATGGACGCCAGCGGCAACAAAGCTTGTTAAGTTAATTCTTGGATGCTATTAAGTAAGATCGGTTGGTCATTTAGTTTAGTTACCCTTGTGAAAGGTACCTTTTTAAATTTTCTTCACACTATTGTATTCTGACTCAAATAAATGAGAATCACGGAGAACGAAGTTTCCTTCAATATTAATTAATAAATTCAACTAATCTAAGGGAATAATCTGTGTGAGCACAGCTGTTGTTTATTTGAAAATAAAAATCGCCTCAATATTGATGAAAGTTCTTAAGATGGCTTTACCCTTTTACTCAAATAAAATTTTAGGGGGAATGAACTGTTGACGATATTTGCAAGCAAAACGTTCCTTAAAAAATATGAAGAGATCAAAGCATTGCTTAATAGATTTTTAAGTTTTTTCATTGTTTTGCTCAGTATATTTGTATGAAAAGGAGATTTTTTTGATGAGATTTTGTAAGGGGTTATGAATACCCTTATGATGATGTTAAAACTTAGGAATAGGGGCTAAAATTAGAGGTTAATACTTCTAAATGTCTACACAAGAGTGAGAAATATTCCACCACCCGGATAAAGCATTCCGCTTTCGTGTAGTGCAGCTAAATTAAGAACCTTTTAGTATTCCTAGAAGTATGGGTAATAGGGTTAAATTTTCTAAGGGGAGGAATACATCTTTCAATTTCAGCAGAACATGAAAACAGCGATTACAAACTGAAATTAACATATTTGTTTAGTGTTATTAAATCCGGCTAAGTGTCAAAGAAACTTCTTGAAATTGCGGTATTAATACCTTTATATTGTACCTATTTAAAGACATAGTTTTTTTTCCACTTAAGCCATTAAAGTTTTTATTTTTATTTTAAGCAGAGACCAATAGAATTAAAGAACGATCGGAGTTATTCGAACACTGAAAAAAAAAACATTAACTTGAACAAAAACTTAAGAAAAAAACTTGTAGCCTTAATGTCACGCACTAATTAAAACACATCCAAGCTAAATCTGATTTGTGAAACAACTCCTTTTTTTGTAAACAATAATTTAATCTTATTAAAAGAATTTCAATCAAAAAGTAAAAGTAGTATTAAAAAGCATAACGCAATTGTTATGAAAGAAACTAGGTAATTAAATTAAGTTATAGCTGAAACTAAAACTATTGATATAAAATATAAAACTCAAGGACAAGAAAGTCAGCAATAAACTTTACTTTAATGTCCTTATCAGAACACGTTATATTCCACAATAACCACGTATAAATCATTTTAATTTAAACAAACCAAAAAAACATCAAATAGTTTCATGGCTAAGTTATAGGTACCTACAAAACTATACAATTTATAGACTCGATTTGGCACGAAATGGTCACCCTATTCGTGCTATATGTATGTTTGAATAGTCCAATATAAGTCCTGATAATTTTGCAATTAATCCACAAGAATAAACTTCTAGCAACAAATTTGTAGGTTTTTCTTTTGCTTTTCTCGTCGGCGGCCGGTGGCGCTGGTGGAGTTGGTTTAAGTTTTCATTTTCATAAAAAGAAAACAAAATATAACCACTAGAATATAACGGAACGGAGCAATAAAAAGCAAAAAAAAAACGCTCACAGCTCGATTCATAATTTAAGCAGAACACGATGTATGTACATAATAAAAATACTCAGACAGCAATTATATACAGCTTCATGAAACTGAGACATAAATCATTGAAACAGTACGAACCCATTAAGCGTCACTCCACATAAATATGGCTACCAGCTAGCAGCTAGCAGCTACGAGCTCCCAAACATACAAGCGAGTGAGAGAAAAAGTTTGAATGATAAAGTGAGTGAGTGAGAAAGTTAACATAGAAACAAAAACGCACCCGTAAAATTAATGGTCACACCAGCCTTCAACCGCACACCAACTCCCCTTCAATTGCTATTCTGGGCGTTTGAAGAAAAAATCAGCGGGGTTAGCTGACTGAAGTTGGCGCCAAAAAAATAATAAAACATCAACAACTCTACTGGCTATACAGTATACAACAGTACACCGCAGGATTCTCCTGTATTTATGTTCTCGCTTTTCTCGACAAGGATTCTATGGGGCGGAAATAATTTTCATATTTTTCTCTTGATTTGCAGAAAGCAAAACAATCCCAAGCCAAGTCAGCCGTGCTATAAGCTGTGGTGTAAAGTAACTGTGACTGTGTGATATGATATTGTACGCTATAGCTTGCAGAAAAAGTTACCGCTGTGCTGCACTAACTATACGACTGACTATATGCATGCCGCGCTGTTACAGACGGGCATCGCATCGCATCGCATAATGCAACTTGCAAGGACCCACAATTTCAATCCTATATATAGATATTGCAGCGGGACCAGTATTGTATAATTAAGCTGTCCCAATGAGAATGAGAAGTGTTATCACTTGTCTGCC
Source organism: Eupeodes luniger (assembly GCA_951509635.1). NCBI lineage: Eukaryota > Metazoa > Arthropoda > Insecta > Diptera > Syrphidae > Eupeodes > Eupeodes luniger. The sequence continues at coordinate 257,133,676 of OX608073.1, forward strand.
TTACTAGTTCCGCGTATAGCACCAACGAACGTTTTTGTTGGTTATATGATCTATAAGCCTTTTGTTAGCGCCTTTAAATAATTCCGCCGCGATGGAAGGATATTTATTCCTTTTTTGTTGTTGTTGTTTATGTTGCCTTCACTTTTTCATAGACCATGCTGGGATAAATGATATGAAAAACAAAACATTTATTGTATATTGTGGCACAGAGAGTATAGAAAAAGGGAATTATATAAAAACTCATGACAGGAAGAATTATTATGTTGGTTAATAAGTTTTATGGGCATTTACACGAGAGTATTTACAGTTTACACGAATAGCGATACCTTAAGGAGTGATGCAATGCAGGAAACTCATATTAAAATTTGTAGAGAATTCATGTAAATACTTATGTATTAAGTCTTATTTTAAATGAAAATTAATAGCTACTTTCAATAAGCTTTTAAAAGAGCCTTAATTTAAAACGGTTTAGAAATAAAATAACACGGCTTTGACAGTTGGTATGAAAATTAAATGACAAGAAAAGTTTTAAGATCCATAAAAAAATAAATTATAAGGTATTTCACTTCATAAAATTTATGATTTGGCTATATTTAAATATTTAAAAGCTCCAAATGGCTCGCAATCATTAGAAACTAAATCACGCAAAGTTACAATTTTTAGCAAGTCAAATCAAAATTACTTAAAGACTGAACTATTTTTGTCAAAAACACTCTTTATGAAGATATAAATCTTTCGTACGTATCACCCTCCAAAACCCATTTGTTTACATTGTTGTATTTTTAATGGGGACAAATTCAACGAGAAAAATTGACATGTTTTCACGCCGTACATAAAATTAACTACATCAGTTTTTAGGGGAATTATCATAAATTAGAGGAGAAATGACCACGGTTGCCACTTGAAAAAAAATTGTAGACCAAAGCTGAAAATACAAATGACCAATCGTACCCAAAAAAGGACCAAAATAATTTGTGTCCGCAATGGCTTTTAACTTTCCATAGAAAGTTATTGTAATCGGTCCGATTTCTTGAATTGAAAATTTTGACATTTCTCGACGTTTCAAGGTTCCTAGAGTCTAAATAAAAGATTTTTAGAGAGATGTCTGTGCGTGCGTGTGTACATACGTTTGGGAAGAATAACATTTTTGACATCTGGTAAAATTTTGAGAAAATCGAATTGACATTTTTTTACAACAAATAAAAACCTTAAAAAAACATTGGTAAAACTTGGTAAAAATTTACTTTCGACTCAAGTATCTCTTCAAAAATTAAAAAAAAATTTGGCTTTAAGCTAAATTTATTTCACAAATTTATTTTTTCCGACATTCCGTAAATTGTGCATAAAAATCCAACAGTCAGTTTTCTTCATAAAAAATTAAAATCGTACGCAAATGCTACGAAAATTTGGTAAAAATTGGTTTTCGACTGAAAATATCGTTAACAAGGACAGATATTGAAATCAAACTATTTCATCATACTCAAAATATTGTTGGTAATTTTTATTTTTTTTAAGAATAATTCAACTAACAATTAGCAAATCACTAAAGCCCACAAACCTTTTAAGCAAGACAAATTGGCAGACGGGATGGGAAGTTATCAGTGAGGGACGCACCCCAGCCTCTTTTTTTTAAGATCACAATATGTTAGCATTATGTCAAGAGATCGAATATTATCGCTAAATAAAATTAATATAAAATTAATTCAAACAAATGTTTTTGCAGGCCAAACGCTATGGTTATTTTTGTCATCTTGACGCTCTTTGGCCAGTTTTATATTATTAATGGTACCCAAAGTCTGCCTTTCGTTTTTATCAAAGTTAATTCAAAAAAATTCCTCTCAGCAGCAGCTGAGCTGTGTGGAAGAAACATCAAGTTATAAACGAACTAACTTAAATTTTGAAAACAATATTCATTTAAAGCGTTTTTATGATAATTGACCTTTTCCCAAAATTCTATGTATTTATTTTATTTTTGAGATTATAAAAGGAATAGAGTCGAGTTATTTTTTTACAATTTCTTAAAAAAGGGACCAAATGGAATAAAAAATTACATGCGAACAAGTGAGAAAATAATGACCAAATTTGGTCGTAAACGACCAAACTGGCAACCGTGGAAATGACACGCATACTTAAATGAGTTTATGAGTCTGATTTCCGGTTTAGCTTGTAGGCAAACCAAGATGGCTACCGATGATTTATATCTTTATTAGAGTTTTTTACTTGCGACATATAGGAACTATATGGCAAGTTTTGCATTCGTGCAAAATTTCGAACTCGAGATTTTAATCAAACATGATATTACGATGGTAGAGAAGTCGAAAAAAGTGGGTCCCGCGATTCCGTCCGGTCAATTTTGTCTGTCTGTCCACGCTCCTACAGCCTAAACCATTGGGTCGATTGAGTTCAAACTTGGAAGTTAAGGTTTTGAGCAGATTTGCGTTAGGCGTTTTTTTCATTTTTTTTTTAAGATCAAAACTAACAGTGGCCCCCATACAATTTTTTTGGTCAAAAAACGAAAATTCGAATTTTCTCAAAAACAAACCGATAGATTTTTTTTTAATTTTCTCTAAAATTTTATTTTTTAACTGGGCTTCTTTTAATAAGAAAACCATATTTTTGTATTGCTCAGGAAAGGTACCGCTCATAGAACCGTTTTTTTTGTTTTTTAATTTTCTCAGCAACTTTTGAACCGATTTCCATAATTTTTTTTTCTGAACGAGCTCTTATATTGCCTTAACAATATTTGATTATCAAAAGTGCAATTTTTTATTGTTTGGTTTTTTAAAAAAATATTGAAATTTTTTTTTTCAAAATTCTATATCTCAAAAACGGGTAAACATTTTTTTACGAAATTGAAATATAGAGCGTATATTTACAATCACTAAACAACTGCATATCAAAAATATTTTTAGAACAAAATTGAAAAATTTTATATAAAAAAAATTAATTTAAAAAAAAACCGCTCTAACGATTTTCAAAAAAAAAATTTGAAAAATCAAGGGTTTTTTGATTTATAAAATGGCATTTAAATTTTTGAAAACAAACTTATTTTTCAGGTAAAATTTTGAATCTTAAATTAGTTTTTTTTTTAAATTATTTTAACTGTATTAAATGTAACCCCCTCCCAAAAAATTGAAAAATGGAGGTTTTTTCGACAAATCAAATGGCATATATATCTTTGAATACAAACTTATTATTTTTCAGGTATATTTTTAAATATTATATAGATACTTTTTTAAACAGACTCTTTGCATACAGGAGCAAGTTCGTGCGACCCAGTCGTGCACTTTATTTGATTTTTGCTCTATGTGCATCTTTCTTCATACAGCGAATAACAGAATAAGAAAGATTGCATTCAGTTCAGAATCAACGCATTTTTATATACATAAGTGTTTTACGGGAATTTCTAACAGTGCGTCGGAGCACTTAACCCCTCTTTTTCCGAAAAATGTATGGATTAACCAGGTTGATGTTGGATTTCTGATTTTGGAAGTTCAAATGGTTTGACTATATTCAAAAATTTAAAAGCTCCAAATGGCTCACAATCATCAGATAAAAAAACGCGAAGTAAAAACTTATATTTAGTTAAATCATAATTACAACTGAACTATTTCATGTGCGTCTTTTTTCATTCAGCGAATAACAGAATCTAAGAAAGGCTGTATTCAGAGATTTAAAATTGTACATTTCCTTAATTCGCTGCGCAGAATCATTGCCGCCAACACTACCAATGACAAAAACACAAATAATGATCGTCTGGCATTACTGATATTGTCATTTTGTTTAGGCATTATTCTAAATTGAATGCACATACAAAAGAACGGAACGAAAACGAACATTTCGGAGGGTATTTAAGTGTGTTTTGGGTGCAGAGATGCTTTAAATCATCTATTTAAAATATTAATCTTTAAAACACTTCTGAATTTTATCATACAAAAAACAAACACATTGCAATTTCGGTCTTGTACTACAAACATCAAAATGCATTTAAAGTAACTAATACTTTTTAATATCATATTCATCTTAAAATCCGATATTTTTCGATAATATAATAATAATTTTCGTACCACTTCTTTTTAATTAATTAAGAAGGCACTTTGTTGATCATTCAAATCTCATGCAACTTAATTCAACTCACTGTTGCTAGCAACTATAATCAATTTAGGCTGCGGACAATTAATTCGGAAGTGGCGGCAATCTTGGTTTATTATTTTATATGTGGTCTCACACTTTTTATAACTCACTTCGGTAAAGTAACTGAGGTTCGAAATGGTTGTAAGCTGTTAAATTAACTTGTATGACTCCTTCGAATCTTGAACGAGGACACGGTGGAACGCATTTAACTTCAAACTTGATAGCTCGTGGCGGCCATACTGTTTTTTTTTCTGTCAAAAAATCTTCTTTTAATCATCATGACAAGTTACAGCTTCGACCCAATTTTGGTCGAAAAATAGTCTTCTGCGTTTACGCCCTAGTTTGCATAAATGGGTACGTGAATATGCGAAATTGCCGGATTTGGCAACTTATAGCCCTAAAGCTGTTGTTTAAACAGCGAAATTAAGTTTGAAATCGACAAAAATCAATCAAAATCAAATTAAATCTAAACATCTTTAATAATCAATTTAAGTACTCTTAACATAATGAACTAAAAATCCCAGGGATTCAAGTGTATAAAAGTTAATTTTAAATATCAGTTTGAAGAGCAAAAAAAATAATTAAATATTTTTCATTCTGGCTTCATTCTGTGATAAAATGAATTTTATATGAGAGTCTTATGTGGCTTAGCTAGAAAATAAATTAACACTCTTCTCTTTACAATTCATACAATAAAGTCAGGAGATACTTTTGTAACAAAAACAACAACAACAACAAATTACTATATATGTAATATGTATATATGAACATAAATGAAAACTAGTGTAATATACAATTCATATGAGTCTCCAGGCAACAGAATCCCATTCCCAAGTCCCCACTTGGTATAATATTCCCAACCGAACCAACAACCAACTAAAGAGCTCATACCTAACCTACCTTTCCCTACCTTAGGTATTTACCTAGTTCTAGAGTCTGTAGTACATATTACTAAAAATTCCAGCTTGGTGCAATTTTCCAAATGACTGTGTCATAAAAATTAAGGTAAAGAGCGTCAGCGGCACGAGCTTACAATATTGCTTTACGTATATAGCAAGGTAAGAGAAGGTATTATAAGGAATATAGGATAGGTTAGGTATTCTGCTGTCGCGAAAGGTGTCCCTGCTCTCTGTCTCTTCATATAAAAAAGGGAACACCAGTCTGTGTACTTCTGGATAATATTGCATGCATAATGAGCGTGTTCATAGGATACCCTTCCCTTTAAGATGACACTCCGACTATTACTCTGATGATGATGATGATGATGATGACGATACAAAAACAAAAAGCAGGTTAGGTGGCTGCCTTTAAGTGTAAAATAAAAACAAGCAGAAAAAAGTTCCTTGCACTCAAAAACTGTTGCAACAGAACTGAACACAGTTACTTAGCTTGATGAGCTTCTTAAAAAAAAGGGTAAAAAACTTGACAAAAACAAAGTTATAGTAGATAAAAGAATCAGAGTTAAACATAAAAAAAAGTTTTAAGTTTACAAAAACTTATTAAGGTACAGCTAAGAGGACCTTTAGAGATTATAGTAAAGCTTCTTAAAAACTAAAAAAAAATAATCTTCATGTGAAAACATAACAACAAATGCCATATTAATTGGTGGGAAGATGAACTCTGGATGGCATTCTTTCTTCCTAAATTAATTTAATAAAAACTAAATTTAATGTCCTCGTGGTATCACTTCTTGTTCTTACCTGGAATGGGTCCACAAACTCTGGGTATAATCTCTAAAATTGCTGAACAGGATGGATCTTCGAAGCATAATTGACGTGCTAATATGCAATTTAAAATTGCAATTGCTGCTTTAATGTTGGAACCTGTAATTAAATTAAATTTAAAAATAAATTGTTAGAAGGTGTTCTTTTTTAAATAAGAGGATAGTTAATTATTTTTAATTTTCTAAGGAACATTAAATATATTTTATAATATTAAACACGATGGATCTAGGTATGATCTGTATCTATTGTCATCTAACATTTCATAAATTGTTAAGTTTCAACTAACATATAGAAAACTTAAAATACAAACAATCAATAAAAAAAATCATTTCGGCGCTTGACGTTTATCGTAAGAGGCTACATTATATTTTTTCTTACTGGAATAACCGATATAAGTTTCTTAATTTCATTTAAGACTTTCCTGTTTTCAATTGCTTTTTGCTGAATAGAACCATCGAATTACTTCATCTGAACTCACCCCAAAACCAAACATTGACATTTCAACGAACTAACTGAACATTTACATTAGCTGTGTTCACTGACGCTGTGCTGGACTGTTCTAGACAGAAAAGTACAGCTTTTTGCTGTTCGTTGAGGTTTTTTCTGTGCTGAACTGTTCTACTTTCCTGTTCATTGACAAACCTAGAACAGTTTAGAACAGGAATGCCAAAATCGAAGTTGTCATTTTTTTTTTTTTACGTTTTGATTTGGCTGTGCTTTGTGTTTTTTTTTCTCGTGATTTAAAAAAATTAAAATAAAGTTATTTTGCCAATTTGTTTAATTAAATAATTATAAAATAAATTGAAAAAAAAAATCACTATCGGTGTCTGAATACATTTTCATTTAGTATTATCTTAGCAATCACTTGATTTTCCATTTCAATAATTTTTAATAATATTTTTCACAGTAAAAACACAAAAAATGAAAAAAAATAAGCGAGAAACGAAAAATTCACACAATTTTCAATTTGTTTTGTTTTTTTTTTTTTTGACAACTGACGTTTAACTGACTATTCTAACTTGATCTGACGTTTCTCATGAAACTGTGCTGTCCTGTGCTGTTCTGATATAGACAAAACCTCTGTGAATACAACTATTAGGTGTTTTTCTTTTCAACATGTGCCCGATTACACGAGATGTTTTTTCGGTTGTTTCCTCTTTCGTCTTTTTGACAGATCGGGTGAGGGGTGTAGAAACGTAGGGGGAAAGAAGTCGTGAAAAGAGTTCTGAAAATTTATGGACTTTTTTTGGTTGAACTTTGACGTTTATGCTTTGACAACCAATAAAAAAAAACAAAATGCATAATTTACAGCTATAAGTTCAGTTTTCCAGAGTACGGTGTAGTAAAGGCAAATATAAACGTGAAATAATGTAAATTTAATTATTTATTTAAACGATTTAAGAAATGTGGACAAAATTGTCAAACGGAAGTATTATTAACGCTGTTTCAAAGTTGGCCCAATTTGTATAACAAGCTGAACAAAAATTATAAAAATAGAAATAAAAGAATTGAGGCACTTGAAATTATTCGAAAAGAGCTTTTAAAAATCAAACCGGGTGTTACAATTTCGGATATAAAAAGTAAAATAAAAACAATTCGGTCACAAACGTCAAAAAGAGGAATAACGAAAGGAACTAAAAAAGGAAAGGTGTAATCACGAGGGTAGGTACCTGTCAAAAAGATGAAAGACGAAAACGAACGAAAAAACATCCCGTGTAATCAGGGTCCATCCGAGCAAAGATCTAAGCTGTCAAAAAAAGATCTGTTTCTTTTTAGCTCAGATATATATGTACATATATCAGAGGACTCGGTTGGTTTCTTTTTTTAATCAGAGCATGGCAAATTCTAAAACTATAGACAGTTCAGTTCTCCGTGTGTTTTATATTGGAGAGCTCTGATCAAACTCTTCTCTGAGAATACCCAAAGAGTTCAGGTTCTGCGCTATGCTCAGACTTAAAAAAGAAAAATGCCTTTTACCTACTGCATAGCATTGTGTACAAACAACTACGCTACGATCCGAAGCCGCAATGTGGCGTTAAAAGTATTGTATACAAAGGGCTAGTCAAAAAAGTCTACACTAGCTAATGTTCCCGTAGCCCCGTTCAATTTTTCCAAAGATTGAATAAATAGGGAGGTTCACATTCTCAAAAATGTTAAACAAATTAAAATTCAGTTTAGCAGTTAATGACGGCCATTATCGTCAAAGCAACTGTTGCTTTATCTGTCAAATAAGATGTCATTCATGAAGTCTGTCAAATGATATATTTTGTTTGTCAAATTTTGTATTCTGTTCGGATATACATAATTTCGATTATTTTCCGGTCTTCATAATCGTCTCAGTAACAGAACTATTTAAGATTCCACCCATGGTTTATTTAATTAATTATCAACCAACAAACTCGAACGTTGATAATAAGCCAAATGCGCAGAATACAAGGCAATCGATTTCTTGGCGCTCACAAGAACTCGACCTTTCAAAGATCACAAATCGGCAAATTTTTCTTGGAGAAAGTAACTGAAGGTAAACGACGAGCAGTTCAACAATCAATTTATCCATTCCATCGGTTGAATTGTTTCCGATTACCGAAAAAATTCAAATCCAAAAGCATTATCATTAAATAAAGTCATTTTGTGGGATTCCAAAAGTTTTTGGTCTATCAATCGAAAACGCCTAGCAAAACATTTTTTCTTTTGCTGGCCTTATGGCTTCAATGGTGGCTTTAATATGGGCTTCTAATGCTTCAGGAATTGCTGGTTTCTCAGCAAAAGCCAATTACACGACATAACCCTACAAAAGTCAAAAACTAGGAGGACTAACAGGACGACTTCTAGAAATAAAGTTGTCAACGAATTGGTTTTTGAAATACGAGTAAACTGAAATGTTAGGCTTGCTGTAATTTACCTCAATATTCGAAAGAAATAAGCACCGATGATGCCACCAGCAGCGCAGCGCAGCGTGTAAACCTCATAAGCCATACAATTTTAATAGAAGAAATATTGATTCGGTAATGGAGGTCTATATACAGCAATTACGTTTTATTGAAGAAGTAATTTAACCAGAAATGAGCTTCATCACAAAACACTATAAATTGGACGAAATGCTCTATAGGAACTTCTGTAGAAGAATTATTTGTTTCAAATTAAATGTTCACAATTTGGAAACGTTGTTCCGCCGTTGAAGAATTCATGACAAATTCCCAAAACGTTATTCAACAATTTGACATTTTCAACTGTCAAAACCATAGACAACAATCCTCGAAACTTCTTATGGAATTAAATAATTCTAATGTATCCTGAGTAAGCTCAACGAATTCGTTATTTATTGTTCATTTCCCAGAATTTTGCTTAACTTCAATAAAAATAGTCCAATATAAAGATTCAAAAGTACTGCAATACATAAAATGACTTCTTAAAAAATACTAAACAATCATTTGCTGACGACATTCTACAAAAAACAATAACACTTAAATAAAAACTTATTGGAATTTAACCAGTGTCCCTGAAATCCAAATCCACTTTTAAGTTTGGTAACTCGACTCAAGCGCCCCCTTTACCACTCTTTCGCTTTTGATCACGATACGATTATAACTTTTTGGAAAATCCAAAGTTCAATTCAATTATCCCATTCCCATCAACAGCATCATGGTCATCGACATCGTCATCGTCATCCTCATCATGGTCATTATCATCTTCATCAACATGATTATGATTTCCTCACAAGGCCATTTCCGAGTAAAGGGCTGGTCAATACAATATTCAAGGAGGTCGCATAACCGATTTATGCCATTCAAAATAATTGTCAATGATGCAGCAGTGGCAGTCAATGCTGAATGCTGCCGCTACCGTTCTGTTTGGCTTTGGTTTGACTTGACTTGGCATTGGCAGAGTGCAGTGCACAAAGTGCATCCGTTGTCCATAAAATTTCATTGAAAATGCTTAGGAAATTATAGGAAGTTCGTTTTATTCCGAGAAGAGCACATCGACGAAGAGGAGATGAGAGGTTCTTTCTTCTTGGTTTTTATAAAGAACACTCTTACACTGGCTATATTGCTCCTTTTATACGAGTGTAACCCTGTTCCCGTACCAGGGCCAAGACTTGCTTATATGCGATGGCGCTCATAACCATAATCATTTGAAAAGTCCTGCATTATTGTGTCAAGAATTACCAACAATGATGACTATGACGATGACGATGACGACTAGGGATGGACTATAACAAAACACCATCAACAGGAAACGAATTCTATATAAGAAAAGGAGGAGGAGCAGGACGAGCTAGGAGGATTGAAGTGGAGGACTTCAAAACATAAACGGACAAATCTCGCCAAGTGAGTAAGACGTAAGAGCAAGAGGGAGAGAGAGAGATGTGACCCTTCTGTCCACTTTATATTTTTGTTATTTTCCAGGACTCGTATAGTTGAATAAACCATCCTTGAATTGTGGCGTGTTCCGTTCAGAACCGAGATTCTTTTGGCCAAAGTCATATATTCTTAAGTATAGAGGAAGGTATAGAAAGGACTGGTACTAGTAACACATGCAACTGCATTAAACCATTTGCCAAGTTATCGGTAGTCGTTGGAGGTGGAGATGGAGGAGTATGTAAGGTAGGACATCACATCACTTATTCGATACCATCAGTTGTGGGACATTGATTTATTGTAGTGCAACAATAAATTTCTTCGGCATTGTGTTGAGGTCAACAGAGTATTAAGTGGACTATGCAACTGCACATCGCACAATAACTGGAAGGACAACTTTATAGGTATAGCCTGACTATATCTACTGACTATAACTACCTATAAAATTCTTTAAGTTATTTTATAAATTGTGAGCTTATGATGGTCATTTTATTGTTATGGCTTCTTTAGGACTACCAATCCAAATAACAAAAATTGAATTGTGGGAAGATATAAATGGGACAATAGCAAGAAAGAGGAATTCCAGAAAGTTATTAGATAATTAAAGTAAATGTTTCTTAAGTCACAATAAAATTTCATCATCATAACAAGACATCACATTTTTTCGACTTTCAATTTTTCCTATAAAACAAATTTGCACAAAAATTCAGAAAGTGACCAAAAAATAAAGATTTTTGTTATTGATAACAATTGCTGATATTTTCAGAATAAAAACTCAAACAAAAATTCTACATAGCATAAAGATTCTTTTGAAAAATTGAAATTTGTTTTAAAACTGAAGTAACTAATCTTTCAGACATTTATGCAATAGTAAGTTCACAGTAGTGTCAAGCCAAAGTTCTATGTCCAATTGCCTGAGCTGCCTAAAACCTTTTTCACGGGTTCTGCGCCTTGCGAGGAATTAACAAATTTTCCAAGAGTAATTCTTGTCATCAAAAGTGTGTTTAAAATTAGTAATTTAAATTTTTGGATAAAATTGTAGGTCCTCTCTATTTCTGACATCACTCGAACATATGAACCGTTCAGAGTTGAAAGTCACTAGGCACTAAGAGCTGAAGCGCTGCAAAATTTAATACACAACATAGTGAAAATCCATCATTTGATTAACACTTATACCTGCCATCTAAATGCAATTTTGGAAAATCTTAAAACCCATTTTAATTCAGTTTTGTCCAAAAACTAATTTTGAAAAACTCGATAATATGAGCAAGTTTCTTGCCTCAATAATTCAAACCAAACACTTAGCGTGGCATTGGCAAAAATATCGGTTTTTGAGAAAAGTTGCTTTGTAAACACACATTTTAATAAATTTAATAGAAGAGATGTTTTTTTTTTAAACTCAATTTTTATTCAAAACCTCTAGAAAACTAGTTAAGATTAAGTTTAAATAAAATTACTTTTAAAATATTTAGCCCTATCAAATGTCAAAAGAGAGCCCGATGAGATACTTTTATAGGAAAGGAAAAACAGCTGACTGCATGCTGTCAACAATATTTGGTGTAGAAAAATTGAAATGTCAATCAAAAACTAGGAAATGTTTGGACTGAATGCTATACGAAAACTTTAACTTTTTTTTCGAAAACTTTAACTTTGTTTTAAGTAAGCTGGATGTAAAAAGACAAACAATTGTCACAGAATGTGAACAAATAATGACAATCTCTTAAGTTTTTCTATTGTGAAAAGGGATAAGTTTTCTTGTAAAAAGTTATTCTATTAAAGTTAAAAAGAAAAACACTGTCCTTTGATTTCTGCTCATCGGTTAAAATTTGAATATTACAATAATAAACATTGTTTAAGAAATAATCTAAAGCCCGGAGAAGAACATTTTAACTTTATAAATATTAAAGGCGAACCCGAATTTCGATTGAATTTTATACCGACTTAAGTTCAATGGTTCAAGGTTTGAGTAAATTCATATAATATAACCACTGTTGAACTTCAGTCGAACAATCTTATCGGATTAATTGCCAGTTTATTCATAGTGGGTTACCTTTAATCCATGATTATTCTAATGGGTTTTAAATGGGTAAAAACAGATTTCATCTTAAAATTTCTTTTTTTTTGTGGCGCATGGAACACAATTGGAACTGTATTTTATTTTTGTCATTGTTTAAGTCTAACTTCGTATTGGTGTTAACGAGTGTCAAATTCAAAGCTAAACATTTTTTAAAAATTGTCTTATTATGTTAAAAACAGGGGTAAATTCAGATCTTCAGATTTGACCTTAAATCAAAAATAAATCAATTTAATTTGGCCCATGAAATGCAAAAATAGACTAACTTTGTGTTTTGACAGATCTTGATCAAGAATAAATTGATTTATTTTACCCATGGAGAACCCCACAACTCATTTATTCTAAAATGTTAAACAATTTTTATACAAAATAGGATTTACATGTATCTGCATATAATATAAAAAAGTAGATGGAGGCAGATATACATACATGTACCTATGTCAAAACTTGAAAGTAAGAGGGAATACACCAGTGGTAACTGGTAAAGGCCGCAAGTCTTAACAAAATTGTAATGGAATATTGCATTAAACGTAGGTACTTTGAATTCTTTATAATATAAGAACACATTTAAATTCGGAGAAGTATCTCACTTAATGTAAGAAAAATATCGCAATTAATTGCATGAACCTCACAAATAAATTAAATTCTTGGCAAAAGGTGTAACAAAATGTAAAAAAGTAACACAGTCATAAAACTTTAAAAATAAAGAAAAAATTTAAGGCTTTTGTTATATGTACTTGTAACATTGCAACAACACTGATGCAAATGAAGTTGCTATAATAAAGCTGTAAATGTTCATCGTAACTATAATCTTCATACAATTTCCTATAATCTGCATTTTTGAAGACGTCGGCTATTTTATTCTTCTCTCTCTATTCAACCAGTGTCATTTCATTATTTTGCATTATCTTTGTCTGTACACTTTGAAGTACAGATATATAAATGTAAATCCACCGTAAGGGAATTCAAAGTTTAAGACTTTTATTATAGCTTAAGCTAACCAGCAAGTTTGGATTGATAAGCATTTTTGACCTATAACATCCATTAGTTTTGTCAACAAATTGAGTATTGAACTACGACTATCCCATCTCGTACATTCATAATTGTTATTTAAACCTAAATGTTTATAAAAGAGTTCATAGTTTGAAATGCAGAACCGTTAAAAATTGTATTAAGAACCTAATCCACTAAAAGAAAAACAAGGCTTAACTGCCTTCTTCTATCACATCATGTGTTTTAAAATGAATCTTAAATGCAAACAATGTTTTTTAATCTTAAAAAATGCTATGAATATTCAAACCAAATATTGAAGATATTGATTACAAAATTTTGAAAACTTTCACAAACCAAAAGAGTTTGGTTGGTTAACCTCAAAGACTCTATTTATGCATATTTGATGGTTTTTGGTCTCCCGTTGTGTTTTGATATAATATATAATAAAATCAAAAAGATTTGTTTTTTAAAAGTTATTTTATTTTAATATAAATAACAAAATTAAACCACAACTAAGTTATAAATAATTTGATAATTTCCGAAACGCGTCGCGTCAAATTATTTATAATTTAGTTGTGGTTTAATTTTGTTATTTATATTAAAATAAAATAACTTTTAAAAAACAAATCTTTTTGATTTTATTATATATTCTATTTATGCGTTTTTATTGGATTTTTAAAAAGTAATATTGCAAAACCTGGCGTGATAAGTTGATTTTGGATCTGTATTTGAATTGAAAAAAAAATAACATAAGTAATTTTTATATATGTTTTTAATTTTATTTTTTAATTTTATCAACGTTAAGCTGTCTTAAACACGTCTTCTATAATAAATTTAATTGGCATGTTTATGTATTCCTAAAAGGTGCTTACTTACTTTTAACTTGACTTCCTACGACATGTTTCATTTGTCCACTCCAAAAAAGTAAAAAATCTGCTTTTTTCCCTAAGTTTTTGTAAAAATTCAAACCAGAGCGAGAAAATGTCAAATGGAGTGGCGTGAAAAAATTGCAATGGTGGTTACTGTCCTGATTAATGTTCAATTATTTTTCAATCTTGTTGGTTCCTTAAAAATAATAGCTGTTTTATAGAGTTTCTTAATAAGAGGTTTTACCTTGAATGAATTTAATACTAAAGCTGTCATATTTTTTCATTTGAGAAGTAAAAACTTTGCCATTACTAAAAATGTAACTAAAATCGCTTAAAAAAACATTGAAATTGTTAAAATTCACTATGAGACCTCATAAGGTGCCGCCCAAGCAACTAAACAATCGAATTCTTGCAAAGAAAGTTTGCGGGGCGACTTTCCATTACGGCAGCACGAATTTCCTTCTGATTTGTTTTTACAGTTAGGTAGGGGTCTCAATAGAACATGTTTAAAATATTAAAATAAATATTTTTGGACTTAACCCCACTTTTTTTATATTTCGTTTTTTGAGCCTAAAACAAGTTTTTTTGAACTGATAGTACGGCGTACTAACATCTAGGTATGGAAAGGGGGTATGCTGCCCCCTTGCAATCCCCCTGCTTGGATCACTATATGATTTGGGGAGGGTGCGAGTTTGGGTATATGCAAAGTACTTTTTGCATTTGAGCACTAAAATGAAAGAAATCCCCCACAAACAAAAATCAAGTATGGCAACACTGAACAAAAACCAGGGAAGAAATGTCAAAATCAACCATTTTTGCGTGTTTTGTATGTGAAAAAGTGAACTTTGAAAATTAATTTAAAATAGAAATAAATGTTTCCTCGCTCTAAAATTGCTATAATTATTATTTATTTGCACATATGTATCTATCAAATAAAAAAAACCTCGTGTCGAAATTCGTGCTGTGGTAATGAGAAGTTGAGCCAAGTTTCCTGATATTATTATTTATGGCTGAGGTAATCACAATTTCCACAATTTTCTTTTGAATTAACAATAATTGTAGGCTTTTTTGGCTTAAATCGAGATGATTTAGTTTGTATGTAGATAGTTCGTAGTTTGTATCACCCTTTAATTCAAATATACAACATTTTCACACCAAAAACTATGCAACAATATTTGTTTATTACTTTAAGAGAAGAATTGGCACCACTGATTAAGTGAGGATC
Organism: Eupeodes luniger; assembly: GCA_951509635.1. NCBI lineage: Eukaryota > Metazoa > Arthropoda > Insecta > Diptera > Syrphidae > Eupeodes > Eupeodes luniger. The sequence continues at coordinate 257,149,053 of OX608073.1, forward strand.
TTGTCAAATATGACATTTCTCCTCCGACTCTGACATTTCAGTAATTTTTGTGTTTATTTTTCCTATTAAAGTAAATTTTCTTCTTTCTATTTTTTGTTTTTCACACCAAAGCGAAAAAAAGCAATAAATTAACAAAAACAATCGTCCGCCAAGAAAGTAAAAATGGAACTCGATCCAGATATTGTCAAGGAATTCGAAAACCTCCTCATCCCAAATGCAAAACCCACCCAAGAACAACTCGACAATCCAATTCCAGTACCAAATAAAAAACCCCATCCCACCTTCCAGACAATTCCCAAATTCTACTACAAACCACCCAATCCCTGCACAAACAACATTCGCCAGAATCTCCGCAAGGAAGCCCATTCCCTCTTCCTCCAGAAACGCACCCAAGAACTCCTCGACAATGAAGAACTAAATTCTCTCTGGGAAATTCTCGAGAAATGCAGTTCCCAAGTGACTCCCATGGGCCAACAATTAATTGGCTACGATGACTATCTTAAAGTTCGCGAGTCTGTGAGTGCCAAATGTCGCAAATATCTCACTGCCACCCTGTTTGCCAAACTCCAGTCCTCCTCCGGCTACCCGGCCAAAGTTGAGATAACTTCCGTATTCAATTATACGATGCGCAAAGTTTGGCTCCAGCAAGGACGCATCGGATTGTCGGTGTACGATTACAATGGGCAGGGCTACCTGCGGGAAATCGACATGGAGAACTACATCATCGACATCATCCCCACGCTGTCGCAGCTAAATGTCGTCGAGCAGTCGTTTCATAGTTTCTACGTGTGCACGGTGGTGAAGAAGTTCTTCTTCTTCCTCGACCCGCTGCACACCGGCAAGATCCGGATTCGTGACATTCTGGCATCGGGATTGTTGGCCGAATTGCTGGAACTACGCGACGAGGACGCACCCAAAGAGAGCCAAGAGATGAATTGGTTCTCCGCCCCGTCAGCACTCACCGTCTACGGCAATTATCTGAATCTGGACAAGGATCACAATGGAATGCTCAGTCGCAGTGAATTGGCCGGCTATGGAACGGGCACTTTTACTTCGGTCTTTCTGGATCGGGTGTTTGACGAGTGTCGGACATACGACGGCGAAATGGACTACAAAACATTTCTTGACTTTGTGCTGGCGCTGGACAATCGCCACGAGCCACAATCACTGCACTATCTCTTTAGAATTCTCGACGTCGAGCACAAAGGCTATTTGACGGCGTCGACTTTGCATTACTTCTTCAAAGGCATTCAGGAGCAAATCCGTGCCGAGAATGCACAGCCAGTTAATTTCGAGGATTTGAAAGATGAAATCTTTGACATGGTTAAATCAAAGGACCCCTACAAGATAACTCTGCAGGATTTGATTAATTGGTAAGTGATTTGGGTGTCTTTTGTTTGTTTGTTTGTATGTTAACAATGGGTTTTTGTTTCAGTGGACAAGCTGAAACGGTGGTGTCGATCCTGATTGAGTTCCATAAATTCTGGGCTTATGAAAATCGAGAAGTGATTGTCTTCGAGACTAATCCCGAGGATGGAGCGCAGAATGTTTGATTACTACCTATTTGATAAGTTCTTTAGTTTAAGGACCATTCCATGATGTGTGGACAGTATTTTTAGATTCAAAACAGGATTTTTTAGTATCCAAGTTTAAGCATTTAAAGTTTAAAGCCATTAAAACTCATAATTCATGTTTTTCTTTTAAAGCGAGTTTTGTTTTATTTTAAAGTCAACGGACAATGGAGGAAGATTCATCAGGAACCAGATTTGTTATCCTATAAATTCTGTGTTTTGTTGGAAGTATGTTAAATTGGAAAGCTGCGGAGATGTGGTCACAGATGATGCCCATAACGGGCGTTCTCTGTGAATCAATTATCATCGTTGTCAATAAATTATGAGACGCAATGACCTTTAGACATTTCGCTCAAAGCCAAAATTCCCTGACAGGGTGATTCGTCAAGATAAAGCTCACAGATTGAAATATGAATAATTAAACTAAAATACAAGGCTACGACTCCTTAGATGGCTTCAATTCGGATGCAACCCACTCTTTGGCCATCATCGTCAAATTCTTAGACAGCACAAAATCCTTTACTTCATGGAGGAGAACATAATTTTTTTAAAGAATTCACTTCCAAACTTTAACTATTTTAATTCATTGAAAGAAAAAGTTAAGGAAAACGAAAACAAATAAATCCTTAAATCAACCTCAAAATTATTACATTGACTGACACCAAGGCTTTACGGGCTAGAAAATTATCAAGTAAAAACGCGAGAAGTTAAGATCCTTTATGGCTATGGCAATGGCAACGGCAAGGTAGATAAGGTGTGGGTAAGTTAGATACCCCTCCATAGACCTCTCCACCTACAAGATATCTAAATTTATACTTTTGGAAATGTTTCCGACTTAATTGGTCTAATAAATTATTCTCAGCTGGTGCTTGTTGGACAAGCTTTTATGTGATGTTTTGTGGCCATAAATGGGATTAGGTTTTCCTTAACTTACAATATTTTTTTTTTTTGTTCGTTGTAGTTGTTGTTGTTAGGTTTAGGTTCCTATCGCTCTTATTATTGCTGAAAGTTTTAGGTTTTTCTATGTGATATCATCATCTGGGCGTATTAATGTGTTTTAAGAGATAACCATATTCCATATCTAATTGCTAAAACCATTATAAATATCAATAGAGAAGATAAATTTCTTATAATTGAAATGTTTAGTTTTAGTTATTGATGGCCAGTTGTTGGTTTCTTTGTTGCCTAAATCCAACCCTAACCCATATACTTGGTGTATGTTAGAGGTCAACACAATTGAATTAATAATTTAACAAATAAAAATGACATAGAACACAAAAAAAAGGAAAAAGGAAAATTTATATTTAATTTTAGGTTACATTTAAATGGAGGTATGCAGAGGCATGATATGATATTCCAACGTATGTACATATGTTAAGGTCAGAATTACAATCGAAAATAGAAACGTTTAAGAGTCTTAAGCAAACAAACATATGAATTGGGTATTATGGTGTGCTTTATAATTTCATGAACCGAAAGCAACGAATATGAAATTCCTCTAAAATGATATTCACATACATACATAAATAAATAATTCGAATTTTGGAGGTTAGCTTTGATGTTGAAACGAAGTTCGATTTAATAATAGAAGTTTAGAAATAACTTATGTACATAGTTTTTGATGGATGGTTGTAATTTAAAGGTTGGTGTTAATTATTAGATTTTATTTTATAATGGAAATAGCTTTAAATTATAGTTACAGAAATAGTCATACTTTAATTTGTTTGTATGCAATATTTTGTATGTAGTAGGTAGGACTTCTTATGTAAATGATAAAACAAAGTTTACAGGTAAATAAAATAAATTAGGTGGCGCAACAGTCCTTAGAGAATCAGGGCCTAGTGACTTTCAACTTTCAAACATTCCTGTGTGCGAGTCGTGTTAGGGATAGAGGACCTACAATTTTGATGCCAAATCCGAACTGCTATTTTGAGAAAGCACTTTTCATGACAAGACTTACTCTTGGAGGATTTGTCGATTCCTCGCAAGAGGCAGTACCCGTGAAAAAAAAAACTTTGGCAGTCCTACGCACTTACCATCATGCCACAGATACTATGAGTATCAAAGAAGAAAAAAACCTTGGTAAAAAGGTTTTTGAACCATCAACTTTTTTAACTTCCCATAGGAAGTTATTGTAATGGATCCGATTTGTCAAATTGAAAATTTTGACATTTCTCGACTTTTCAAGGTCCCTAGAGTCGAAATAAAAGATTTTTAGAAAGATGTCTGTGAGTGCGTGTGTACGTACGTTCGTACGTCCGTACGTTTTTTTTCGTCGTCCATAGCTCAAGAACCAGAAGAGACATCGACTTCAAATAAATTTAGTTGTACAGATAATAAGGCAGAAAGGGCTCTCAAGAAAATTGCGTGGGTGATTTTTTTACCAAAGCAATTTAAAATAAAATGCACGACTGGGTCGCACGAACTTGCTCCTGTATGCAAAGAGTCTGTTTAAAAAATACATATACTCTTTCTGCCCCGTTTCTTTAACTTGTACTAAGTATTTATTCTTCTATTTAGTCGAAGGCAAGTAAAAGAATAATATTTTAAAATCATATATACAAAGGTACCAAGATATTACTTCTTGATAGACTCTTTAAAATAGATTGTTGATTAAATATATCATATTCGTTAATCCGATGCAGTGGCGCTACACGGCCATCGTTGGTATTTACAATAGTTATAGTATAAAATACAAAAATATGTACCAAATGCATTAATTTGGATAAATGATAGGAATGTTATTAAAATTTTGTCAAAATAATACGCTCTTTCCGGCTCATGCATAGGATTTGATCTGGTGAAATGGGAGGGGGTTACATTTAATATAGTTAAAATAATTAAAAAAAAAAAACTATTTAAAGATTCAAAATTTTACCTAAAAAATAAGTTTGTCTTCAAAAATTTAAATGCCACTTTTTAAATCAAAAACCCCTTGATTTTTCAATTTTTTTTTTTTTGAAAATCGTTAGAGCGGTTTTTTTTAAAATTAATTTTTTATATATAAAATTTTTCAATTTTGTTCTAAAAATATTTGGGTTGGGTACCCTAGCCCCAAAGCAAAAATCCCCAAAACAAAATCCCCATAACAAAATCCCCAAAACATAATCCCCAAATATAAAATCTCCGAAACCAAAATCCCCAAATCCAGAATTCCCAAAATCAAAATCCTTAAGCACAGATTCACCATATTTCGAGTATATCTAAGAAATTATGTTTGGCGCCAAACATAATTTCTTAGATATACTCGAAATATGGTGAATCTGTGCTTAAGGATTTTGATTTTGGGAATAATTCAAAACAAAGTTAAGTTGTGTTTTTCTCTTTATTCTCTTTTTTATTATATACACTTTTTACTAAACAAAAACATAAGTAATTAATGCTATGTATCTATGTATTTCAAAATTAAGGCATACATTTTGAATTCATGGTATTAAATAAACATATGAAACAAATATTTTAGCATAGTGATATGTTATATGATATAAATTTTAAAAAATCAAGTTTTTCAATTTCTGACCGCCGCCGCCGTGCCGTCTTTTGGTCTTATGGTGTAGTTTGTATTATGTATTTATATGAATTGATTGACTTTTTTTTCAAAGAAGAAATAAAAGTAGATCTTGACAAGCGAAGATTCTATAGAAAAGTAAATCTACTTCGATCGAAGTAAAGAACGAACCCTGGAGATGTCTGTTCTCATCAGTAAAAGCAGTTTATGCTTTTGACCTTAATGAACAGTTTAACATTGTTGTTAAAATAATTCTTAAGAAAAAGCACAATATATCACCAAGGCCTACACACAAATGATGAAAACCAGCAGGCATTGACGGAGTTTGAAAATTTTAGATTTGGGGATTTCGTTTGTGGATTATGGGCATGGGGATTTATAGATCCTGGGGATTTTGTTTTTGGAGATTTTGTACTTGAGGATAACGAATTTGTGGATTTTTAAAAGTGTGGGGATTTTTGTGATTGGAGATTTTGCACTTGGGCATTATGTCGGTATCCCAAATATTTTTGGTATGCAGTTGTTTAGTGATTGTAAATATACGCTCTACATTTGAATTTCGTTTAAAAATAATAACCTGTTTTTGAGATATAGAATTTTGAAAAAAAAAATTCAATATTTTTTTAAAAATCCTAACGAAAAAAAATTGCACTTTTCATAATCAAATATTGTTAAAGCAATATAAGAGCTTATTCACAAAAAAAATTATTGAAATCAGTACATAAGTTGCTGAGAAAATTAAGAAACAAAATAACGGTTCTATGAGCGGTACCTTTCCTGAGCAATACAAAAATATGTTTTTCTTATTAAAAGAAGCCAAGTTTAAAAATAAAATTTTAGAGAAAATTAAAAAAAAATCTATCGGTTTGTTTTTGAGAAAATTCGAACTATCGTTTTTTGACCAAAAAAATTGTATGGGGGCCACTGTTAGTTTTGATCTTAAAAAAAAAAAATGAAAAAAACGCCTAACGCGAATCTGCTCAAAACCTTAACTTCCAAGTTTGAACTCAATCGACCCAATGGTTTAGGCTGTAGGAGCGTGGACAGACAGACAAAATTTTGCACGAATGCAAAACTTGCCATATATCGAGTGATTTTTTAAGAGCTTGAGAACTTTTTTTTAAAAAAAAACGCATAAAATTTGCAAATGTAATGTATCTCTCGGCTCTCGGCTCTCGGTCTTCTTGTCCTTTTTGGTACTTCTGCTTTGGACGTTCTAGATGATGATGGCGTTCTGATGGATTTATTTCTCTTTAGGTATTCCTCTATTGTAAGAGGTTTTGGTCCTGCTGTCTTCGGCGTTGGTATATATTCTGGAATACTGTCTTGGACTTCTTGCATCAAAGGAATATATTCTTCTACTGTTGTTGGCGCGTTGAGATCCTCAAAAAGATCATCAAGCTCTTGATGTGAGTAGCTCATCTAGGATAGAAAGTGGACGGCCGGTGAGGTGAACGTTGAAGACACACTAACTGACTTTTGGAAGATCTTTAAATATGATATTTTTGGTCCGCGTCTTGTTGTTAAATTAAATTTAACCAACAAGTTGGCAGGATCGCCATGTAATGTACTTCCCTAATTCTTCCCTACTTTTGCTGTATAAGCGCAGCTCGCTTCAAATGGATGGCTAGAGAGCCGCAGTTTAATAATTAATATATACACTCAGTGTAAGAAATGGAATTGAATTTATTTACATTTTCTTACAGCTATTTATACCTAAATTATATTACAAATCTATTTGGGATATCCCCTCTTATGAACTAAATTACAAATAAGAATGCATCAGCATTCTGCTTCTAATAAATAAATTATTGGGGCAGTCGTCTCATTTCTAATGTTGACGAACTTGCATTCGGGAGTAGTGTAACAAAATACATTCACTGAGCAATCACAAAGCAACGTAGTCAAAACGATGTCTTAGAACTTAGCTGGCCAAAGGGGGCAACATAATTGTGTACATCGATTTACTATGATATTAAGTATCAATGAAAACGTGCTTGTTTGTTTGTTTCTAGTATTTTGGTTGTGGCTTTTCGAATGAATGTTATTACACTACAATCTCATCGATTCTTTATTTGAAACGTTAGATTGGTCCATGACATTTACTTTTTGAAGATAATTTCATTTAAATGTTGACCACGGCTGCGTCTTAGGTGGTCCATTCGGAAAGTCCAATTTTGGGTAACTTTTTCGAGCATTTCGGCCGGAATAGCCCGAATTTCTTCGGAAATGTTGTCTTCCAAAGCTGGAATAGTTGCTGGCTTATTTGTGTAGACTTTAGACTTGACGTAGCCCCACAAAAAATAGTCTAAAGGCGTCAAATCGCATGATCTTGGTGGCCAACTTACCGGTCCATTCCTTGAGATGAATTGTTCTCCGAAGTTTTCCCTCAAAATGGCCATAGAATCGCGAGCTGTGTGGCATGTAGAGCCATCTTGTTGAAACCACATGTCAACCAAGTTCAGTTCTTCCATTTTTGGCAACAAAAAGTTTGTTAGCATTGAACGATAGCTATCGCCATTCACCGTAACGTTGCGTCCAACAGCATCTTTGAAAAAATACGGTCCAATGATTCCACCAGCGTACAAACCACACCAAACAGTGCATTTTTCGGGATGCATGGGCAGTTCTTGAACGGCTTCTGGTTGCTCTTCACTCCAAATGCGGCAATTTTGCTTATTTACGTAGCCATTCAACCAGAAATGAGCCTCATCGCTGAACAAAATAAATCGGACGTAAAGCGCGAAACACATTTCGAACCGAACACTGATTTTGGTAATAAAATTCAATGATTTGCAAGCGTTGCTCGTTAGTAAGTCTATTCATGATGAAATGTCAAAGCATACTGAGCATCTTTCTCTTTGACACCATGTCTGAAATCCCGCGTGATCTGTCAAATACTAATGCATGAAAATCCTAACCTCAAAAAATTCACCCATTAGTTCCTATATGTCGCAAGTAAAAAAGTTGAACATTTTGGTTAACCCTAAATATCTCACGAACCAATAACGCTAGAGACTTGAATTAAATTTTATATAATATATTGTAACGTAATACCAAATAAATATATTTTTTGAAAAAAAAAATCCAATTAACGGTTTTTTATAAATAAAAAAACTGAAAAAAAAAATTTGTCACCTCGATAATTTTACGAATACAAAATGATTTTATCTCCAAAACAATTGTGTGCAACGACAAATAACGTTTTTAACATCTAGTAAGATTTTAAGAAAAATCGAATTAACAGTTTTTTTTACAAAAAATAAAAACCTAACAAAAAAACAATACTATGTAGTATATTAAATTGAAGAGGCCAAGTGTAAGAAGACCATTACACTTGGCTTCCACTTCAATGATGGCAGCTACGTCTTACTTTATAAAATTGTAGCCAACTTCATTGTAAAAGTAAAATGACCGCAGCCAACTTCAGGAAAAAGAAGATGAATTCATTCAAATGCTAGAAGCCAACGGCCATTGACGCCATTTTAAAGATATTTCCTTGTAAGAAAAACAAAATTATAAATTAAAAACAGAAAATAAACTTGTGAACCAGCTAAACTTTTACATTTTGTATTATAAGTAAAACTTGGTAAAAATATTGTCTTCAAACTTTTTTTATTTCACAGAAAATATTGTTTTCGATATTTAGTATTTTTTTTTTATAAAAATGCAACAGTCCGTTTTTTCATAAAAAAATAAAATCTACAAGAAATAGTACGCAAATTTGGTAAAAATTGATGATCGGTTCTTAATATTTTTCAAATTAATTTCATTCATCCAATTGGTAAAAATTTAAGAAATGCTACTTAAATTGGTAAATATTGTTTTCGACTAAAAATCTTTTTAACAAAACTAGATTTTCAAACTAAACTATTTCTTTATATGAAAAATATTGTTGGTAATTTTAAAATTTTTAAGAACAATTGAACTAACAACTTTTTAACCCAACCCTAAAAACTTTTGAGCAAGACCAATCGACAGACGTAAAAAAACTGACTATTCGATTTTTCTCAAAATTTTACTGAATACTGAAAAAAATATTTTTTTAAAAGATAAAATTAGTTTAAAGCCGATATCTCAAAGTTTTGAAAAGATATATGAGTCGAAAATCAATTTTTACCATCTGTTGTTAATTTTTTTTTAGGTTTTTAATTGTTTGTAAAAAAGTGTTAATTCGATTTTTCTCAAAATTTTACCAGATGTTAAAAACGCTATTCTTCGTTGCATAAATTTGTTTTGGAGATAAAATCATTTTTTGTTCGCAAATTTTTCGAGGTGAACAAAATATATTTTTTTCAGTTTTTTTAATTTATAAAAAAAAACGTTAATTGGATTTTTTTCAAAAAATATATTTGTTTGGTATCATGTTACAATATATTATATAAAATTTAATTCAAGTCTCTAGCGTTTTTGTTCATGAGATATTTAGGGTTAACCAAAATTTTCACCTTTTTTAAACTGCTATGGTAAAAAAACCACCCACGCAATTTTCTTGAGAGCCCTTTATGCATCTTTCTGCCTTATTATCTGTATAACAAAATTTATTTAAAGTCGATATCTCTTCTGGTTCTTGAGCTATGGACGACGAAAAAAACGTCGCGAACGTACGGACGTACGAACGTACATACGTACACACGCAGGCACAGACATCTTTCTAAAAATCTTTTATTTCGACTCTAGGCACCTTGAAACGTCGAGAAATGTCAAAATTTTCAATTTGACAAATCGGACCCATTACAATGACTTCCTATGGGAAGTTAAAAATTTTTGAATTGGTTAATTAGTTCCTGAGAACATTTAATTTAAAGTCATCAAGCCCCTAAAAATCGAATCCTACTTTTAATTCATGCCATTGCGGTTTACTGTGTATAATGTTTGCACTTCTTTTATAAAAGACTAGCGGCTTGGCACGGGTAGATATAAATAGGTACATATAATGTAACTTTCTAATGAAAAAGAATTATTAAAATCGGTCCAGTACTTTTTGAGTTTATTCGTTACATACAAAAATACAAATCTTTCCTCTTTATAATATTAGTGTAGACTACTAAGGTAGTTATTTTTCTTAAAAAATTGTTATTTTATGTTCGTCAATCACTCGTGAATAAAAAAAAATAAAAAAAACAAACCACTAAACCTTCCAGCTTAACTTCCTTCGTTTTATTTTCTTCAAATTATTGTCTCCTTATCGAAATCATAAAAGAATCAAAAAAATTCAATTCAAACTTTAAAGAAAAGAAGTAGAAATAGTGTCCAAAGTTTGATGAGGAAGAAAACATTCAAATCTTTTATTGAACTTCTTGGCGCGCCCGGCGCGGAGGCGTTGGAAAAACAAGACTTTTTTTTTTATATTATATAAAATAAATTCAACCTAGAAACTATACGTAACTACCTACATACCTAACTTCTTTACTTATAAAAGCTCTTCACTCTTCAATTCTTATCAAAAAGAACGCAGCTCCAAAGGTAGATACTCGCACATAGTTAAACTTTATTTTTTATCGACTTTTCTTGAATCGAAAGAAACAAACTATTTTCTTTTCTTTTTTCTTAAAAACTTAAAAAATAGGATTCTTTTATCACAATAAAAAAAAGCTTGGAAAACGATAAGGAAGACGCTGAAAGAGTGAAATATGTTTGTATAATTATTCAAAACAGAAAACGTCTTTAAGGATTCCAACAGTTAAATCAAAAACAGCTTTAAAAAAATTGATACTTTTATTACAGGTATAGTAAAATGCACTTGTTCTTCCATTGAGGATAACACCAGCAATTCTACATCTACATATGTGCAAAAGGTGTAACTAAGCTATACAAAATTGGAATTCAGGTGAGGATGGATGAACTCCTTCCGCCGCACCGATCCACACAAAACCTGAAAACCTCATCAGAATGGATGCAAAACTTATAACAATAGTAATGGTAACAAAATTGCGCTTGAGTGTCCTCAGATAACTTTTTTCCCGTTTTCCCTCACGTTACTGTTGATAGAAAAAAGAACGAAGATATAAAAACTATCTATATACGATTTTGAACGAAATATAAGACCAAACCAAAATGTCCTTATACGAATTGAAAGTTGATGGAAAAGGCAATGCGGTAAAGCGAAGAGGTAGAGTTAGAGTAAGGGGTTATTGAGTGAGAAAAAGAAGTGAAATGGAAATCAGGAAGTCGGTCGGAACTATATACGGCAATACTTACAAGTCTCTCTCAGGACTTCAGCAGGAGGACTAGGATAGGGCACACATTTGTGTGATCCTGATGGTGGTTCTGTATTTTTGTGTATCTTTTCAAAAAGAAAAAATCTCTGTCAACAATGCACAGAGACAGAAATAAAGATACGGACACAAAAGGGTGCAACATCACAACAGGGATGCAATGAAAATATATATTCAGAAAGTGCGAATTCCAAAAAAGCAACAACAACAACAAAGATATTTTGTGAGAAGTGAAGTTGCTCTATTTTGTTTTTATATTTTATATTTTTAGTTCTTCGTTCTTCATTTTATAGAGAATTCCTTCCGGATGGTGCATCGTCTCCAAAGTCTAAAGTGCTAGCAATCTCCTTTGCAGTTTCACCTACATAAGGCTAGGTTAGGTACAGGTACCTTCATGCATCCTTTATATCTAACCTACCTACCTTCTACTATATAGGTTGGTACCTTATCCTTAACTGGGTAAAGGAGTTGCTCATTTTGCGATTCCCTTTTTGTTATGATGATGATAGCGTTGCAGTGGTGGTGGGATGCATAGGGCAGGCTATGGCAGGACTCACACAAAGCTCGTAATGAGGTTCAATGGGATCGGTGGAAATAATTGAATTTCGTGCACTTCGACACAGTTTCATCGTTAGTGCATCGATTTTGTTTTTGCTAGATTCTGCTCCTGTAGATCCAAAAGGGAAATAGTAATGGGAATTCTATTTCAAAAGCGGAAGAAGAGAGAGATTGGCTAACAAACTTTCACCGATATGGCGGCGATATTATGTGGCAGAGTGGCACTGGCAGTGGTGGAGCGGTGGTGGATGTGTGGTGTTTTTTTTAAGATTTTCTTTTGTAAAAGTGCAGCAATATTTAATAGGGTTGGGAATTGACTTGCTGACGAAATGCGCTTTTTGTCTTAAGATTGTTTTAAAGTGCTGTTAAAAAAACTTGGTGGTTATTTTTAGTTTTTCATCAACGAGTTTGTTAATAACTATCTTTATATATCACTGATAAATTGTATTTATTATTTCAGTTAGTCAATAAAATGTCGTTGACGTTTTGTTTAACAATCTATAGTAGCTTTAAACTCCCATAGAAAAATCTTTAAATGATAGAAAAAAACACCAAAATCACTGACTAAAGTCACGTTTAACGAACCACAACACTGCTATTTTTATTTTTCAATACCAGAAAATTTGGTAATCAATTCCTTAATCAATTCATCAAATAAATGTTTCTTTTAAGATTAACTAACTAATAGTTCTTATTTACCGAAGTTACCAAATCCAATCCATTTATGTAAACTGAAAAAAAGGTAAAAAAAAGAGGTTCAGAGAATCAGTTTTTAAATACTCTGGCGTCTACAACTTTTAACATTGGTTCTGAAAAATTTTCTACTCAAATTAATAGATACCTACTTTAAAATAATTGGCGAAATCAATAAAACAAAAAAGAATCTAGGATGTGAAGCACACTGATAACTTTCCATTCTGGAACGGTCCTCAATATTTCTAAAAGTTTTACAAATTATTAATAACAATATATTGTGTAAGTTAAAGGAATTTGATGTCAATACTTTTATTTGTTCTCAATGCAAAGGGTGATGTTGAATGTGAACCAAGCCTAAATGTCAAGTTTCATTTCTGTATTTCATTAGACATTTCTCAATATCAGGCTGGGATGCGACCCACACTGATAACTCCCCATCCCGTCTGTAAATTTGTCTTGCTTAAAAGTTTGTCTATATGAATCAATTTTTGAAAAATTTGCGTACTATTTTTTGTAGGTTTTATTTTTTTATGAAAAAAGGACTGTTGGATTTTTATGAAAAAGTTACTGAATATCAAAAACAATATTTTCTGTGAAATAAAATAAGTTTGAAGCCAATATTTGTAATTTTTGAAAAGCTACTTGAGTCGAAAGTAAACTTTTACCATATTGTATTGTTTTTTTTTTTTGTTTAGGTTTTTATTTTTTGTTAAAAAAAAAACTGTCAATTCGATTTTTCTCCAAATGTTTCCTAATGTTGAAAACAACATTTCTTATAAGTTTAAAGCAGTAAGAAGCTATTATCTCAAATTTTTGAAAAGATATTTGAGTCGAAAATCAATTTTTACCAACTTTTGTTAAGGTTTTTAATTTTTTTTAAAAAAATTGTCAATTCGATTTTTCTCAAAATTTTACTAAATGTTGAAAACAATAATTTTCAAAAACTAAAAGCAGTTTAAAGCCAATATCTCAAGGTTTTGAAAAGATATTTAAGTCGAAAGTAAATTTTTACCAAGTTTTAGTATTTTTTTTTTAGGTTTTTATTTTTTTATAAAAAAAACTGTCATTTCGATTTTTATCAAAATTTTATCAGATGTCAAAAACATTATTCTTCGTTGCACAAAATTGTTTTTGAGATGAAATTATATTTTAGTCTATAAATTTTGGAGGTGACAAATTTTTCTTTTTCATTTTTTTTTTCATTTACGTATAAAAAAACCGTTAGTTGGATTTTTTTTCCAAAAATATATTTGTTTGGTATCTTGTTACAATATATAATATAAAATTTAATTCAAGTCTCTAGCGTTATTGGTTCGTGAGATATTTAGGGTTAACCAACATTTTCACCTTTATTTTTAAACTGCTTTGGTAAAAAAAACCACCCACGCAATTTTCTTGGGAGTCCTTTCTGCACCTTTCTGCGTTATTATCTGTATAACAAAATTTATTTGAAGTCGATATCTCTACTAGTTCTTGAGCTATGGACGACGAAAAAAACGTCGCGATCGTACGGACGTACGAATGTACGTACACACGCACGCACAGACATCTTTCTAAAAATCTTTTATATCGACTCTAGGGATCTTGAAACGTCGAGAAATGTCAAAATTTTCAATTTGACAAATCGGACCCATTACAATAACTTCCTATGGGAAGTTAAAAAAGGGCTAAGATGCGACCCACCCTGTCTGTATTTGAGCGCCATATCAAATACATTATGTGTGAAATAGAATATCATTTCATTCGAAAAATTCAGTTTTCTATATGACTTTGGCGCATAAATCAGGTCGAATTTAAGCGATGTCATCAATTACGTTGTATTTGAGAGGTGCGGTGGTTTGCGGCTTATTTGCATAGACCTGCAACTTAAGAACTAACATAATTATTTTTCTTTTATGGCTGCTTAAAAGTAGATATTTTGACAAAAAAAAAAAGAAACAGCATGGACATTCGAAGTTGTCAAAATTAAACCGTCCCCATTGGAAAACTCTTTAGTTACGTAATCTTAACCATATGTGCGTATGATCCCTCATTTCGATGCTGACACTATTTTTTTGGACCACGTGTGATGAAAAACTAATTTGTTTTTAAATTACTTGAAACCAGCCTCAGGAATACTAATTCACCCAATTTTCATGTAAGTTAAATTGATTTTTAATTACATGCACTTCTAAAACTATAGCCCCACCAGATGTAAATTTGTTATATTATAGTGATTTATAAATATTGGAAATTTTAAATACACACTAATTAGACACTAACGACTTCACTCATGTACTAGGTTAGATAAATTATTATTATTTTATATCGGTTTTGCCGCAATCTTTAATAATAATAATTATTATTATTGTTGTTTTTTTTCGTTTTATTTAATTGCATATTGCTATAAGTACGTACAGGTATCTAGAAAGGTACGTGCTACAATAATTTCCATATCACTATCAAGCATGAAAATTGAATTAATATTCTGATGATGATGATGATGATGATGATGATGACGATGGGAATGACCTATTTGAAATTGTCATTATTTTCGCAATTTTTGAATATAAAACTCGAAACCCCTTACTCTCTGCCATAGCCAAGCCATATCGTGTCACTCGCGCTCTAATCGAATTGATTCTATATTTTTGCTCTTGTGTGACACATAAAACCGTTAACTAATTATTATATTATACATAAATTTTCAATTTCAATTCAACCATTTGCCATTGCTATCGCCATCGCATGCAGCAGCCCATCAGGCTATAAGGCAGCAGGTAGCATACAGCAGAGCAGAGCAGCGCAGCGCTGAGCTCTCTCCTCTGTTCTGATGAAGTTGTTTATACCTTTTACCTACCTCAATGGCTGAAACTATCCGCGGGCAAAAGAACCAAAATTTGCCATTCGGATATAACTACCTGCCATCAGCAATAAGTTCGTTAATTATGAAACCAGAAAAAGACTCGCATATGTATGTGTTGGAGGGTGGATGACTGTCGAATTTTCGAAACTTCTCCAACATCCCCTGCATTATTTTCATCCCCATAACAACCACAGCATCCTCTTTGATATAAATTTCATGCCGCGTATCCTGTTTGTTGAAAATACTCGTATATAATATAGGATGCAGCCATAGATTTAAAGCAAAGCCAGGTGTGCCAGTGGCTGCACAGACAAATGACCTCTTGCCACACATATGCGGGTGTGGGTGGAAAGGCCAACTGGCCTCGTGTTATAGCAGGGCTGATGCTTGATGGTTGATGGTGATGCGGATAATAATTCGATCATCATAAATATTTCTTTGATTGAAGTTCATTATGAGCCGATTCGGGGTTCAGAAGCATTTCAACGTTCGTTATTCGTATATAAAGTGTTTGTATAACTCTCTATCTACGTCCGGTCCTTTGCATATACATACATACATACATATATAGTACATTAGTGTGGTGCGTCAATTTTTTCCTTTTTTGAATAATGGTAAAAAGTTGCAATTACTCAAGAAATTTGAAATGCGCTTAACTTTTGTTGCCATCTCTGTAACTTTACAAAGTTTTACAACCTAAAAACATTTTTCAAAAAGTCAAATCTACTTAGTTTTCTATCAAAAATGTTTGTCCTATTTTTCTGTATGATAATTCTAATTGGAGATATTTATAAAGACGTGATATACAAACTATTTAAGGTATTCGTTATAAGTTCCATATTTAACTTTCCATATGAAGTAAATAATAAATTTTGACATTTATCGACGTTTCTATGTTTCTAGAATCAAAATCAAAGGTTTTTAGTGAGATGTCTGAGTGTGCGTGTGTATGTTCTTTCTTAAGTCCTTACATCCGTACTTTCGGTATACCTTTTTTTTGAGGGCTATATCTGAAAAATCCGGTGAATGGTTAAGATCGAGATCTCAATCAAATTCATCTGCTTTTTCATCTTTAACACTGGACCGTCAGAAAATCGAAGGCATCTTACAAAAGTGGAGAGTAAAAGTTCTAAATTCCGAAAAAGAGAACCTTATTTTTCCAAAGTGAAGAACATTTTTTTAGAAATTGAAGACAAGTCATTAGTGTGTGAAACATTTTAAGGCAATCGAGTTCACAAAGGTACTAAAGCTAAAGATCATTTTTCAATACTCACAGAACTGGAGTCGTACTACGTCGGGCATTCAATAACATCTTCTTAAATAGAAAGTTCTTTAGCAGGTTCGATCCGTTTCTTCCTTTTGGACAGACATTTAGACTGAAGAAAAATGTTTCTTGTTGGTTGCTAAATTTAACACCAGTTGTAGAAGTGGGGTTATACGACTTATTAATTTACAAGACTGCTGCAAGAATTCATTTATGTCAAATTCATGCTGACAAAGTCTACGGTGTCGTTTATTAAACAAATTGGATAGAGTTACATTCGGAGCTCAGATTTCTTCGGGACCCATTTTAGAAAGCGCTGGAAACTGTATTGAGCTCGCTGTTGCTGATCTTAAACCAATTCCAGATAATAACCATCTTTATCTAAAGTATCCCAGCCTCCAAAAACGGATCACAAATTTTTATTTCAAACGCTATAAGCAAAGGATCCCGTTCAATAGATCTCTCGAAAATAAATCCGAAAAAATGGATTATTCAAGATGGTTAACAAATGCCAATCGAATTTTGATCGACTGACAGCTTGAGACTTGAGAGCCAAAAAGTGAAAGATGTGCCTTTACTACTGAAGGTAAGGTACTAGCTTTTCTAGGACTTTTCCTTATGGTTTATGGTACACAAGATTAGTACTAAAAGCTGCCTTATGGCAGAAGAAAAAATTGGTGTTGAAACTTGTCTTCCCTATATGAAATATGCTGTCATAAGTAACTGCGAATTGAAAGCAGGTAAAAACTCTTCTTAGCAAAAGGGTGTTTACTTTTTAAGGGCCGATGTCGATTTTGAATAAAACACAAATGATTTAGGAAATTATTGTTATTTCTTTTTAATATTACAATATTGGTATGGTTTAATTATGTATGAAATAAAATGGCCGCCACAACCTCGGCGGCACACCTCTATCCTATGTTCCAAATTTTCCATGACACTGAGGCATAGTTCAGGTTCTATGCCGTAAATGTCCCGAATTATCTTATCCTTTAGCTTTTGAATTTTTGCTCTTTTATCGACGTAGACCTTGTGTTTCAAATAACCCCAAAGAGAGAAGTCTTAAAATAAATAAATAAATTAGATGGCGCAACAGTCCGTTGAGAACTAGGGCGTAGTGACTTACAACTCTAAACCATTCCTGTATGCGGGTACTGTTGGCAAGGATGGAGGGAACCTACAGTTTCTTAAGACGAATCCGAACTTCTAATTTGAGAAAGAACTTTTCATGACAAGAATTACTCATGGAAGATTTGTCATTTCCTCACAGCAGGCAGTATCCCTGAAAAAACTTTACATAGCACAGGTAGGGATTGAACCCAAGACCTCTGGCATGACAGTCCAACGCACTTTTTTTTTTTTTAATTCATTTTTATTACTTCAATCTTAAAGCTAGACAAAAATTCATAAAACTAGCCTAATTAACCATAACGTACAACTAACTTACTGGTCCCATACGGACACTCTAAGTTAAACAATAACACTTAATACTAATGCCTTTCGAACCTAAGATCTATTTTACTTGAACTAAATTTTATTTATTTTGTATTTATTAGAAAATTTGAAAAAAAAACTACAATAAGGTCCTTAATATAAAACTTTAAACTTACTTAAACTACCTATTCTACCTATAAACTACTTAAAACTAGAACAACCACAGCAGCAAATCTAACCTATCTAACGTTTTTTGTTTTTCATATCTTGTTGTCTTTTTTTTTTTTTATTCCATGTTTTTTTTTAAATTTTGTTTTCGTATTTTTTGTATTTTCCTGTTTTGTTTTTTTTTTGTATTTTTTTTTTGTTTTTTTTTTTTGTGCGACCATGCCTATTCTACTTAAAACTAAACCCTAAAACTATAAAACAAGTATGTAAGCCGGCCAAGGCTTAGAACCCCATCCCGACTACTCACTATCAAGTGCCGATTGAAGCCACCTAAACTGGCTCTCCTGCTTTACCTTATCAGTTCGGTCCCGTTCGGACACAGCCCTACTGAACCGAAGGAGCTCTGCTCCGTCTTGTGCCATGACGTCCCGATTGTATATGAGTCGCCTATTCACGGTTCGTCGTCTGACGCGGTAGATTAGCGGAACTGCCAATCTATCCTGTATCAGACCGCATCTGTCTAAAAAAGGAATGCCTCTGGAATGAAGCCGATCAAGCATGCACTCTCAAAATACTCGTCGTTCGGATAGAACGCCCCGAAAATTAAATTGTTGGTCGAAGACATAGCTCTTGCAATGTGACCTCGAACGAGTTTTATCACGAAATTGTCAATTCTGTTGATTCGAGCCCCGTTGTATAGGACATCGTTGGAATAGTAATGCACGTAAGAAGATTCGGCTGTTCGATATAAGCCAATACAGCGCAGCGTCGTAAACACTGCCGCTCGAATACCGGAAACTTCTCGATTTGGGAAGGGGCAACGTAGAAGGACAACCATAAACGATCATCGGCCGTATGAGGGCCATGTAGCAAATTACTTTCACTCTGGGGTCAAGCCGACTGCTGTAAAACAGCCGTTTCGTCAGAGCGAAGGCTCCTCTAGTCAGAGCAGCATTTATATTTCGACAGTCCAACGCACTAACCATCAAGCCACGGGTACTTCTAAAAAAGGGAAGGCTTACGGTGTCAAATCACATGATCTTGGAAGCCAGTTGACATCACCACAACGTGAGATAACACGGTCATTAAATTTGTCAAGCAAAATAGCCCTTGTTTTGTTAGCTGTGTGGCAAGTGGCACGGTCCTGTTGAGACCACATATAGTCCACATCCATATCTTCCAATTCGGGCCATAAAAAGTTCGTTACGTTCTAAAACGTTACGTCTCTAAAACCTGATTGATTTTGGACCCCCGTTTTCATATGCTTTAAATTGGAAAAATTACGCTGTGGTAACAAAAATGTTAGAAATTATGCCAGACAGCAATGTCGAAAACAGAAACAGTTTAAAAAACATTTCAGAAACAAGAAAACATTTCTGAAACATTTCGTACCAGTAGACTTATTTCCCTTCACTTTCTACTCATCAAAATGCAAAAACATGGACTTTTTCGAAACTTATTCATCAAATTTTTCTTTCTCCAAACATGACGCTCCACCCTAATATACGTGGTATAATATAGGCATTAAGAGACATGCGATATGATGTTTGTCCAGTCGACTGGCATAAAGCCGGCCTTCGTCATCAGTGTCAGTGCGGTTAAGTTGGGAATTAACAAGCTAATACATACGGGCCAAAAGCAAATAATCGATTGAAAAACCAAACCAAAAATTGATCGTCCTTTTTATCACATACATATTTATATTAAGTCCTGAAAATCATAGTTCATACCATTGATATGGCAAAGCGGGTAGTTTGTGCATAGGTTTGATGTCTGTACTCTACATAAAGTGGAAGTGGATATGATTATAAATATTAATTGGTGGGGGAGGATACAAACGATATATATGTACCTATAAAAAGGTTTATAAAACATTCAACAGGAAATAAACTTTTCGATGGAGTTCGAGTTTTATGAGTAAAATTCACATCTTTTAGGTATTAAAAACAGATTTTGTCCGTTGTTCGATGTTTGGGAGAGTTAAGGATACAAGGCCTATAGGTGGATATGAATTAGTTACCTACAAATTCTACCTTTTACCTCTACAACCTTTATAATATGATATATATAGGAGGTATACATAACATATACATTTAGGTGCGGTACCTTTATTGCATATTATTATCTATGTGAATATGTGATTTTAATTTAATATTTATTTGAATAGATGCAAGACTCACTTTCAATTTGGTTTTGCTTTGTTGGA
This sequence comes from Eupeodes luniger, assembly GCA_951509635.1. Taxonomy (NCBI): domain Eukaryota; kingdom Metazoa; phylum Arthropoda; class Insecta; order Diptera; family Syrphidae; genus Eupeodes; species Eupeodes luniger. The sequence goes on from OX608073.1 coordinate 257,169,521, forward strand.
TATTAGAGGTAAGGTAAGTATACCCAGATACATATATATAGTGTTGTATAATAGTTCTGCAGATATTAAGTGGATTTTAAAAATTTATAACTTTGAAATGAAACAGGTATTTGGTTTTTAGATTGAATTAGGTAAAACTTCATTTCAGTTAAAAACATTCAACGGGCGGGCGTTCTTATGAATATAATTTCAGACATTTGTATGACATTATGACAACTAAAAGTATTTTATGTTTAACTTTTTCCATTTGACGTTATTGTTAGTGGTCCGAATTGTAGAATTGAAAATGTTGGCATTTCTTGATGTTTCAAGGTCCCTAGAATCTAAATCTTTGATTTTTAAAGAGATGTTTACCCGTACGTTTAGGATTTCCATACATTTTCTTTGGAATTTGACAGCAGACAAACGCTTGTGAAATATTTCTGAAACGTTTCTTAAATGTCTGTAAAATATTTCAAAAATATTTTGGTCTGGGCACACCTTTACATATTAAATAACTTTCCAACAAATAAGTTTTTAAGAATTTAACTAACAATTTTTGAGAGGAAATAAATGAATTAACTTAAAACTTATTTTATTGTATATATCTTCCTTAAATGATGTAGACTATTAAACTAAAGGAAACCAGTGGGGAATTATCAATTTCTGGTCGCATCCCAGCGTCTTTTCTTATAATTCAATATGTGAAATAAGGACATTGTGTACCTAAATGTTGAAATTATTTCTTAAGTTTTAAGTTAAATAACCGTTATCAACGAAGTTTGGTGATAACCTGGAATTTTTTTTTGTAGAATTATATGATCTACATAGTGGTGGCATAAGTTCTGTTACAAGCATAAAACACCAGAAGACGATAACTAGCTATATAATATTTTACATTCATTGTTGTTTCATTTATAAATTTCCCACAGGAAGTTATTGTAATCGGTCCGATTTGTCGAATTGAAAATTTTAACATTTCTAGACGGTTCAAGGTCCCTAGAGTCGAAATAAAAGATTTTTAGAGAGATGTCTGTACCTTCAAGAAGTTTTTTCGTCGTCCATAGCTCCTCAAGAACCAGAAGAGATATCGACTTCAAATAAATTTTGTTATACAAAAAATAATGCAGAAAGATGCAGAAAGGATTCTCAAAAAAATTGCATTGGTGGTTTTTTTACCATTGCAATTTAAAAAAAAAGGTGAAAATATTGGTTAACCCGAAATATCTCACGAATAACGCTAGCGACTTGAATTATGCATATTTTAGGACAAAAATCCAATTAACGATTTTTTTATAAATCAAAAAACTGAACAAAAATATTTTTCACCTCGAATATTTTACGAACAAAACATGATTATAAATGTGCAACGAAGAATAACGTTTTTAACATCTGGTAAAATTTTAAGAATATAATCGAATTGACAGTTTTTTTTTTATAAAAAATAAAAACTTAAAAATAACATTACTAAAAGTTGGTAAAAATTGATTTTCGACTCAAATATCTTTTCAAAAATTTAAGATTATGGCTTCAAACTAATTTTATCTCATAGAAAATATTGTTTTCAACATTCAATAAATTTTTCATAAAAAAATAAAATCTACAAAAAATAGTACACAAATTTGGTAAAAATTGATGTTCGGTTTTCGATATCTCGTGAATAATAGAAGACATTGACTTCAAATTAATTTCATTCATCCAATTTGTATTTGTATATATATAAGAAATAAAAACTTTTAAGAAATGCTACTAAAATTGGTAAAAATTTGTTTTCGACTAAAAATCTCGTTAACAAAAATAGATTTTGAAATAAAACTATTTCATTATATGCAAAACATTGTTGGTAATTTTTAATGTTGTAAGAGTAATTCAACAGAAAATTTTTTTAACAAAACACGTTAACCTATAAACTTTTAAGCAAGACAAATCGATAGACGGGATGGGAAGTTATCAGTGTGGGTCGCATCCCAGCCTCTTTTTTGGCCCTAATATTAGTGTGATTAAAAAAGTATTTTTATAGTATATTTACTTTTGTTGGCTTTATTGCCAACACTTAAATGGCTATCGACCAATAGTAACACACACTATTGTTATTGATATTTAAGATAATGCGTTCGTCAATTCTATCTTAAGAATTGAAAAATTCCTGTGAGAAGTTTTTCAAGCACGCTCTCCAATTCTGACCATACAAAAAAAAAATCTTAAGGATTTAAATATGGACTTCCCGAGAGCCAATTTTAAACCTCTTTAAAACCTACGATATTGACCCTGAGCTTTGTTTGTCTCACCAGAATCCTCTAGAAGAGTCCATTTATTTCCATTGAAAAGGGTATTAGGTAAACTTTTTACCAATCCTTCTACCACATCTGTATGGTACAACTTAAGACCGCTTTCACATTCGATCCCAAAAATTGCGGAATGGGAAACTTTGGTGTAAGACTTTCAATCAAACTATTATAGAAGCGTAGTGATGGTTACGTTTGAACTTCTTTAGAAGAACAGTTTTAGTTTGATATAATAATGACACAGTAAAATCCCTTTGACTCTTTCCACAATAACTTTTAAGGTATTAACAAATGATTTGTAGAGCGTCAATAGCCCTTTATGTACATGCTCCCTAACTAGCATTGAAATTGATCTGGTGAATATATATAATTCTCTGGACTTTATCTTTCTCTTTCGCAGGGTTTCTACTCGAATTTACTCCCGTTCTGCTGTCATAAGCATACAAATATTGTCAGGGCACCTGCCCCTTATCTATTCTTAAAGACATAACAAACTGATGCGGAGAATCCGATTCTAGAACATTATTGGGGCTCCCAGTGGGTTTCAAAACAAGATAATTTCCCCAGAACTCATTCCTTACCAATGTTAGGCAATAATTGCGATTCTATTTTCTTAAGTGCGTCGCTCCATGGTAACAGAAGCGAAACTCAAACCGAATTGGCATTCATATATTCATTGCTTACTAATTTTAAAAAAATAAGAAAATTAAATATTGAGAAAAATAAAATAACCATTTTATATTAAACGGATGTCTTGAGCAACAAAGTCAACAATCTGTATCTAAAAATTACCAACCCACAATTTTTTCCATCAAAACTTTGCCTTATTATGTGTATTTTTAGGGGTAGTGTTAAGGAAGTTTGAATTAAGCCTTCTACTTAAGTTCAACTTTTGTCGTACATCTTTCGAAGGGCACATCAAATTTTCGAGAATTTTAAAATCAGTAAATATTACACATTCTTCATTTGACTTAACGTATTATGCCGATCAAAAAGCTTTCAATAAGGGGCGGATGGAAAAGAGTTATAGTATAGGTGATGATAGGGATCTTGTTGCTGGTTTCAGTTCTGAAAGCAATCCTAGTCATAGCAAATAATGTAAATTACCGTCAGATGATAATGGTTGCTAATAATAAAATAAATATGCACTCTTTAACTGAGGTGACTGCTAGTATGCATATTAGGTGATAAATTATTAATTTTAGGTTGCACAAAAATAAACAGTAATGTTGAGTTTTTCTTTTATACAGATTAAAATTATTTTAAAATTCGATCAATATTTTCCTTGTTTTTCAAGATTGTATTTGAGTCAAAAACCATTTATTATCAATTTTAAATAAATCTTGTAAGGAATTTTCTAGAAAAATAACTAAAAATTAACAATATTTTGCATACATAATAAAAGAAGCCTGATCTCAATATCTGTTTTTGTACCATAAATATTTTTGTCGAAAACCAATTTTTATCAATTTAGTAAATAAAGCTTACTTAAAGTCGAAAGGTTGATATATTTTCTTTTTTCTGTCGCACAAACAAAAAAATCATTTTTAAAATTTTTAAGTTGTCCTGAATTTGAATGCTGCTAGAAAGAAATGTTAAAGAAAAAAAAACGGTGTTTTTAAGGCTAAGGTAAAAATTCTTTTAGTGTCTTCTCCAACAATATGATTATTTTGCAAAGGACAACTCTTTTTCTTAGATTTACAATTTAGATCGTTGTAGTATCTTACTTTGTTTTTTTTTTTGTTTGATTCTAAATATAAATTTTTTGTAAATTTTTCATACTAAAAATCAATTTTAAGAAACGAATCTCTAAAGCAATTAAGAAGAGCCCCGGAACAATAGGGAACAAGTTTTGGAATTTTGAATTTCGGAAAGGGGGGTCAGAACAAGGATAACATGATTTTTCGGTTTAAAGTGTTTTTTTGGCTTAAAATCTTTATTTTTGAATGAATCTTTGAACCAATTTGATTTGCGAGATTTTGGATAGGAAGCAAGTTTTAGATTTTCGGTTTTGGAAAAGGGGGCGGGTGAGCATTTTTTGTAAATTTTTCATACTAATTTTTTTCGTTTTTGTGCGCCTTTAGCTATATTTGCTTATGGTTTTGGACGAAATTTGGACATGAACAAGGGGTAATATGGTTTGACTTGGAAAATTTTCTTAAAGTTTTGATTATTGAAAAAGGGGAGCTAAAATAAGGTTTACAAAATTAAAAGACATCGAGATTTTTTTTGAAAGTTTGATCATCCAGCATAAATAATAGTTTATAAGCCAAGTTTTGGTTGCTAAATATGTGCTTATTATTAAAATGTAGGCTTTAAAAAAAAAAGAAAAAAAGGGGAGACTTATTTTGCATTTTTGAAAAAAAAACGAAGGCAATATCTTTTAAAATACACATTTCACGACTCTTAATTTTTGGAACAATTATTAGAACACTTTTTAGAATCAAAAAAATTTTAAAGGTTGGAATTTCTAAAAAAAAGGGGTCTAGAATTTTTCAAATTTTGCCATATCTTTAAAAATGTTCATCATTGAGGTCCAAAAACTTGGAACAATGTTCAGAACAACTAGAACAACCTAGAACAATTTTAAAAAAATCAATTTTCGAAAAAGGTCAAAAACAGTTTTTCGGTTCTAAAACCCACATTTTTGGATATTTTTCGAAAAAAAAACTTTAGAACAATGCGGTACAAACCAGGAACAACATGGAACAACTTTCCAAAATACAAAAATTGAAAAAAGGGTGGCTAACTTCACGCAGTCGAACTTGATGCTTTAATTTTCTTTAGAGGACAGATTCGTTAAAAAAAAAAACAAAAATTAATTTCAAACTACTTTAGTTGATTAAATGTGGTATTTTTTAAAATTTCATTTTTAAAAAATAAAAATGTTAGTATAAATTTGTTTACTACTTTTACATCACATTGTTAACTTCCCATAGGAAGTTATTGTAATGGTTCCGATTTGTCGAATTGAAAATTTTGACATTTCTCGACGTTTCAAGGTCCCTAGAGTCGAAATAAAATTTTTTTAGAAAGATGTCTGTGCGTGTGTGTGTACGTACGTTCGTACGTCCGTACGTTCGCGACGTTTTTTCCGTCGTAAATAGCTCAAGAACCAGAAGAGATATCGACTTCAAATAAATTTTGTTATACAAATAATAATGCAGAAAGATGCAGAAAGGGCTCTCAAGAAAATTGCGTGGGTGGTTTTTTTACCATAGCAGTTTAAAAAAAGGTGACAATTTTGGTTAACCCTAAATATCTCATGAACATTGAATTTCTTGAATATCTTTTCAAAACTTTAAGATATTGGCTTTAAACTACTTTTATCTTTCAAAAAATATTGTTGTCAACATTCAATAAAATTTTGAGAAAAATCGAATTGACAGTTTTTTACAAAAAATAAAAACCTACAAAAAAAAAAACACTAAAACTTTTGTAAAAATTTACTTTCGACTCAAATAGCTTTTCAAAAATTAAAAATATTGGCTTCAAACTTATGTTATTTAGTAATTTTTTTATAAAAATCCAACAGTCCGTTTTTTCATAAAAAAATAAATCTACTAAAAATAGTACGCAAATTTGGTAAAAATTGATACATATAGACAAACTTTTAAGCAAGACAAATCGACAGACGGGATGGGAAGTAATTAGTGTGGGTCGCATCCCAGCCTTTTTTTGTTGATGTTTTCGAAAAGTACCATGAGTGTTGAAAGTTGTTGTTCATGCCTTACCCATGCTTATGAACTTTGAAATCATTTTAATCCATACAAAATTTGTATTTAACTCTTAAAAGTTTGATGTGATTTTTGATGTCTTAGTTTTTTTTTGCAGTGAAACACTTAAAGAAAATTTAGAAAATTCAAAATTTGGCCAAAAATGAAAAGTGTGAAAGCATGAAAGAGCTTAAAGTAAAACATTAACTTCTTTTCTTAATAAAGACCAAAAGCCTATTCGGAAACACTATAAGCTCCATGTGGACTCTACACCACATCCGATTGAAGTGTTTGCATGATAGAAACAAGGAGCTTCTCGGAAAAGAAACTACTTTACATAAGTGACGTATGTATGTGTATCCTTGCATACGGCATTAGTAAAGGTAAGGTTAATAGTGCTTATAGCATTACAGCCCATTTACAAGTGTATGTAGTGTACATTTGAACAGAAATAACAGTGATTGTATTTGTTTTTACGACAGAGTACAGGGTGGGTCAAAAGATTATTCCTAGTTTAAAAAAATCAGAACTCTTTTGTATTTTCGGGACTGAAAAATGTCAAGAAATTCTCTAGATTTGACTGCATAAGACTTTTTTCCGTGGGGCTTTTCAAAGGGTTAGGTGATTTAAATAAATCCACCGCCATCATTCAACTGCAAGAAAACATTCGTGCTGAAAAAAATTGTTATGGGAAGAGTCCCGGAGCACGAGGGTGCTGCTCATTTCAGTAACATTCAAATCTATACTGAACACAAAAAAATATTCATAAGTCATAATTTGTCATTCCTTAACACATTATACAAAATAAAATCTATAAAACATATAATGTCACTTTAAATAAGGATATCAATTTTGATCCACCCTGTATTTGTTCCTTTCTTTTACTACGAGTATAACCTTTTATAAACTTGCAGGTTGTAGGTACATTTTTACACACTCGTTCGTTTAAACTTTAATGAGGTTATGAAAAGTTTACATCCGTTTAATCAATACATGATATTTTGTGCTTAGGTCCTTTTAACTTGACGAACATATAAAAATAATATAAAAACAACAAAATCCATTGGTTTTCTTATAGCTTAAGAGAACGCAGGTATGAAAGTAGATATAATACCATACCTTACATACCTATACTGCGGGAATGTGTGAAGAAAGTTTTTTGTTCATGCGGTAAATGCGGGGTCGTATGTCAGCCTAAATCGTCCTTTTTGTAACTCGAAGTTTTCTACTCGTTTTCAATTTTTGTTTTAGCTTTTTGTGTTATGTATATGTTCGTTTGTTTGTGTGTTTGTGTATGCGTGCGGAAGTGACTCGAGGTGTGTGTGTGTGTTTGAATGTGGTTTTAAGGATATACGATGTATGATGTATAAATAAAGGCCAGATATATGTTATTTAGAGTGAGAAGTTTCCTGGTAAAAAGGAGTTTCCGGTTCAGATTTATAAATAATTTTACAAATGTTTTATGTTAAAAAGTTTTTTTTTTACTTTTTGCTTTGTTTTTATTTTAATGTTTTAACTCCCTCTTCTATGTGGTCAAGTGTTCAAACTAAGTTTTATAACAGATTTTGAACAAATTTTAAAAGTGTGGTTTAAAATAACAAAGGGCAAATATATATTTTTAGCAGATGCATATGTTATTATGGGACACAAAGTATACATGTAGTAATAAGGACGAGTTGACTTTTGCGGTTTGTCTTCTCAAAAATTAATTCGAGGGAAGTTAGGATTTATAAAACAATTCCTGGTAAAATGAAGGCCCAAAATATTATTGGATAATTGCCTAGTTAGTTATTTATAATAATCTTAATTAGTTTAAGTAATAATTAATCTTAAAAAGTATAATAAATAAAAGTTAGCATTAGCATTAGTCCTTTTTTAGCTTTAAACCATTTTAGTTAAAATTCCAGATCTTAGAAGCGTTGATTTTAAGACAGTTACAGATGGTGAGGGGTAAAACTGTAGGGCTTGCTCACTTTATCTCAAAATGACAGCTTAATTTTTTTAATTAAAATTTTTAGTTCAGAATAATGGAAATTGCACCGTTTTATTTCTTTCTAAAGGGTGATTTTTGTATGTATTATCTTTTTGGCAACACTGGTTTAAACAGCTGACTCACGTTTCGTGTTTTGTTTCACTGTCAAACGTCTTCAGTTTGGTATATAATTTAACCATGAATCGTCTTACAAACGAACAACGCTTGCAAATTATTGTATTTTATTATCAAAATGCGTGTTCTGTTAAGAAAGTTCATCGCGCGCTTCTTCCATTTTATGGTCAGTTTAATAGACCCACTGAAGCGGCTATTCGGGTTATTGTGACTAAATTTCGCACCAAATTTACATTGTTGGACATTAAAAAATGAACACGCTTCGGTAGAGAGCGAATTGAAGAAAATATCGCAGCTGTATCGGCCAGTGTTAATGATAACCATCAATTATCAATTCGTCGCCGTTCACAGCAATTGGGCCTCTGTTACTCAACAACGTGGAAAATTTTGCCGAAAAATTTTGTTCAGCGAAAATTGTGTTCAGCGACGAAGCTCATTTTTGTCTCAATGGGTACGTAAATAAGTAGAATTGTCGATTTTGGAGTGAATATCAGCCAAAAGTGGCATCATTGGACCGTACTTCTTCAAAGATGATGCGAATCCTAACGTAACTATGAATGGTAATCGCTACCGTGAGATGATATCCAACTTTTTTGCCCAAAATAGAAGAGCTTGACTTGCGTGACATGTGGTTTCAACAAGACGGTGCCACATGCCACATTGAAGCATGTTTTCGTGAGTATGCCAAAATTTGACTTAGCGGATGGACCATTTGAGGCGCAGTCAAGGTCAACATTTGCATGAAATAATCTTCAAACATTAAATTATATGGACCGTACTATCGATTCAAATAAAGATTTCATGCATCTTTCTTTTTTTTTTTTTTTTTTTTATAATAAACGGGCACTCAAGGGGTTATTAATACCCTTAATATGTTTAAAGTTAAAACACAGTGCGAGCTTTAGGAAAATAGGGAAGGATTAAAGAGGAGATACCGATGCACATTGGTCTTAAAGTTTTGAATATCAAAATGATAGGGAAAAACAGAGCTGGGTAAAGCATTCCACATTTACGATGTGCGGTTAAAAAAAGAATCTCTATACTTGACAGTACGTCCGAAATTGAGCTCAAGGTTAAACTGATGTGCATTCCTAGAAGTACGAGTATTACGGCTGAATTGTTTGAGGGGGGGAATGCAAATGGCTAATTCGACATAACACTGTTTATAAAAATATCGATAGAACAACGAAAGGCATGAAACATTGCGGCGGTGTTCAAGTGACGTAATTGTTTCGGTTATAGTTCTATCACCTATCATTTTCAAAGCTCTTTTTTGGATCCTGTCCAGAATACTTAAACTTGTTTTAGGGGCACCTGCCCAAATATGCGAGTTATATTCATGTTTTGGACGAATGAAGGCTTTGTAAATTACAGCCAGATCAGAAGGGGTGAAAAATTTCTTGCACCGTCGGAGAAATCCTAAGCACCTAGCAGCATTTTTGGCAATATCGAATATGTGATCATTCCATAAGAGGTAATCTGTGATACACATACCGAGTACTGAAAGTTGATTAGTTTCCTGGATGCAATGTAAGTGTTTTTGTTTGAAAAACTTTCCTATACCTTTTAAAAAATCCAATTTAGTTTGTTCATCTTAGCTTTGATTGAATTTTTATGCTTTTTCATGACTTAAAAAGATGTAGGCTATTTTTTTAAGTTTCTGAAAACAGTGGGATGTATTGTATAAAACAACTTCTAAGAGCCATCTGGAAAAGTATCAACAATTATTTCAGGATCTTTAACTGGTCACTATGCTTTCTCGATAGTGACGTTGACTAAAATTCTGATATGATAAGAAGTTTGATTCTTTTGGCAATGAAAATTTTCATCCTGAAAAGGACTTAACGCATACCACCAAAAGAAATGCATGGTTTGATTTGAATAACTGAACAAAAATATTAAAAAACGTTTGGAAGTAAGATTTATTGTTTTTAACATTTCAAAAGTGTTTCATAAAGTTTGTCATCGGTTTGTCATCTCTTATCAAAAATATGTATGTTTGGGTTTGATATTCGATAAAAAATTATTTATGAGACCAATAAGTGAATTGGATTATTTAAAGTCATAACTTTGCTCTTAGGATGTGGATCTTGAATTAAAAAGCATGATAAGTTCATTTCATTCAAACCTTGTCAGATATTTAAATTGTCGAATTGTGAATCATGTGGAATTTCAATGCTTCGAAAACTCAATTAAGCACCTCATTAAAAACGCTGTATGACTCACCAATAATCCTTACGACTTACTTGTATATAGGAAGGCCTTAAGCTTAAATATAAATCACATCATCACACAGACACATATCGTGCCTAAAAGGAGATTATGGGTTACATAATCGTCCAATCCAACTACGCAAATCAATTGGCAAAATTGTGAACAAAATTGACGAAGACCCGAATGTGGTCGATTCGTCGTCGTTCTCATCAGAAATTAGGACGGATGCTCTTAGAAAATCTATTATTTTTCCCTTACACAAAAAAGGAGATAAGATGGACCCAGCGAACTATAGGGGTATATCTTTTCTTAACTCTTCGCTTAAAATATTTATGGAAATCTTAAGATGCAGCCTCAGAAAATGGGTCGAAAGTAAGCACCTTCTCAGTGAAGTACAAATTGGGTTCAGGAAAGGATATTCTACAGTGGACCACACATTTAGCTTGACGAACATTGCTGAATTATATCTTCGTAGGCGCAAAAAATTATACACCTTGTTCGTTGATTTCCGAGCAGCTTTCGATTCTATCGACAGAAAAGCCCTAATTTACAAGCTGTTTAGAGACGGGATATCTCTTAAATTTGGAAGGTTGATTGAAAACATCTACAAAGAAACAAGCTATACAGTATGGGATGGGCAAAATTTGCCAGAGTGGTTTCTTGCGTTCGCTGGATTGAAACAAGGTTGTAATCTCAGCTCCTCAGGAGTCTCTGCAGCTAATGATCAATAAATTAAGGGATTACTGCTTTAAGTGGAACCTTACTGTAAATCTCAACAAATCCAAAACGATGGTCTTTCGGAGAGGAACTGGACCTTTGGCTGCAAATGAAAAATGGTACTATGGTGAAGATTTAATTGAAAATATCAAAGAATACCAATACCTTGGTTTTACTGTTACGAGCAACCTGAATACCGAAAAGCACCTTGAGGAAAAGCTATCGGCTTCCAAAAACGCTGTTGGTACAGTATGGCAAAATATTTACGGAAATTCGGATCTCTCATTCAGCAACAAATATCGAGTTTTACCGCAACGTCTCAGTCCATCATGTTGTATACTGCAGAATCATGGGGCTGGCGCCCTTCAGAGACCACTGAAAAACTCCTCCGATTCTTTTTAAAATGACAGCTTCGTCAACCGGACACAACACCAAACTATATGCTTCTTATCGAAACTGGGTTACCACCACTGTACCTAAAATCACTTAGATTACATTTCAAGTACATCGTTAAACTGATGAACAGCCACACCGATAAAATTGCTAGGAAGATTGCAGTATCAGTCATAAGGTCTCAAAGTTCATGGTTTGAAGAATGGAAAAATTTAGCAGACTCGTGCGAAATACCTTTCAGCTTGACTTTGGAAAATGTTACAGAGTGGAAACCTTTTCTCTGTAATTTACTGGAAAGCCTCCATTACAAAGCAAGAGAAGACAACATAGAGAAGGCGAGAAGCTCACTTCACAGAGAAATATATTCAAAACTCCAATATGATTTAGGACGAGGCAACTATTTCAATGACAATTTTAGCTGTGAACAAATATCTTTCCTGTTCCGAGCAAGAGGAGAGTTGTTATCTTTAAACTTCATACCGCACCGCAATAACTTAGCTCTGATTTGCTCCATGTGCAATACCAACGAAAGGGAAAATTTAGTTCATTTCATCGCAAAATGTCCAATTCTGGCAGAAATCCGACGACAAATATGGCAACAAAATATTTTAGAAGAAGTTGATCTTCTAGCGATTTTAAATGGGAAAAACTGGCAACAACTTGCACAATTTATTAAAATAGCAGTAAACTATAGAAGAAAAATAATAAGTGAAAGCTTTTAATTTTAAAATAAAAACTCAATTAATTTTAAAAATTCAATTAAAAACATTAAGCAAGGCTATCATCTGGCTGACGGCCCCTCTGGCCATGCCTTATAAGATTTAAGTCAATTAAACATAATGATTTTGTAAAATTTTTCTTGATAAATCAATAAATCTATTTTATCTATCTATCTATCTAGGACTTTCTTACGGCACATTATGGCGTATTTTGCATTTGGATCTAGACCTACATCCATATAAAGTCCAGCTCACACAACAAGTGAAGCCAACTGACTATTCACAACGTCGTGGATACGTCGAATGGGTGCTTGAACAATAAGCGGTGGACGGCAAATTTTCGAACAAAATTTTCTTCAGCGACGAAGCACATTTCTCACTCGGTGGGTATGTAAATAAACAAAATTGTCATATTTGGGGTTCTGAGAATCCTCAAGTAATTGAAGAAAAGCCATTACATCCATAAAAAGTCACAGTTTGGTACGCTTTTTGGTCCGAAGCTGTGATTGGACCTTACTTCTTCGAAAACGACGATGGAACGACTGTCAGCGTCAATTCGGAGCTTTATGGTCATATGATGACTAACTTTTTTTTGCCTGCTATTGAAGAATACGACTTGGAGAATATGTGGTTTCAACAAGACGGTGCTACGCGTAATTTCTCGTCATGGCGATATCAATTGGCAACCAAGACCATTCGATTTGACACTGCTGGACTTTTTTTGTGGGACTAAGCGAAAGACCGTGTTTATGCAGATAAATCTTTAACTCTTAAGCACTTAAAAACCAACATTCTTCAAGTTATGGCTGAGATACTATACAATATGTGTTGAAAATAACCTCACAAGAATCGATGCTTTTTAATTAATTAATGTTTCACACATAATGTCAACGTTCAAACTTTATAATAAAAGACAAATATTTTATACGTGTTTTATTTACGTTTACTTTTGAAACCGCAAAATGTATAACCCTATATTACTGGAACTGGAACACCTTCAAAAAGTCTCTTATTTCACCCTTTTTAACTGTTGATTTAACAAATTTTGTTCTAGCCAAAAAACCAAATTGCATTCATTCAATTAAACAATCCAACGCCATTGTAATACGTGCACCTTTTGGTTTTATTAGTGTACCCCCAGGCTCAACTTAGGTCCTGGTCTTAAGTACTGAGATTTGTTCTTTTACCGTACTACACGAATGTGGAATTTTGTAATTTAAAATCCATGTATGATGACATCTCTCTTCTTCCCATTTCTTAATTCCCTAATGCTCGCACTTTATCTCTGGCATACTAGAGGGTCTTAATATACCTTGAGTGTGGGCTTATTAAAATCTTTGTGTTTTTTATAAAATAAAAGCAACACAGACTGGGTGTAAAAATCAAAACCATTTGATGAAAATTTGTAAAGTTCTCTTTTAGACTTTTTTGTATAGTTCTACTTTAAATTATTATTGGTCAATGCCAAGAAAACACTATTGTTAAAGGTTTGTGTTTTATTTAAAAAAAAAGAAGTTTTAAGTCCTTAATGAAAGACTCGATATTAAAAAACTCTCAAAATAAAACTGTTCAAAAAATCGTGAAAATTGCATGGCCTCCTACCTTTATTTTACTCTAAAGCTTAATTAGAAACCATTGTTCCTTTTCCGTTTAGACTTTTTTTTTGTTTTTTAAAAGGCTTTCAAGGTTGATTCTGTTTATCCAATTTTACACAATCAATGTGAATTTTACTGCAAAAAAAAATACTCACATAGCAATTTTCAAAGTTCATGGGAATCTAGGTACTTCATATGTATATCTAAAAACTCATACATACCTATATACTTCACTCTTATTTTCGACTTTTAGATTGCAATTAACAAAAACAAAAAACGAAATAAAATTGAAAAAAGAAAAAAACTCACAAAGTAATAATGATTGAACTTTTACCTACAAAGACCTCAAAATTCTCCACACTCTTCCTCTGAACCAATGCACCAAGTATCAACCCACCATCCTTATTTTACCACCCTTTAGCCAATTCAATCTCAATTTCTCTCTCTCTCTCTCTTTCTTTCTGTCTCTATTTATCTCTCTTTCTTACTCAAGTGTGGTGAAGGCATACTTGAAAATCACTCCTCCAGACAAAAACGAGAATGGTTTTGGTTTTTGCCTCACTTTCGTTATATTCACCTGCCTTCGGGCTTCGGGGCTTCTCTGGCAATGGTTCAAGTACCACTTATTGTGGTCTGGTTAGCTAACACATAAGTACCGGAAGCCAATCCTTCACGGATGGAGAACAAAAATACAAGTGGCTGCAGGCACTTTCCCCATTCACTTCACTTTACCAATTCATCATCATCTTTATCATTATCATCATTGTGGTTCGGTTCTGGTTTTTTTCTTTCTTTTTCTTTTCATTTTGCATTCTTATTTTTTATTTTATGTTCATTCTTCGTCATCAATGTCGGCATCGTGTCGGTATCGCATACGTCCGGTTGTTATCCCAGAATCAATGAAAATCGACAAATTCGTGTGTCGGCAAGGCTCGATAAAGGATCTTTTAGTCCTCGCAAAAGAATGATTTATTTATTATTGTTGTAATTTAATTTTTGGGTCCATTGTAGACACACAAAAATCCTGAAATTTTTTTACAGGGTGACCTTTGATCAGAGCAGATAAAAAACTGTGTCATAGCACTTTTTAGTCATACTTATTTGTAGATATGGTTAAAAATTTAATTCTTTGTGGATTGAGAAATTTTATTACGAATAGGGTAAAATTTATCAAACCCAAAGAAAACTCATGGTTTGATTTGAGCTGTAAAGACGTTATTAGGATAAGAGATGAGAGTTTTCGTAGTTATAAAGCCAATCCCACTGGGGAAAACCGGAATAAGTCCAAACAAGCTAGAAAGACTTGTAATGGTCATATTCGACGAACCAAAAATTTGCAAAACCAGAAATTAGCGCAAAAAATACTACAATGTCCCTAAAGGGATTCTTTTACTTTGAACGTCGAACTTGTCGAGTTGTAGAAGCTGAGTAAGGTCAATGATTCTCGAGAATTTTCTCCAGATGAGTCCTGAAACTAAAGGACGTTCTTATCCCTCTACCTTTCTAAAATCATCATCACCCCTTCTCACATAAACAAGGCATACAAGCCAATGCTTATGTTACCAACTCCCATCCCACCTCTCACTTTGTAATGACGAAAAAGCTAGACAGCGCTCCTCTCTCCGGTGCTCCTTCTCCTTCCCACCTAGGTAACCTAGCTCAATTGCTGTTTACCGATCCTTATCATTTTCTTACTTATCAGAATGATGTTCTTAACATCAACTGACTTCTCACCCTATCTCTTCCTTTCCAACTACCCCTTATCTTTATTGGGCTGGATCTAAGGTGTTAAACGACCCGTGCCGATGATAAGCCTGGCTAGATGCCCAATTCAAAAATAGCTCAGTCTCAAACGGGGTATCCAGATACCTTGCGACCTCCGGATTAACTAGCCTAATCTGTATATGTGAATCTCTGTACAGACGGACCTCTCTTTCTTCGCAACTCGTGGGACTAAATATGAAGAACAAAAAAGAAAAAAACGATGAGACCGGTATCTCTTCAAGACCGGGCGGCAGTTTGGCGTCAAAGCCTGTTGCTGTATCTAATGCGGCCAACACAGAGAAAGGAGTAGTGGCAATCCATGGACCCTTCTCAACTGTTGGCAGCAACGAGAGTAGGAAGGTAGCGATGCCTTATTCCAGTAGTGACAGGGTTGTGAGGCGAATGGCCCTACCACTTCTACTGAGAGTACATCCAGAAATTTAAAGGGGAAACTCTCGAAAAACCTATACAAACAAAGGCGGCAAGCTGCGAAAATCCTAAAGGCCTCTGGTGAATCATTGGAGGCTGAAAGGACACCGCAGCAAACCGCTCACGTTGAATGGGCAAACAGTGTTCTAGCTGCAGTAAGGACCAGTAAAGACTCCACGTCTAAACGCGAAAGGTCTCTTGAGGGGGCCATACTGACACCAAAACGGCCTCATGTGTATAACACTAGCACTCCTCTCAATCCCATCAGGAAACAAGCCAGTTTCAGTGACGTCACGAAGAGCAAAGTCGTGGTTGCGGTCATTGACATGGAGCGATGATGATGGCACAATATCGGCTGATCGTTGGCAGCTGGTCAAGGTTAAGCTCTCGGGTGGCTTTTTAAGCATTTTGAGAGAGTTTCAAGGACCACTTCTTTCCATAAGCGATGGGGGTTGGCATCAGGGTCATGTCAAGTCATGGTTTGTGGCGATCAGAGGTCTTGTGACTTGTACAAGCTTGCTGTCAACCGGTTAGGTGAAGTTTGGCCAGGTGCGAAGCTCGATGTTGTCGCTAAGAAAGACATTCCTAGCAGACTTAGAGCCCGCATTTGGATTCCAATCGAACCTCCTGGTATCGAGACATTCTCGAAATGATCAAGGCTTGTAATCCATCCCTTCCGACGCATAACTGGAAGATCACCAAGCTAGAGGAAGTGAAGGGTCTTTATAGGAGTGCCACTGTGGTACTCAATAAAGAATCCTTGGCTCCTCTAGCTCTCACCAATGGCTTCATAAATTATGGTTTCGAATCCATCAAAATTCGAATATACAAAAAAGATGAGGCTATAGCGGGCCTCCTACTCCGAAGGTGAACTCGCGGTTGGTGGGACGTGTCGTCTTCTCTCTTACTAGAGGATGACGATACACCCATGCCCTCTCCAATCACGACTCTATCCTCTAAAAAAGTCGAAACCATTTCATCCTTAATGGAGACTGAGGACGACTTAAACATGATTCATCTGGGCGAGGACGAACTCTTGGGTTCATCCTCAGACTCAGAGGATCAGAACAAAACCGTGGTGGAGGTTGATCTGCCTAATTGTAGCCAAAATGCTGCAGTTAGTACAGATTAATCTCCTACACTCTTTAAAGGCCTCGGCCTCACTTCTTCTGCGTCTGACAAGAAACGGGGAAGACATTGTCCTGATCCAAGAGCCATGGATTGTGAGATCCGTTGTTCGAGGACTCAAGACTCCTGGATACTGCACACTGTATGAGACAGATAGAGGTGAACCTAGATCTTGCATCTAGTGAAACGTAGCATTAATGTATTTTTACTCCACAATTTCAGTGACAAGGATACCAACGTAGCTAGGCTGGAAACAACTAAAGGAAGTTTCTGGTTAGTGTTGGCGTATCGTGGCCATGACCACCTTGGCCCTCTCCCTGGAAAAAAAACTTGAGAGAATCATCACTGAAGCAGAACGGCAAAGGATCCGCCTAATTATTGGGAGCGATGTTAACGCTCATCACACGGTATGGGGGAGTACGAATATCAATCAACGCTCGTCCACAATGACACTCCCTATGTAAGCTCGATTGATAAATTCAATTTGCTTGCAGCACAGTTCGGTATTAATTCAACGCTATCAGAGATTTCATGAGTCCTGCTCTGTTCTTTGGAGCGTAAACGATTTTATGAGACTCGCACTCGTGCAGTTGCAAGAGTACTGAAGACTTTAACATTTACAAATTCACTGGATCAGAAGTATCTCCCTACTGTTCAAAAGAGGTGTTCTTCAACGTTGTAAAAAGACAGTGCATAAGCTTTTCCATCTTTCCTACTCTACTTTCCTCTTTCTCTGAACAAAAGCTTCTTAATTATGGCAAAAGGTCCATTGTTTATTTGGTGGTTTTTCTAACGGAACCGAAGTGGAACAAATTTTTACATCGTTTTGGAGAAAGTAAGATTATTGCACTTGATATTTCAAAATCATTTGAAAAAGTTTGGCACCAAGCTCTTTTCTTGAAAATGCGTGCTTTTAGTATTGATGAATATCTGTTCTTCGTAAAATTAGAAATGAATGGGATAGTTTCAAATCTGAAACTCATAAAATAAATGCTGGTGGGCTCCGTTTTGTCTCCAACTCTATTCCTGATATTCATTAACGATCTCTTGTCTGTCACTTCTAATCATTTAACTGTTTTGCTGACACGACTGTTCCCTCAGCTTTGCATATTCGTTTCTAGATTTACATGCTTGTCCTTCGGATGCGGAACTTCAACAGCAGCGTATGTTAAGCCCATTAAATTCTGACCTCGACAGCATCCAATGGGGAATTATTAACAGTGTAGCGTATCCCACCCCAAATGTTGCTATCCATGAGTGGCACTTGAATTCTGGAAACTAATCAACTTTCAACACTCGGTATTTGTATCACAGATCACGTCTTATGAAATGATCACATATTCGACATTGGCAAAAAGGCTGCTAGGTGCTTAGGATTCCTTCGACTGTTCAAGAAATTTTTCACCCCTTCTGATCTGGCTGTAACAAACATATACATACACTAGCTAAAACAATTGTACGAAATGCCAACGAAGACCATCAATTAGACAATTTTGGTTCTCATGATTCAAAGTAACATCTTTAAGACTTTTAAAATTTAAAAAATCCAATATTTGTTGAATTATGCTTGTAGAATGAATTAAAAAAAAAAAACATACGAAGAAACTTATTTTTGAAGGTACCTGCATATTTTCTTCTATCAAATCCACAAAAATATTCTTCATGACTTGAAGTCAAAAATGAGAGAAAGTGAATTTAAATCTTAAACAAAAAACAAAAAACAAAACCTTTTCCTGAAACTATATAAGACAAAACGAAAGAAAAAGAAGTAATAAAATAATAAAGCTATATATTTTTGTACCTTCGGGCAATTTAAGCTTCATGTATGTAGGTATTGTATGTACCTTTTATTTGTACACTGTACTGTACTCTATATACATACATCTTTCGTTTTTCGTTCGTATCCTGCCTTGGCAATCTTTTCTCACTAAGCAACGAATATTTCATTTTCTTATTTTTTTCTGTAAGTATCCTTTTTTAACTTCACCTATATATTATATACATGGTTGCCATTTTATATCACGTAAGGTTAAATAACTTAAACAATGTTCATAGCGAAATAAATATAAACAAAACTACTACAAAAAAAAGAAAAAAATAGAAAATAGGAAAGAAGTAAAATTGAAAAGGAAAGGACTATAAGGACACAAAAATAATGTACAAGTAAGTAAAAAGACTCAAGACGAGAACAGAAAAACCTTTACTACCTATATATTTTTTGTTTTTACTGCACTCTATAGTTGTTAGTTTTTGTTTTTGTTCTGTAAACGAAAAGTAAGAAAGAGTTTGATGCGCTAAAAACCAGTCCCGGATTACAAGTTCTAAAAATGCCATAATGGGGTTTGCTAAAATGGGGTTTGAGTGAAAATGCAGGAAAGTGTTAACTTAATGCAAACATTTAAATTTAGATGTGATAATCATGTGAAATCTACACAGAGCATCAGTTTAAGAGGAGAAAAGAAAAAAAGTGCACTTGGGCGTATACGCACTTTTTTGCAAATAGCAAAAATCATCCTATGCGAAGTTTCTACGTTTTAGTTACTTTTAGATAAAAATAAAAAAGTTCAAGTATTTACTTAGGTTGAGTTGAAATGCATTTTAAAGGGCAACGACGCGACGGTCTTATCACAAGGACATGAAATTTTTCGTGACTAATTTTCACATTGGCAGCTTGTGTCCTCGATAACTTCAAGAGAATTGGGGTCTAGCTTCTAAGTCTCAAGAATTAGGTCTAATGTCTTTTGGTCCATTGTAAAAATAGAGAACAGCGAAGTGTGACTGTAAAATTTTCAATGCTTAATTCGTTAAATTTTTAGTAATGTCTTAGTTTAAATGAAATCTCTTATTGGAATACTTGTTAAAAAATTTTGTTAAAGAATAAGTTTTAGAGTGTTACCAACATCGTGAAAGTTATGAAGAAGGTTACAAAAAATTATCATAATCCAAAAAGAAAAAGGTACTTTAAGTACCACGGAAAATTTAAAGAGTTGAACTTTTCAGCAATTTTGCCGTAAGGATATTTTTGAATCAAAATAATTGTCCTGAACTATAAAGTAAGCACTTGAAAACGTTTTTTAATATGTAAGTCGATAGCAAATGAAGATAATGGGGTACTTTAAAGCCATCGAGTGATCATCAAGAAGAAAGATAGGATATTGTTGCAGATTGGGTTCCAACCATAGTAGAAAGTTGTTGGGGGTAGAAAACGACAAAGGGGGGAAGGGTGTTTCCACTAAGACACCAAACGACAGCGGAGAAATTACTAAGATAGAATCAACAGTGGCGAATACAGTTCCAGTTAGATTGAACTACTAAGTGAACACCTTATATGGCTACTACGACATATTCGGAACTCAGGCCTGTAAGGAGCGGTTATGTCGGCTCTTGCTCTTGGAGTTAAATCAAGGACCTGATTCTTTAGGTTAAAGGTTGTGCGGCAGGGTGACTTTCTGACCACGTAATGACAAACCAATTGCCAAACACCGACATTTCTCGCATACGGACGGATTAACCGTCAATTCCGTCTTCAAAGCAGTTGGATAATGGATATGATTTGATTAGGAGCATGCACAAACGTATCTGTATCGCTGTCATGCGATTTCTTTTACATCGTCCTTGAAAAAATAGTGCAGTGCACCCACGTCAACACTAGAGACACTTTCAAAACTCTGTCCAATTACTGGCATATGCTTATGAATATGATATTGACTTTTGCGAGTATTGAGGCCGAGGCGGCAAACATTTGTTTAGGGGTTAATGGAGGCAACACAAAATACATGCTGTCATCAAGAAAGGACAAACAGTACCGACGTATCGGTCAAAACGTCACCATCGACAGACGTAATTTTGAGGTAGTTAAGGACTTCGTCTACCTAGGCTCCGCTGTAAACGCAGAAAACAACGCCAGCGCTGAGATCAAACGAAGAATAACTCTTGCTAACCGCTTTTATTTGAACTAAGAAAGCAATTGAGTAGTAAAGCCCTCTCTCGAGTGACCAACATTTCGCTACATAACACACTCATCATCCCCGTCCTGCTATACGGTGCAGAGGCATGAACTATAACAATAGTGGATGAAAGCACCTTGGGTGGTTTTGAGAGAAAAGTTCTTCACGTGATCTATGTTCCCGTATGCATAGAAGGAGAAGATGGAACTATGAGCTGTACGGGCTGTAAAGCGACGTTCAATTAGCCACAAGGATAAAAGTTCAACGACTAAGATGGCTGCGTCTTGTAGGGCGTATGGAAATCAAAGCTCCGGCCCGGAAAGCCTTCGAATTGATAACCATAACCACAGAACCGCGCAGTAGAGGAAGACCGCGGATCAGGTGTTGCGCTTTGCGCACAAGTGGAAAGTGACCTCACCCAACTTGGAGTACGCAATTGGAGACATCTAGCTACTAACCGAGGTAGATGGTGAAGTTTGTTAGGAGAGGCCCTAGTTCATACAGGGCTGCAGCACCACCTTAAATCAGTAAGTCTATATTGAAAAAGCAAGTTGCATTCCAAACTCAAACAATTTTCGCAATTTCAATAAAATTCCATCAGCTAAATATATTTAAACTTAGCTGAATTAAGGTCGTGCTATTAAACAAGCAGATTCTTATTTTAGCCACACATCAAGAATGTGGAATGCTTTGCCTAACTCTTTTTGTCATCCTTTTTTAAAATTAAGAACATTGAACAAAATATGCATTGGTATCTCCTCTTAAATAAGTCGCTATTTTCCTAATGCATCCTGAATTTGGGATTCGCGCCGTTACGTCCAAAAATATATTAAAATTTTTCACTTAATTAAACAATTTTTAAAAGAGTAAAAAAATTTAAATTTTTCCATTTCTCTAACATTGCTAAAATCTAATTAGGCAAACACCTGCCTAGTTTTTGAAATTAGGTGACGATCTGTCTAGCCCCATCCACCAAAATTTTAACCCTTATTTCTACATTACCCTACTTCTTTTGCATTTTCATAAAATAGGGTCAATCTGTTTTATCATACTCTTACTGCAACTCTTCGTTCGAAGTAAAAAAAATTACTTCTCTTCATTTTACCAAGACAGAATGATGCCCTTAGGATCTTCTAAGCATTACTTCAGAGTAAATCCGGGTCTGCCTGAGAAGATAAAACTTTCTCTCGTAACAAAATTGGGATATGAGAAGGGGGTGTAATGCCCAACCCTCAACTCCCTTCCCGAACAAAATACACCTAAAGCAAGATTGCTGTTGTTGAACAAGAAGATACTATGGAAGATATATGTATGTAGATGCAGTGCATGCCTACTCTTTGCCCTCTGGCTTCTGTCGACGTTTTGTTTTTCTGTTCCAAAGTTATAGAGATAGGACGAGTGACGTATCTTGTATACCTATATATTCGTTGTCCTAGGCAACGTTTGCACATCACACATTTCACAACAAACGACGGAAGGTGTAGAACTTGTCTTTCGTTCTCTTTTGTTTCTTAAATGAAATTGTCTTATATACATTACATATATATGCCCAGGACCTGTTCACATTTTTCTGTTCATGTCCTTTTTCTCTTATTCATATTCTGCATTTCTTAATCGTGCTCCTACTCATTCACTGCTTACTAAATAAAAGTTATTCATCTTGCCAGGATACCTATACGTCTTCTTTTTCTTCATCTTCTTCTTCTTCTAGCATCTGCATACCTAGGACCATGCTTAGATAGATCCTTGAGGAGCTCACATCACACTCAACCTATTTTATGTTTTTATTTTATTTTGTTTACCTACCTGACAATTTGTTTCCTTCTTTAAATTGTCATGAGCACGTGAACGGTCCAAAAAAGATACACCTTCGTTTGGTTCTAGCCTGATTTTTTGTGTCTTCACTTTCTTTTCTATTTTTGTTTTATTTTGTTTTGTCCTTAATTTTTTCTTAGCTCCATATTTTTCCACCGTCGTCGTCGGTCGTCGGTTTCATTGTTTTTCTTTTCTTTTTTTATTTATATTATGCACAACTTTTTACTTAAAGTATTTTTTTTAAGTCTTTGTGATATGAATAAGAAAATGGTTTCCCACGTTTTTGAATGCCAACGCGCGGGAGATCCTTCGATGCATGGAAAATAAAACGCGTAAAAAGTAGATGCATGTGTATGTGTATAAATATGAATTAAGCAATAAAAGCACAAAAGCACGAAGAGCCAAAACTATTTTATGTCGAAAACTTTTAGGTCCAAATAGAATAAAACAAAAATATATATGCAGATTTTATAAAAAGGACGAACCCCTGTCAGTTTTCGGTCTGAAGCACATTCATATGGAGCAGGTCACATTCCTATCACTTATGACACCTTCACTTTTCCTCATCATCATCATATATGTACCTACGTATGACTGTTTTTATTTTGTTGTTGTTTTCTCTGTATATTTTTCGCTTTATTGCCTGTTTTTTATTCTTTGAAGATAGACCAGGTATATACGAGCATATTGTGTCGTCCTTAAAGCATATCCTGCTATTGTCTACTGTGTATAGGTTTATAAATCCCCTATGAAAAATATATACATACATATACCGACCGACCTAATGAAAGTGAAATCAACATATCTCATTGTTTATTCTCTGTTTGTCTTTTGGATTTGAATATATACCTACTTAAGTAGAGAAAATTGGATTCAATTTGAATTTAATAAGGTTCATACTTTTGTCATATTTGGGACACGTTTCTTTTTATCAAAAAAAAAGAAAAAAAAAAATATTTGATAGTAATTTGATAAAAGGTTCAAAAATCAATTTGAGGACAAATGGCAGTGTGTGTGTGTTAAACTTTTGGGATCTTTTTACTTTTTCGGATTCTATGAATTCTTTGAAAAATACATGAAAATTATGGGCTTAAAGTAGAAAAAGTTGATTCCGAGATTTATGGACAAACATTAAGAGCAGGAAGAATGGTATATGCGACATACATAGGTAGCTTTGTGTTAACCTTCACGTTAGTAAGCTATCTAGTTCTTCGAATTGAACGTTATAGTTTCGTACCAAAGTTTTAAATCCATTTAACATAAAATCCTATAAAAATTATTTTCTGATAAAAACAGTTTCTAGTTGAAATGCTACTTAAAAGGCATTAGTTGTGGTGGAAAAGTAATATTTGATATTTATTTTAAACGGCTTGAAAAACAATAATTAAGTCTATTAGATGGATAACTTGTGGAGTCTTTTTAACTTCCCATATGAAGTTATTTTAATGGGTCCGATTTGACCGTACGTTCGTACGTCCGTACGTCCGTACGTCTGTACGTTCGCTACGTTTTTTTCGTCGTCCATAGCTCAAGAACCAGTAGAGATATCGACTTCAAATAAATTTTGTTATACAGATAATAATGCAGAAAGATGCAGAAAGGACTCTCAAATAAATTGAGTGGGTGGTTTTTTACCTTAGCAATTTAAAAAAAAGTGAATATTTTGGCTAACCCTAGAGACTTACATTACATTTTATGTTATTTATTGTAACGTGATGAAAAAACAAATATATTTTTGGAAAAAAATTATTTAAAAAAATATTTGTCACCTCGAAAATTTTACGAACAAAATATAATTTCATCTCCAAAAACAATTTTGTGCAACAAAGAATAACGTTTTCAACATTTGGTAAAATTTTGAGAAAAATCTAATTGAAAATTTTTTTTACAAAAAAATTAAAAACCCAAAAAAAAAATTAACAAAAGTTGCTAAAAATTGATTTTCGACTCAAATATCTTTTCAAAACTTTGAGATATAGGCACCAAATTAATTTTATTTTATAAAAAGTATTGTTTTCAATGTTCGATAAGATTTTGAAAAAACCGAATCGATAGTTTTTTTTTATAAAAAATAAAAACCTAAAAATAGAGGCTGGGATGCGACCCACACTGATAACTTTAAATCCTATCTGTCGATTTGTCTTGCTTAAAAGTTTATCTTAAACCTTAAGTCTTAAAAAGATTTTTGATTCGAAAATCAATTTTTACCAACTTTTATTAATTTTTGTTTAGTTTTTATTTTTTTGTAAAAAAACTTATTAACTTAGTAATGTTTTTTTAGGTTTTTATTTTTTGTAAAAAAACTGTAAATTCGATTTTTCTTAAAATTTTACAGAATGTTGAAAATAATATTTCCTATAAGATAAAATTAGTTGGATGTAGATGTAGATAACGTAAGGGAATTTTTCAGGTTTGAGTTTGTTTTTCGATATTGGAAGAGCTTTAGTTTTTGTCAGAATTAAGTTCATAACGGGTCGAACAATCATATATAGACTGTAGAGTGTAGATCAATGGAAAAGCACGCCACGCGGCTAGGCGTATTCTCTCTTTTGCAGAAGCTGTATGGATGATGAAGAGGAGGAAACAGATCTTCATCTCCTCTGTACATGCCCTGCTGTAGCTCAAAATTCAAAAATTACCTAGGAGAATTCTTCTTTAATGAATGATCTCAATCATATAAACATAATCAGCATCTCACGTGGCACGATGGTTAGTGCGTTGGACTGTTATGCCAGAGGTCTTGAGTTCGATCCCTCCTAT
Organism: Eupeodes luniger; assembly: GCA_951509635.1. Classification (NCBI taxonomy): domain Eukaryota; kingdom Metazoa; phylum Arthropoda; class Insecta; order Diptera; family Syrphidae; genus Eupeodes; species Eupeodes luniger. Next base: position 257,195,089 of record OX608073.1, read on the forward strand.
GCCACCAAAAGTTTTTAAACGAGTACTGCCTCTTGCGAGGAATTGACAAATTCTACAACAGTAATTCTTGTCATGAAAAGTGTTTCTCGCCGTTCGGTTTCGACTTAAAACTGTAGGTCCCCTCCATCCGTGACAACAGGCCCTAGATCTCAACGGACTGTTGCGCCACCCAATTTATTTATTTAGCCTCTCACGTTTCGTAAGGAATTCAAACTGGTTTCTGCAAATCTTGAGGACATACAACTAAATTGGGTTTGGGAGGTATATAATTTACGATTTTTATCCTCAAAATTAATGTCGTCGTCACAAAGTTGGACATATTTTCTTAAGATAATGTTCTTAATTTCTTTTCAAAAATAAAAACTTTAATAACCGATTTGAGATTTTTTCAAGCTCGCAACAAGATTACGTGACCGTTTAAGCATTTCTCGACAACCAAAACAAAAGTACTAGAAGAAAAGCAAGTATGCTCATCTATATTCTAAGATGATGCTTAAGCGTTTAATAAGAATTCAGCATTTGGGACTTAAGTATAAACTGCACAGTACTACTAAGATTATTCAAAGCTAAGCCGATATACCACAAAGAAGTGTCCTAGGGCTAATCTTATATCTTTTATATACAAGAGATATTCCAATAGACATCAACGCTATCAAGGCCACCTTTGATGATGATACTGCAATTTACTAACGTACATTGGGTAATCGTTACAGAAGTTGTTGAAAAACACGCTGTAGCACACAATCACGTACTGCAAAGTAATAACAACTCCAAAATAGGGTCTCGTGAATAAATAAAACTAAAGCTAAAACTTGGATTTACAAGTCAAAGCTAGATTTGTTGTTAATTAAAAAGAGCTCTTGCTAGAAATAAAATGATTTCTTCAAGTAATATATGTTTTTTCAGCGTAAAATCCAAATTATGAGATTAATAATAGCTTATGCTTAAATATTATAGCTGCACAAAAATGTCAGGATTTCAATACCCCTGACTAGAAAGCTATAACTAGTTCTAATTTATTTTAAGATTTCTCTTCAGTTAAATGTGCGAAACTTGCTGAGTTCATAGGCGTATGACAGTAAAAGTTTTATAGAAAATGGTCCAAAATTAGTGATGGTAACTTATATAGCCTATTTTAATTTTCAAAAGAAAATGTGGAGTAGCTTGCTGATTACCTTATAGGGGAATCAATAGAGCGTAGGGAAGGTACATTAACCTCTGAGCAGATGATAAAGATATTTGTGAGATGTCTGAGTAAACCTGGATTTCAGTTCGGTTTAGGACAAGATGTTGGAGCTGAACGAACTACAGTGTGCAACACTATTATTCATAAAAATCTCAGTAATAGTCTTTTTAGAATTGCTCTACAGATACGAGGTTTAATAAAAATTGATAACAAATTAAATTGTCAAACCCTTTGTATTGGAACTCCCTGTCCTAGAAAAAACATGTGAATAAACAAACAAAAGCTAGAAACATTAAGCTTAAGCTGGAATTTTCTAGCTAAGGCTATTTAGCCTTAAATTTTTTTGTATTCACATGAAACAAAGTTTGAACTCGAATTATCTAGCTTTAGCTCCTAGTAATAATAGCTATAACTAGCTAGCTTTATCTTGGCCCAAGAAAGGTTTTAGAATTTTTTTTAATTAATATGGCTCAAAGTTCGGAGATTAAGAAGAACAAAACTTCATGAGCTGATGGTCTAAAAGCTTTTGGAAAGTAGTAAAAATTAAACTTTTCCTTATGTGAATTATTAATAAAGAGAGAAAAATCAACTTTCTTTCTTTAATGGACTTGTCCTAAAATATAAGGTCGTTTTAGTGTGGCAAGGCATTCATTTTCGTCTTTTGATAAACTTAAAAAAAAAATAAGAAAGAATTTCTACATGGATCGTTAGTAATATTGTAGAAATTGTGAAGTGCCCCAGGGCTCTGTCTTGTGTCCGAATCTCTTTTTTTATATCCATTATTATTTCTTTTGACTGAAACTATTTCTCTATTTAACTATTCATTTGATTAATTCATTTTATTCACACTTGATTAGATATTATCATTATCAATTTACCATAACAGAACTCAAACACAACTTCTAAGTTGATGCTTATGCTGATGCCGAACCATTGTCCTCTCATTCCTAATAAATACATTTAAGAGAATAATCTGACGAAAGGATCGTTGGTTTTTTATGTGGAAAAGGGTAATTCTGAGCTGCCAACATGAGTTCTACGCATAGCTGAAACTGTGACAAAAATAAGCTCTTGCAAACTTCAGTAAAGAGGTCATCTAGCTTACAATAACATAGGTGAACTGGCTGGGAAAGTCCTTTGTGTCACTTATAACGTGACTGGCTTACGCTGCATAAATTACATAGATCCGGATAGAGGTTTCATATTGAATCGTCAACCATTTGACATATGACGTTATTACATTACGCTTTAGAAATTCACTACCAAAATAGTGATCATTTTATCTTTCTCACTTCACAAAAACCAAAATCCTTGAAGGCCGCCGAAAAGTACCTTCCCTGCAGAAAATGGAAAAAATTTGAAGATGTTTTGACAAGTTCATGATGTGAAGAATCAAAATCACAGGTTTGTCTGACGTTTGTCAATTTGCTAATTCCATTAATTCTTATTAATATTAAGTTTTCTTTACAATAAATTATAAATCTTATTCATGTATCATATTTCACACAATACGTCTAAACTCTCTTGTATTACTTAGACCAATTAACTTTAACCTTTGGCTATTAGCAATTCCTTCAAAATCACCAAACCTTAACCATTTTGTACCTGCCCAATTGAAACATTATTATCAACTCTATATACAAGTTTGTTCGTTTTTCCCCACTAAAAGGACATTATTTTAAAGTTGGTTTAAATTTTGAAAACCAAACTAAGGTCGTTAAATCAATATTGCCAGAGGACTTTAAGGCTGGTGGATAGAGGCATATTTAATCGTGCAAAAAATAAGGAAACAGACACTTAAAAGGACATTTTTTTTCTCATTTTTCTTGTTTTGCGTTTCATCCTCTTTACATAAACAAAAAAAAAAAAAACGAGAGCTTTGAACGGAAAGCCCATCTAAAAGAAGACAGCTGTTTTGGGCCATGCCATTGCCAAGTGAAAACGGAAGTCATTGCTGACTCAAAGAGGGAAATAAAAAAAATTCAGCTAGGAAAAAGAACGAAGGAAATGGTAAACAAAGCGTATCACATTTATTGTGACAAGGACAAGATGTTTTGTGTGATTGTGTACTGCCTGCTCCTTTGCACGCCTCATTCATCCATCGCCCTATCGTATCGCGTCCTTACAAAGGTACATAGCTAGTCGCTCCCCTATCTTGGTTTCCGCATGTTGTCGTTACAGGATAACTGATAACAAAATTGAGGAAAAACATAGCAAGCAAAATGAAAATAGTTTACACTGGATTTTCAGAAGGATTCTCTTTATTTTGCGACGATGATGATGACTCTGCTACCTTCACCCGCCACTCGCCAACCTCCCACCACCACCCGCTTACGGCTTCCCACACCAAGGGTGAGGACGAGGATACAAAGGAAACGCTTCGCTAACTTAGTAGAAATATACGACGTCCCTAACCTACACAAAACAACCAAACAACACAAACGCACAGGCACACTATTGTATAGGTCCTTGAAATAACACATCCATCCATTCGAAAATGGGGACTCGGTTAGAGAATTGGGATTGAATCCTGTTCCTGGGACTTAGAAGGAGATTGAGGGGTGGGAGCTTGGCGCTCGGAGTCCTTGGATAGAAATTGGGATTCGGATTGATCGGTGCGTAGAATTTATTCTACAAATTGGATTACAATTGAAGTGAAATCGGATATTGCTCGCTTTGGCATTTCGTTAATGGACATTGGATGAGAATGAGAAGAATAAAATAGAGCATCAGGCGAAGTTAAAAAAGGACGAGGACGAGGAGGTAAGCAGGCATCAGGCAATTTTGTTCGGTCGATTTCTTTATGTTCATTTGAGTGGAAATCATTTTGATATGATTACGGAAGAAATACGAAGAGGCATATAAAAAGGTGAATTAAGGTAGGTATTTCTTGTTCATGCTTTTGCTTTTGTTGTTATCAACAACAACAACAACAACAACAAAAACTAAATAACAACAACAACAAACAAGGTGGGACTTTGATCTAATATTATAAGTTGTATAGAGAGGTATTGAATTTTTGAGTAGATTTTATTTGGGAACATTATTCATATTTAGCTTTATTGAGTTTTATTGAGGATTGTGATTTCAAGTGGGGTTTATTTATTAAAAAAGGTATAGGTATACCTTAAAACTTATTTCTATGAAGAGATATTTGATACCTTCTTGAGTCGTTGCGTTGGGAAAAAATCATACATATACCCAAAGGAATTTAATATGGGTAAGGAATGAAGGTAATAAGTAGGTTAATATGTTTGACTATAATAGACGTCAAATTTGATATCAGAAAAATAGGTTTAAGGTTTCATTTAATCATTTAACACTTGTTGAAAATTTTTTTTTCTTTGAGGAAAAACTTTAAGTTGTGTAATTTCTTATGAGATTCAAGTGTGTTGGAAGCATCCTGAAAAAGTAGTGGTTTGGTATGGGATATAGACTGGTGGACGGTGGTCTTTATTTTTTATTTTTAAGAATGACGTTGATAAAGCCGACTTTGGTTCTTAAAATTTTAAGTGTCAAAACAAAACACTTACTTTTTAAAATACGTGTAATATCAAACAGACGTGTTTATTAATAAAGTTTAGCGACGCAAAAATATAGAAACAAATCAACTTCAAAATTTAGTTCGTAGGAATTAATTGAAAAATATATTTACTTTAAATTAATTGGTAATAAAATATTCAATGCAAGAAGCTTTTCTTTGTTTTGGAGTGATAGTCTAAGAGCTGACGACAAAAAATTAAGTTATTTGCAAACTTTTTTAATGTACATCAAAAAAAGGGTCTCGAGGTGTAGAAAAAAAGACCACCAAGTCTGTCTACCTGTACCTAGGTACTAGAACAAATTTTGCAAAAAATTATTTATTCTTTTTTTTTTATTAAATTAATTGTTGATAAAAAAGGTAGTCAAAATCGGATGTTTTTAAAATCCATATTTCACATAGAGTAGCATTTCTTATACTGAATAAAAAAACTTTGATTTTAGAAAATAGGTTAAGAACTTTTTTAGTTATCATTCCTGCAAAGTGTAAAAAACATAACTCAGTTGTAAGCTTTGAAAGTTAAAACACTACTGGTCTCCAAAGACATGTTCAATCTGACACACTAACTAACATAATATACCTTGAAACATGTTTCTAAAACAAAGAACAGTTATTCTGTAATACAATAAGTTTCATAAAATGCAATAAGTCTTAACAGACCCATCGTAATCATTGTCTGCATTCATCCATTTATGTTGCGTGGCAGCCAGGCGCCCGCCACCCCCCGTGCGTGATTAACGGATTATCAGTGTCTCCTGAAATACTTCAAATTTGGACATTTAATCTTTAATACCACTTTTTTTAACTTTTGACGGGACGACTTTTATAGGTCAAAGAAATACAAAAGCTTAGGCACATTTTGTGTTATTTAAAATTTTAAGATTTTTTAAATCAGCTTGCATTTAATACTTTTTTGATGTCTGTAGTTTTTCGAGACCTTTGAAAGACAGCAAAAATCATACCACTTTCAAAAATGCTAAAGGAACTGAGTCTCAATTCTACACTATTTGTCTAAAGTCTTTGAAAGAATTAGACAAAAAAATAAGCAGATACAAATCAAAACTTATCTTACAGCAAACTCATTCCAAAACAATCTGGCTCCCGGAAAAAGCACAGCTGTAAAACAGGGCTGGCTAAGGACGATGTAAATTTCTTAGTCTTGCTTTTGACACGGTCAACCATGTCATTCTGTTTAAAAAACTTATCCAGTATAGTTTCATTTGTGTGGAAGTTCCGCTAAGCGAACGCGCGAGAAAAATGTTAAATTTGGCATTCAAAAAACAGAATCAGTTAAGGTGTTATAGAAATACCACATCATTTACACAATAAGAGGAGAATATAAGTTTCTTAACTGGTAAGTTCTTTTTAGTATGTTCTTTAGTTTATCTTAGATTAGGAATAGTCAATAACCTTCGTAAAATAAACTTTTAAGATACAAGTGAAGTGCCAGAAATTTCAGAGAACCAAAACTTCCGGAACATATCAGAACAAGAAAATGAAGATTTTGCCTGTGAAGAAAACGCTGTTTTCTCAACTGAAAGGGAAGACAAATCAGCGGATTTCAATGACGATGATTCTATTTGTGATCCTAGTTTTGTTCCTGTTGCTTCTGACAAGTGAATCTGATGCTTCTATTGGAACAAAAAAACCTGGTCGTCAGCTGGAAAAAAAACTTATTGTTTGGAGATTGCGAAATTAAATCTGAGAATGACCAAAATAACGAAATGGCTAACGCAAAACAATCAATAAAGATGCGCAAAGAAAAAAGAAACTCTGGCAAAAGCTACATGTCTACAGCTGAAAACCAACAGCTTATTTTTAAAAAATATTGGTAACTTGGTTCTTTTGAGCTGAGACCAGCGTTTGCACCTGCCTTCATTTCGGTTGAGGAAACTAAATCTGAAAGAAAGGACAAAAGTTTTACTAATCCGATTAAAAGGAAGCACTGCAATAAATACTTTTTGGAAGTTAGTGGTGAAAGGATTTCAGTTTGTCAAAAATGTTTCAGATACACCCTTTGTGAATCAGAGCAATTTATAAAAACAGCTGTCAAAAAAAAAAAGCTGGAAGGCCATGGTATATTTACAAATGGTGATATGCGTTGAAGAAGCACAAAAGCGAGTAAGAACTTCACCCAATCAATACTTTTTCCATAATCAAGCCATTCCCTCTGTTAAGTTTATTCATGACCTTGGGCTCTAATGTGACCGAGAACTTAATGTAAGTGATCATATAAATGATGTAATACTAAAATCCAACACATCACTCGATTTTGTAAAACTTTGGTCAAAGAAATTTTACAACCCTTACGTTAACCCAATCTCTCAACATCACCTTTGTCCGTTCTCTTCTTGAATACGCCTATCAAGTATGTTCCCATTACCAAGATGTACATATATATTTCAAAGATTGAAAACGTTCAAAAACGTTTAATTGCTGATCTTTCGTCCATATCAAGATCAAGACTTAACCAAAGCTGACGAAGAAGAAGGCTTACCTCATATCAAAGCGTATAAAGTATTATTTTAAACTCTCATTTTGTATTGGTTTTAGTTCCTCTATTTCTTAAATTTCACAAATCTAATGAATTTTGTATCTTTTTTTTTGTTTTAAATGTATTTTTGTTATTATAAGAAATACATTTTTCAACTTGAAATATTTAAAATAAATCGAAAATAAACAAATTTTTGCCTTATGTCTATTTATTTAAAGATTTCGGATTAGACATAAAATCTTAGGTCCACTTAAGAAACTTTTTTTTTGTTAAAGATTTGAAAGAACAACTTATGTTACTGAAGACATTCTGTTTTTTTCAGTTTGGTTTTTACATAACATCTTAATTATAAAACTAAATTTTTTCCTATTTTCCTACTATAAGATTTCTACGAAATAGGTAAAATTGTTAAATAACCTCCCCATTTTACAATTTCGCACAAAAAAAAGTTATAATTACAATTAAAAGAAATCTTAGATAAAAATCAATTTTTCTGAAAATCTCTTTTTTTTTTTTTTATAATAAGCACACACTCAGGGGGATATTACTACCTTTATTATGCAGAGGGACAGTGTGAGCACTAGGAAAAGGAGAGAGGGTTTAAAAGGAGATGTCGGTGCACATTGGTTTTGAATTCCTGAATATTGCAATGACTAGGAAAGACAGAGTATGGTAAGGAATTCCACATTCGCGTAGTACGGCTAAGGAACGAATCTCTGTATTTGACAGTACGGCCGAAGTTGGGCTCGAGGGTATACTGATGAGCATTCCTAGAAGCGCGAGTATTACGGTTGAACTGTTCAAGGGGAGGAATGCAACTGGCTATTTCACTAGAGAATAGGCCGTTAAAATAACGGTAAAAAAGGGTCAGACAATAGACCTTACGATAATGTTGAAGCGAAGTAAATGAACTTATGATGATATTATCATCTATCAATTTAAATGCTCTACGTTCAATACAATCCAAGAGGCTTAAGTAAGTTGCAGGAGCACCAGCCCAGAGATGGGAGTTATACTCAAGGCTTGAACGTATGTAAGTCTTGTAGATAACAGCCAGATCAGAAGTGCCATCCATGGATAATGGCAATGGGGGTATATATCGCTTTAACGATACAAGACAGCATTGCGTTTTCGAAGCATTATAAATGCCACGCGTTTTTTTAATCCTCATTGAACAATGCTGTTTAGGTCGGAATTTAATGAGCTTATCATATTTTGTCGTTGCAGTTCCACTTCCGAAGAAGAGGAATGTGAGTCTGAAAACGAATATGAAAAGCTAAGAGTACTGTCGTCAGCGAAACAATGTATTGGATTAGATGTTGCAGACAGGAGATCATTAATAAAAATAAGAAAGAGTGTTGGAGATAGAACAGAGTCCTGGGGCACACCAGCATTTATTTTATGGTTTTCAGACTTGAATCCATCCAATACTACTTGTATTGAACGATCCGAAAGGTAATTACTAATCCAATGAAGCAGTGATTCATGAAAACCGAAAGCACGCATTTTCGATACGAGAGCCTGATGCCAAACCCTATCAAATGCTTTTGAAATATCGAGTGCAATAATCTTACTTTCTCCAAAGTGATGTAAAGATTTGCTCCACTGTTCGGTGAGATGAACCATGAGATCACCAGGGGACCTATTGCTTCGAAAGCCGTACTGCCGGTAATTAAAAAGCTTTCGATCTTCAAGATATTTCTTAAGCTGATAATTAATCAGCGTTTCCATGACCTTGGAAAGAAGGGACGTAAGTGCAATCGGTCGGTAATTAAAGGGGGTGGAAGATTCGCCTTTTTTGGGGATGGGCTGGACAAATGCAGTTTTTCATCCTCTCGGAACGACACCTGAGGAGTAGGACAGATGAAAAAGCTTACGCAGTGGTTTTGCCAGCGTTGAAGAACACCTCTTCAGAACAATAGCGGGGATACCATCCGGACCAGCGGATTTATGTGTGTTTAGATCTCTAAGGACTCAGTACGAGTGTGAAAAAAGATTGGCTCCATAGAATCATTAACTCTCTCAAGTACAGGCGGGGTCATAACATTCACTGGCAGCGTAGAATTGGCGCGAACTGCCTAGCAAAGAGATTAGCTTTGTCTAAAGGGCTAACAAAAGGAGTGTCATTGACAATGAGCGTAGGAACCGATGAAGTGGAAGAATTCCTCATGTTTTTTACAAATAACCAAACATTTTTACTGCCTTTGGGACATTGCAGTATTTTTTGCTGTAATTTTTGGTCATGTAGAAATTTGGTCCGTCGAATATGGGCGTTGCAGGCCTTCCTGGCTTGTTTGAACTTTTTCAGGCTTTCCTCAGTACGGTTAGCTTTATAGCAACGGAAACTTACCTCTTTGGCCCTAATAACCTCTTTACAGCTACCCTGTCTTATTGCCACAGATTTATCCCCGAAGAACTAAACTCTATGGTTGCCATGGTAAAAAAATATTCGTCTGTATAAACCCTTTTTATTTATACCACACTTATTCCTATTTGTGCGGAGACCAAAATGCCCATTGTCCTTGCGGATGCTCTACCAATCTGTATACTTAACTTATAACTAATTTAAAAGATATTATATCTTACAGTTATTAAGTATTAATGAATAAATGAAATGAAAGCGCTTAATGAAATCCCCCGGGGGTTGGTAACGAAGGAAGTTTAAACTTGGTGTTTTAAGAGGTTTTAGATAAAGTAGTGCTTTCGGAAACACTGGCAAACATTTTTAATTTTTGATTTTAAAAATAAGTGCAAAAAAGTTAAAAAATAACTTTTAGAAGCATATTTGAAAAATACGTACAAAAACCTCATCATTATCTATAAATTAAAAAATTTTCATTTAAATATTATTATTTAATGCAATCCAGGTAATATAATTATCTTTTGACCATAATATCTTCTTTTGCATATCAAAAAATTAAGGAAATTTGTAACGGCGACCCTTTTCATAAACATTAAGACATAACACATAAGAACGTGTTGATACTCTGTTAGGAATCCGATTTTATTTCTCCCTGACAGCTATGATAAACAAATGTCTACGAATATCGTACATAAGTAGTGTTTCCGGAGGCCATGATTATGGAATTTATCTCAACTGATCCTTAAAACCAAAAAAAAAGAACAAAAACAAAAACAAACAAAATTCACATCTCATATCAAAACAATTTGTTTGACAATGAAAGACATAGGATCAGATGAAAAACAAACCAAATCACATTATATTTCATGTGATGACATCAGAGTCCCCTCTTTATGACATATCAGTCCTCTCCAGCAAATATACGAGTGCGGCGGCGGTAGGTTGATATTCCTTCCGAAAAAAGGGTGAAAATTCAAGCAGATTCAAACAGCTCAAGCATGGAAAACAAAAATCCCGCCTCAGTTTGTTTGCTTTTTTTTTTAAACTCTAGGGTTGGCAGGATGTGGTTGACTGGGTGAATAGGTGTGTGACACCATCAGAGCTAGAGGGTATCCTTGTAAACAGTTTTTTTTTTTCATTTTATTTTCTTATTTATTTTTATCCTTAAGATACTTGGTACACAAAGCTCTACCTCTTTAATATAACGTACGTATAGATAGGTACATACATAGTACATAGGTAGTGTATGCGACTACCCAGCACACTGCTTGCTTCCTTGCTTATGTTTACACCCCTGTTAGAGCTGTGAGTTTCTGTTGGTGATGTTTGCTGGTAAAAATTTTCACCAACCAACCCGTACCCGTGCCCCAACTCCCACCCGAAGCCGAACCCATTGTAACCGTTTTGTTGACTGATATTAATTAGAGCGGCAAGAAAGTGCCACACAGTGCCACAGTGCCGTACTGAAAAAAAAAGGATATGGAAAGATGCAAAAGGTTGAGTGGAAAATAAGTGCCTTTTAATAGTTGGCTTTATATACAGATTGCCACCGACCGACAACGACGACGACAACGTGAAAGACTGGTGTAGATGTTTTATAGAGCTCAGGTCGATTCGTGTCGGGTCGGGACAGAGGCCGGGTCTGTTGAGCTTGATGATGGTTTAAAATCAAAAACGTTGCGTTTTATTTTCCAACACAACATTATACATACTATATTATTTTTTGTCTTTATTTATTTTGAAAAACATTCACGTACCTAGATACTCGTACAAAATATGACGTATTTTGTTTTTCTTATGCGGGGAGCAAGTGTCCTTGAAGTTTGTATATTTGTCAATATTTGATATAGAAAAGTGTTGGCATTGCTATCAAATATCCTATATCTAGGTATGTATAGAGTCTTTACCTAGATACAAATAAAAATATGGGCTTATATTTTATAAAAAAAAATGTCATATTGAGGTAAAGGTATGGTTTGTTATATATTGGAGTGTTTGGTTTTTATCATACTTACGTGATTGGTCTGGCATGTGTGTCACGTGAGATAAAATTTTATGATTGCCCATGTCCTTGGCAGACTATAGATACTATAGGTATAGGTTAGGTATGTGAAAGATTGTGATGATGATGATGTAAGGTTTATAGAGCAATTCATTAAGCAGACCTTTCGTTTTTTATTGTATAGAGTGCATAAGTATCTATTTAAATGCAGTTAAAGTGACCATATTTTTGAAGCAATGCAATTATTTACACATTAAAATTATGGCCAAAAGTTTCGAAAAAACTATTAATTTATACAAATCTGATTTATAAACATTCAAAGTAATACTTACAGAGTTTTCTTAAATTTTGAAACAAAACTTTAATTTGCCTTAGAAATCATTTTAAACATTTTTTAGATTTCTGAGCTTTTAACTCTTTGAGATAAGTTTTTAAAAAAATATCCTTTTTTTGTCACCAAACAAATTTACAAAACGGGCAAACCTAAATGGCACTGGTCAAAAGGATTTAAAAGGATTGAGTTGTTTTGGATTTGAATTCTGCTTTAACATTTTTCTATTACATCATGTTTTTAAAATATACCTACTACCTCTTTGAAAATGCTGAAGACAGACAAAAACGGTATTTTTCAGCTAAAACATAACTAATCTTTGTCTTCCAGATATAGTTTAAGTCATTTATGTGTCTTACTTAGTTTCTGGAAATTCTCATTAGTTATGAGTCTTCACTTGACTCTATATACATTCTAGGAAACCTGGTTTGGAGAAACGCGTTTGTAATTAATTTGGTGGTTTTTGGTTTTTATTTCGAATCCAAATTTAAATTTTAACCAAAAATAAATAAATTATGTGCGGCGTAACATTTCGTTGACACCTAGGGCCCAGTGACTTACAACTCTCAACCATTCTTGAGTGCGAGTAAGGTTGTCAAGTATTTTAACTCTTTGTCAATGTACATATTTTAAAAACTTTATTTGAAAGCCTTGTTTAGACGACAGGTTCGTTATCGCTCTCATACCGTTGGGTTTTTTTCTGTTAAAACCCGTTTAAGCATTATTTTTAAGCGTTTCTTTAAGTTTTAAGACAGGTGAAATCAAGAACCTTACGAAGATTTTTTTTAAATACATTTATGAAATACTATAAATAATATTTAAACTTAATATTGATGGTAGATATCATGCGTGTTTTTTTGGCATCGCTATCTGCAGCCAAATTCGATTTCCCAAAAAAACGTATCCGCAGTTGCCCATCCGCAGCTGTTTAATTTTATTTTTAAGTTGGTAGACTTTTCTAGCTGTCAGATAAGATAATAAAACAAAAACAAAGAAAAACCGAATTTTATTCGAAATTATTTTTGAGTTGTTTTTACGTACAATTAATTTATGAACCAAAATAAATTGCTAAAAATGGAAGATTCACGAGAAGATATGGTGAGAGAAATAAAGAAAATAGAATTTCATAATAATAATTTGTTCAAAGTTTGATTTTTTATTTTGGTTTTGCTTTCGGATAAGTTTTTGACATATTGGGGTATGTTCGTAGAGTTGGTCAGTCGTCGTTCATGAAATTGAAGTTCTTATAGGTGGCTCATTTATATGCAGGGTCGAAAGATCGAAATTGAAATTCGTATGTGAAATATGGAAGAGTTTTGAAGTTTAATTTTGACAAAAGGGGTACTCATGGAGCCGCGTAAATTGTCAAGATTTGTATAGATAACCTTTACTTAATCTTACTTGACTACAACGGTCACTTTTGGCAAAAATTGGTAAATTTACAAAATTACAAAACATTTTTGTTCTTTAGAACGCCAAAAATTAAACTTTCTCCATCATTGTTTTTGATTTTGTCGTCAGAAAAACTTAATAAATATTTAACTTATGTCGTTTTCTAATTGCTTTTGAAATTTTTGTGTAAATATCTCAAATTTTTCCTGGCAAATAGTAGATGAAATCAAGTTTTGTAATTGTTTACGAAATCTCTTTATTTAAATTTATTTTTTTTTAAATATAACAATAACAAATGTTCACACAAATGTCAAACAGAGAAGTGTGTTTTTTGAAAGTGCGTGTGCTTGTAACTATGTGTGAATTTTGATAAAAATCGATATTCAGATTTTTGAATTGCGAATCTATTTTTTTCAATCTCAAGTCTCAAATAGATCATGAAATCTGAGATTTGTCCACTTTTTTCTAACTTTATCACCTCTTTTAGCTATCAGATTCACAAATTTGACTCGACTCTGAAGGTAGCTATGACTACAATGAGCACTTTGCAAAAAGTCAAAAAGTGAAAATTTTCAAACTCATTTTGTGACAGTTTTTCCATCCCAAAATTAAAAGTAATGATGCAGAAAGCTTATTTTTTGATGTCAAAAACAATTTTTGTAGTTTTATTCAAATTCAAATGGCGCTACAAAGAAAAACAAAATTTACTTTTGTAAATTTCCCACTTTTTGCAAAAAGTGCCCGTTGTAGTTTCATATATACCTTAAATCTCGCAAATGGAAAACTGTCGTTTATAGAAGAAAAATATTTAACACCTTAGAGCAACTATGTATTTATGTGCGACTCGTGCCTTGATTTGTGCGTTCCAATATTAATTCAAAATAAACTTAAATAAAAGTACGCACTTAAAGTGCGTTGCACTCTGCGAACAAAGCCCTCAAGACTCTTTGAGTTATCCAATTTTCCGAGTTACCAACCTAAGAAATTTGTCTCCGATCGAGTACCGATACTCGAAAAAATTTCAATTCTTTGTCCGCAGCCAGATTTAAGTTTAAGTTTTATCCACAGCTGGGTGTTGTTTTTGTAATACATGGAAGCTCCCACCGCAGATACGGATAGCTGTGCCAAAAAAACACGCCTATCATAGATTTTGAAAATCAGTTCGAATTATGTTGAAAAAAATTACTTTATGAATTTGGAAACCCTCAAAAAGCCTGTGTGTTTTTCAAATTTTAATATCTTAGTAATTTTCGATTAAGATTTAAATTAAGGCCATCAAAACCTAAAAAAAAGTGCAATTTGATTATAAGGAAAAACCCTCATCGACCAGTGTAATAATGGAAAATAACTCTTAGGTATGGTCACCATAAATTTATATTTGCTTAGTGTTATTGTTGCATGTGAGAAAATATTTATAGTTTTAAAAGGTAAGATGGATAAAGATAGATTTAAGGTCATTGCGTTCAGTATATGCATATACGAGTATGATATATAGTATAAGCATATAGTTGCATATGATGGCTATTGTAAATTGTTAACAGTTGAGTGGCTTCATAAAATGTAGGTCATGGATGGAATGGATGTTGATCAAGAAAAGGATTTAAAATAAATTTAAATTTATGAAAATACAAAACATGCTTTAAATGTTTTTTTGTTTGCATTTTATAAAACTTAAACTCCTTATAACTTACACAATAAAATGATTTGTTGATCATTTTTTTAAACAACAACTTCGCTTAGATTTTAAGACTCTTTGAGTGTTTTAAACACATATTCTGTCTCCATTTATTTGACAATGAAAAAAATGATTGTAAGTTAAATGCATTTGCGTAAAAAGTATTGGTGTGTTCATCACTTCAATGGCATTAAGTCTTTAAAAATTTTGTGGAAAAAATGCAAAAGTATGCAAGGAATTATGTAATTTATAAATTATTGGCATGAAGCTAGAAGCCAGACAAATTATTATATTAAATTACATATTTCTGGATCTTTTTATGAAAAAGAAGTGTTCCCCTTTACAAATTTTCCATATTTAATATGTTTATGATGAAGGTTTTTGAAATATTTCAGTAGAAAATTTTTCAAAAACAAAAAAACAATAGTTGCAGACATAAACATTTTCTGTTCTTCAAGTGGTATACAGTTTAAAGTACTTAAATTTAATGTTACTTATGTTTTTTGATAAAGAAGCACCTAAATTAACAGAAAAAAAACAGTTTTCAAAGTTTGGGTCAACTACAAAATATGTTCTTTCGGCTAAAGGTTGTTTCTTTAGAACAAAAATATTTATAATGTATAAATTAATTATAAAAAAAGCTTAAAACGCTGTTTTTATGTTTATATATACAAAAAACCTTATTTCTATACCTAATCAATTTTCCGTGAACAGGACAATTTTTATAATTAACTATGTTCCATGCATATTTTTTCTTAGCTGGGACACATTTTTCAAGAATAGTTTCTGCACAGCCCTGGATATTAAAAACCGTTTACAAATTAACTATGATTATTAATTCTTCTTTGAAACTCGCAAGATTCTAATGCGTTTTTAAGAAAAAAAATGATTTTTCAAATTAATATGTTTCCGTGCTCGTTTTTTTGAAATTGAGTTAAAAACGTAAAGTTTTTACGAAATTCATATGATGAATCAATGAATATTACGAACATTTTTTTCGGTCTGATCAAATTCGATTTTAACTAATTTTGGCTTTTCAGTTAAATATCGAAAATATAGAAGGGGGTTATAGCTTAAACATTTCCATAAAACTAACGCGCCATTTCTTCCACTTTCTTGTTTCATTTTTAAGTTCTCAACAAGCATCCTCTTGTTACGTTCTTTCAAAAGTAAAATGAAAATAAGAATAAATTCTTTAAAAAATGCTTGATGTTCAAAAATAATTCAAATAATTTTTGCAAAATTTATCAATCTATTTTCATTTAAGATAAGTGACCATTCTGAAGTTATCACTAGTATTCACTTGAGGTCAGTTTTTGTCCAAACATTTTTTGTTACACTTGAATTTTGCTATGAAATAACGAAGTATTGAAATAATTTAAAAAACATGAGTTTTTTACCCCGATGTAGCGTAGGTACTTACATATACATACAAACTTACTTTGACTTAATTAAAGTTTTCAAATTGTTGGCATTCACTTTAGACTTACCTATAAAGAAAAGAAAAAATTAATTTAAATTAATTTCATAGTTTATTAACTGCAAAATATATAATAATATAATTTGTATGGCATTTGAACAAAGTTTTGTATTCATACAGAACTTTAAAATTAAATAACACAATCTTAAATATTTCTAATTGAACACGAACAAGATGTAGAACCATAATTAATAGATAATAAAATGAATCGATTAGGAGTTCAAGGCACATATGCCGTAACATGAAACAAATACTAAAGCAGAACTAAAAATCGATATTTTAGATTACATAAATGCATACAATTTCAGTTGTGCGAAAAAGTTAATAATGCTCTATATTCTTCTTCAATACTTATTTTACGTAAAAAAAACGATTTTAAGAGGTTTTGAGTTTTTACTCCTTCAAAAGTTTTATTTAGACTTCAATTATTATCAGTTTTTTGTTGTTTTTTGTTGTTTTTCGTGTTTTGTAAAAAAAGTTGTTAATTGAATTTTTCTAAAAAAAAATAACTTAAAATTTACAACAATATTTTGAATATGATAAAATAAGTTTGATTTCAATATCTTTTTTTGTTCCTGACATTTTTAGTCGAAAAACAATTCCTATTTTTTATTTTTTGTAAAAAAAACTAGCTGACCCGACAAACGTTGTGTTGTCATATAAATAATTTTCTAGAGAATATTTTGCTAGAAATAAATAACTTATTGTAAGTGTGTTAGGATGTGGTATATAAGTGGAATAAGTATAGAGCACTGTAAAAGTTGATAAAATATTAAAATAAAAAATCACCAAACAAATTTTTTTAATTTATTAAAATTCATTCTTTAAAATTATATACATATCGCTAATTATGACTGTACTACAAAAGAACAATATTAATCCCTTAATGCAATAGAGTGAACAAAATTTTGTGTGATCCCATCTTTCGCCGATACAAACAAATTGGATGGTTTGCCCACTTTAGAGCACGCCACGTATAATTGTCCGTGTGAAAAACATGAAGTGCTCAAATTTAAGCCGCAGACAGATATCGTTTGGCCTTGAGACTTATTGATAGTTATTGCAAATGCCAATAATTGGAAATTGAAGGCGTTTGAATTGAATTGGCACATCTGTTGAATCGGAATTTGCCATTTAGAATTATGGCTTCGATAACATTTTTAATTACTAATCACGTGCCCTTGCACAACCGTGGTGGGTTTAAATGATAAAAAAAAATTACCGGAGATCTAACCTTCAGTTGCAAATTTTGCGGTGTCATGCCTGGTAAATCCAATGAGTTCAAAAACTCAGCTATTTTCTCTAAAAATCGGGAAATAGTTGGTCAATGAGAGCATCTTGTGAATCAATAATCTAGCAGAAATCGACCGGTCATCTGTAGTAACTTTTCCGTCGCCTATATCTATCAACAGTTGTTTTGAGAATGTTTCAGCGGATGGATCTTGAAGCATTTGAACACGCATATTTACTTTCAGTTGCGATGATTTCAAGCACGCGTTGATCTCATCAGAAGTGTTTGTCACAAATCACCTGAAAGGAGTAACAGAGTGCCGCCAAATAGTCTATCGTTGTTTTATATATCTTTCAATGTCCTGTTCAACGCCTCAAGCGAATGTTTGTGTGCCATAGTGCATCCATCTCAGATGATAATCTTACACTGTTTTAGCAAGAATTAGCGAAATAAGGAATGTTTTGCCAGTTCCACCTGGTGCATCCAAAAAAAAGAATCCACCTTGTCTTGCCAAAACTGCGAGCATGATGTGGTCATAAATGGTTCTTTGTTCTTCATCCATTAGTGGGACATTGCGTTGTGAATGCATACCGAAATGATTGAGTGGTAAGTTGGCAATGATAATGAAAAGATCCTCAATAGCAATCAATGCTTCATTGTATATAGAGTCACTGAATACTATCGTAAGATCGTTGCACCGTGTACGATGTTGATGCAATTAAACCATACCACTTAGGAATATAAAAATTAGATAAAAACCCATTCTCAGACCTACCAAATATATATGCAAAATTTCATTGAAATTGGTAAAGCCGTTTCGGAGGAGTATGGCAACTAACACTGTGACAGGAATATTTTATATATTAGATGTTGCTTCGATATTTTTAAAATTTTTTCCAGATGTCAAAAACGTTATTCTTAGTAGCATACAATTGTTCTGGAGCTTATATCATTTTTTATTAGTAAAAAAATCTGAGGTGACAAATATGTGTCAGTTTTTTTGAGTACTAAAAAAACTGTTAGTTCATTTTTTTTCAAAATTATACTAATGCGGTATCACACCACATTATACAGGGTTATCCATTTAGAGGTTTCAAAATTAATCGCAAATGAAACAGATATTAACTATTTTTTTCATGATATTTCTTTTTGATAAAAAATTTTGAACGTTGAAATTATGTGTGAATTACTAATTCATTTAAATGACCACCACCCAAACTGTTGCAAGCATCGATTCTTGCGCCACGACGAGAAATAACCCGGCCAGGAAATGCCTGGGTTCTGTGGCATGTGGTATCGTCTTGGTGAAACCACCTCTTTTCCAAATCATATTCTTCAATAGCAGGCAAAAAAAGTCGGTTGTAATATGACCATAACGTTCCAAGTTGATGGTGACAGTCGTTCTATTGTTATTTTCGCAAAAGTAAGGTCCAATCACACCTCCGGACCAAAGAGCACAGCAAACAGTGACTTCTTTTGGATGTAATGACATGTCTTCAACTATTTGAGGATTTTTAGAATACCAAATAAGACAATTTTGTTTATTGACATACCCACGATTAAGAAATTTGATTCGTCGCTGAAGAAAATTTTGTTCGAAAAATCAGCGTCGGCGATGACCTGTTGTTGAAGCACCCATTCGACGTATCTACGATGACGTTGTGAATGGTCAGCTGGCTTCAGTTATTGGGTGAGCTGGACTTAATGTGGATTTATGTAGGTGTAGATCCAAATGCAAAATACGACACAGTGGGCAGTAAGACAGTCCTAATTCCTGAGAACGTACGCAACGATGATGCACAAGCCAGCCTTACAATATCTGTAACCAATCCAGTCTCTTCAAATTTTTGTAGTAGGTTTAAACAATTTGAATGCGTTGTGCGATAGTTAAGCGAAAAATGTTTGTAAATGTCAGTTTTGCAACTAGAAAAAAAAAATTGGTTTATCAACTTATTTTGACAGATGTCGAATTCCAGCCCTATACTTTTGAAACCGCAAAATGGATAACCCGTTATAATATAAAAATCAATTGAAGTAGCTAACGTTATTAGTTCGTGAGATATTTTGGGTCAAACTAAATTTTCACTTTTTTAGATTGCTAATATAGCAACCACCCATTTAATTTTTTTGGAGTCCTTTCTGCATCTTTCGATGTTATTATCTTTAAAAAAAAATTATTTGATGTCGATATCTCTAATAGTTTTTGAGATGTGGACTAGGAAATATGGTATCCTGAACGAATGTACACACGCATCCACAGACATCTCTCTAAAAATCTTTGACTAAGATTCTAGGGACCTTAAAACGTCGAGATCAAATCTTTCAATTCGACAAATCATTTCAATAATTTCTTTTGCGAAGGTTATGAAAAATATTTTGAAATTAATATTTGCTGCAGATTAAAACTAAATATTTTGAATCTCATAAATATTGAAAAATTAACTAAACCACGGAAAAAGTTAGTTTCTTAGATCAACAAGAATTTTTGCACTTATAAGCAAAAAATTACAAAGAAAGAGAACAAATTTATTTTCCAAGACTATTAAAATACATTTTTTAAGACCGCTTAAGGTTAAGACGAATTTTAAAGTTATATTTCATTACGCAATTGGGAGGATTTTAGAAATTCAACTTAAAAAACGCGGAAAACAGAAATCAGAAATAAATATTCCAAATATTCATACAAATTTACTCCATAAAAATTTAACTCTAGTCAAATATTTATGGAGTCACACTTATAAATGTTCTATTATAACATTTTTATGAGTGCTAGGTTTTAGATACAACTAAAACCAAAATAAAATGAATTTTATTTCAAAATGCTAACGCTCAAGTTTTAATTATAACTTCTGAGTAAATAGAATTTAGTTACTGTGATTCTGTGATTAAGAATTCACCATGACTTTACAGTAACAAACCGTGCCACTACCTTCTATACTAAAAAGTAAGTCCTAATATTTTTTGGTACATTTCCCAATGAGCCAATACAATTTACTAGAACTAGAGTCAATGCTGCTGACTAGAAGATTAATTTTAAAAGTCCAACAAACAGTGTTATCACACCAAAAAATTCAATGATTTCTTAAAACCGCTTTCAAGTTTCAAATTTGTCAGAATTAAAAACTAGATAGATTTTTATGAACAGTTTCTAGTTATATATTTAGTAAGTCATATAAGAAATAATTTTCTACATGCAAATGGTTTTAAGTTTATTTTATACACCTTCCATAAAACCACTTTCTTAATTCACATTTTCCTAAATTTTTCATATTATGATTTTGGTAAAATAGCTTATTTCATTAGTTTCTGCAAAGCACATTACCACCTTTGTAAACTATAATTAAATTAAAATTATATGTTGGTGTTAATTCTGTTCTAACTTTCTTATTTATGTCAACATAATAAAACATACCTTCCTAACCTACCCAACCCATCATATGCTTTTTGCGGTTTTGAATTTGCAAAGTCATATACTCCGAGTAGGTATACGAGTAGATGTGTGTACTTACTTTTCGTGTTATACGTACGCTTTTTCTCTTAATGAAGCAACATTAAGTCATAAGTAATATATCATGCAATAAATTAAGTTTTATCATTCCGCTACTTTATCGTTTTTACCATAAGCTAATAGGCCACAATCAAGCATTTTGCAAAAAGCCAGCTCAATTAAATAACGACAGTCGTCAGTTTACAAAATAATAAATGCAAAACATACAATTTTACATTCACTTATATTATAACAACAAAACTGCTGCTATAAAGCGGGTTCATATCCTTGTACTCGTATACTCGTACTCGTACCTTCCCTATACCCATCTATCCATCAGATGAGAGAATAAGAAGGTCTTCCTGTGCGTCAAGGCATTAATTTACAAATGTAAATAACGATATGTTAAGTGATGTAACGTCGTCGTCGTCGCTCCTCCGGCTTTTTGAAATAAGGTACACCCCCTTATATAAGTGTGCTCTATGTCACATTTTCCAAAACATCCCTCTTTCCAATCCTCGCCACCGCCCGCCGCGTCGCCATGCAGCCTCAACCTATTTTAAAAGTTCATATCGTATTTAAGTGCCATCAGTTTTCAAATGTGATTCGGTTCTAGTATGAGGTGTTAAAGATCTAAAGGTGGTGAACATTGAACACTGCCGCCTTCAACCAAAACTCATTCATAAACATGTTCCTATACAACCACATTAAGTATTGAAGTCAGTTTCTGCCACCCCCCACATCCCTCGTCACAGGATCCTTCGCTCTTGTCAAAGTGTCATTTAGATCGTAATGATTTGATACTTTGGCACCCGTAAACACAACGTGCACATTAAACAAATTTCGCTAACCATTTAGCTGTTGGCACAAAATCGTGATGTCCTTACACGATATAGTCGCAACGCAACCTTATTTGAAAAGCTCGAAAAGCAAAGCGGGCGGCGAGACTATGACTATACGTTACGTTTACGATATCACACCGAACCGAGTACCTATACAAATCGGGTTAGGAAATCGCAGTAGAGTGAAGGCAGAGGAAAGGAAAAAAGGAATCATTATCCAGTGAGAGGCCGCCGCAGGGCCGACCCATCAGGGAGGAGGTATCTATGGTATAGGTAGGACATACATATTTATAGGTATATACCCTATGTGCCTCAGATGAGTTGAGTGTGCTACTTCAGGCTTGATGATGACATTAAACGTTTTCGTTATAGGTTTTTCAAAATTAAAAAAAAAAAAATCACACAACAATCAGACTCGAATGTTCACACTTCTTATCTTTGTTATGAGCAGAGCGTGTTAAGGTTGAAGCTTTTGTTGGGGTGGTAAGGGGGATGAGTGGCAAAAATGGCAATTAGATATTAGGTTGCAGGCGGGAAACCAAATTGCATGACAACAACTTGAGGCTTGGTTTGAATAAGTACACCCATAGTCATTTAATTTGTTGGCAATGATGTGTCATGATGTGGTAGAGGAGATAATATACGAGTTTAGAAAACATGTCGTTATTTTATTACAAGTGCATTAAATTTTACTCTTTTGATTAAATATTATTGTTTTGCTAAATGCAAAAATAATAAACAAATTTAATTTGGACGCGAAGGAGTTAAGAGTCAGAATGGGCCTCTCTTAGAGTATACAAATTCTTAAATGGTCTTTTATTGTTTTCCTGTAGATTTATTTTTTGTAGTCATAAATATAGTGGACTTGAAACATTTTTGAAATAAGTGAATCTTATAAAACAAGAAAAAAGATTAATCTGAGTTACTTAAATGATGAAAACGTATTTTTTAAGTAAAAATTATTTGAACTTCATTGCAATTGAATAGTAGTATGGTTAGTACGTAGGACTGTCATGCAATAGGTCGTATAGGTTCAATCCCTGAATGTGAAAACTCTCGCGAGGAATTGACAAATAGTGCAAGCATAATTCTTGTCATGAAAAGTGCTTTCTCAAAGTAGCCGTTCAAATTCGGCATAAAAACTTTAGGTCCCCTCCATCCCTAAAATTTCTCGTACACAGAAATGGTTGAGAGTTGTAAGTCAATAGGCCCTGTAATAAACTTAGCAAAATGAACTTACTCGTACCATTCGACAAAATCACCCAAAAAATAATTCAACCTGTCATTATCTTACTTACTTACTTACTTAAAGTGGCGCTTCAGTCTGGGGCGGACCTGGGCCTCAACCAATATTTGCCTCCAGCCAGCTGTCTCCAGTTTTGCACGCCAAGTTGGTTGAGGTCTTCACCCACCTGCGTGCGTCACCTAAGTCGGCCTTGCTCAATTGCCTCGGGATTGGATTCGAAGACCTTCCGAGAGTTGATGTCTTTTCGCTCTACATGACCCAGCCATCTAAGTCGTTGGACTTTAATTATGTTAACTAGGTTAGTGTCGCTGTACATCCCTTACAATTCGTCGTTATATCTTCTCCTCCATTCTCCATCTATGCAAACGGGACCATAAATGAGAACCGGGATGATGAGTGTCTTATAGATAGTGATGCTAGATGCTCGAGAGAGGACTTTACTAGTCAATTGTCTTCTAAGTTCAAAGAAGCAGTAATTTGCAAGAGTTATTCTTCGTTTGATTTCGTTGTCTCAGTTTAAAACGGTGCCTAGGTAGACAAAGTCCTCAACTACCTCAAATCTAAAGTGACGTTTTGTCCAATACGTCGTCGTTGAATGTCCTTTTTTGATGACACCATATATGTAATTGGTCTTGCCCTCATTGACCACTAAACCCATCTTCTCCGCTTCCCTCGCAATACTCAAAAACGCTCCACTGACATCACGCTTTGATCTTCCAATTTTGTCAATATCATCGGTGTATCCAAGTAATTGGATGGACCTTCTAAAGACTGTGCCTCTAGTGTTGACGGTTGAGTTTTGCACAGTTCTTTCCAGCAGGATGTTGAAGAAGTCGCATGACAATGCATCGTCTTGTCTAAAACCTTTTTTGACATCAGATTCATTGGTGAGATCTTTTCTGACCTTGATAGAGCAGCGTGCATTCTCCATTGTCATTCTGCACAAACGGATAAGATTGACAGGGATGCCAAAACTATACATTGCTCTGTAGAGCTTTTCCCTATAGATGCTGTCATACGCGGCTTTAATATCGATAATAAAGAGATGGTGGGTATCGATTTGAAGCTCTTGCGTATTTTCCAAGATCTGTAATGTGAATATTTGGTCAATGGTGGACTTTCCCGCCATTATCTAATAAGAGAAAATCTGTATGGGGAAAATTTTCAAGGAATAAATTTGTATTTGTATTGTATCCTTGACAAATCTCCAAATCCGCAGTTATCAGATAATCTTGTGGTACTTATATCAGATGATTTAATTAGATGTGTGGTCTTAAATCTTGACAGAAGTCACTTGATTAAAAAGACTAAGTCCGGAACAGCGTTTACAAATCGTGCAAAATTTGTTAACAGTCAAAGCGACGCATCGGGTGCTACGT
Source organism: Eupeodes luniger (assembly GCA_951509635.1). NCBI lineage: Eukaryota > Metazoa > Arthropoda > Insecta > Diptera > Syrphidae > Eupeodes > Eupeodes luniger. Next base: position 257,219,737 of record OX608073.1, read on the forward strand.
TTTTTGTTGAGTTATGTGAAGTTACTTGTCTACGCAGAAAATCCCGAGACGATTGATGCCTTCAAAATATAATATTTGGTACGTTATTCCTGACATACGGCTACAATTTCTGCAAAATTGGGCTTCTCAGCTTTAATTTTTTCGAGACAGCCATCTTTATCACAAAAAAAAATCCTTGGCCATATAACATTAAATTCTGTGAGTTTTATTTTTTTTTTTCAAAAACCACAAGACTGAAAAAACACTCTCTAAATTTAACCGTGACAAAATCATAATGATAAGATTAGTTTTGTAAATGGTTATCAAATTATGTATTTATTTCAAAATCACTCTATCTATTCAGTTCTATTATATTTACAGATTGGAAAAAGTTGACTTTATAAGACTTTTGGAGATTGTTTGAAAATTAATGAAGTAGTATTTTTTTAGTAAAATGTTTGATAATTTTCCAAAACTATTTTGCTTTTAAAGTAACACATAATGTCATTTTGACTAGATCGAATACATTTCCTACTTAAACACATTTGTTTTGTAGTTTTTAACTTAGAGTTTTAAGGTTTGAGGATTTTAGCTTGGGGATTATGTGTTGAAGAAGAGGTCACTAACCAGGAATATTCTTCAAACCAAGTTGAACTATCTGATTCAAATAGAATTGGTAGTTCCTAAAGCTGCAAGTATGTTTAGTTCATAACAAGTTAACAGTTTAGCAACAAAGCCAAATTTTAAAATTTTATTTTCAGTTCACTTTTAAGGAAACAAAAACAAAGCTGCTGGATAAATGGTTTTCGTGATTTTTAATACCTTTCGAACTGTGAAGGTTGATACAAATTGCTAATATCTTTGGATTTTGAAATACAGCATAGTTGGCACTGGAAAAAAGGAGCTTTTAGCAAAAATGTTGACTTAAATAGGTCGTCAAATAAAAAAAGCCGAAGCTTAAAAAAAAATTGTTTTCCAAAATCCAAAATGTGGATCAGTCGGTCAAAATGTGTATTTTTGAAATAAATATACTGCTGTACGTGTATGGATGATGAATATTCTTTGAGGACTCTTTGCTTAATGTTTTTTACTCATTTACCTAAATTATGGTTTTTATGCATAAATATTTTGTTGAAAAAGTACAAAATGTATCTTTAAAGTTCAGTTCAATTATTTGAAATACCATCTTAATTAGTTTCTTGAGATTCTTGCTATGCGGGACCGCATGCATGTGAACTTAACTTTCTTAGCTACTGTCAACATTTTAAGAGTCGATTATTTTGAAATTATTTTGATAATAATCGATGGTTTAGCTGTCGTTTTTTTATAAATTTATATTTTAAAATTGTTTTAACCGTACCCAACCTGTTGTAGTACCGAAACCTATACAGATATCAGATTTTAAGAATTAGATATGGTACAGATCTAACCACTAAGCAAATTGAAGTAATTAATATCAGGCAACAACTTTGACAAAAATCTTTGTAGTGTGTGTGTGCTACTTTTTAAATGTAAAGGGTGGTTAAATTTAAAAGGCTGATGTTAATTTTGAACTAAACAGAAATTATTTAGGAAATTATTCTCATTTCATTTTATTATGATACCATTGGGATGGTACAATTGTGTACGGAATAAAATATCAGCCAAATGGCTGTCGTGACCTTGACGACACATCTCCATCCGATGGTAATTTTCGATGACACTGAGGCATAATTGACGTTCTATGTCGTTAATGTGCTGAATTAAAACATCCTTTACCTCTCGAATTGTTGCTGAATTATTGACGTACATCTTTTCTTTCAAATAACCCCAAAAAATGAAGTCCAACGTTGTCAAATCACATGATATTGGCAGCCAATTGACAACGCTATTAAATTTATGGCGCAAAAGACCCAGTGTTTCGTTAGGTGTGTGGCAAGTGGCACCGTCCTGTTGAAACCAAATATTCTCCACATCTATATCTTCCAATTCAGGCCATAAAAAGTTCGGTATCATCTCACAATAGCAAATACCATTCACAGTAACTGCCTGCATTGTTTTAAAAAAAAATACGGCCCGATAATGCCGCCAGAGCATAAACCACACCAAAAAGTCATTCTTTGCGGAAGCATTGTGATTCTCATCAACCCAATAGTGATTGGTAATTATTCGTCCAAATGTGTCAATTCTGCTTATTGAAGAATTTACTGAGGTGGAAATGTGTCTCATCCCTGAAGGGAAATTGATCATCCACTATTGCCATTTCTTGCCGAATTTCTGACCATTGACAAGCGACGCACGCTTGAAACGGTCAAGAGGCTTTAGATCTTGAGTCAATTTCACCTTGGAAGCGTGTAAATGCAAGTCTTTATGCATAATGTTTATCAACGACGAGCGTGAGAAGTCCAATTGTTGGGCACGATGACGAGTTGAGGTGGATGACTCTTTAGCACCACTATCAAAACAGCAGCAATATTTTTTGCAGTACGAGATGTACTAGCATGCACATGTACTCCTACAGACCTGGTTTTCTCAAATTGTTGCACGATATTTCCGATTGCACCCACATTTGGACGATTAAATTGACCGAAAAAATAAGAAAAAAGAAAGAAAAAGAAGTCCACGATATACATACATACATTTTGATTTGAACGCCCATTTTCATAACAAGCTTAAATAACTTAACCGCTTTGGTCGATTGTGTACCTTCCCATGGTTTAAATTGAGTAAGTCTGAAATTCAGAAATGTCTTTATAAAATACAGAAAAAAAACTGGTTTGGGTCACATTCAACATCTGCCCTTAAAATTTAACCATTTTTAACCTTAAAAATCTATTTTCAAAATTATCTGAACATTAATTTTCCAAAAAAAAAATTCAGTTTAAAAAAATTTCAAGAAAGTAGCATACGAGTATTTAGATAAATATGGTTTGTAGGGACGTAATAGTAATATTTAAGAATTTGTCAGATTTAAATACAAATTTGTCAAAAAACTTAATCCCTTGCCTTAAATTTTAAAGTTGACGTTTTTATGTGTTAAATAGATCGAAATGTTGGTTAAGTGTCAAAAAAGTTAACTAAAAATCAGATTTGTGGCTTGTATTTTGCTGCGAAACATCACAATATATTCAACTGAATATGTAATAATTACAAGTAGGGTACACTCTGGCGTATACAAACTTTTTTTATATATATACATGATAGATAAAAATATTTAAAATTATATTTAATCTTTTTGTAACGATCTACGGTGCATCGAGACCCGCACGTCCTTTCTGCTTCGATGTCGCTCTTCGAATGCAAAAACGCAGACCCTTCACCTTATTTAGCATTTGGCATCAAAGAGTGGCACTCATACACTCAAGAAAGCTCTCAGTAGATACTTACTTTTACCATATACCTCAACTGATCGTATGCCTTGCTCTAACACGGCCATCCTGCAAGTTCATCGCTCTCGATGAATTAAAACAGAATAATGCTTTTTTTTTTTTTTCTCTTTTACTGCAAAACAAAAATTTCTTCTCCTTTTGTTTACAATAATAATAATAGACAACAAAAAAAAATTAACTTTAAGTTTCTTCACTTTTAGTTCAAATTATCTGGTTCCCTCCCGTCTCTCTTTGTTCAGCCTGCTTTGCATCCTGTCACCTTATTGTCTGATACTATTCACGCACCTGTGAAATACAGAACTCATTAGCACAGGTTATTCCAAGAGACATGAGTTTGAGTTTTTTCTATAAACATCTAACTTGCTCAATTTCCCCGGATTGACCTCAGAACGAAGTGACTCAGAGGCTATAATTAGCGTGTTCACCCCGCTCAAGCCAAACCTTATTGAGACTAAATTGCAAGATTTTTCAAGTATTTTGATTTTCATATTTTTACCGCAGCTCAGAGGAATTTCTAAGGAATTTGGCGTGTCCGAGTTTCGTCTTCCAAGTTCTAAAGCATGTCTCAGAGGCAATATTAAGCTTGTACATGAAGAAGAACCCAGCCACGAAAACACGACTCAGAGGCCCCATTCAAAAGAAAGCTTGTCTGCATTCTACTTTGGAACAATTATTTAAAAAAAAATGGAATAAACTTTAAAGCCTGGGGGCCAATTTTTACCTGTAAGAGTTCACCATCTTCATTTATGGTCTCTTTTTCAGCAACCGGACGTATAGCTTCTCTAGCAGCAACCGTCACCGCCCTTCCCCCCCTTTTCTTCAATCTATAGCGATCATTTTCTAAAATGCCTATCACCTCGTATGGACCCCGAAAATGAACTTCTAGTTTTGATTTTCTGATTTGAGACTTTTGTATACAACGTTCGTTCCAATTTCCAATCTTGAAGGTTTACACTTGTTTTTATCAAATCGAGTTTTCATTCTATTGGCGTTTTCCTTTAACCTTTCATCGGCCACGACACGTACAGCGTCAATATTTTCATATTCCTGTTGAATATTCAACTGCGAGAACAAAGCGCTTACTTCTGGAGTTCTTCCATCGATTCCAGTGAGAATTTTTAATGGAGAAAGCCCTGTAGCTTTATTGATGGTGGTATTTAATGCAAGTTGGACACGGCTGACAAATGTTGTCCATTCAATAGTTAGTTCCAGGTTTGTCCTTAAAAGATTTGCGATCGTATCCACATAGCGCTCAACCTGTCCGTTGGCTCGACTCATTCCTGGTGCTATGGCATGGTGTTCTACACCCACTGACTTACAGAAAACACGGAATTGCTCGCTGGTAAAATTTGTCCCTTTATCGCTAATAATTCTAACTGGAACACCGAATAACATGATAAAATTATTTAAATGGCGTACTGTTTCATCTGCTTTCAAAGTTTTACACGGTAATATAAGGACAAATTTAGTAAAAGCATCTATTATAATCAAGAGATAACGACTGTCCACTTTATCTTCTCCATGAAAAGGCCCCATACAATCTATATGAACAGTGTGGAACGGAACATCTGTTTTCTCAATTGGATGTAGCTCTGATTGTTTTTTCCCGGATGGTCTTTTGGCAACGATACAGATCAAACACGACTCTACAAATTTCCGTACGTTCCTGGTCATTCTAGGCATCCAAAAATGAGTACGCATTTTAAATAAAGTTTTTTCCCATCCTACGTGACAGTTATCTTCGTGGTACCGTCTCATCAGACTTAACCTGCACCTTCTGGGAACGAACAGTTTTTCTCCATTTTTAGTTTTTCGATATAAGAGATTATTTTTGAAAACATAATTCAAGGTGGTGTCTGGCTCCTTTTCCTTAATTTTATCGATGATGTCTATAACTTCTGGATCTTCGGACTGTTCAATTTGCAGCCAGTTGTCTGCTAGACTACTAAGATGATAACATTTCTTAAGTGGAGGATTCCGACTTAAATAGTCTACGTGTTGCATAGAGTTACCTTTTTTGTATATAATCTTGAAATTGAAATCTTGGAGGTAAATCCACCACCTGGCAACACGTGGTAAGAGATCCTTTTTTTCTTTGGTAGCTTTTAAAGCATTACAGTCTGTTGCTAGAGTGAACTCGATGCCTAACAGGTAAGTTCTAAAGTGTTTTATAGCATTCACGACCGCTAGTGTTTCCAGCTCATAGCTATGATATTTTACCTCATACGGTTTTGTCGCTTGGCTGTAATATGCCACAACGTGCAGCTTATCATTTATTTTTTGGAATAATATAGCTCCGTATCCTATTGAGCTTGCGTCCGTGTGAAGTTCTGTAGGTAAGTCTGGATTAAATATGGTCAACAGCGGTCTTTTTGTCAGCTCCTTTATAATATACTGTCTTGCCTCCTCGCATTCGGTCGTCCATTGGTATTTTACATTATTTTTTGTCAATGCAGTGATGCATTGAGTTTTGGCGGCAAATTCCGGTACGAACTTTCTAAAATAGTTTGCCAACCCCATGAATTGTCTGACTTGCTTAACGCTGGTAGGAACTGGAGTGTTTGTAAGAGAATCTATTTTTGTCTTACCAGGTCGGATCCCATCCGCAGAAATCTCTCGCCCGAGGTATTCAATTTGATTTTGCAAAAATTTACATTTTTCCATATTCAAAGAAAATCCATTTCTAGTTAAAGCGTCAAGTACTAAGTCTAGCCGTTTTATCCCCTCGTCGATTGTTTTGGATGGTATAAGGACGTCATCTAGGTAAACCAAAGCGATATCATCCTTAAGCTGTCCCAATGCTTTGTTTATGGCGCGCTGGAACACAGCTGGGGCGTTGGCCAGCCCGAATGGCATCCGCAGATATTCATATTGACCGTCGGGGGTCACGAAGGCTGTTTTTTCTACAGAGTTGGCTGCAATCGGTATCTGGTGAAAACCAGAAGCCATATCTAATGAAGTGAAGAACTGGTTTCCTGCCAGCTGGTCCAACTGGTCCTCAATCCTAGGCAATGGATAACGATCTTTGATAGTCACGCGGTTCAATGACCTATAATCTACACAAAGTCTATGTTGATTATTCTTTTTTGCCACCAATACGATCGGGTTTGCATAGGGGGAGCTACTATCGCGAATAATATTATGAGCCTTAAGATCGTTTACTATCTCTTTAACTATAACTCGCTCTGACATAGCTAAACGGTATGGCCTATAATGTATTATGGTTTCCTTTTCTAAACGAATCTCTAGGGATCCAGTTTTTACAACCTCCGTAGGATAACCTTTAACAATGTATTTTGTATATTTTCCTAGAATTTGTTCTGGTGTATCTTCTGTACCTTGTAGAAGTTGTAGAGGGTTGACAACCTTTGCAGCAGTTGAACAAAAACGTATTCCCTGTTTTCTTTTAAGTGTTGACCCGTGACTATCCATTTTTATTTCTAATGATGGGTCATTAAGTACATCTCGCCCGACAAGCATTTCAGTCTTAAGATATTCTTGATCGATAAGGTAGAACACAACTTTGACTTCTACTTCCTCAAAGCGAACAGGTAAAACTATTTTTTTTCTTAACGATATTGAATCCCTACCAATACCCTGCACTGAAATTAGATGTTTTTCTTTAGGAAAAGGGATTTCATTTGCTATGTCTGCCCTGATAAGAGAGCAATCCGATCCAGTATCTAAAAGACAGCTATAATTTTTTCCTTTGACGGATACCATAGTTTTGTTTTCGGGGACCATCATTCCGCAACAATAAGTTACTTTTTTGTGTTCTTCTTTTCTCTGTTTTGACCAACACGAATCTTCCTTGTGACCAGCCTTACCGCAATGTCCACACTTATCCCTGGCCGGTTTTGAAGAGGTTTCTCTGAAAAGGTTGGAGTCATTTTTTTCGAAGGAATATTTTTGAGGACAGTTTGCTCGAAGGTGACCTGTACGTCCGCATCCATAGCAACGTTTTTCAGTTTCAAGACGAGGTCTTTTTATAAAACTCGGAGATAACTCCATTTTCCTTTTGTTATCCTGATGGTCCCTAATTTTTTTCCGAGGTTTCTCACGAATCGACATAAGGTGTTCTGTCAGGTCTTGCACTGATTTCGGCATAACGAATGTCAACGAGTTTCTAAGACTAATGTCTGAAATGCAGCCTATAATGATTTTGACCGTTTTGTCCTCCGGTATTTGAAATGGTAACCTATTTATCTGTCCGGCCTTTTCCATGACGAAATCCGAATACGATTTAAAAGATTCGCTCTCTATATTTGCCACACTTCGCAGTTGGTCAATGACATTTGTTCCGCTTGAAAATGTATTTAAGAGAGACGAAGAAAGCTCTTTCCACGTATACATTTGATATCCGTATTCATTATACCAAATTTTACCCCTACCTAAGAGAGCGGTCTGCACCCTCGGTATTATATCATAATCCTGCATACGGTCTCTTTCGATTCTGTTATTAATGTCGGCGCACCACTTTCCAATGTCTACCCTTGAGTGGTCAGGATCAAAACAGGGAAACCCAACATTGTCGTCTTTTGTTTGACGCTGTGATGCTCTCAAAATTTGACTGATTGCTTCAGCTGTTATTGTCATATTTTGTTGACCACCACTTTGATGGGACGTATTCTCGGCAGCCTTTTCACCTACTTCTGCTGCGCTCTTAGGAGGAGCATCACAGCGGTCATTATTTTTATTTTCCATAATTTTGTTTTTCTTTTTGTATTGCCAAAAAAAAAAATAAAATAGAACTCACCCTTGTTTTGGTGTTAAAGAGCTTTTTCTTCAACTCGATCGTATCTCTTATGATGAGAGGAATAGTCAAGAGAGAAAACGGTAAGATTGGTAAGTATGTGTTTTTCTCCCTTTTTCTTTTTTTTTTTGAACACGTACACCAACACAGTAGATTTGTTTTCGTTTAAAATGGATAGCGGGTTATGCGTTATACTCGCAGGCAGATGTTTTAATGCCGTGTTGTTAAGGCCACACACGAAACGAGTGAAATGAAAATGTTGGAATCAGATACACACACACGAAAACGATTGGATTGAGCAGTGTTAGAATATCAGAGACATGCACACGACCGGAATGGATTTAGATATCGTATCTCATATGATGAGAGGAATAGTCAAGAGAGAAAACGGTAAGATAGGTAAGTATGTGTTTTTCTCCTTTTTTTTTTTTTGAACACGTACACCAACACAGTAGATTTGTTTTCGTTTAAAATGGATAGTGGGGTATACGTTATACTCGCAGGCAGATGTTTTAATGCCGTGTTGTTAAGGCCACACACGAAACGAGTGAAATGAAAATGTTGGAATCTAACACACACACACGAAAACGATTGGATTGAATGTTTAAATCAGAGACTCATACAGACGCGAGCTAAGCACAACTCTTACTGGTACCGTGTTACCTTGCTAAATCGGACGCAAGCCAAGCACACAACAACAACAAGTAGGTACCGTATGGTTTAGCAAAATTAAGTGCAACGCAACAAATAAGCACTGTATGGTTCAGGAAAATTCTGTGTAAGTAGGGGCACGCAATAGATTTCACATTAAAAAAAAAAAAATTTCAAACGCACGACCGAATTGTACTTTTAATGTGCCTTATCGAAATTCGACACAAGCCAGGCACAAGTGGGTACCGTAAGGCTTCCACAAAAAGGAGAAACAAAAATCACTTTCTTGTTCTTTTTCTTATGTTCGCAATCAAAAATAAAAACAAAAATTCCGAACGCACTACCGAACAGTAATAATACAAGTTCAGACACGGGCCTATCCCACTTCTGATGATAGATAAAAATATTTAAAATTATATTTAATCTTTTTGTAACGATCTACGGTGCATCGAGACCCGCACGTCCTTTCTGCTTCGATGTCGCTCTTCGAATGCAAAAACGCAGACCCTTCACCTTATTTAGCATTTGGCATCAAAGAGTGGCACTCATACACTCAAGAAAGCTCTCAGTAGATACTTACTTTTACCATATACCTCAACTGATCGTATGCCTTGCTCTAACATACATATGATATACGTGACATTAAGTTATGTACACGAGAATTACTTTGGAATTATTTTAGTGTTAACGTGTTATAGTTTTTCTATTTAAGTGACATGCACCGTCAAAATGTATGATCACGATGTTTAGAGCATTAAGAAAAACAGCACTAAGTAACAAAAAAAAAAAACTTACAGTTTACAATACATACAAATGTAAAGAAAATAAAAGGTTTTCGATCATAGTTCGAAAATTTTTACTACGATAGGCTAATTCCACACTTATTAATTTATTGATTCCATATGACTTTTGGGCGTCTGACCTTTCAAATTAATTACCAAAGTCCTTTCCCCACACAATGATTTATTTGCTTATTTTTATGAACTGTGTGGTAGTTCGGGGTCCACCGATTATTATTGGAAAATTACTATTTAAAAAAATGATTTTAAAGCTTGGGAAACGCTATTAAATTGGTTAGTATAATACAAGTTTAGGATGCATTAAAAAAAAATCTGTTATATTATTTATCCCTAGAAATCATCAAGCCCAAAACTGTTGTTCTGATTGCAGTTGAGTATCATTTTGCAGGGAGTTACTCAAACTTATTTTATTTTATATTTTTATTTCGATAGCTGATATGATACTTAAAGGCTGATGTTAATTAATTTCATGGAAACGTAATATTGTTAGGTCAGTTACATCGCTTTCTACAAACATTCATTTATTCCATATCCTATTGTGCGTTTTGTCATAAAACATCTCTCCTTCATAAAGAAACAATGCTAACATAGTTGAAAATTCCTTTACCACATATAGAACCAGAAACGTATAGGTATTTAATTTTTGAAACCCCGCGGGCTTTCTCAAAACTTCACAACTCCGCTCCTGCTGTTGAAAAATATATTCGAATCCCTACAAAAGGATATAAACCGAAAAATTCATACACTTCCGGTGGTGTACTGTACAACTATGTACGTTGTAGAATTCCTATACATACATATATCGGCATATATACGAGTATAGTAGTAAAAATAGTAAATACCCAGTTAAGAGTGCATGAACTGACCAAAGAGTCCTGATAGGTATAGGTATAGGTACATACAGTTACTCCTACTATAGGTCAGGCATAAAACTGCGATATAAAAGATATAAATTTTCGTGCAACCAACTTTCTATGTAGATGTAGGTACTACGACCAAAATGTAGTTGTTTTTGATTTTGTTTTGTTTTTGTAAAAAAAAAGAGGTACAAAACCTTTTGGTCCTTTTTCGGTGGGCACAAATGAATTTGCAATGAACACCAACGTTAACCCAACTAACACACATTTCACTTGTCACATTCAGTGTTTGTAAATTATTCCGGAACATTTCTTGTGTATTTTTGTAGCTTGATGGTAGGATGGATGTAGGTCCTTTGGTAGGTGTACGTTGCTTCTGCTGCAGCAACTTTTTCCCTTTGTTAGTCCTCACTTTTACAATCTATATCCTTGCTCTATAACTATGTAGTCGTAGGTACTTACTATACTCTACATCTACACAGTGTTGCGTTAACGTTAAAGTTAACTTTATATTGTTGTTGTTGTTATTTTTTGTTTATTTTATGTTTAAATAAATTATGGCCCCTGCCACCCACAAATTCAAATATTTTTTTGTTTAAACTTTTTTTTTATTGTTGGCAGGACAAGGCAGTGGACAAGGACAGGGGGTGGATGGTAAGTAAAAATTGGATGAATCGGTCTTACGATGCATTGTTTTACATCCTTTTGGCGTTTACATCAGCAACGCGGGGCTTTAAATTGGCGCTGTCAATGGGCGTGTATGTTGTGTTGTATCCTTTTATTTTATTTTTGTTTAACTATATTTTTTTTCGTTTTGTTTCGTTGTTGTTTCCTGCTTGCTGGGCTGATGAACAGAAACAAAATGAAAAGCCAAAGATAGACGGATGTTGCAATGACATGTAAAAAGCAAATATTTTTAATGTTAATCCACTTTTAACGGTCCTTGCGAATATGAATTGGTTTTTTGGATGTTGAACATGGGGATTTAAATTGGATAAGCCCTTTGTCGGAGGAGGCTTTTGTTGAATGCCCAAGCTATTTGCATATGCTGTACACAATATCTCTACGAAAGAGATTTACATGATCCGCATATTTGATGTGAGTTTTGTGTGTTTGTAGATGTCCTTGTGACAAATAGTCTACAATATTCTACAATCCACATACAGGATGGCTCAAAACTTCTTTCCTGATTTGAAAATATCATAACTCTTCCGCTTTATTTGTTTAAATTTTGTTTAAGATACGCCAACACGGTAACCTGAGCCCAGATATCCTACGAAGTGTTTTGGAAAATGCTCTAGAAAGAAATCGTATCTGGTGTTCATTTCAGGAACATTATTATCTCACCTTGTATAGTTCAAAAACAAATTATTATATAAAATGTATCATCAAATTTAGTTTGGAAATCACTTCTGCTTCACCCTGTTAAACCATATATGTCCATATCTCTATACGTATATATGTTGAGGGTTAGGATAGGAGGGATATTTGATAGTGACATCCAAGGATACAAAAATGTACATAGGCTGATATAAATGACATTCGCAAATGCGTGGGTTGACTTAAAAAGCTACAATGTCCTCTTTTTTTTTTGGTAAATTCCACCAACGTTGATAAGAAACGAAAGTTTTTCGTTGTCGAAGAAGCTGAATATATAAACTAAATATGACTGTATGTAGTTTGATAAGGATATACAACATAGTGAGAGTATGTAGCATAAATGTTTGATAAAAACTAGCACGATTCTGGGATGGTCTCGAAATTGCCAACAAAAATGCTCAAATATTTTGAACTCGCACGTTAAGGACCAAATCTCTGGACTAATTTTGTCTTTATCTGCGGTGTATTATTTAATCTCGTCGAATAAGGATTTGAAGGATTTGTAGGGACATTCGACCTTTAGATTGATATTATAACATTTATTAGAAAAACTCACTTGACTTTGACTTTGGTTGAGTTTTTTTTTTTTGATTCACAATTACGTTACCTCATTTATGTTAAATGGAATATGATGGTATTTTATACCTAACTCAGATAAAAAAATAGTTATAAAACATACAAAGCTGCAATGCTAGGAATTAGGAATAACCAAGAACATTAACTTATCCCGTAGTACCCGTGGCATGATGGTAAGTGCGATGGACTGTCATGCAAGAGGTTTTGGGTTCGATACCTGCCTATGTCATCTAAAGTTTTTTTCACGGGTACTGCCTCTTGCGAGGAATTGACAAATTCTCCATGAGTAATTATTGTCATGAAAAAGTGCTTTCTCAAATTTGCCGTTCGGATTCGGCTTAAAACTGTAGGTCCCCTCCATCCCTGATAATAGTACTCGCACACAGGAATGGTTGAGAGTTGGAAGTCATTAGGCCTTAGTTCTCAAGGGACTGTCACTCCACCTAATTTATTTAATTTATTAACTTATCCCATAGGGTGTTATTGTAATCGGTCCGATTTGTCAAATTTAAAAGAGCCTGGGATGCGACCCACACTGATAACGTCCCATCCCGTCTGTCGATTTGTCTTGCTTTAAAGTTTGTAGGTTTTCGTGTTTTTTTTTTTTAAAGTATTAAGTTAAATTATTCTTAGAAATTTCAAAATTAGCAACAATATTTTTCATATCATGAAATAATTTTATTTCAAAATCTAGTTTTGTTAAATAGATTTTTAGTCGAAAACAAATTTTTACCAATTTTAATAGTTTTTCTTAAAATTCTTTATTTCTTACGTAAACAAATATAAATTGGATGAATGAAATTAATTTGAGGGAAACGAGAAGCGAACATCAATTTTTACCAAATTTGCGTATTATTTTTTGTAGATTTAATTTTGAACTTCCCATAGGAAGTTATTGTGGTCCGATTTGTTAAATTAAAAATTTTAACATTTCTCGACGTTTCAAGGTCCCTAGAGTCGAAATAAAAGATTTTTAGAAAGATGTCCGTACGTCCGTATGTCCGTACGTCCGTACGTTCGCGACGTTTTTTTCGTTGTTCATAGCTCAAGAACCAGAAGAGATATCAACTTCAAAAGTTGCGTGGGCGGTTTTTTTACCGTAGCAGTTTTAAAAAAAGGTCAAAATTTTGGTTAACCCTAAATATCTCACGAACCATTGACGCTAGAGACTTGAATTTAATTTTATATTATATATTGTAACGTAACACAAAACAAATATATTTTTAAGAAAAAATCCAATTAACGGTTTTTTTATAAATCAACAAAAACTGAAAAAAAAAATTGTCACCTTGAAAATTTTACGACTTAAATACGATTTCATCTCTAAGACAATTTTGTGCAACGAAGAATAATGTTTTTGACATCTGATACAATTTTGAGAAAAATCTAATTGACAGTTTTTTTTACAAAAAATAAAAACCTAAAAAAAAAATTAACAAAAGTTGGTAAAAATTGATTTTCGACTCAAATATATTTTCAAAAATTTGATGTAACGGCTTCTTATTAATTTTAACTTACAAGAAATATTGTTTCCAACACTAGGAAAAATTAAAAAAAAAATGGAATTGACAATTTTTTTACAAAAAATAAAAATCTAAAAAATAAATTTATAAAAGTTGGTAAAAATTGTTTTTCGACGTACATAGCTTTTCAAAAATTTGAGACATAGGCTTCAAACTAATTTTATCTTATAAGAAATATTGTTTTCAACATTCGATTAAATTTTGAGAAAAATCGAATTGACAGTTTTTTTTTTACAAAAAATAAAAACCTAAAAAAAAACAATACTAAAACTTCGTAAAAATTTACTTTCGATTCAAGTAGCTTTTCAAAAATTACAAATATTGGCTTCAAACTTATTTTATTTCACAGAAAATATTGTTTTCGATATTCAGTAATTTTTTTATGAAAATCCAACAGTCCGTTTTTTTTCATAAAAAAATAAAATCTACAAAAAAAGTACTCAAATTTGGTAAAAATTGATACATATAGACAAACTTAAACAAGACAAATCGACAGATTTATGAAAAAACGGACTGTTGGATATTTATAAAAAAAAATTGCTGAGTATCGACAGCAATATTTTGTGTGAAATAAAATAAGTTTAAAGCCAATATTTTTAATTTTTGAAAAGCTGTTTGAGTCGAAAGTAAATTTTTACCAAGTTTTATTATTGGTTTTTTTTAGGTTTTTATTTCTTGTAAAAAAACTGTCAATTCGATTTTTCTAAAAAATTTTCCGAATGTTGAGAACCATATTTCTTATAAGTTAAAATTAGTTTAAAGCCATAATATCAAATTTTTGAAAATATATTTGAGTCGAAAATCAATTTTTACCAACTTTTATAAATTTTTTTAGGTTTTTATTTTTTGTAAAAAAACTGTCAATTCGATTTTACTCAACATTTTTCAGAATGTTGAAAACAATATTTCTTAAAAGTTAAAATTAGTTCTAAGCCATAATATCACATTTTTGAAAAGATATTTGAGTCGAAAATTAATTTTTACTAACTTTGAGTACCTAATGTTTTTTTTTAGGTTTTTATAAAAAAACTGTCAATTTGATTTTTCTAAAAAAAAATCACCCACGCAATTTTGTTGAGAGCCTTTTCTGCACTATTATCTGTAAAACAAAATTTATTTGAAGTCGATATTTCTTCTGGTTCTTGATCTACGAAATAATGTCGCGAACGTATGTACGTACACACGCATCGACAGACATCTCTCTAAAAATCATTTATTTAGATTCTTGAAACGTCGAGCAAAGTCAAATTTTCTAACTTCCCATAGGAAGTTATTGTAATAGATCCGATTCGTCGAATTGAAAGTTTTGATATTGACGGTTTTCTTTATAAATCAAAAAAAAACCGAGAAAAAAAATTGTTACCTCGAAAATTTTACGAACAAAAAATGATTTTATCTCCAAAACAAATTTTTGGCAACGAAGAATAAAGTTTTTGAAATCTAATACAATTTTCAAAAAAAATCGAATTGACAGTTTTTATACAAAAATCTAAAAATCTATAAAAAAAAATAACTAAGATTTGGTAAAAATTGATTTTCGACTCAAATATCTTTTCATTGGTTGCAAATTAATAAATAAAGTTTTAGAAATTTAGTAAAAATTTTATAAAAATACAACAGTCAGTTTTTGCATACAAATTAAAACCTAAGAAAATAGTACACAAAATTAATACAGACTGATATTCGATTCTTGATATTTCTTGAATGAAGGTATTGTCTTCAAAATGTTTTAATTCTGTACCTAGGTTAGGTTAGGTTATAGTGGCTGTCCAAGATGGAAACGGACACACTTAGGCCAGTTTAATGGACCATTGTGATACCACATCTTGAGGCTTCCTCCTAAGCTCAATGGAACCAGTTTGAGTCCCTTACGAAACGTGAGAGGCTGATTATGCTGATATGATTTAGATCGTTTAGATTTAGATCGTTAAATAAGAATTCTACTAGGTAATTCTTGCGTTTTCGAGCCAGAGCAGGGCATGTGCAGAGAAGATGAAGAACTGTTTCTTCCTCTTCCTCGTCCATACAGCTTCTGCAAAAGTCATTTGAGAATACGCCTAATCTCGGTGCGTGCTTTCCTATTAGACAGTGTCCGGTTATGACACCTATTATCGAGCTTATATGCGATCTGCTTAGAGAGAGCAAGCACCTTGAACGTTTTAAATCCAGTGTCGACCAGATGTTTTTTGTGACTTGACACGTGGTCATGTTGTTCCACCTGGTGCCTGCCCTCCTCACAGTGTCTTGCATTAGCAACAGTTTACAAGTAGCGATTGGTATGCCAATACGTGCCAAACGTGGTAGGATGGGCTGTACTGTACCGTTCCTGGCGAGTTCATCTGCCTTACAGTTACCTGAAATGTCTCTATGGCCCGGCACCCAGCAAAGGTGAATATTAAACTGTTGTGCCATCTCCATTAGAGATGATCGACAGTTATGGACTGTTATAAAGTTTGTAGAGACAGAGTCCAGAGATTTGATAGCGGCCTGGCTATCTGCACCTAATAAACGTAAGATATTGTTCTTAGACAAATTTAGTCTGTATGTGTTTATATGAGATATACAAATTTTCAACAAATGCTACTAAACTTGGTTTTCAGCGCGAGCCGCAGAAGTAGCGACGGCCATCTTTCAGATATTTCATCCCATGCAACATTGAACCCTACCAATATTTTAATAATATGATTGCCTAAAGAATTTGTGTTTTATAATCCACATAGGCCCTTAAAATTTTAACACCCTTTATAAACGATGAAATGTACATAGAGTTACATCAATTTCTGACACCCATTTTTAAGCTATTTTATCTCTTGTAATAGGTTCGGAATTTACCTAATGACAAACCCGCTTTTCTTTTTCGTCATTTCTCATACAGAAAAATTGGATACATTTTTCAAAATATCTCATTAGTAGCCGGGATGCAACTCACACTGATAACTTTCTATTGGTGCCGTTTAAAATAATTCCTTTTTTTTGTAATAAGATACATTTTCATTCCAAGATTGGATGAGCCTAAGCTGATTTTTGTTGAAATATTTGGGACGTTAAACCAATTAAGTGTGGCGTTAAATGTTGTTTGTAAAAAACAGTCAGCTATTTTTTTTTTTAATTTTATGGTAATTTTCCAAGTAATTTTTGAATACGAAAAAATGCGTTAGTAATATTCGTTATTTCTTGTCAAAAAAACTGTCTGTTTGATGTTTACTATGTTCAAATAAGCCCAGATTGCAAAAACGTTATTTTTCGTTGTATACAATTATTTTGGACAAAATATTTTATTTTGTTTAAAAGTTATTTCCTATTCTGAAGGAAGATTCCACGTCACAGACCGCTACTTTAACCGTCTTGTTGAGCTCTTTAAAAATGTCTTATTATTTCTTTGGTTACTACAACTTTCAAGAAGGTTTGAGATTACAGTCAGTTGAAGAATGAATGTATCAAATTTTGTCGATCTTATTGCTGATTTTAATAACATATACATATGTATGTACATGAAAGCTACTTTTGTGTAAACAAATATTTATAAAAATCTACTATCTACATATTAAAAAAAAATATGTTGAATACCCGTTAAAGTCTTATAGCTATATTCCAAAATATTTGCTTTATTCATTAAATTAATTGTGAGCAATTAGTGTCATTTTCTCCATTTTTAGTTCTCGTTCTTCAGAAAAAATTAACAAAATATATAAAAATGACAAGCATATCAAAAAGGTAATCGTCACTGTTACTACCTTCATACGCGAAAACGAAGCATTTATTTCGATAAATCAAAACTATTAAATCTGCGGTTTTTTCGAAAATTATTAAAAACATAGTGAAACTTAACCTATTTACTTAAATATTTATGTTTATATCAGAAGTTGGTTTATTTTAATAAATTAATTAGCATAATCGTGTTTGATTTTTTGTGTTAACAAAAATTGCCAAAACACACATACATATGTGCGACCAAAAACAATTTTAATTTAGCTGCAAAGTTAAACATTATGTGGCTAACCAAATATTAAAATAAAATACTTTATTCAAATTGATTTTTTAACATGGCTTTAAAAAAAAACAAACAATGTGAGTTGAACTTGATTTTCTTCCATTTATTCTCAAGTATACCTCTACAAAACAAACACACTAAAGCAAGTCCTTTTTAACTTTATAATCTCACTTTGATCGTAAGTCTTGAGCTTAACTGACTTAAACAGACAAAAATGAAAAATGAATAATGACAAGACAGGATTAGTGAAGGGCAAAAGCAAAACAATATAATAATTTATATAGAATCAAAAGACATAACAAAAGCCTTCGTTGAAAATCCTCAAAACCACCACCGCCACGCCGCGCTGCGCTGGATGCCTCCACCAAGTCAAGTCGAGCTGACCCAAATTTGAGTTTTTAGCTCATTACGAATTTATTTATTAACAACACTAAAGCTTATGTTCCTGTTTGCTTTTGCTGCAATAGGTTGCCTTTGCTTCCTTTATATAGATATAAAGGAATAGGTACAATGCTGGTCATCTCGAATTCCTTTTTCTTTCCTCCACCGTAATTCCTTTTTTTTTATTTTCAGGAACAACATGAATAAAACAACATAAGGACGCACAAAAGAGTGCTTTGGACAAAGGGCAATATCTCAGAACTTGAACGTTACGTATAGGAAATTCTGTTTTGGAATTATTATGTGTTGTCATCTGTAAAAACAACAAACTCCACACATACACATCTCCTTAGAGGTTATATATATTAATGTCCTTATACGGGTATTGTCTGTCTGTTGGTCGGGATTATCGCATATCAGGGACAAAAGTCACCTTAGGCGCAAATTTTATCATAATATTTAGTTTGGTTCTTTGGACCTTGAAGTTTAGCTATCAGTCAAATTCTCGAGTTAATATTTAATTTTAATAATGAACATTTTACATGAGTGGTCCTGGTCTGGTTGGTAAGCAATGGTAAATGACTCTACTGTAAACGAAACGTGACGATGACGAGTCGTAAAAATTTATGATGAGAAAATTTCACCTTGAAATATTATGGATTATATTAATTAGGTACTTGCACGTAAATAATGAAACACGTTCATATGGCAATGACTTTATCGTATATTTTATGTTGGAGGTTTAGAAAATTATACAAAAAGGGGTGGAATAGAATAAAATTCACGACTGGATCACACGAACTTTCGGTCTTGCCTTATATGAATTGTAATTCAAAGCTAAAATGTGGCTATGAAGGCATTGTAATCAAATCATAAAGGCAGCTGATCCGTTGGGAAAAGTCTAAAAGCTAAAACTAATGCCAAGTTGTGGATTTTTTGGAGAAAAAGTCGAACTGGAGATTCCGATAAACCTAGAAATTACAACGGTAAGGAACGCAGACAAAATAGATTTCGCAACCTATCGTTCTGTTGGTTGCTATCGGAAATTGTGAACGGATATTAGTACGCTAGAAATACGGGATATTTTTTTCGTCGGAAATATCTCAAGAACCAGCAGAGATATTAACTTCAGAAATGTTGTTTTATTCGGTGGGTGTTTTGTTTAGCCTAATAAAAACACACGCCCTCACAGAAAAGAAGGATGACAAGAAAAAGGATATGTTCTTCGAACTACGATATTAAAATTTTTCTAAATGATTTTAATACCAAGCTAGGAAGGGAAGACATCTTTGATGGAAAAATCGGGAAAAACAGCCTGCACGACAACACTTCTGATAACGGATTCAGACTTATCGAATTAGCTGCAGGTCGAATAATCATGGTAGCCAGTACGTGTTTTTTAACATCAACATCCACAAATTAACTTGGAGATCTTCAGAGCAATCCACCATTAACCAGATTGCCTATATTACGATCGACCCTAAGCACGCTACCAGCATCATGGAAGTCCGACCTTTCCGAGGAGCTAATATCGACTCGCAGCACTATCTTGTTTTAGCGAAGGTAGAACTTCGGGTTTACAGACCCATGGCAAAACAGTGAGACACTGGGATAAGATATTCTCTGTCGCCAAGACAATGTAACGAGAACTAGCTCAACATTTGCCAACATGCAGGGAAAAAAGCCGTCTCTGACGGGCTGGGTTTTAAACAGCTAACAACACGAAACCCCTGGTTTGATGAGTAATGTCAGCAGGCAAATGCAACCAAACAACAGGCACGCAAAGCAGCTCTGCAAAAGGTAAGATTGCCATGTCTTAACTTATAAGTATGCCGCTGGAGCACATAACTTAAAGGCCGAGCTTTTCAAAGCAGCTGGAGATAATTTAGTTAGGATGTAAAATTTAGTCGGAAGAAATCCCGATACTGAAAAAAGGAGACTCTCTAAACTACACCAACTTTTGAGGAATCAGTCTATTTAAAATTTCTTACAAAATTTTCTCTGCCGGAATAATGTAAAAGCACATCGTCAACAGCCCGATAGGTTATTATCAGTTTGGCTTTAGACCAGGAAAGTCCACAGTCCATTAAATATTCACATAACGGCAGATCCTGGAAAAAACTCAAGAACATCAAATCGACATCCAGAATCTCTCTATCGATTTTAAGACCACGGGGACGAACAATATAGAGCCATGTCTAGTTGTGGTATTTTTGCAAAACTTGTCTGTTTATGCAGGATGACCGTGGGGAATCCTCGCTAATCCATAAAGGTTGGAAACAACTTAACATAACCTTTCTATGTCAAAAAATGCTTTAGACAAGGTGATGCGCGGTCATACGATTTCTTTAACATCGACCTTGAAAGAATAGTGCAGAACTCCTAGAACATGACCTTTAATATACGTAACTTTGAGGTAGGTAAGTACTTCGTCTATACCTAGGCTCCGCTATAAACGCTGGAAACAACATACCAGCGCTGAGATCAAATGACGAATTACTTTTGCTAATTGCTGTTTCTTTGGGCTAAGAAAGCAATTGAGTAGCAAAGTCCTCTCTGGAGTGACCAAAGTGTCTCTATATAAGACCCTCATTATCATCGTCCTGTTATACGGTACGGTGCAGAAGCGTAGACTATGAAGAAAGCGGATGAAAGCATCTTGGGTCGTTTCGAGGGAAAAGTTCTTCGCGTGATCTACGATCCAATATGCATAGAAGGTGAGTGGAGGAGAAGATGGAGGAAGACTTAGCCAGAAGGGTAAAAATTCAACGACTGAGCACATGGAAACCAGTACTCCGACCGGGAAAGTATTCAAATCCACACCCACACGCAGTAGAGGTAGAGATAGTAAAGTAGAGGAAGACCGCGGATCAGGTGGCACGTACAAGTGTAAAGTGACCCCATCCCACTTGGAATGCGTAACTAGAGACATCTACAGGTACCGATGGAGAAGTTTATTGGGTGAGGCCCTAGTTAACACAGGACTGTAGCGCCACCTTAAGTAAATAAGTAAGTTTAATTTTTATTTAACGCATTACATTGATTAATTGAAGTGTAAGTTGTTAAGCTGTGCTTAGTAATGTTTTTAGGAAGATTTTATCTTGTTTTATAAAAGTGAAGTTAATTAAAAATCCAATCAATTAGTTTGTTTGTTTATAATGGCTCAATTCCATTACCATTTTTGGGGTTTTTATTAATTATGCCTGCTTCTTTTTAGATTTTTTGAACAGAGATAATTATTTGCCTTTTTTCCAAAAGATTTTCCGGCGTATTTTCGGTGGCCTCCATAACTCACAGATTGCCATGAAGATGAATTACCCGCTTAATTCTCAATATTAAAGAACTATTGGTATATAGTGGGGTTTTTGAAAAAGTTTCAAGAACTTCATTCCTGTCGAAATTTGACACTACTATTTATTTTGTTTCGTATTTTGCCATGCAATGATTTATTTTAAATTAACTTAAACTTTTATTTGTCAAAATTATTTTTAATTTTTACAGACTTGATTCATAAACGGGAGAACTAATGGCTGAATCACAAACACGCTTCAGATTCAGCTTCGGCTTCGTCTGCGTTACGGTGGGTCAGCTTCGAGGTTGCTTTGAATGACATTTCAAAAGAGCAAATATTTTGTTTGTTGACATTTTTTTACAGCTCTTGAGCTGTCAGACAAAGCAAATGTTCAGATAATTGAACTAGAGCTTCTGTTTGGAGTCATATTACGTTATATTACGTTCTTTTTCTTACGATTGTCAAACGAAACGTGAGGTCGAAGCTCCATTGTGAGAGCATGCATTGAAATCCTATGGCTGAACTCGTAAACGTCAGGCGAAGCCGAAGCTGAAGCGTGATTGTGATTCAGCCATAAAGAGCTTGCAAAAATTTAAATCATCTAAAATATGAAGTAAGGAAAGATGGAAAAACCACAATCGAATTTCAAAATTTTAATAATGCAGAAATTTAGGGCTCTTTTTGTTCTAGTTTAGTGCTCTTATCCCAGTTCTATTACTCTCAAACTTGTGGTCAAGCCGGAAACACCACACCTTAGGGTTGACAAATTAAAAAAATTAATGACAATTATTTTTGGGCTCCTTAGTTCACAGAACTCTTGATTGGTTTCACAAGCCTCAAAGTTGAAATTTTTGGAGATTCTCCAAACCAAATTGCGAGAATATATACGGCGCAATGGCAATGCCGCCGGCACATAAACCACACCATTCGGGATGCAATGATGGCTCATGGAGTAAGTGTGGATTGCTGCCTGACCAATACTGCGTATTTTGTTTATTGACGAAGCCATCCAGCCAAAAATGAGCGCCTCATCGTTGAGGATGATTTTTCTATGAAAATCCGAATCATTTTCAAGTTGTTGCTCAATGCTCAGCCCAATTTACGTACATACGACGCTTCTGGTGGTCAAGCGGCTTCAGTTCTTTTAATCTTGTAAGGATGTAGGCCAAGATATTTTCGTAAAATTCGCCACAAGGACGACTCAGAGATGCCCAGCGCTTGAGAACGACGTGTGAGAGACACATTTGGGCTTTCTGCAACTGAAGCCCCAGCTGCAGCAATATTACCGACACTATGGGCACTTCTTTGTCTCACTGGCACGGAAACATAGCGTTCTTAACGTTGGGGCCACTGACTCAGAATTTCGGTAGTAAATTTTAATAATTTCGACTTTGACTTGTACATCTTTCCATTATTAAATGGCAAAACTTACTGAAGAGAAATGTCAAAAGAACGGCAAGAAATATGGTGTCGTTTGCTGACCCTGTCGCTCTACTTTTGTAGCGTCCCTGTGGAAAAACGCTGTATAAAATGTTTGAACATGCATTGCATATGTACCTTTTGTTGTTATTAATATTTTTTAAAACTTTTAGAAATATCGAAAGATAGTCACAATTGGGAAATTATTAGTGTGGGGTTCATCCCAACCTCTTTAAATAATTGGCATTTGACGAACTTAACAAATAACCTAAAGTCATTTTCAAAAACATTTATTTTAATTTGAAAATTTATATTTGCATTAAATTGATTTAAATAAAAAATACTATGTCATCCTTCCATTTCCTCTACCATATGTGATGTGTGTGTGCTGTGCACACCAAATCTAGTAGGTTCCCCCCCCACTTTACATTCATATTCTCACCTTCACTCTTCCGTAAACCAATTTATACGGGTATGAGATATTTTTTAACATTCAACCTATTCACCTATTTTTTCAAAATATTTCAAAATATGAGAAAAATAAGAAAGGAATGAAAAGAAAAAAAGATGTTTGAACTTAATAAATTTTAAGAGAATCGCTATCATGGAACATACCTTACCTATGTATGTATATAAGTCGGATAGGTGAAGGCAGGTTAAAAAAAATGTTAATAATGTTCGCGCATTTGAATTGAAATTCATTCGAACGAACATTTTTTCATTCCTTTCGGCACCGCACGTTTAATGAGGTATCAAAAAAATATATATCTTTTGACGTTAAATTACATTATAACTGAGCCTATAAAGCTTTTAACGTCTTCATCGTTGTCGTCATCGTCGTCGTCGGTGTCGTCTTCGTCGTTGATATTTTAACAGCGAGCTCTGACTCTGATGTTTAAAGGAAGTCTCACATTTGCAATGTTCTCTTTTATGTACACAAAGCGCAGAGGAATGACATTTGGAATTTTTTTAGATTCAAAAAATAAAAAATATACTCGTAACTTGATAAAAACGCCAGAGCTCACAATATCCGTTCATAAACACAGCACTCCTTGTCTAAGTTACTCAATTGACACATCTTATACTCGTTCGTATTCGTCTATGAGCCGAGCGAGGTGTGTTTATAATGCCTGGGAGTTTGAGCGAAATGACACGTAGTCAAAGTGTCGAATGCTTAAATATACTACCTTAGAGCATGGGCGGATTTTGTAGACTTCCACATTTAATTTACTCTAAAATAAAGTTATTCTACGTTGTGTTAGCTTGAAGCTAAGAAAATGTGTAAAATTAGTGTAAATAGTGTAAAAGTAGTGTAGAATCTATGGTTTTATTGATCAACTGCAAATGGATGGAAAGTTAAGTTTATTTTACTAAGATTTGACGAAAAAATTGGTGTAAATTATGTAAAATTAGTGTAAAATCAATGGTTGCATTTATTTACATGCGCATTGAAAGGTGTAAAAAGTCAATTGATCTATAAATTATCAAATCTCGTTTATTTATTTTAATAAAACAGTGTATCCTTCGAGGTTTAGAATCTACATTTTTGGGGCCGTTTAGCTATAAAATGTATCTAATTCACCTCTGTTAGGAAATTGCAAGTAAAAGTACACACCACAGCAAGTTCACACATAATTTATTCAACATCCCGTTGGCATAAATTTTATATACAAAAAAAAAAACTAGAAAGACTCCAAGGTATATTTGTGAACAAATGACGAGAAATATATATCGTATAGCTCTAAGGATAAGGTACACACATATGTATCTATATAAAAGTTCCTATATGAATACGTTAGGAAAATATGTAAGTGTTTTTTATTTCTCAGTCCCTTTAGAAAAATGAATGTGCATATAAACTCCTTATAGTTTCTAGTTATACATTTTTATCTTTTCAAAAAAATAAAAATACGAAAAGAAAGATAACCTCCTGCAGGGCACAGGATATCCTGTGGATATGTTATCCGAGCGTAATGATGAACAACAAACTGTGAATTGGTCTTGACGATGTGATTTGACTGCCAGGCAAGCAAAGAGGCAAAGCAATTGACATAAAATCAAAGCAATTAAATGCCATTTTTTTATGTTTGCATAAAATGTTAATATAAACGAGTATTGTGTATTTAATATATGTATATACATGTGCACTGTGCAGTGAATAAAAGAAAAGGAGTCACATTTTCTAAATAAAAAATGAAACATTTTTAACAGAGTAAAATGATTTATTTACTTTTATATTTTCAAGGTCAACTTGAACTAACTAGATTAAGGGCTAACATAATAACAAGCGCCAAAAACTCAAGTTTTGAAAGGCATTTTGTGTGTCGTAAAAGCAATGAATCGACATTTTAAAACGATGGTTAGGTTGAAAGCAATTTGAAACTAATTAAATAATTATTAAAGTCCTAACATGTTGACCATGTAACTTTGAAGAAGATTTTCATTTGTATGTTTTTTTGACAACTTTAAATAACATTTTATGGTGGCATTGTGCTTAAGAGATAAGGACTTTATGTACATTGTACATGCATATATAAATATGTACATACATATGTATGTATGTGTATATTGTATGACTTACATACATATGTCTAGAATATATACTTATACATACATGACTATGTGAAAAAGAAAAACTAAACAATTCGTAATTCGGTTCTTCTTCCAATAAGAATTACAATTACAATTATTACAATTACAATTACAATTACAATTACAATTACAATTACAATTACAATTACAATTACAATTACAATTACAATTACAATTACAATTACAATTACAATTACAATTACAATTACAATTACAATTACAATTACAATTACAATTACAATTACAATTACAATTACAATTACAATTACAATTACAATTACAATTACAATTACAATTACAATTACAATTACAATTACAATTACAATTACAATTACAATTACAATTACAATTACAATTACAGTTACAATTACAATTACAATTACAATTACAATTACAATTACAATTACAATTACAATTACAATTACAATTACAATTACAATTACAATTACAATTACAATTACAATTACAATTACAATTACAATTACAATTACAATTACAATTACAATTACAATTACAATTACAATTACAATTACAATTACAATTACAATTACAATTACAATTACAATTACAATTACAATTACAATTACAATTACAATTACAATTACAATTACAATTACAATTACAATTACAATTACAATTACAATTACAATTACAATTACAATTACAATTACAATTACAATTACAATTACAATTACAATTACAATTACAATTACAATTACAATTACAATTACAATTACAATTACAATTACAATTACAATTACAATTACAATTACAATTACAATTACAATTACAATTACAATTACAATTACAATTACAATTACAATTACAATTACAATTACAATTACAATTACAATTACAATTACAATTACAATTACAATTACAATTACAATTACAATTACAATTACAATTACAATTACAATTACAATTACAATTACAATTACAATTACAATTACAATTACAATTACAATTACAATTACTATTACAATTAATAAAATTTTAAATTACATATAGTATGTACATATATGTGTATGGTGATACAAACGAAATTCTATAGATAGATTTTAAGTGCACCGTCTTTCATTATAAAGGTCATAACAACTTCCTTTAAAAACTGTAATCTCTGGAACAAGGATCAATGAAAAATTAAAGACAAAAAATCAATGCATATGAATAATTTAAATCGAAATCAAGTCTCATGGCAATTTAGTAATAATAAAAACTCTAAAGAGAACGTTTCTTGAATATTTAAACTCTAAAAATCAATTTATTTAAAATTGATGAAAAAAATGATACATATTTTTAAGTTCTATGGAATCTGGTGCATATTTCAAGCTTGATATGGCCTTCTTACCAATGTCAATGTTATTTTCTAACTTTGAAAACAAAAAGTAATTCAGACTAACATTTAAGTCTTACCACAAAAAAAAAATATTATTATTCAAAAATTCACAAACATAATATAAGCTTAGCTACAAACCAAGGTTCTCGTACCTATACTTAGATACGTATGTACATATATATGTATAAACTTTCACGTCGCCACTGAGGCATTCATTAAAATCCGCCCCAAGTATTATGTTATGATATTAACTATATATACATAAATATACGTAGATATATTACCTTTCCTTTATACAAAAGTAAATTTACTAGCTAGGCAGTTTTTCATTTCCTAGCCTTCATGAACAAAATAAAAACGCACATGCCTAGCAATTGAAACCAACCTGACTGTTAAAATTAGGATATCCTTGAAAACCATCAAAATCTCCTTCCTTTTAGCCTTATACTCGCATGGGTACCACCCAACCACCCAGCATAACGACTTAAAACGACATCCAAGCGACGAATATTCATAAATACAAAACCTCATAGTCAACAACTTGACAACGAAAAAAATTAGGAAAATCTTTTCGTCATATCAGACTATAGAACAAAACCACAACACGCTTACACACACCATCCCTGCCGCCAATGGTATAATAGCACACTCTAAACACAACAGGCACACATTCATGATTTTTATAAGGTCCTTTATTTCGTAATAAAATACAACTTTGTAGAAAAAAAGAACAACAAAATTTCGGTTTGAATAAAATCCTCAACTTGGTCACACGTAACTGCTTTTATGTCTTCTCAGGCAATGATTAATTTTAAAATGATTCATTCAAGAAAAAGACAATTAAGTCATTGTCACCATTTAAAAAATAAAATTATGTTAACTAGAATAAAGGAGATCATTTTAAAGACGTTGTTATTCCATTTATTGTATTCGATTTTTGTTTAAATATTTTTGTAAATTTAATTTTTCAAAATTTGTTCCTTTCTTTGCCTTGTAATTTTTCACTAACTCAGAAACTAGAAGGTTTTTATTATTTGGGCATCTGACACTTTTGAAGCTGTCATGTAATTACATTTGACAAGTGATATAATTGAACGATATACAATTCAACAAAGCATTGAAATTATTAAAATTTACTAAAAACATAGTAAACATTTTGGGTCTACGACGACGCAGCGTCGAACATCTTCTCGACCGAAATAAAAAAAATAAAATAAATTAGGTGGCGCAACAGTCCGTAGAGAACCAGGGCCTAGTGACTTACAACTCTCACCCATTCCTGTGTGCGAGTACTGTTGTCAGGGATGGAGGGGACCTACAGTTTAATGCCGAATCCGAACGGCTAATTTGAGAAAGCACTTTTTCATGACAAGCATTACTCTTGGAGAATTTGTCAATTCCTCGCAAGAGGCAGTAACCGTTTTTTTTTTTTTTTTTTAAATTAAGGTGGCACAGGCAGGGATCGAACCCAAGACCTCTCGCATGACAGTCCAACGCACTAACCATCATGCCACGGGTACTACTCTCGACCGAAATATCTAATATTTAAACTAGTGGCAAAGTTTAAGACTGTTGAGACAAGTTTAGATATGTGAAGAATCGAAACCGTGTGCTTCATGTTGGTGATGAAACATCTAGGGATGAGGCTCATTTTTTAATCACAGATTCAAGAACGATTGTCGAAAAGCTTCTCCATCTTTAACGTGTCACTGTTTAGTCCGATGATTTAGCCAACGGGTTGTGTCATTTGGCCTTACTTGTTTGAAAATAAGGCTGCTGCAACTATTACGGTGAATAGATTGTAGTGGCGAGTTTTGATAAATGATTTAGTAAGTCCGGAATTGGAAGATTCTGATGTAGACGGTGCTTATTTTCAAAAAACGCTATGTGACATATTTGCAAATCGCGGGCCGTGTTATTTCCCAAGGACCGGAATACAATAATTGATAAGAGACATTTTGTGATTTAGTACTTTTAGACTTCTTAAGGTTCGTAAATTTTACCAAAAGGTAAAAAAGCCTCCCAAGGGTACCAGCCAAGACTCGAAACCTGTAAGGACGATCAGGGGAACAACGTAGTAGAACCACAGTCTGTATTGAGAATATGAAAAGACCACTTCCCTAAAATATACAACGGTGATGCCAAACCGAATTCCGCTGTTAGGGAGATAGAACCACTCAAGCTAGGCAACGCGTACCAACAATTCCGCCTACCCGATTCGACGAAGTGAAGATAGCTATATCTAAACCAAAAAAAACTATAAAAACTCTAAATTGCGCCAAATGCAGAGGCATCAGTCTCCTGAACCTTTCATATAAGATCATTTCTGCTGTATTATGTGAACGTCTGAAGCCGTTCGTCAAAAACTTGATAGGTCCTTATCAGGGTGGCTTCAGACCAGGAAAGTCCATCATTGACCAAATATTCACACTACGGCAGATCTTGGAAAAAACCCAGGAACTTCAAATCGATACTTACCATCCCTTTATCGATTTAGAAGCCGCGTATGACATCATCTATAGGGAAGAGCTCTACAGAGCAATGTCTAGTTATGGCATCCCTGCAAATTTATACGTTTTTGCAGGATGACGATGGAGAATGCACGCTGCTCTATCAAGTTCAAAAAAGGTTTTAGACAAGACGATGCACTATCATGCGACTTCTTCAACATCGTTCTGGAAAGAATTGTGCCAAACTCAACCGTCAACACTAGAGGCACAATCTTCTAAATGGCCATCCAATTACTCTGATACGCCAAAGATATTGACATAATTGGAAGATCAAAGCGTGATGTCAGTGGAGCGTTTTTGAGTATTGCGACGGAAGCGAAGAAGATGGGTTTAGTGGTTAATGAGGGCAAGACCAAGTATATGCTGTCATCAAAAAAGGACATTGAACAACGACGTCTTGGACAAAACGTCACCATGGACAGCTATAACTTTGAGGTAGTTAAGGACTTTGTCTACCTAGGCACCGCTATTAACACAGACAACGACACCAGCGTTCAAATCAAACGAAGAATAACTCTTGTAAATCGCTGCTTCTTTGGACTTAGAAGGCAATTGAGTAGTAAAGTCTTCTCCTGAGTTCTCATTTATGGCGCTGAATCCTGGACCCTGTCAAAGAAATATGAGAGCGTCTCAGGATGCTTCGAGAGAAAAATTCTTCGGGTGATTTTTGGTCCCGTCTGCATAGATGGAGAATGGAGGAGAAGATATAACGACGAATTGTACGGGCTGTACAGCGACACTGACCTAGTTAACAGAATTAAAGTCCAACGACTTAGATGTCTGGGTCATAAAGAGCAAATGGACATTCTCTCCAGCCCGGAAGGTCTTCGAATCCAATCCCGAGGGACGGTGCAGTAGTGGAAGACCGCGACTTAGGTGGCGCACGCAGTTGGGTGAAGACCTCAACCAACTTGGCGTACGAAACTGGAGACAGCTAGCTAGGGACCGAGCTGGCTGGAGACGAATGTTGGTTAAGACCCAGGTCCGCCCCGGACCGTAGCGCCACCTTAAGTAAGTAAGTAAGAAGAAAGAAAGGAAGTAAGTGTAATTGGTCGATAATTGGAGGATGAGGAGGATTCGCCTTTTTTGGGAATGGGCTGGATAAATGCTTATTTCTATCCGCTCGGAACGAGAAGTAGGACAGATGAAAAAGCTAACGCATTTGTTTGTCAGCGTTGAAGAACACCTTTTCAAAACAAAAAAACCATCCTAGCCAGCGGATATATTTGTGTTGAGATCTCTTAAGCCTCTTGCACTGTACGATTGGTCCTGGTAACTTTTTTCTCTGGAAATATTTCTAGCGCAATCGAGTCAAAGATTCTTAGTTCCTATTGCAATTTAGGCGCAAGTAATATATGATAAAGGTGGTTTCCTAGCGCAACCTAGAAGCAGGTATAAGAAGCGGAGTAAAACCACCTCGTTTTTTTCGATAGGCAATTGGAAATAGTTAAATAAATCATTGGTTTAGTTTTTGTTTTAGGATTGATTAACTTCTGTAATCCTGAAGGATCTGTGGATTTATTTTCTTGGATACATTTTAATGAGAATAAACGTCTTCAGAAATCGAATTATGCCCTTGGAGAGAAAAAATTACCTTACTGAAGAACCACTTGACCTATCTTATATACTACACCTCCCTATTTTCATTATTTAACTTGTAGATAATAATAATACTGAGAATTTAAACTTTCCAATCATTGATTGAAATACTATAAAAAAATAAACATTCAAATTAATAATAATCAAAAATTATAGTCACTGACACCGCTACCGTCTACCTCTATGTTAATATAGACTATTCATTCATCAATTTATAGTTGACCGCCCACAAAAATACAATAATAGGTAGCCTCTCATTCAGGTAAGGTATATATGTAGGTATAACGCTATATAATAGCCGGATGTGCAAATTAAATGAATATTAGTCCAGACTTTATTGGCTGTAAAATTTAATTATAGAATTAATCGATAACCTTTTGAAAGTTTTTAATTTTCCCTTGTCACCCAGAGCCCGTTGTGCTCTGTGTTATACGTATGTAGGTAGTCCCACCAGCGCAGCGCCCGCCGTGCCAATTCCACTCCACACCACAAACCATCTATATCGTTCGTACCTTATACCTACCGCTACCCTTATATAGCCTCTACTATTTTGCAGGGAAATTTGTTGCCTACTCTTTCAGTTCATTGGATCATTGAATCGTTATTTATGTACTCAACTTGTAGTCTTTCCAAAAGGGTGATTTAAACGGATTTAAATAAAGAGGAGAATGAAAAAATATGTATTATAAGCTTTAGGGGGTATCGGCACCTCTTAGTCCCATTCCAAGACCACCTTTTACCATTCCGCTCATCGTTTGCGCGGCGGCGACGACAGCGGGCGGCTACAGCAGCGTCGGCAACTACCGTGTCCTATTAAGAGAAAAACAAAAGGACATTAAGCCGCATTTTGCTCGCTTCGGTGCATATAAAAATATGCATCGATAGTTGTTTCTGTTTCTTTTATCATGATGGGACTGAGGAGGTCTAGAGAAGTGACAGTGTATGAGTATAGGTAAAACTTATGGTTTTTAGTCTTTAAGTCTACACCTGGATGGAACTGCAACAGCACCGGCCCCCAGATCTCAGCCCATAGCCCACAGCATGATGCACAGTGCACAGTGCACAGTGCACATATTAAAACACCAAAACCCATCAACTCAACCACCACCATCCCACCATCAGCACTCAAAAGTATCCTATACGACTATACAAGTGCGGTTTCACTCCAATTATAAGCTTCGAGGTTGAGGTAAACGAGGAAAGGACACGTTGCTGAAAATGAGGTCGATGCTTTCTTTTGCCTGCAGCACTGTGAAAGGACACATCATAAGGACCATAGGACGAACGTCGACGACGAGCAACGAGCATAGAGCGACGATGTTGACGAGGGGGGCTATAGGGCTTGGGCCCGTACACAATTTTTTTTTCTCCTTTTAATTGAACATGAACATGCTTCTTTTTGTTGCTTTCTTTGTACTTCTGCGGCTCGCTGCTTGCTGCTCCTTGCTTTTTGCTGTGCAATACCTGTTATGCTACGAACGACCCTACCGGTGCTTTTGCTGCTGCTGATGTCCTCTTGAAAAGGGAGAGAAATATTTTATACAAAAGTAACAAAATTCAGGTGTATTTTATTATATACAGGGTGGGCCAATCGTTTTTTTTTCGAATTAAAAAAAAAACATAACTTGTATGTTATGAGGTTGCGATGCAACACATACTGATAAGGATAACTTTCCAAAAGCGTGCTAAAGGCGATATTTTTAAAAGTTTTCAAAAATGTTATTAAAAACATTTTGGGAAAGTTAAAAAAATTTAAAATCATTATCTAACTTTTTTCTCAAGAAATAAGAGGCGATTTTTATAAGTTTTGTAGGTTTTCAGTTTTTTTTATAAAATAGTTGTCAATTGAATTTTTCTAAAAAATAAACTTAAAGCTTACAGTTACAAAATTTTCATATAATAAAATAAGTTCTCGTTTTGCTCTTGAAATGTTTAAGTAGAAAACCAATTTTTACCAATTTTAGAAGCATTTTTGGAAAGTTCTTATCTTCTTAATATATATAATTACTTGTCACGATGTTTGTCCGCGATGGACTCCTAAACTACTTAAACGATTTTCATCAAATTTGTACACCGTGTGGAGTTCGATCCAACTTTAAAGATAGGATAGCTTACTTCTCCATTTATGTTCACATTATTATTTAATTGAAAATTATTTGTCCATTATTTGATAGTCACAATTATCTGTTAGCTCCAAACGAATCTAACAGATGGCGACATCAGTTGACTGGATTGAGTAAGTATTTAATAGATGGCGCTATGTCAAACCTCCAAAAGTTTCATATATGTGTACAATACATGTTGCGGAGGCTAAAGTATAGGTTAAATTTATTTTGTAGTAAACAAAATACAGTGAATTTTAGTTTCCAGTTTCTCCGTCTTCGTTCGTAAATAATAATTTCATTGTAATAAGGCATAACGGTAGTAGAAAATCAAGCATTAAGGTCGCCATGTTTTTTTTACAAATGGCATCTATCTAAAAAAGCATGGTGTCTGCATGCATGTCTGATGTTCTCATACCCTTAAATACATAGTTTACAAAAATGTAATATGACAAAAAACGTTAGTCACAGCAACGCGTGGCCGGGTCAGCTAGTTTCATAAAAACAAATTATCAGATGGATTTCTTTAAATTTTCCCAAATGTTAGAAACAATATTTCTTAAAGATAAAAGCCAAATTATTCAATTGTTGCCAAGAGATTCAAGTCGCAAAATATTTGAGGTAAGAAAATTTAGTGTTAGCGTTGTGTGCATTTTTCCAGGGTTGTTGAAAGTCCAGAAAAACCTACAGTAAGATGATTTGGTCAACCCGATGTGTTCCGCAATTCATTGCGAAGAGTTAAATGAAGCGAAGAATAAAAGCCACGATATCCTCTACAATGTGGTGCTACTAAGGAAAATTTAAATGTCAAACATTCAGGATTAAATAGGCCTTCGTGTTCTCGGGATTCTTAAAGGGTTAGGTGTAAGTAAATAAACGTAACGCTATCTCACAGCTAAAGCCTCTTATTCCAAATGCCCTAAGAATTTTTATAGACAACGCTCTAGAAAAAGATCTTGACTCTGTGATCATAAACATGGTACTCATTTTAGGGACATTAGCTATATTCCATACTCAACTTTAAAACCTTTTATGATTCTAAAAAAATATCCTTAAAAAATTAAGTCCATCAAAGTTATAATCTTTTTAAAAATTAAAAAGTCACTTTCGATGCACCCTGTACATATGTATGATGAAGGTAGTTACCTATACGTTTGTGGGTGTGAATATGTATTAATGTGTGTGTGGGTGTGTGTGTTTTGTAGACATTTATTATTATGCAAAAGTAAATGTAGGTTATCATGACAATCTGAGTAGGTACACTTTTATTTTTGTTTTTCTTTTTCTTATTTTATTTATTTTCTTTTATGTGTTAGGTTATGGATTTTTGATTTGATTTAAGGTTTGGTGTTTTGTGTGAGTGTGACAAATTAAAAAGGTCACATTGAATTCCAACAACCCATACCCCAACCTAGATGAATGATATAATAAATAATAATAGAAATACTTGTAAATCTTATAACTTACAAAAAATATACGAGTATTATGATGATGACCGAATAAATTAATGCACTTATAGGTTTAATTAAGTCATATAGAAAATGTGATATCCTTTTGATGCATTTTTCAATATTACAAACTTGTTGATAGAAAGTTTTTAGCTTGATTTCTTTAATAAATTGAACATTTTAGACAATAATGCGCTTTTTAACTGACGTCTTACGACAACATTTCCTCGAAAATGTCCTTTTCTGCATCTGAACTCATGTAAGTAATACATTTCAATTATTTTTTAACTTTATTCTACCTAAAAAGTTTACCATTGTGTTGTTCTTACTGCAGATGTTTTAAATATAAAAGTTTAGTAATTTTTTTGAAGATTCATTTTTACAGAAAAAGTATTTATAGCTATCAAGTCTTTAATTGGAAAACCTATTTATTCTATTAAATCACAATTATTCCTTCATCAATTTGAAATTGAGAAGTTAAGTTGTAAATTTAATAGGAAATAAAACAGCAAGTAGGAATTCCATAAAAAGATAATTTCCAAGTAGACACTTGTATATAATTCTTAGAATACTGAAAGAACTTTAAGTTCTAAGAACTACGAGTATAAACTACCTTCGTAAAATGTTTGTATAAAGAAATTTTCGGGGATAGTCATAGTGATGAATTCTCTTGAAAATATTTGTTTTTAGACAAACAAAAATATCTATAGTTACTAATAAATTCTTTTTCAGAAGAATGAAAAATATTTTAACTGTCAGTCAAAACTAAGGAAGAAGGTAAATTAACAATTCTTTTTACATTTAAACAAAAACGTCAAACAACATTGCATATTATTAATAGATGAAAATAAAGTCTTATTCTGATTTATTATTTTGAAAATTCATGCAGGACCAAAGTTATATAAATAGGAATTCCTATAAGAGTGAGTATTATTTAAGAGAGTTAAAATATTTCATGAAAGTTTTGGTAGCAACAAAATTTGTTACAATTTCGTTCGTTTGAAATTTTACATGTTAGTCTCCAAAAAATAAGTAGCAGAGAAAAATTAGATACAAATATGTGTGTATGTCAAAGAAAAATCCTACAAATGTAAACTTTGGTTAAGAGCCTTTAACACTCTAATGAAGATATTATTTTTTTGTGTATAATGCTCACAATCTTCCCTTCACATTACAGAAATAACATGCATATCGAACAAAGTTTTGAAGTTCAGTAATTTTTAAGGATAAGAAATATTTTCTACGGTACACTTCAAAAAATTAAAAGAGCATATCATAGACACAAAAATTATTATAATTGTGATACCAGAGAGCAAATTCAAGCTTTCCAACCCTCATTTTGACAAAAAAATGTATTATAAATTTACACTGTAACTTTTTAACAAAAAAGAGGCTGGCATGCGACCCACACTGATAACTTCCCATCCCGTCTGTCGATTTGTCTTGCTTCAAAGTTTGTCTGTATGTATCAAATTTTAATAAATTTGCGTACTATTTTTTGTAGATTTTATTTTTTTATGAAAAACGGACTGTTGGATTTTTATAAAAAAAATTACTGAATATCGAAAACAATATTTTCTGTGAAATAAAATGAATTTGAAGCCAATATTTTTAATTTTTGAAAAGCCATTTAAGTCGAAAGTAAATTTTTACCATGTTTTAGTATTGTTTTTTTTTTTAGGTTTTTATTTTTCGTAAAAAAAAATGGCAATTCGATTTTTCTCAACATTTTATCGAAAGTTGAAAACAATATTTCTTATAAGTTAAAATTAGTAAGAAACCATTATCTCAAATTTTTGAAAAGATATTTGAGTCGAAAATCAATTTTTACAAACTTTTGTTAAATTTTCTTTAAAGTTTTTAATGTTTGTAAAAAAAACTGTCAATTCGATTCTTCTCAAAATTTAACTGAATGTTGACAACACTATTTTTGAAAGATAAAGTAGTTTAAAGCCAATATCTCAAGGTTTTGAAAAGATATTTAAGTCGAAAATCAATTTTTACCAAATTTTATATATTTTTTTTCGGTTTTTATTTTTTGTAAAAAAAACCTTCGATTCGATTTTTCTCAACATTTTTCAGAATGTTCAAAACAATATTTCTTATAAGATAAAATAAGTTTGAAGACTTAATTTCAAGTTTTTGAAAAGATATTTGAGTCGAAATTCAGTTTTTACCAACTTTGAGTAATGTTTTTTTTATGTTTTTATTTTGTATAAGGAAAACTGTAAATTAGATTTTTTTCAAAATTTTATCAAATGTCAAAAACATTATTCTTCGTTGCACAAAATTGTTTTGGAGATAAAATCATATTTTAGTCCTAAAATTTTCGAGGTGATAAATTTTATTTCTCAGTTTTTTTTGATTTTTAAAAAAACCGTTAATTGGATTTTTTCCAAAAATGTATTTGTTTTGCATCACGTTACAATATATAATAAAAAATTTAATTCAAGTCTCTAGCGTCATTGGTTCATGAGATATTTAGGGTTAACGAAAATTGTCACCTTTTTTTAAACTGCTATGGTAAAAAACCACAAACGCAATTTTCTTGAGAGCCCTTTCTGCATCTTTCTGCCTTATTATCTGTATAACAAAATTTATTTGAAGTCGATATCTCTATTGGTTCTTGAGCTATGGACGACGAAAAGAACGTCGCCAACGTACATACGTACGAACGTACGTACACACGCACGCACAGACATCTTTCTAAAAATCTTTTATTTCGACTCTAGGGACCTTGAAGCGTCGAGAAATGTCAAAATTTTCAATTCGACAAATCGGACCCATTACAATAACTTCCTATGGGAAGTTAATATTTACAGACATGTCATTAAAAAATGATTTTGAAGGTACTTGTATTTTTGTTGTGAGATTATTTATTAACATTTATCACATTATAGGATGGTGATATTTCTCATTTTGGTACCCCACTAATAGTTTTTCGAAATATCAACAAAATAAAAAACGTTTATATTAATTTTCTGGCGAATTGAGCTGCACACAAATGTTTTTTCTTTGAACAACATGAGTTAAAATATTCTTAAATTTAATTGAAGCCTTTTTTTTCGAGTAGTAAGACTGCACTTTAAACTCTAACATTTTTGGCTTCACTCCATATCTAGGGCATTTTGTAAAAAGTGTTAAAGAAGTATTTTTTTCAAGTAAGAAGCACCACATAAGAGTTTTTAATTATTGAAAGAGAAATTAAAAACTCAAATTTTGTCAACAACATAAGTCATTGTATGTTAGGTTTCGATAGAAAGATTGAGTTAAGATTCCATAAGAATCTAACGCCCATATTATTGATGCTATTATTATTGTAGTACCCGTCGCATGATGGTTAGTGCGTTGGAATGTTATTGATATTAGTTTTTTTGAAATTTTCTAATGAATAAAAAAATAAATAAAATGGAATTGAAGTTAAATAGATCTTAGGGCCGAAAGGCATTAGCATTAAGTATTATTGTTTAACTTAGAGTGTCCGTATGGGACCAGTAAGTTAGTTGTAAGTTATGGTTAATTAGGCTAGTTTTATGAATTTTTGTCTAGCTTTAAGATAGGTTTAAGATTGAAGTAATAAAAATGAATTTAAAAAAAAAAAGTGCGTTGGACTGTCATGCGAGAGGTCTTGGGTTCGATCCCTGCCTGTAGCACCTAAAGTTTTTTTTTCACGGGTACTGCCTCTTGCGAGGAATTGACAAATTCTCCAAGAGTAATTCTTCTCATGAAAAAGTGCTATCTCAAATTAGTCGTTCGGATTCGGCATATAAACTGTAGGTCCCTTCCATCGCTGACAACATTACCCGCACACAGGAATGGTTGAGAGTTGTAAGTCACTAGGGGTTCTCTACGGACTGTTGCGCCACCTCATTTATTATTTGATATTATGCTTATTTCAAAACCAGATTTAAAAGAGTTTGAGTTTTTAGTTTTTTAAAACTTTGATTTTGATGTCAGTCAAATGTGTTTAGAAATAGTTTTTCAATAATAATAATTTTATTGACATTTAAAACAAATTTATGAAAAGCTTTTAACTTGAAACCATTTAAAATCTTAATTTGCCACAAAACTGGTTTTGAAGAAACTTAATAATTAATATATTTTCCAATTGGTTTATAAGCTCCTTTACTTATTAAAGCTTATTCAAAAAACTGTTTAAATTAAGCTAAATAATTTAAATAGTCACTTACTTTAAATATTTGTAATAGCCATATTGTTTTATTTTCGAGTTTTAAGGTTTCCTTAAAATTTTTATGAAAATGTTAATTTATACGATTGTACGACATGAAGGATTAATTGTCTTCTAAAAGACCTTTCATTATTGATCCTGACAGTCGATATAAATTTTGTGTTGCACTTGGGCGTAAACAATTATCTTAGAACAATAATCAAAAAAATTGGATGTAAAATAAATGGGAAGAACCTTAAGAGAGGGGTCCGTGACAAAATTCTTCTAAGAGATGCAAAATTGAGTTTAAAATCAATAAATGAAGAAGTTGAGAAAGCGTTTCCAGGTTTAAAAGCTGTTGTGCTGCTTCAATTCTTCGTGAGTGAGTAATGTGGAAAGATGACTAAATCTGGCTAGCATATTCAAGGATGGGCCCGACATATGTACATAAGTGATTGATAAGGACTTTGTAACATGTGGATCGTTAAATTCCGTAGACCAATGTTTGATAAGGCCAAGAGAAGAATTCGCTTTTACATATGGGTCAAAAATTTAGATTTTTATAACATATTAACCAAAGATCAGTAATAATGGATACAATAGGGACAGGAACATTACGGAAATGTTCAAGAAGATGAAGGTGAACGTTTACTGAAGAAGGTCATAGATTGGAATTTTGTGCAAATACAGAAAGTTTTTGTTGCACAAGGTAAAAAAAGTGTTCTGGTCATGTTGAAGAAGCGAAGAGTTTTTGGAAGAAGCGATTGGTTTGATTATTATGATGTCGAGAGCATAGATGGAGTTATCAGAAAAGCAAATGATGATACTTACGTCATTGTTGTCAAGTATAAATGGGATTGGACTGAGATGGCTACCCTGAGGAACCCCGGAGGAAACGAAGATTGAATCAGACAGCTCGTTTTCTAGGTAAGATTTAATCCACTTAACAAACAACGTTGGAAAACCAAGAGCTTTCAGTTTTTAATTGACACTTTGGTGCCTGATCTAGTTAAAGACCGTACTAAAATCAGTGGTTATTGGTTATTACATCAACTTCGAGACTTTGGAAGAAGTGTTTTGAGACAAATTGGGTAAGATAAGTCGTGGTGGACCTGCTATTTAAGAAGCCGTATTGGAAAGGGGAAACAAGAGACTTGCAATGAAAGCAAAGAGAGTCGTAAACGATACTTTCAAAAAGCTTGGGTAGTGCAGAAAGTTTAGCAACCGGGCAGTAATTAGAAATATTATTCTTACAAACCTTTTTAAAAATGGGGAATATACGAGTATAGGATTCTTTCCAAAACAAAGGAGAACACAGCTTGCAAAAGTGAAAGTTGGAAGAGTTTTGTAAGGGGTTACCAAAGTACATCGTGGCAAGGAGGAAAATCATCTTTCAGTGAGTTTAACTTATTATAGACGAATGAGGAAGTAATAGGAAGTGAGACAAGATAAGCTTGTGGGAAATTGGATAGAGGTGTGTGAAAATCTGGACCGGGTTCATCGCAACCATTACTATAGGACTGGCTGGAAAAGGTAGCAAAAAGATTTCTTATTATTTTTGGATCAGATGAAGATGTGCCAAATGAGTTGAGCGTTGGTGGAAGACCGTATGGTTTTTGACGTTAATGAATTGGTAAGAATGCTTTAGTTCAGAGATGAGACAAGTCTGCATCTTATTAAGAGACAACTGGTAAAGGGAAAGCTGAAAAGGAAGAAGATGCTTGTTGGTAATAAAGGTAATTTAAAGGCATCTGGAATTTTAGATAAGTTTTCCATAACCTGTTTCTGACATTACGGATGCTGCGCGATTATATTGTTTACCAGGGATGAGCTGAAATACAGTTCTTTGGTATTGTGAAAGGAACGCATTGGACAAGGCAAGCAAATAATATAGAGTTGTATAAGAAGAAAAGAGATATGTCGTTAGGCGTTTGACGATGAGAGTTTTCAGACGCGGAAGAATTAAATAGATCAGAGAAGATTTGAGAATGTCACTATACTTCATAGTATTTTTGTGATGCAAATATTCTAGATAAACATAAACTGAATGCGCCCAAAAAGCTTATAAGCAGACCTTATCCCCCGTTTATACTCTATAGTTGTCTTATACTCTATAGTAATATACTTAGAAGAGTAAGAGTAAATACATGCGTATAACTTTTTAATAAAAACCCTTATAAATTTTTTAAGTCATATCTTCAAATATAATTATAAAATATTATCTTGTCATAGGGTGAAAACAACTTGTCACAAAGTCTAGACCAAAATATGATTGCCATTGGAATTACGAAAACGTTTTAAAAAATATGTGTCTTTTTTTGAATAAGTTCCAAATTACTTTAAAACACATAACTTACGTAATTTCACCAGATAGCATGACATAAGTCTTTAAATTATTGAATTAAAATTCAAGTTCAATTAAAGTATATCGAAAAGTTCCGAAAAACAAAAAAAAAATGTTTTGATAAACTTCAAGATAATTTAACAATAAAGTTATAAATCAAATTTATACCCGAAAAATTCAAAGAAAAGAGAAATTATTTCAGTGCCCAGGCATCACACACTTAGCAATATTTATTCAAAATGTCAAACTAAATATGTAGAAACATCACAGTATTGAATTGACATCATCAGACCACAACATATACCCTCCGCCGCCATTCCTACCCTATCACTCGAACTATATTATATGATGACGACAACAAAACAACACAGACACATCATGACTAGGAGTATAATATGAATGGCTATGAGTATAACCCCAAACGATATGAAGGACTTTCCAGGGCATTCTGGGGGCCAGGACACATTCTAGTTGTTGACTACGACGACGACGACGATGAGGACGGGGACGACGAACAGGACGAGAACACCGACGACGACGTTCTGCAAAATCACATCGATTTCATATGCTTGCTCAGTCATATTGTAGGTGGTATACCCATACTCATCCGTCTCTTTGCACAGTCTTATACAGTCCTTTGCCTTATGGAAGTCCTTCGACATAAACCATGATGACGTGCATTTGAAATTCGTTCTAGAGGACATGTGTTTCCTTAAAGAAAATCGTTACAACCATTAGATATTCTGGTAATGCTGTTGTATCCACACCACCGAACACTCTATTCCCAACTCGTAGTCCTTTTGTTTTTGCTTAGATCATAACCCCCTCCCCACCCAATCAGGAACTTGGTTAGAGGGTGTGCATGATGGGGCTGATTAAAAAGTCATATTCTATTGATTAATGTATGTATATTGTATATCCTTTTGTTGGTTGAACATCAGTCTAAACTGGGAAATATAAAAACAAACTGTATTTCCCTAAAAGGAAGAGCAATTTTGAGGTGCTCCAAGTGAACATCATTCTATATCAGCAGCAAGAGGCCCAATGAGGCTGATGGGCACAGCAGCGCAACAGAGAAACAAGAACATAACCCATTGGGGATGAATTTCCCTGGGAAATTATGTCGAGTAGGTATATGATGCTGATGATGCTGCTAAAGTTGAAGCTGAACCTGAAGGCATCATCATTAACAGTTCCAGTTTCACAGTTCCACAGTTCCACAGTTCCACAATAAAATCTTCGGCCATCTTATGTATATTATATATTTTTTGGACAACAAAATAATAAAACTTAAACTGTGCCATTTCAAGGAGGACGAACCTCCTTGTCCGTCGTCCGTGGATCGTTAAGGATTTAATGGGTTGTATGGTTGAGAGCGCATTTTGCAACTGCAAATATGAACAAACAAAGCAACACAAACCCCACCGTTATACCGTGGTCGTCGTCGTCATCATCTTCTTCTTGAATATGAACAATATTCCCACTTAGCGGTAATGGCAATTTAAAATTCAAAAGGAAATAATGTTGCGCAATTATTGTTTTCACGCTTCCAATCCTTAACGAAACCACCTTCCACCAAGCCCACCGCCTCCCCCAAGGCTTTTGACTCTCATCACACTATGATGCACTTCACTGATGTTGCTCATTTCTCAGCTCAGCTCAGTTCAGGCCGCAGCACCCATCAAAGACCTTTAAGGTGAAAACAACAATTTCCAGGTCAAGGATTTATAGTAAAATTGTATAGAAGAGGAAAGAAAAACCAAGAGTGAAACAAACAAACAAACAAAACTTCTGGTGAAATGTGCAATTTTAACTTAAGTATAGCAAATACTTCACATTCACGTAGAGCAATTTCATATCATTGCTATACGCCCTCTGGTGGCACCCAATGTTTGTTGAAAATATAAGAGAGTAACAGTATACCTTATAAATGTATACCTAGTTACCTTTAGGTGAAATAAGAAGCAATTTTGTAAATTGGAAAGCTGGCCTATACTCTTCTACTCAGTAGCCACAGATGTTTAAGGTTTTTTTAAACGATGCAACTCAAGACTCAAGTTGTTCGTTTTTGAACTTGTATAGGTAGTTATTAGCTTTTTGTTTCTCCTTCAATTCTCTGTTTTGGCAATAATGCAGTGCGAATAATTATTTGTTTTGGATGCAGGGGCGATCTTGCAGTCATAATTATGGACTTTTGAGGAGTCCTCTAAATGAAAGTTTGACTATGAGAATTTCAATACCAGTTACAGTTTATTGTGATCAAGGCTCACAACTAAAATTGCATAAAGTGATTCGTTAATTAATGCACTAAATTTCTACTCTACACGTCAAAAATGTCTTCTTTATTTTATTCGCAACTAAAAACACATTTAGTTCTCAGCTTTTTGAAATCAAACACTGTAAATTTAATTGGGAAATATAGTCGAAAACAACTTGAAAATAAATGAAAAACAATGCAAAAAGTCAAATGAATGACAGTTGAAGAAATCCGAATATCAAAATGAAGCTATAGAATATAACCTTTTAAAATTTACAGAATTTTCACTTGTTTAAAATTTTGGCTGGAGATATAAATAAATATATAAAAGTTGTCAGATTTCAAAATTTTTAATATGAAAAAAAATTTAATTTAAAATTAAAAATATCAATTGCATTTTTAAAGAAATGTTTCTAAATTTTAACAACTTTATTTTTTATAAGATAAAATAAGTAAAGTCAATACAACTTTTAGTAATTTTTGTTTGTATATTTTTCAAAAAAATTAATTTTGTTCGTTCCATTAAATTATTTTGGAGGCACTATAAATTCGTAAAATATTTTAGATAGATAGATAGATAGATAGATAAGTTCTTTATTTTTTCAATTTTCTTATAAGTACAATATTTCATAATAAAAGATATACAAAGCATGGCTTTATAAGCCGTCTGCCGGAAAAAAAAACTAATTAAATACAAAAAATACAATATTTGAGTAAAAAGAGAGAATATTTCATAAACAATAAGTTTCATAGTTAAAAATATGTAAATATAAATATTAAAGAAATATAAATATTAAAGAAAAAAAATTTGTTTAAATTATTATTATCATAATGTGACTTTCAGTTTAGGGGCATTTCACGTGAAGCGGACAGTGAAAAAAAAGTGACATCTTGGATTTCGCTCATATTTAGATCAATTACAGTATTTGAGAATATAAAAAAGTAATTTCATTTTTTTTATTATACGGCACTTAGTTTAGGAATTACGGACTACCAAAAAATTGACCCACTATGAAAAGCCATTATTTTAAATCAGTGCTGTAGGTTTTAGGTATAAAGTAAAAATATATTGTAGGTATGTTTTAACAAGAAAAAATGTGTATTATTTTTGTGATAAAGTCGGTGCAAAAAAAAATTTTTTTTTTCTTGCTCAAAACCGGAAGTAAAGTTTTCAAAGTAAAATTTCAGTAACTTCGACCATTTTTTTTTAAATTTTTATTTCTGCAAAATAAAGATAAAACTATGTAGATATTACATAAAAAGTTTCAAAATGGAGACTTAAGTCGTTTTTAAGATAGAGTTCATTGAATAGAATATTACGCGCCTAGCATTGTACTTAGCGCATATGTATGTATGCTATGCTTAGCGCATATGTATGCGCTAAGTACAATGCTAGGCGCGTAATATTCTATTCAATGAACTCTATCTTAAAAACGACTTAAGTCTCCATTTTGAAACTTTTTATGTAATATCTACATAGTTTTATCTTTATTTTGCAGAAATAAAAATTTAAAAAAAAATGGTCGAAGTTACTGAAATTTTACTTTGAAAACTTTACTTCCGGTTTTGAGCAAGAAAACAAAAATTTTTTTTTGCACCGACTTTATCACAAAAATAATACACATTTTTTCTTGTTAAAACATACCTACAATATATTTTTACTTTAT
Organism: Eupeodes luniger; assembly: GCA_951509635.1. Lineage (NCBI taxonomy): Eukaryota > Metazoa > Arthropoda > Insecta > Diptera > Syrphidae > Eupeodes > Eupeodes luniger. The sequence continues at coordinate 257,264,733 of OX608073.1, forward strand.
ACCTAAAACCTACAGCACTGATTTAAAATAATGGCTTTTCATAGTGGGTCAATTTTTTGGTAGTCCGTAATTCCTAAACTAAGTGCCGTATAATAAAAAAAATGAAATTACTTTTTTATATTCTCAAATACTGTAATTGATCTAAATATGAGCGAAATCCAAGATGTCACTTTTTTTTCACTGTCCGCTTCACGTGAAATGCCCCTTTAGTCAAAACAAAAAAGAAAAAAGAATGTGAAACATATGGAGTAATGTTCATCATTAAAGTATATTTTGTTATATATATATAATATAAAAAAGCAATAACAGTTATATGTTCACTAAAAAGTGTGACTTTTAGTTTAGTCAAAAAAAAAATTAGAGAATCACTTTAACATCTTGTTACAACTCAAAACAAATTCAAACACTCGTTTCGATATTTTCTTGCATGTGAGACAAAGCGTATAAGAGGCTGGAAGCCACGATCTCCGTTTAGTACACCGACACATTCCTCTTGGGAAAGAAAACTAGAATAAAAGTAGAGCCTTCGGATTTCCTGTAATATTGGACAAAGTGCTAAAAAATGCAAAACATCTTCGTTTTGACCAAGGTTGCAAAGGGAACACACAGGGTTTAAGTCTGTTCTATGTTGTCTATAATTCAAATCGAGCATTTCCGTTCTGATCTTGAAGATCAAGCTCATTTCAGAAACTGTAAACTCTTCTCTAAAATAGTTTCCTTCACCAAGTTTCAGATTAAGTTGCCTGTTTATATTCCTGGATGTTGATGCAGTCCCTCGCGCAACACAAAGCCTATACATCGAGTCATCTATAACAGAGATACATTCATATAATGCATTTTTTAATGCTACCACATTGTCCACTGGCAATGATATTGAAAAGTTATGTGCTACAGCAAGATCATACCAGTTTTTGACCGGACTATATCCACAACTAAAACAAATTTTAAGGACTCTTTTTTGCAAGTTTTGGTCGGACCGCTTCATAACTTTGATCATAAAATCGGCGTTAGCCTTTAAGTTTTTCAAGAAAATTTGAGGTAAGCCTGACTCTAGGTGGATATCATAATTAGGAGTGTTGATAGGTAATCTAAAAATTCGCTTGAAAAAATACCTCTGTATATTTTCCATTTCCTCCAACTGTTCGAAACCATATACTTCATTACCATAGCAAAAACAAGTATTCACGGTCGCATTGAAAACTTTGAATTTTGAAATTGGATCTACGAGTTTATTTGCGAAGAACTGGGACCACATTGTATTTATTGCAATTTTTGCAGCGGTTGTTTTTTCTTTTATAAAGGTTTTAATGTTAAGATTATATGTCATTGTATACCCAAGATACTTAAATTCATTTACGACCTCAATTATCTCACCATCTAAAGTCCAATTCCGCCCATAGCCAATTGATCTATTTCGAGATCTGAAAACCATTATTTTGGATTTGGTGGTATTTATTCTAAGATTCCATAGATCACAAAACTGTTTTAGCTTGTTAATTTGGAGCTGTAGAGTAAGTGGACTGTCTGATAAAATCACTAGATCGTCAGCATAAAGCAAGACTTTAAGAGTAATATCCCCGAACTGAACTCCCCCAGGTATACTGTTTTCGACATCGTTCATATACAGTGCAAACATGATAGGGCTTAAAACACATCCTTGAGGGACACCTGCTTCACAACTAAATTCTCTAGATACTTTTCTACCATTCTGAACAGATGCCGTCATGTTTTCGAGAATTTTTTCGTAAACTCTGATAAATTTAGTAGATAGGCCAATTGCTGAGAGCTTATAAAGTAAGGACCTCCTATTAATAGTGTCAAAAGCCGCTTTTAAATCAACGAAAAAAGCATATAAGTTCTTTTTTTTATCAATAAAACGCCTAGCAGTGGTGCTGAGTACAAAAATTTGATCAATAGCTGAAAGGTTGGTTCGAAAACCAGCTTGAAAGCAACTAATCATATTATTATCTTCTACCCAGGTCGTAAGTCTAGTATAGAGTATTTGTGTAAATACTTTTCTTAATGAGTTAAGCACAGCAATTCCTCTATAGTTCTCTGGCAAATCACGGTTACCTTTTTTAAAAATGGCTGTAATTCGGGACAGACGAAAATTTTCAGGGACTATCTCTTCAATGAATATTCTATTTAAAAGTTCTAACAGATATTCCAAAAACTCAGGAGTAGCATGTTTATAAAACTCTACTGGGATCCCATCAGATCCAGATACTTTGTTATTTTTCATTTTTTTTAAAACAGCTACTAGTTCAACCATTGTGAGATTGGAATCCAGTTCCGGAATAATGACATTGGGGAATGCAAAGCTCATTGTGTTTAGGTTAGGGTCAAGCAAAAGTAGAGTTTCAAAATAATTTGCAAGTAGATTTTCATCAATTGTGAACAATACCCTCCTATTCCGCCCACTCAACACTTGTACTGTCTTCCAAAAAGATTTCGAGTCCTTGCATTCCACGATCTTAGAAGCCGTGTTTTTTAAATAAAGTTCTTTTTTGAGATTGCATAACCTTTTGTATTCTTGGTTTGATTGTAAATACAGTGATTTAAAAACAGCGCTATTTGTTTTTCTATATAGTTTTAAGAAAGCAAAAGATTTTCTCCTACTTTTTTTGCATTCTTCGTCGTACCATACAGACTGAAAGGTATTTCTACGTTGGGAAGAAAGTTCTGCAGACTGTCTAATCACTGAAGAAACTGTGTTAGTTATAGAGTCTATAGAGTCAGATGTCACACTTGGCATCGTAACTAGCTGATGGTTAAGATTAATTTTGTATCTATTTGCATGTCTTTCATTCCATTTTAATTTATCATTGCCGGTTGTTTGTGGATTTACTAATAGATTTTCTAATTTGCAAAAGACAATTATAGGGAGATGAGACGAATAATTAGCTGGATAGGTCTCGAAGTTATCAATTATACTTAGCCATTCACCTTTAATAAGACAGTAGTCTATTACAGAGCAACACTGAGCAGACACGAAAGTAAAGTTTCCGTTTGAGTCACTTTGAGATGTTCCATTTAAAACAAAAAAACCAAAGTCTTCAATCAATTCTAATAAAAGTTTCCCATTTAGATTCAGATAATTGTCAAAAGATTTTCTTTCGCTAGAAAAGTGGAAGTTTTTTAAGACCGAGTTCTGAAAGTCACTTATACGACCATTTAAATCTCCGATAATCATCATATTTTCATGATTGTAGATAGTTAAAAAGTTATAAAGCGCATTATAGTTTATGCTCCATTCATTATAATTTAAATAAATAGGTAGAATTTGAAAATGTTTTGTATCATAAGTGATGTCAATAACTATATAATTCTCGCAGATTTTATATTTAACTAGCTGACCCGGCGAACTTCGTACCGCCTAACAGTCAATGAATGTCGTGTTACTTTTTAGCTGAACTAATTTAGGCTTTGGCAATGATACAAAATAATATACATATTTATATAGATAGAAACATAAAAGTATTATATTATGATGAATGATGATGAAAACATACATACATACAGAATGAGAATAAAAATAAAATAAAAAATAATAATTAAGTACTTCAAACTCATGTCAGAAAAAAATGATTGAAAACTATGTTGTGCAGATTGGGAAAAAAAATAAAACTCGGATTAATTCATAAATAGGATTTTCATTCAAGCACTTTGTGGTAAACGACATTCTTTGTTTTTTTGGTCAGGCGCAAGAACAAATAAAGCGGATGGTTTGCCGACACGTGAGCATGCCACGTACAATTGACCATGAGAAAAACATGCATTTTCTAGATTGAGGCCACAAATAGTCAAGGATTGGCCCTGTGATTTATTGATCGTCATGGCGAAGGCAAGACGAATCGGGAATTGAATTCGTTTAAACTCAAAGGGCATATCCGTTGGGATCATCGGAATCCTTGGAATAAGAACTTCCTCATCTTTAAATTTTCCTTTAAGTATCGATGCGTGAATCACATTGCTCATAAGTTTTCTTATCACCAAACGCGTTCCATTACACAGTTTTGGTTGGTTTAAATTTCTAAGCACCTACCGAGCCAACTTTAAGTTTTAAATTGTGCGGTGGTAAGCCAGGCACATCCAATTAGTTTAAAAATTCAGTTGGATAATTAGTGGCTTCTTCTTCGTTTGTTACACAGTCGATAGATTTGAATGAATACAGAGTACCTACGATTTGATTTTGAATTATAAAATTGAGGTCATCTACATCTTTATTTTTAGCGGCCAAAATTGCTCGCTCACTTAACCATTTAGTATTTTTGTGGTTAGCAATGACATCCGGGAATACTTTGTTGATAAGCTCGTCTTTTGATGATACGAAATTGCAAAAATTTGGAGGAAATGAAATCAAACCGCTCGATTTGTCAACAGGAACACGGCCATTACCGATAGTCAGCAATTGCTTCGAGAAATCATCAGCAGATAGCTAGATCGTTCAACAATGCAACTCTCATATTTACAGACAGTTGAAGTTTCTTTACATATCGCCACAGATTTGATGCTTTGAGGCAAGCGTTTATTTCGTCGGCAGCAGTAGATCTTGGAATGACTGGTAGTGTTTGTCGGAAATCGCCAGATAATAAAATCATTGCACCACCAAAACATCTCGAGTCATTGCGCAGATATTTTAATGTTCGGTCTAGTGCTTCCAATGCGCGTTTGTGCGCCATTGTGCATTCGTCCCATATGATGATTTTTGATGCTACTAAAACTTTGGCCATTGCGGAGTGTTTCGAGATGTTACATGTCGGTTGTTCAGTAGTTTTTAAGGTTTAATGGAAATTTTAACGCTGAGTGAGCCGTACGGCATCCGTCTAACAACGTGGCCGCTATTCCAGAAGAAGCAATTGCTACCGCAATTTCGGATCTTGCACGTACAGTGGCCAAAATCAATGACATGAGGAATGTCTTCCCAGTTCCACCGGGGGCATCCAAAAAAAATAAGCCGCCATTTCCATCATCAATTGCATTAATCAGTGTATCATAGACTTCCCTCTGCTTAGGTTTCAACAGAGGTACATTCGTTTGAACTGATTGGATTAGTTCATGTGGATCATATTCACGTTCACGTTCCAATTCTCTATTAAATGCGTCATTCATTCCGCGATCTGGCGCTGGCATTCCTAACCTAACTAACAAACTGCCGCACATGAGGTAACACATATCTTCGATCAAGAGCAAAGTCTGGCTATGGATCTCCTCATTCACCTCAAGATCGGAATTTCTTGAGCTGACGCGAATTCGATGTAAAATATCTTCTGACATGTTATCTTTGTATTTGTTCCACAGGTCACGTGGGTTCGATGGGAAGCATGTTCAAATGATGATAGCAAATAATGTGCGTATCTGACTTGGAGATGCAGAAATAATAAATAATTTTTGAAAATTAATGTCTAAAACAAACAAATATAACAGTACCTGAACTTTGTAGACATTTTACAAAAAATAAATTTCTGAACGCACACATGATGTCTTCAGAAAAAAATAAAGTTGTGGCTTAAAGGTCTCAGCAACCAGGCCATAAGCTCCAAAAAAAAAATAGTTGTTACACTATTTGACAGGATTGGACAACAAATGTTTGTCATGTAATAAACAAATCAGCATCTATTGAAATTATTAAGTATTCATTACCCATATCGAGTTTTCATTGTTTTTAAGATGTATTCTGCTATTCGGGACGGAAACAAATCCAACAAATCAAAAACCAAGGCAATCGGTCCAGCCGTTCTCGAGTTATAAGTGTTGTAACAAACACGACTTTCTTTTATATATATAGATAATATTATCAAAGCCAGTATTTTTTATGCCACACATTATACCACCACTAGCTCTACCAACTCTATTGTTTCTAGTTGCTGGTATACTTTTTATATTATAATTCTTAAAATACTTCAAAAACTGCAATTCTTTTCCTTCTTCTAGAAAAGTTTCTAATAAAATAAAAATATCATATTTGTTAATTAATTCAAAAAATTCAGGCATTATAAGTTTGTTTTTTAAACCAGTAATGTATTTAATTTAGAATTATTAAAGAAAAAAATATTAGTTTGGCAGACGGCAACACTATCCTAAAATATTTTAAGGTGACAAAATTTTTCATTCAGTTTTGTTTTCAGGAGATATTCCACTAAACGGTTTGTTTATTATAATTTGTTAACGTTTTTTCAAATTTTTCTTTCAATATCAATTTGTATGTATCAGTTTTTTAGTAAACAAAATTATTCGTTTATGTATGCATAATTAAAGTTTTAAAATTTTAATTTAATTTCATTTGAAATTTAAGGAAAAAAATTATTAATATTTAACTCCTTAGCTCACGAATTGTTCTTACTATAAAATGTGTTCTTTACACATTTCCTAATTTCTGGAGAAAGTGAACTTCAATTGAATTTTTTTTTTGTATTTTTAACTGAAAGAAGGATTTTCAAGAACTCTCAGCAACGTTACCAAAATATATCAATTTTTACATTTATACAGCAATTACTATGAAAATCTGAAAATAGATTTCTTGGGACTTTTTGAAAAGAATCTCGAAAATGTATTATTTGAAACTTTTCAACTGAAAAAATTCTGGCCTAACACATCCGAATTCATTGAAAAATTAAGGGTTTGGAATGTGTTAATGGAAATTTGTGAAATTATGTGACTGCAGTAAGAATTCATTTAAGATTGAATCATTTCTGGCTAAATTAATAAACGCGCAATAGCGATGGGTTAGGGTGAGCCTGATTCTTAACTACTTAATTTTAAATTTTAACAATAAAACAAAATATTACTAAATGACTTTTACCAAGAAAAACTACCAAAATTTAAAGTTTAGCAAAGTAAGATGAAAAAATATGTCAAATTTGTTTATAAATAAGAAATTACGTAACATATTTGAGCCGAAATGGTTAGGTACATTTAAAACTGAGCTTACAGGAATCTTAAGTTAAGCTTTTGAAGATTGTTGTTCTCTTCTCGGGCAGGCAAAAAACCACCGTGGTGAATTAATGAGTTTGTGCAACGTAAAGAATGAAACAGGAAGACTTTTCCATGCGCCAAACGCTCTATAGACTAGAAGGTGACTCCTTCAAGTCAAGTCAAGTCAAGTCAAGTCAAGTCAAGTCAAGTCAAGTCAAGTCAAGTCAAGTCAAGTCAAGTCAAGTCAAGTCAAGTCAAGTCAAGTCAAGTCAAGTCGAAAAAGATTCCAGGCAAAGTCACAACGAGCCGAAGAAGCGAAATAGAATGCACTGAAAAGTGCAATGAGACTTCGGAAAATTCTAGTTAAAGAAACTACGCCAACGGGGTCACTTAGAAAACCCACTGGTCAATCGACAAAATCTTGTCGGGGAAGCTTAGAACTCATGGTAGATATCCCCTGCGATCAGCGAAACAGAGCTATCAACTTATTGGATTTTTATAAAAAAATTACTGAATATTGAAAACAATATTTTCTGTGAAATAAAATAAGTTTGAAGCTAATATTTTTAATTTTTGAAAAGCTATTTGAGTCGAAAGTAAATTTTTACCAAGTTTTAGTATTGTTTTTTTTTTAGGTTTTTATTTTTTGTAAAAAAAACTGTCAATTCGATTTTTTTCAAAATTTTATCGAATGTTGAAAACAATATTTCTTATAAGATAAAATTAGTTTGAAGCCAATGTTAAAGGATATTTAATTTGAAAATCAATTTTTACCAACTTTTGTTAAATTGTTTTTTTTTTTCGGTTTTTAAGTTTTTGTACAAAAACTGTCAATTAGATTTTTCTCAAAATTTTAACAGATGTCAAAAACATTATTTTTCGTTGCACAAAATTGTTTTGGAGATGAAATCATATTTAAGTCGTAAGATTTTCGAAGTGACAAATTTTTTTTTCAGTTTTTTGATTTATAAAAAAAACCGTTAATTGGATTTTTTTCCCAAAAATGTACTTGTTTTGTATCACGTTACAAAATATAAAAAAAAATTGAATTCAAGTCTCTAGCGTCATTGGTTCGTGAGATGTTAGGGTTCACCGTTTTTTAAACTGCTATGGTAAAAAAAAACACCACGTAATTTTCTTGAGAGCCCTTTCTGCATCTTTCTGCATTATTATCTGTATAACAAAAATTATTTGAAGTCGATATCTCTTCTGGTTCTTGAGCTATGGACGACGAAAAAAACGTTGTGAACGTACGGATGTACGAACCTACGTACACATGCACGCACATACGTCGAGAAATGTCAAAATTTTCAATTCGACAAATCGGACCCATTACAATAACTTCCCATGGGAAGTTAATAAATTAAGTGGTGCAATAGTCCGTTGAGAAATAGGGCCTAGTGACTTACAACTCTCAACCATTCCTGTGTGCGACTAATGTTGTCAGGAATGGAGGGGCTCAACACTTTTAAGCCGAATCCGAACGGATAATTTGAAATAGCACTTTTCATGACAAGAATTAATCTTGGAGAATTTGTCAATTCCTCGCAAGAGGCAGTATCCATGACAAAAACTGTAGATGGCACGGGCAGGGATCGAACCCAAGACCCTTGGCATGAAAGTCCAAAGCACTAACCATCATGCCACGGTTACTATCAACTTACTCTGAAAATATAGTCCTGACCGTTCTGATAAAATTGGATAGGATTAAATGCGTAATAAGCTCCTTCTTACCATTCAAATCACCAGTTCCACAGATCTAGTAATCCCACACCTTAGTAATCCCATACCTTCCACTTTTACTTTTAAAACTTTAAAGAGACTTCTAGATATCCATATCCGCTGTAACCTCGGGCTTGAAGTTGTATCTCCTTCACAACACGCTTATTCTAAAGGCAAAAGTGTAGTAAAAGCCCTTAACTGCGTGGTGAGAACTATAGAAAAAAACACTCCATTATAAGGAGCATACATTGGTCGCACTTTAAGACATCGAAGGGGTTTTCAAAAGTCTAAAAAAACAATTCAGTCGAAAAAGCTCTCACGGGTCTTGAAATAGGACAATCCATTGTAAACTGTATCATGTGTATGCTAAAGCATAGACATTTCTATAACGAACTAGGTGGTACAAAGATCGAAGTATGAATATCCAGAGGAACACCTCAAGGAGGTGTACTCTCACCATTTCTCTGGATTCTGATCATGAACGAAATCCTTACCAAACTCGAATAGAGTGGTGTCAAAGAAGTGGCTTACGATGATGAATGACGAAGCTCTACTAACGACGGGGAAATTCCTAACCACTATAAGTGAACAACTGAACCAAGCCTTACCCAGAATTTCTGCATACCCTCTTAAAACAGATTTAGTACTCTTTACAAATAAGAGGAAAATACCAGATTAAACAATTACTAGAATAGATGGAACTCCACATAAATAATCCAATCATGCTAAATACCTAGAATTAATCGTAGATAAAAAACTGAACTGGGGTCCAAATGCATTGGAGAGAGATCCAAAAAAGCTAAGATCGCATTCTATTCATTCAATAGGATTTTCAGTAGAAACTGTTGACCAAATTCTAAGATCATATTGTGGATGTACAGTACATTGTACACTGCAATCAACAGACCAGTACTCAATTATTGTTACATGGTATGTCGGAATGCGTTTGAGTAAGATACAAATCTAAAAACCTTCACAAGGGTACAAAGAATGGCATGCAAAGGCATTACAGGAGCGATGAGGGCCACTATTATTGCAGGAATGAAAGCAATACTTAATCTTCTACCCCTAGACTTTTACGTAGAGGAAACTGCAGCAAACAGTGCCTTACAGCTAAGCCACACATAAGTGAGTCAACATTATCCATATAAACTGACGGCTCGGAAATGGACGCTCGAGTAAACTCTTTCAGACTGTCCGATCAAAGCAGTGTCTTCGTAGTTGAGGTATTGACTGTGACAAATGCTGCAAAGCAGGTCTCAATGATGGCCATTTTCATTGATAGCCACAGTATTCAAATCGAAATTTTCAAATTACTGTTGCCAAGAAGTAATGGTTCTTAGCTCACGGCAAAACAGTGATGTGCCTGCAAACAAGAAATCTGGTGAACTGGTGATTACAGGTACAACTCTGGACCAATCCCATATAGACTCACGTATAGACACCCCATCCTGTGAACTTAAACTGATCAAGAAAATATTTCAAAAAACCAATGAAAGATGGGAAATCCTCGAAATCTGTGATGCAGCCAGGAAATTATGGCCCAAATTCGACAATAATATGTAGATCCCAATCGATTTTGCATCTAGCCAAAAAATCTCTTCATTTTGTACAACATATTTCAAAAACTTGATGTGAAAATTTCGCTTAGACGACTCATTCGAACATAAGAACAAAACTCTTTGTCTGTTAAAATCCTATTGAACATAAATGTTTTAGCGTTTTTTTAAGTAAATGTGGGACATTTCAATGCTTCCTAGTTGCATTGGAATTTTTAGAAAAATAAATAAATCACTAAAAAATAAGACATCACACTCAAAAAAAAAAACTGGTACCGGTGACCAGATTTCCCGCTAAATTTATCCAGAAAAAGTGGTTTTTAGATTCCTACCAGGCGTCTTGGTAAAGTTTTCCAGAAAATCCTGGTGAATTTTACCAGGAGATTTTTCGAAGAATTCCTGGTAAAATACACTAGATTTCTGGTAGAATATACCAGGAGAATAATTTTTCCTGGTAAAAATTATACCGGGAATAAACCCAGTATTCTGGTAGAATATACCAGCAATATATTTTTTTCCTGGTAAAATTTTCCCCAGTATTCCTAGTAAAAATATACCAGAATTCTGGTAGAATATACCAGGAATATTATTTTTCCTGGTAAAAATGTACCAGAATTCTGGTAAAATATACCAGGAATATTTTTTTCCTGGTAAAAATATACTAGAATTCTGGTAGAATATACCAGGAATATTTTTTTTCCTGGTAAGAATATACCAGAATTCTGGTAAAATACTACAGGAATATTTTTTTCCTGGTAAAAATGTACCAGAGTTCTGGTAGAATATACTAGGAATATTTTTTTTTTCTGGTAAAAATGTACCAGAATTTTGGTAAAATATAACAGGTAGCTGAATTCTGGTAGAATATTCAGCTCTTCCCGCTTAATTATGGTAAGCACCTTATGAAATCATGCATAGCATAATTATATTCTTCGTACTAAAAAGAACGCATAAGAATAGGTAATATTCATAAAGAAAACATTCACATCAACATCGTCTCTAATATGTCCAAGAAAAAAAGGAATAAAGATTTTTTTTCTAAACTAAATTATCGGAAACGCCATGTAGTTTACGATTATTTGGCAGGAAGGGCTTGATAGGTATACTGTACCAAAATCTGGTTTTATTAACCAGAAAAAAGATAATTCTTAAACTCCCAGAATTTCTGGTAATAAGTACTAGAAGACTGAATTTTATCTACCAAGAAAAAATATACCAGACAATAAAATTCCTGGTTTTATTTACCAGATAAAAGATAATTTTTAGACTTCAATTATTTCTGGTAATAAGTACCAGAAGACTGGTTTTATCTACCAGGAAAAAATATACCGGAAAATAAATTTCCTGGTTCTTTTTACCAGATTCTAGATAATCTTCATTTTACCAGGAAAAAAAAATACTTTCTACCAGGATGCTAATAATATTTACCACAAAATTTTCTGTCAAAAATTTTACCAGGAAACCAGATTTCTGGTAAATAAAACCAGATTTCTTTTTACCAGGAAATCTGGAGTTATTTACCACGAAATCTGGACTATTGCACCAGTTTTTTGGCTGGTATTTTCTACCAGATTTTGCCTACCAGGAAAATTTTTTGAGTGCAGAATTTTGAAAATCAATACGAATTATATCGAACACAAAACTATTTTATAAAACATAGCTTCAAAAAGCTTAATATGATATTTTTTCGAGTTTTAGAAGGCTTACAATCGAAAACCTGACGTAATAGATTGATTTTGAAGTCGGATTCCAAATAAGGCCATCAAAAACTTTAAAAAGAGTATAATATGATTGCCAGTTTCAAAACCTTGTTGACCAGTATTTTAATTGCAATACATTCGAGGAGTCATATTTTTAAATTTATTGTTAATACAAAAATTGCGTTAAATTGTTTTTAAGAGTTATTATGTCATAATGTTTAATATAAAACTTGTTCGTCAGATATTTCGGTTTAAAAAAAAATACCAAATAATTCTTTTTTTATAAACGTAACTTAACCAAGCCAAGAATATGTAGTTTCATTTAATGAATAGTTTTACTCTATTTCTAATTTTAAAGAGAAAGTGGAACAAGCTTTCAATTTTATTATTTCTCTTCATAAAAGCACAATAAAACTATTGCAGCTTTATTGTTTTTTTAATTAAACTAAAAATATCATAAAACAATAAATGTGTATTGCTCCCAAGCTCAGCACTATTTTTAACAACATGACTGGACTGTTATTAATTTTCAATGTGTGAATTTCCAATTGACCTTAAGTAAAATCATATTCAAACAATTATTTTATACATGTTGATAGAACTTTTGTACTTTTTAGTTATTTAGAAATCACGTTCAATAATAATAAAATTTGTATACAAATATTTTGTTTTTTATTAAAACAACAGAAAGATCCAACTTCTGAACCTTTTGGATATATATTTTTTAAATTCTATATTTATTTTTCGACAAAAAAAAAAAGGAAAACCATCATCGATATTTTTGGGTTAACTTTCATATAATTTAATCAATTCAATTTACTTACCAGATCGTCCCACAGATATTGTCTGCACTGATGATGTAGCCACGGATTTCTCCGTAGGCATTGCCGGCGGCAATGGCAGCGGTCCGACTGTCGATGTTGTTGTCAAATCACAACATTCGCGTTCGGGAAATTCACTGCAGCGTATTAAATGTGCCCCAAACAGTGCCACCCATATAAGGCAGCATGTTAGTATTTTTTGATTTTTTATTTTAAACCGGGTCATTGTTGCATTGATTTATTTATGTGTTTATTATTTGTGTAATATTTACAAAACTGAATTGAAAGGTATATTTTATTTTTTCCTTTAAATTAACTTACACTTGATGAAGAATTCATCACCTGCAATATTGAACAGGAAAAACATAAAATAACAAAAATAAAAGAGAAAACACTCAAAACATAAACTAGATTAACTTTATATAGGACGAGAGTGGTTGTCCTTGGGACTGGAATCTCGAGCTGGACTTGGTCGGTGAAAAATGTGGTCGGTTAAAAAAATAAAGCAAAAAGGACGAAAAATAAACTTTTTTTTTTCTGCAGTTAACTTGAATTCATGCAAAGCTTCTATCAAATTTTTCAAACATTTTTTTCTTCTTCTTTATAATTTTACTTTGATTTGATTGCATTTTTCAACAGAGAGTTATAGAGTTTTTAACTCAAAACGATTTCTGAGAAAGAATCCATACAGAGTTTGTGAACAAAATTGACTATAACTATATAGGTTTGTACTTGTAGCTCAACATAACGGCAACGCACCACCCAACTCACAACAGATCCTTGCCCTAGGCTATAATATTATATAGTATAGGTATAGGGATAGGGATAGGAAAGGAACTTTCTGTTTCAGCTTCGTCTTGACTTTCTCTTGGACTCTCTCTCTCTCTTACTGTATGGTTACTGCTATTTTATCGTTGAAGCAAAATAAAAAAATAAAATAAAATAAAAATACCAGGAAACTTTAAATTGAATTTGTTCTTTTTTAAAATCTAACTTTGGCATTCATGGGATGCACTTTTCTTTTTACCTGAGTGTTTTTTTTATTTTGTACTGGTTTTTTGTTTATTGTTTTCATAATAATTTTACATAAAATAACAGGACTGTTTATGATCGACAATAGAAAAAGATTCAAAAACAGACTCAAAAATTAAGGTAAACAATTATTCTATCATGGTTTAGAAAATATAACTTGTTATGATTGTTTTCGTATAGTTTTTATTTGATCAATAGATTGGAAATTTTCGAAGTGCTTATTTTATCAGTACGCAAATATAAAAGATGTCCAAGAAAAGGATAGATAACTTCAAAACGGGAAGAAGATAGTATTAAGACAAAAATAAAACTGCAGTTCTTACCAACAAAATTCATCAACACGTCACTAACTTAAAGAGAACAATTTATATCTTAAAGCACAAAGAGTACAAACTTTTGTGAATGCATTCTTTTATGATATAAATTCAAAGAATTCATTCATTGGGATGTAAGAGCAATCAAATTGCACCATTCACCAATTACTTGATATTTAAATAGATTGCAATCATTTGTTTATCAGTCATTTACGGCAAATACAGTTACAGGTTCTAAGTTTCGTTAAGGCAAATAAGGGATTAACCTCGGATTGGATAAGGAAGTTAAAATTGTATATATCTTAATTTAAATGTTTTAAAAATTGAATGGAAACCCTAATAAAACCTCTGGTCTGCGTCGTAAGTTATGGACTGCCAAAATTCTTGACCATCTTCGTTTTTAAACTTCCAATGGCCCTTACCAAAGAAGTGAAAGAAATATCCTCAACTTCATTTTATAATAGACATGCCAAAAACAAACATGTGTCCTATATTTCATTATAAAAAAGATGCTGGGATGCGACCCACACTGATAACTTCAAATCCCGTCTGTCGATTTGTCTTGCTTAAAAGTTTGTCTATATGTATCAATTTTTACCAAATTTGCGTACTATTTTTGTATGAAAAAACGGACTGTTGGATTTTTATAAAAAAATTACTGAATATCGAAAACAATATTTTCTGTGAAATAAAATAAGTTTGAAGCCAATATCTGTAATTTTTGACAAGCTATTTGAGTCGAAAGTAAATTTTTACTAAGTTTTAGTATTGTTTTTTTTTAGGTTTTTATTTTTTGTAAAAAAAACTGTCAATTCGATTATTCTCAAAACTTTATATAATGTTGAAAGCAATATTTCTTATAAGTTAAAATTAGTTAGAAGCTTTTATCTCAAATTCTTGAAAAGATATTTGAGTCGAAAATCAATGTTTACCAACTTTTGTTAAATTTTTTTAGGTTTTTATTTTTTTGTACAAAAACTGTCACTTCGATTTTTTTCAAAATTTTACTGAATGTTGACAACAATATTCTTTGGAAGATGAAGTAGTTTAAAGCCAATATCTCAAAGTTTTGAAAAGATATTTGAGTCGAAAAATAATGTTTACCATTTTGTATTAATTTTTTTTTTGTTTTTTTTTTTTTGTAAGAAAAACTGTGAGTTTGATTTTTCTGAAAATTTTTCAAAAAGTTGAAAACAATATTTCTTATAAGATAAAACAAGTTTGAAGCCTTAATCTCAAGTTTTTGAAAAGATATTTAAGTCGAAATTCAATTTTTACCAACTTTGAGTAATGTGTTTTTAGGTTTTTATTTAAAAAAAAAAAAACTGTCAATTAGATTTTTCTCAAAATTTTATCAGATGTCAAAAAAATTATTTTTTTTTGCACAAAATTGTTTTGGAGATGAAATCATATTTTAGTCGTAAAATTTTCGAAGTGACAACATTTTTTTTCAGTTTTTTTGATTTATAAAAAAACCGTTAATTGGATTTTTTTCCAAAAATATACTTGTTTTGTATCACGTCACAATATATAGTATACAATTTAATTCAAGTATCTAGCGTCATTAGTTCATGAGATATTTAGGGTTAACCAAAATTTTCACATTTTTTTTAAACTGCTATGGTAAAAAAACTACCACGCTATCTCTTCTGGTTCTTTAGCTATGGACGACTCTATATGGACCTTGAAACGTCGAGAAATGTCAAAATTTTCAATTCGACAAATCAGACCGATTACAATAACTTCCTATGTTAAGTTAATAATGCAAAAGTCTTTGTTATACCTAAACAAGGAATGTAACCAACAGAAGAAACATTTAACAGAAGAATCTCAAGTAGCACAAAATTCCAAAATACACCAAAATATTTGGGGTATATTTTACACTTTCGTGATAAACATTTTGAATATAAAAAATACACCACTTTTTGGTGCAATATTTGAACATTTAATTTCGATTCAGTGTAAATTATACCGCGTCCCCGTTTAAAATTTACACTAGCTGTACAAAAAGTATACCGTATTTTGGTATTTAAATTGTGCTAGTGGTATACAAATTGTTCTGGTAACTAGAATAAATAATACTCCAGAGGTGTATATTATGTTCTGAAAATAAGCTCAATTCTTACACCTCAATGGTATATAATTTACACCACTTTTTGGTGGAAAATCTTTCCCAAGAGTGTGAAAAATACAAGATGATTTGATGGATTAAATATACCATCAGTGTAAAAAATCCAAAACTCAGAATTCATTTTGAAACAACATATACACCGAAGTTTATTTCTTTAATCGGAAACTAGTTTGATGAATTAAAATTTACACCATGGTTTATTTCCTGATGGAAAATGTATATAAAAGAATTCTGATCTTTCTATGATTCTAATACATAATATGTGCGCAATAAAATCATGAATTAATATGAATTTGAGTGTCTTATTTCAAAACGAAGTACATTCTGTCGACTGATTTTCGGTCCTACCCCATCTAAAAATCGAGCGCCTTAATAATTTTACTAAATTAAAGCTTTCTAAATCGATTCGTGAAAATTCATTTTTCAAAATTCATAGTTTTTTGGTTGCTCTTATTTTTTTTTAAATACGTGCTGTTAAAAAAGAGTCGGAAATACCAAAAAAGTGGAAAAATTCATTCGAAATATATAATAAAATAATTAATCCTAGTCTTCATTTTGAAGATGGCGGCCATGTTTACCTAAATAATTTTTGAAAAATATGGCTGCCGTGTAAAAAATACACTGGTTCCTGAATCTAGAGAATAAAACGCACTAATTTAGAAAAACAGGAACAAAATACACAATTTGAGACAATTATATGCCATCTTCTATTTTCGGTACATTTATTTTGCTGAAAACTGTGCAAAATATTCACTGATGTGTATCAATTTGAGAAAATGGTATAAAAAAAGCACCAAGCCAAAGGAGAAATGAAAAAAATGCACCATTGTGCAAAATATATACAGGAATATTTTTCGCTATGTTTAATATATTCTAAATGGTGTAGGAAATGTCTAAAAGTTTATTCAAAACAAAAACAAAATTGGTTCATAAGAAGTAAAAATATTTATTAATATTTAGGTACATACGAAGTAGAAAAATATTTATTTATATTAAGGTACATATGTAATTGCATTTATAATTTTTTTTAAATTTCTTAAATGCTTTTATCTTCTTGCTGTTCAATAACGACGTTTTCACCTTCGATAGGTACCTGATCTCTGTCTGTCTCTTCATCCTCTTCCTCATCGTCATCGTCCTTATTTTCCTTTACTTTTATTTTCTTTTCTCTACTCTTTGGGACAGTATCCTCCTTCCGCTTCAACAGTTCCCGAAAATACTTTTGGGTGCCATTTAAACTTATTGTTTCTTCAACATTTTCGTTCACAACATTTATAAATAACGATAAGACCGAACTGAACTGGGAAAATTTATTAGGCTTTTTCTCTCCAGGTATTTTCCAAGAGCACGTTCTTAGGAGGGAATCAGCAAAGAGCATTGACTTAAGTTGTGTTCTTCGCGTGAACTGTTTTGTTGAGTTTTTCAACAGCTTCAGTTTTAATAGAACGTAGTCTGTCGCTTTTTGAACGTAACTATCTTTGTCTTCACTTAATTCTTCATTGAAGAGATTCAAGACATCAATTGAAGTGATTGGGAATCTTGGAAACGATACGCCTTCATAATTTTCAGATGCAACCCATTCCTCTGCACCAGTATCAAAAATTATGGAACGTTTCTTTTCCAAATTCTTTGATTTGATTGGTGGCTCTGATTGTATTAACTGTTGTAAGGAAAATATTTCACTGCCAAGGTATTCCACACTGTTTTTAAGTTCCTGAATTGATGCGTCGGTGCTGACCCTGTTTTGGTTGACAATGTTTGAAACTCCCGCCAAATAGTACTTCAAAACTGCAAAATTTATTATTATGAAGTTAAAAATTTCTGTTATCATCATAAACTACTTACTATTTGCTTCTTTTGAATTAGTCTTAAGTAATTGAAGTAGCTCCTCTTCGTTTGGTAGATCCACATCATTCGGTTCGACGATGAATGTAAAATTCTCATTCTCGGACTTTTTTGCATTTTGCATTGGTATGTAGCTATATTTCATCTTCAATAATTTTCAAGGAGTTTGCATTATTATTTGCTTGGGATTGAATTGACACTGATGAACTTGGAAGCGATGTGAGACTCACAAACTGCTGTATTGGCTGGAAAGTTGAAGTTGATTGCGGTGGTTGAAAATTAGAAGTGGCTGAGTTTTTTGGCTTGAGATCGTTTGCTGGTGCTGGCTGTGAGCTGACATAATATTTTCGTAGGCATTGGGAGCCTTTTCCTGTGTATGAAATTGTTGACGAGTGCGACTTATATGCGTTATGTTTTGAGTTTCTTCGTCAGTATCCTCAAACTGACTTAACTTCTTTGCAGCATCTGAGGCTGCTTCATAATAATCAAAAACGCCTTTAAGTCGCAACATTCGACACGGCTCCCACTCACTAGCATCGCTGAAATTTGCCGGAAAATCTAATTGGCATTACTTTTTCTGATTTTTTTTAGATCTCAGCCAATAAATATAGTTTTCCTTGTACCAATTGAATGGTACGGCCTCGACAAACTGTGATTTATCCTTTTCCTCGCAAACCACACAAATAAACTTCCCGAATATGTTGGTTTCGTTAGCTATATTTTTATTAAAAAAATATTTGCTTAAGTTGATGTTGACACGACAATTGACTGAATATTATGAGACGATATATTTCAATAAATTCTATGTTTGGTGTATGGAATGGTGCAAATTCTACCAAAATAGTGCATTTATTAGACCCATTCTCTGTGTTGTGTATCCACTGGTACATATGTATTTCACCAAAAGAGAGTATTAATTACACCTCTTCCCTGTGTGGTGTATTTAATGGTGCATATTTCACAAAAAATGAGTATTAAGTACACCTATTCTCAATTCTCAATTTTTTTAAAAAGTTTTTTTTCCTACGATAACACTTCAAATAATTATTAAATTTTGAGCTACCCATTTTTGTTAATTATCAATAATTGTAGTGTGAGCACATTAACAATCCAATGGTGACTGAATAAGTTCAATCATTTTTTCATATTTATTTTTCATACCATGTAGTTTAGTGTATTTAATTTCCACGGGGTTTAAATCTTACACCAAAATATAATTGCCCATTTCAGATAGTGTATTTTATCTACTAAATATAGTGTAAAACATATACAACTTTGGTTTGTTTCAGAATCGAATAATTTTATGCACCATTAATGGTGTATTATAAAACCATCTAAGAATCGGTTTATTTTGTACACCGAATTTAAAAAAAATGTTGAAATTTTGCACAGAAAAGGCAATGGTGTATTTTGATTACCGGCATATTTTGAAAAATACACCAAAATATTAAATGTTTTTTCAATTTTCTCAGTTTTGCACCAAAATTATTGAATTTACACCAAAATATGCACCAGTGTGCTACTTGAGATATTGCTCATACCAATAATCGAAGGTTTGACAGATTTTTAAAAACTGCAACTGAAAATAATTGGCATCAATTCCTGTGAGTGATTCATGTCAGAGACTTAGGGGACCTACGGTTTTATGCCAAACCCGATCGGCTAATTTAGAAAAGCACTTTTCATGACAAGAATTACTCTAGGAGGTTTTTACAATTCCTCGCAATAGGCAAAAACCGTGAAAATACTTAAGGTTGCACAGGCTGGGATTGAACCCTAGACTTCTTAAATCACAGTCCCACTCAGTAACCACCATGCCACGAGTACTACTTCTTAAGAGTACTTAAAAATAAATTAAATTAGGTGGCGCAACAGTCCGCCGAGAACTAGGGCCTAGTGACTTACAACTCTCAACCATTCCTGTGTGCGAGTAATGTTTTCAGGGATGGAAGGGACCTACAGTTTAAAACCGAATCCGAACAGCTAATTTGAGAAAGCACTTTTCATAACAAGAATTACTCTTGGAGGAATTGTCAATTCCTCGCAAGAGGCAGTACCGGTGACCTTCAAATTAAAATGGTCACAGTGTTGGCTAAAAAACACTCTGTGTTACAAAATCAGCAAATGCAAAGGAATACCAACTCTGAAATGGCGATTGTCTTCAATGTACCAGACAATGTTTGGAGACTACGAAGAACCAATTATATGGGAGAGTTCTACCACTATAAACTTGGCCTTAGGCGAATTATAAATTATGAAAGAAAATTCGTTTTTCAATCTTTCATTGTTTGATCCTGAACCGGTGGTTTTGGTGCAATGGGAGTATAACACTTTCTTAACAGGTTCTTACAGGGTCTTTTTTAAAGACTAGGTATGAAAACAAAAAAAGAAAAGTCATTCACTTGTATTACTTTGCGAATGAATTCAAATGAATACAAAACAATTCCAATCTTTTTTGAATGGCAAATGAGAATGTGATTTAAGAATTTTAAAGAGTGCAAATTTCAAGTGAATGGAAGAAATGTATTAATTAATCATGCACTCAATTAGTTCTTTTCTAAGATCGTATTCACAAAATATTCCATTATTTAAAAAACCTGATGACAATACCAATTTCTTCAATTTCTTCAGACTTTTTCCTACCATTCAGCAATTTTCATTCACTGTAAATATAAATCCTTGCAATACTTACATATCAAAAGTTATCAAGAAAATAACATCTAAGTTTAATTTATTTGACCCTTCTTGCTCTCTTGTCATCTGATATGTAATATTTACAGGTATGATATATTTTCATTTGCAATCTAAACAATGAATGCTACCTTAGCTATTATGCCTTCACTTGTATGTAATTGAGGTTGTTGCTTATATTTCAAAAATATAAAATCTGAAATTTAATTAAAATAAAAAAACGAAGAAAACAACTGGAAAAGTCAGCTCAAGTTTAAAGAGTATTTCGTGTATGTCTGTGGTATGGCAAAGCCGAACATCATAATCAAAAATCAACTTTTGAAAGTTCATACCATAACAGCTCATACCTCATTCATATATCGAAACAGACATATACAAAAAAAAAAAAAAAAAAACAATGAAGTTTGAGAGTTGGACAGAACTTCTTATACACAGCCAGTTTAACTTGTTATTTAATGCTTCAAGCTATGAAATATATTCACCACCATTCATCGGCATCGTCCTCGTCGTCGTCCTTTTTTGTAGTCGTCGTCAAGTGAAGTTAATATTAACTGAAGAAGAAGTTTAAGTTTTGGTATGAGTATGCAGTAGAATGCCATTGATGTACAATTATGCAGAAGGTAAAAGTTTTTCAAACTAACAAGGTTTGAAATGACGAGAAAGAGAGTTCTTCTTATTTGGTTGTTTTGAGTTGAAAGTCTTTTGGATTCGCATGTTTTTGATTTTTAGTTCAATTTAATTACTTGAAAACAAATGTGTAATTTAAGTGTAGGAATTGTTTTTGTTTTGTTTGTCAAAACGAGTAACGATACATACCTTTGAGTACATACATAGGTAGTTGCAGAATCAAAGTTGTATAAGTAAGGGATAAATGAAGTTGTGATTGATTGTATAAAGAAAACAGTTTATCAAAAATTTTGATATGAGTACTTACTGTTAAGTGTGGTTTAATTGAATGTGATGGTGAATTGTGATATGATCTTACAACAAATTGAATTTTTAAACATTATCGAAATATGTACTGAAGGATTTTATTGACTTAATAGAGGGCTAAATATTCTACTTAAAAAAAATTGGAGCTTTAGTAAAATGTTTAAATAAAGTCTATTTTAATTGTGGAGTTAATTTTTAGTGGCTTAGAATTAAAACTATACTTGGAATATTACATAGTCCGAAAAAAACAAGAACTCTAATTAATTAATTAAAAAAGAGGCTGGGATGCGACCCACACTGATAACTTCCCACTCCGTCTGTCGATTTGTGTTGCTTAAAAGTTTGTGTATATGTATCAATTTTTACCAAATTTGCGTACTATTTTTTGTAGATTTTATTTTATTGAATACCGAAAATAATATTTTCTGTGAAATAAAAGAAGTTTGAAGTAAATATTTTTAATTTTTGAAAAGCTATTTGAGTCGAAAGTAAATTTTTACCAAGTTTTAGTATTGTTGTTTTTTTTTAAGGTTTTTAATTTTTTGTAAGAAACCTGTCAATTCGATTTTTTTTCAAAATTGTAATGAATGTTAAAAACAAAATATTTTGAAAGATAAAAGTAGTTTAAAGCCAATATCTCAATGTTTTGAAAAGATATTTGAGTCCAAAATCAATTGTTACCAACTTTTGTTAATTTTTTTTTTGGGTCTTTAATTTTTTGTAAAAAAAAATATCAATTCGATTTTTTTCAAAATTTTACTGAATATTGACAACAATATTTTTGAAAGATAAAATAAGTTTGAAGACATACTTTCAAGTTTTTGAAAAGACATTTAAGTCCAAAAACCAATTTTTAAAAACTTTTGTTAATTTTTTTGTAGGTCTTTAATTTTTTGTAAAAAAACTATCAATTCGATTTTTTTCAAAATTTTACTGAATGTTGACAACAATATTATTTGAAAGATTAAAGTAACTTAAAGCCTTTATCTTAAAGTTTCGAAAAGATATTTGAGTCGAAAATCAATTTTTACCAACTTTTATAAATTTTTTTTTTAAGTTTTTATTTTAAGTAAAAAAAACTGTCAATTAGATTTTTCTCAAAATTTTATCAGATGTCTTAAACATTATTTTTCGTTGCACAAAATTCTTTTGGAGATGAAATCATATTTTATTCGTAAAATTTTCGAGGTGACAAATTTTTTCAGTTTTTTTGATTTATAAAAAAACCGTTAATTGGATTTTTTTCCAAAAAATAATTATTTTGTATCACGTTACAATATATAATGTAAAATTTAATGCAAGTCTCTAGCGTCATTGGTTCATGAGATATTTAGGGTTAACCAAAATTTTCACCTTTTTTTTAAACTGCTATATGGTAAAAAAAAACCACCCACTCAATTTTCTTGAGAGCCCTTTCTGCATCTTTCTGTATTATTATCTGTATAACAAAGTTTAGTTGAAGTCGATATCCCTTCTGGTTCTTGAGCTATGGACGACGAAAAAAACGTCGCGAACGTACGCACAGACATCTTTCTAAAAATCTTTTATTTCGACTCTATGGAACCTTGAAATGTCAAAATTTTTAATTCGACAAATCGGACCCATTACAATAAATTCCTATAAATAAATGAATTGGGTGGCGCAACAGTCCGTAGAGAACCAGGGCCTAGTGACTTACAACTCTCAACCATTCCTGGATTTTACCTACAGTTTATATGCCGAATCCGAACGGCTAATTTGAGAAAGCACTTTTTCATGACAAGAATTACTCTTGGAGAATTTGTCAATTCCTCGCAAGAGGCAGTACCCGTGAAAATAACTTTAGGTGGCACAGGCAGGGATCGAACCCAAGACCTCTCGCATGACAGTCCAACGCACTAACCATCATGCCAAGGGTACTACACAATAACAATAACTTCCTATGGGAAGTTAAAAATCTAGTTTGAGCTCTTAAAGAGTTCATATTTTCAACTTTTTATTAAATTCAATGTTAAATTGTATTGATAAATTGATTACTGATTATTAATTAACCGCACACTTACATAGTTATATATCATAGTATTGTAAATTCTACTATTAAATCAACTCTCCTGAAAATAATTCGTCCAATCCTTGTAGTAAATTGAAAAATTACATTACGCTTCATATGACAAATAATATTTTTCTAAAGATTACTCAAAGCATTATGCTTCAACTATTTACTATTTCACTAACAAAAAAGACTGATGAAAAAGAAAAAAACAAATACAAACGCAAACACAAATCCAAAGCCATATAAAGATGATCAAAATTTCCATATTTACACTTTTATATAAAATATAAAAAGACGAACAAAATTGTCAAATAAATGTCTTCTTTTTTTTTTCTTAAAGTAGGAAATTCCTTAACGAACCATGCACAATGTCTATGTCCCATGACTCGACAAAGTTAAACTTCTTAATTTTCCAAAGCAAATCCCATTACCTTCAAATATATGTATGTGAATATGTTCTGAGCACATAACTGTATGTAACCACTACGACAAGTATTCTAGATATGTGTCTCTATTCCATAAGAGTGTGTGTGTGTGATGTAAACGTACGTATGTGTTTGTATAGCAAAGTATGCTCATACGGTTATATTTATGCAATCCTTTTTCATATTACATGCTAAATTTCCTGATTACACTCGCTTTTCCCTCCAAGGTATACGCTATTTGCATCCTAGAACTATTGCGCTTGAACAGTAAAAAAAAAGTAGCAGCTTTATCTCCATGGAAAACGAATCGAACCGAAAGGATGCAAATATACAAAAAGTCACTAGCAAAAAGGATAGGAATAGAGCATCGCCGCCGTTGTCGTACCAAAGCGGAATATGGGTGTTTAAACAAATATATGTGAGTACTTTATGAAAAATAAAAATAAAGGAACAAAAATATACCAAGAAAAAGTAACGAAATGTTTGCGTTCCTCGCGTTCGTTGGTAGAGCAAAAGAAAAATGACGAGCAAGGCAACTGGAAACTGCAAATACATCGAGAACGGGAGGAGGGAGGTAAGAGTACCTAAGTGAAAAAGTGGGATTCGAAAATGTTTTTCTAACTTCTTTGTTGACTGTCAACACAATATTATAGGAAAATATGCGAAGAAAATATAGAATAACCAAATCAAAGTTATATAAGAAAAAAAAAGAAACAGCACTTACATAAAAAGAAACAAATAACCAACAAACCAACGGAAATATGGAAATAGGTCCTTTAAATACACATCCTTATTGAAAGTATTTGCTTTTATAGGGTAATTTGGGGTCATTTAGCGGGAAATTTCAAAAGAATCTGCAAGTAAGTTATGAGAGAGGTTGGACTTTGGTGATGTGATCAGATAAAAATATACAATTTTGACTTCTGCAGTTATAACATAACCCATCATCGATGTCACTATCCAATTTATGAGTGGAACTTGATTTTAGGAAACTATAATTAGTTTTAAATACTCGGTATCTTGAAAATGATACGTGATTAACAGAAACTCCAACAATGCTTGAACACCGCTGAAATGCTTAATTTATTTCGTTGTCTTGTCAAATATTAATTTTGTGTCAAAATATTCAGTTGCAATACCCCCCTCCCCCCCCCTCCTAATCAAACAAATCTGATATAATATTTGAACTTGCAAGATGTCCATCATTTTACTCTATAACTACATTCTGGACGTTCTTTCAACTAAAGAGATTATTTGTTCAGCCGCACATCAAGAATGTTGAATGTTTCACCTAATTTCAATGTTTCCTCCAACTAAGTGCCAAGATCTTGAAATGTTTCTATCAACTTAGTGCCAAGATCTTGGAAAAAACCCAGGAAATTAAAATCGATATTAACAATCTCTTTATCGATCTAAAAGCCACCTATGGCAGGATCTACAGCGAAGAGCTTTACAGAGCAATGTCTAGTTTTGGCATCTTGTCAAATTTATTCGTTTGTGCATCAAAGTCGGAAAAGATTTCCCCGATGCATTAAATGCCAAAAAATGTCTTAGACAAGGCGATTCACTTTCATGCGACTTCGTCAACATCTTTCTGGAAAGACTTGTGCAAAACTCTACCGTCAACATTAGAGGCACAATCTTCGGATGATATCGATGATATCGACTTAAGTGGAAGATCAAAGCGTAATATCAGAGGAGCTTTTTTGAGCATTACGACGGAAGCGGAGAGGATGGTTTTAGTGGTCAATGAGGGCAAGCCCCAATTATATGCTGTCATTAAAAAAGGACATTGAATAACGACGTCTTGGACAAAACGTCAAAATGGACAGCTATAACTTTGAAGTAGTTGAGGACTTTGTCTACCTAGGTGCCGCTATAAATTCAGACAACGACACCAGCGCTGAAATTAAACGAAGAATAACTCTTGCAAATCGCTGTTTCTTTGAACTTAGAAGGCAATTGAGTAGTAAAGTCTTTTCCCAAGCTTATTAAAGCACCGTATGTAAGACGCTCATCATCCCTGTTCTCATTTATGGCGCTGAGGCTTGGACCCTGTCAAAAAAAGATGAGAGCGTCTTATGATGCTTCAAAAAAAATTCTTCTGGTGATTTTTGGTCCTGTTTGTATAGATGTGAGTGGAGAAAAAGATACAACGACGAACTGTACGGGCTATACAGTGACACTCACCATAAAAGTAAAGCAAATTAGATGGCTAGGTCATGTAGAGCAAATAAAAATCAACGCTCCAGCCTGGAAAGTCTTTGAGTCCAATCCCAAGGGACGGCTCAGTAGAGAGAGACCGCGAATCAGGTGGCACAAGCAGGCGGGAGAAGACCTCAGCCAACTTGGTGCATACAATTGGAAACAACTAGCTAGGGAACAAGATGTTCCGGATTGTAGCGCCACCTTAAGTAAGTAATATATTTCTAAGCGAAATGCCACACCAAATCTAACTTAAACTGTAGGATCGAATTAACAGAATTTAGTGGTAACCTACTGGCGATTTCTTTATTCTTCTGACTTGCAAAATAAGCCGCCTGAGACGGCTTCATCGTTAATTCAAAGATTTTTAGGGAGAATTACAGATTATTGTGTCCAGAAAAATTGTTAAAATAGCAATACCAAAGCACAATAAAGCTGGAAACACAATCAAAGTTCCAATGATTCAGGAATTTAGGACAATTTTTGATGCTGATTTATTTGTCTAGTTGTGGTTGAGCACAAAAATTCATTCCCTTTCAAACTTGTTTGGTTTTCAACCACAATTGTAGCCTCTATTTTAGTTTTTCAAGCTTTACCTTCAAGCACTTGAGTGTTAATTGAAATCCAAAAAACGTGTCCTTTATGTTCTAAATGTTATTTTTTTTCTTAAGAAACTCTGTTTTAAATCATCTGTTTTGCTGGCGACAGTACCCTCAGCTTTTCATATTAATTTTTAGATTCTCATCCTATTTTTCGGATGTGGACTACCAACGGCAGCGTATGATAAGCTTATTAAATTCTGACCTTGACAGCATTGTTCAACGGGAAATCAAAAACTTCGAAAACTCAATGCTGTCTACTGTCGAAAAAGCGTAATCCTTCCACGGGTGGTACTTGCATCGAGGAGACTGAACAACTATCAGTCCTAGGTATATGCATCACAAACCACTTGTTGTGGAGTGATCACATATTTGACATCGCAAAAAATGCTGCTAAGTGTTTAGGTTTTCTCCGACGATGCAAGAAGTGTTTTACCCTTTCTGATCTGGCTATAATTTACAAAGCTTTTATTCGTCCAAAACTTGAGTATTACTCTCATATTTGGGCTGGTGCTCCAATAACGTACTTGAGTCTTCTGAATAGAATTGAAAAAAAGAGCTCCTAAAATGATTGGAGATCGTTCTCTTACCGAGACATTTGCTTCTCTTGAACACCGCCGCATGGTCTCATGCCTGTCATTGTTTTATCGTTATTTTTATAAACAATGCTCTATTGAAATAGCCAGTTGCATTCCTCCACTTAAACAATTCAACGGTAATACCCGTACTGCTAGGAATGCCCATCAGTTTACCCTTGAGCAAAATTTCGGACGTACTGTTAAGTACAGAGATTCTTTCTTTAGCCGCACTACACGAATGTGGAATGCTTTACCAGGCTCAATATTTCCCACTCATTACAATGTGCAGACATTCAAAACTAATATGCATCGGTTTCTCCTTTCTTATCCTATCCTCCTTTCCTAATTGCTCGCACTGTGTTCAATCATTATAAGGGTATTCATAACCCCTTAAGTGCGCGCACAATATTAAAAAAAAAAAAAAGTTCTTTATGTTTTACGTTTCCTAATACTTCTTCAAAATACACTTCTTACTTATGGTGGTAAATTGAACATATTTTTCCGTCTCAATACTATGAAGTCAAAGTTGAAGTTAACTATTTTATCCTTAATCCACCCCAAAGGAAGAATTTTTTCTGATCGTGTATTTTACACTTATTCAATGGTTCATTCTTTAACCAAGGCATCCAACGAATTCAAACAAAGTCTCCCTTAAAAATGTACATAATTGACATACATACATAACATAAACCATTTGTTGAAAATAAAGTGATAAAATGAGAAAAACATTGTGACATCTACCGCCATTATTATGAACACCTAAAAAACGTTGTCTACATTGTTATGATGTAGTTAAAAATCTTCAAAATTAATTCAAATTTAATATTTACAACGACAGCAGACAGTGACTTTACATTCCATATTTTCCGGTGTTTCAAAAAAACATACATAATTTGAATACAAAAATTATACAAAGTGAGTTATAAAATTAACATAACCAAACACTTAAGTAATGACATTTAAATTCATGAAACTTATTTCTAGAATAAAAAGAAGTTGCAAGAAATGGAAAGAACATTTTTTTGAAAAAAAAATTAATTTTCCAAACATTCAATACAAGATTATAAAAATAAAAATAATATTAAAAGAAAAGAAAAACAAAAACAAAATAAAAACCTTAAAGAGTATTTGAAATATCATTTAATTCTTTTTTCAAGCAGCTTTTAGCTTCATCAACATCATATAAGACTGAAAAATTGATATCAGCCATAAAATAAAAAATAAGTACACATAAGTACACACTTGAGATACAATAAAAACGCTATTATACCTCATGTAGGTATTATATAGTCAACCCTCTGCCTGCATACTTAGCCTATACACTTTGTTGAATAAAGTTCATGTAAGGGTTGAAAGAACTTGCCTTTAACGTGGGCTTTTGAAAAAAAATGGTTTTGGTCTTATAGTTGATGAAATGCTTCTAATGGACCTCGAAGATAGTCAGTAACGTATATGATGTATATCCATTTACTATTTTCTAAAATTGTATTTATTGTTATTTCATCAAAGTCAAATTTTACCATTTAACATTAACGTTTTTAAGAACAATGTTTAAATTTGGGTTACAAAGAAATTTGTTCTGAATTGAAAACTATCTGCTTTGAACCCGATATTGTTTAATCTGCTGGATAAGTTTTATTGTTTTATTTCTTTCATTTGATTTGTATAGTATAGACTTAGTTTAGAATACCAAAGAAAAAAGTTACAAATCCAGCAGCTTGAGTTGAGCAACTTTTTCCAGTACCGTTTTCGACATTTTAATAGCAAACCTATGTACGTTTGATTTATTGAAACTTTTAATTAACAACTAAATTCAAAGAAGTTTACATTATAGGCATAAAGACTTTATTGCAACTTAATAGAAGGCTTGTAAAAGAATGCAATCATTATAAATCATATATTGAATTCAATTAAAATATTGTATTGAAAGAATTTCTCTTAAGATTGAGATTTTAGATTTTGAAATCGACTTTAGACTTTGAAATCGACTTCATGCATTCTTGGTGTTTACTTAAAAAGTTTCATTTCCCTTGAAGTCTGAGTTTTCATGCATTCTCAATTGAAATAAATCTCAATACACACTTTAAAAGTCATAGATTGAATTCCCAAAAGATCACATTCTTTCAAAAGGATGAAATAGTGTTCAAAAAAATGTCAAAAAAGATGTTTTTGATGTAAATATGTGGAAAAAAATTAGAGTTTCATTAAAAGCTTCTTATTAATTAACCATAGCCTAGTAAGCTGAATGTGGTTTAAAAAAAACCAACTCAGAGAGAAGGTTCAATTTAAGTCAGAGTTTTGACAGGATTGTAATCATAAAATGCTTTAATGTTGTAAGTTGGAGAACTGCATGTTCACAGAATACCATATGTTCGTCTTTACCAAAGTATCATACATATTTGGGTATGAGATAGGTTATTATCAAATCCTTCCAGATATTTAATTTAATTGTATGTGGATCTATCTAAGCATTAAAGAAAAAAATTTTTAAAACAAGGAAGAACACTAACAACTTTATAATTATTTCCAAAAGTTCACAAGTAAACAAGAAGAAAGCTTTAGGACCAATTTTGGTAAACAAAATTCTACAAAACAGAAATTATTCCTAATAAGAGATGTCTCAAAATAAATTCAAAATTAAAATTTTCTACCCTTCTTTTTTAATTTAGTTAATGAAATGTAGACATACCTTAGAATTGCGTATTTAATAATGCTAAATACGATTTCGAAACTCTGCATATATTCGAATTTCAAATATACAGAATAACCAAAGAGCTGACCGGTGCACACAGCAAAAACCAACACCTGATGAAAGAAGTAGACGGTACTTTGCTAGGTTCGGTGGATGAACTAGTCAGAAGGTGGAAAGAACACTTTTCCTCGGTTTTAAACCGGGTGTTTGCAAACAACGTGCAGCCGATGCCTTCTGAGGCGCCCGAACAAACTAATCCCCGAACCACAACTCCCAGTAAAGATGAGATCGTAGCCGCAATTAAAGCACTTAAGAGCAAAAAAGCGGTAGAACTCGATGAAATTCCCGCAGAGCTCTTAAAAACAGCGCCAACGTCATCAATCGAACTATTTCATCCGCTCATAAAAGAAGCCTGGACCACCGAAAGCTTCCCCGATGAGTGGAAGAAGGGAATGATCATCAAGCTTACAAAGTGTGAAAACTGGAGAGGGATTTGCGTTCTACCTGCCGTTGCCAAAATAGTAGCAACAATCATACTGGAACGCATCAGAGAACACCTTGAGGTCACACTCGATTCCGAACAAGCAGGATTCCGCGCTGGATGCTCCTGTATTGATCACATCAAAAACCTGTTTATCATTATTGAGCAGTGCGTTGAATATCGAGCATCACTACATCTGCTATTCATCGACTTTGAGAAGGCCTCTGATAGCGTCAACAGGGAGTACATCTGGTTAGCTTTGCGGAGGAGAGGCATCCCAGAAAAACTAATTGCTATTAGTAAAGCTACGTAATGATTTATTATGTAGAATGATGGATCCAAGCGTCACGTTCTGCACGATGGTAGATTGTCAGAGGATTTTGAAATCCGTAGCGGAGTCAGACAGGGCTGTATTCTGTCGCCAATATTGTCTTTGTTGGTAATGAGCGATGTACTAAGCTCAGCTTTGTCAGGTAGCGGAGGGATCTAATGGACTTTGCCATCCTATTTAAAGCACTTGGATTACGCTGACGATGTTTGCTTACTCTCTCATTGGTTCATGGATCTTCATCAATCGACAACAAGTGTGGAGAGATAGAAGCAGAAGTCGTTCGGCTGAAAATTAATTCCGGCAAAATAAAAATGACCTTCCTCTCAAATAAATATTTCCTCAAAACCAGTGCAGAAAGTGGAGAGCTTTCAACACCTTGGAAGTATATCGTCTGCATGGAAGGCGGAACCGAACAAGACGTCATCTGCCGCATCGGCAAAGAAAAAGCGGCGATCGATATGCTGTGGAAAAATTGGAGGAATAACTCTATCAGCTTAAGAACAAAGCTACGACTGTTTCGCACAAATGTCGAATCTGTGCTTCTTTATGGATGCAGCACCTGGAAGGTTACTTCAGCCAAAGCTACAAACCTTCGTGAATAGAAGTCTTCGCAACATCCTAAGGATTTTCTGGCCAGACCGAATATCCAATGAGGTCCTTCATAAAAGTACAGGTCAGGAACTTATAGACTCTATTATACGAAGGCGTAGGTGGAAATGGATTGGACATACGCTTCGGACAGGTAACGACTGCATTGCAGGCCAAACAATGCAGTGGAATTTTTTTTTTTAGTTTAGTTTAGTTTAGTTTAGTTTATTCATGAAACAGAGATTACATTAATCATCTTACAGACTACTTAAAATTAAAATTAAATTAATATTTAAACAAAGCAAAAAATAAATAAATAATAAATAAATAAATACATTTCAATCAATATTTAGGAAATGGAACACAAGTTTATTTTTTAAGGTGAACTCTATTAAAATGGAAATCAAAGTCTATTACATTAGAGACAGAATTGGTTTCCCTAACACAGCGAGTTATAGGTTCATTAACTGCGTAATTAACCCTATGGTAACTTACGTGGAATAGATCATAATCTCTAAGTTTACGAGAAGGAATATTTAACTCAATTGAAGATAGAAGGTATGGGCAGTTGATATGATGCGACAGAATATCACGAATAAATAAAATAGAGAAGATTTTACGTCGATTTTCAAGTGACTCTAAACCGATAAGTTTGCATCTCGTAGCATATGAAGGAGTTTCAATATTCCATCCAAGTTTCCGTACAAAAAACCTAGTGAAATTCTTTTGCACTCTTTCAATTCTTAATGAATGAATTCTATAGTATGGGTTCCAAACAACACAACAATATTCTAAAATAGATCTTACGTATGCACAAAAAAGAGATTTAATAGTATAAGGGTCTGAAAAGTCTGTTGAATTTCTTTTAATAAAACCAAGCATGGAGTTAGCTTTGGCAGCAATATATTCAACATGTTTGATAAAATTGAGTTTGAGGTCAAAAACAACACCAAGATCTTTCTTTTCATTGACTATTTCAAGAACACTACTGCCAATTTTATATTCAAAGAAAGTAGGACAGTAAGAACGATAGAATGAAAAACATTGACATTTTGAAACGTTTAAAGATAATTGATTTTTCTTGCACCATTCAATAAGCTTGTTAAGATCTTCTTGCAAGCGGAGGCAATCATCAGTTTGTTGTATGCATCTATAAAACTTAAGATGGTCAGCAAATAAAAGTCTAAGAGAATTATGAAAAATATCTGGCATGTCATTAATAAAAATAAGAAAGAGTAAGGGTCCCAGGTGACTACCTTGAGGGACTCCTGATGACACATGTACAGGATTGGAGAGAACATTACCAATTTAAACAAATTGAATGCGTCCTATAAGATAAGATTTCAACCATTGCAAAATATTTGAATGAAAACCAATGTTTGATAGTTTGTTCAGTAGAATAGTGTGGCTGACTTTATCAAAGGCCTTTGCGAAGTCAGTATAGATGACGTCAACTTGATACCCTGCCTCAATTTTATTGAGAACATAGTTTGTGAAAATAGAAAGGTTAGTAGTTGTCGACCTGCCCGATACAAAGCCATGCTGGAAAGGCGATATTACTTCCTTAAGCAAAAATGAAAACTTATCACACACAAGTTTTTCAAAAAGTTTTGGAATGGTGGACAGTTTGCAGATTGGACGGTAGTTAGATATTTCCTGTTTGGGTCCTGCTTTATGAATAGGAATTATGAAAGATATTTTCCATTCAGAAAGAAATTCACCTTTAGAAAGAGAGAGATTAAAAATATAAGAAAGAGTTTCAGAGAGTACTGCAGCACACATTTTTAAGACTACTCCATCTGGACCCGGACGATTGTCATTATTCACATTTAAAAATGCTTCTTCAACTTCAGACTTGCTAATAACTCATCTTCCAACATTGATCGGGGTAACCGGATTGTCGTTGTCATAAACAGATTGTTGGTGATCAATGGTACTTGCATAGTTTGAATGAGGAATTTCAGATTATGACTTCCGACTAATTTTAACTTATAAAAAATATTATTTTCAACACTCGGACAAATTTTGAGAAAAATCGAATTGAAAGTTTTTTTACAAAAAATTAAAAACCTAAAAAAAACAACAATACTAAAACTTGGTAAAAATTAACTTTCGACTCAAATAGCTTTTCAAAAATTAAAAATGTTGGCTTTAAACTTATTTTATTTCACAGAAAATAATATTTTCGATATTCAAAAAAATGATATCTACAAAAAATAGTTCGCAAATTTGGTAAAAATTGATACATAAAGACAAACTTTTAAGCAAGACAAATCGACAGACGGGATGGGAAGTTATCAGTGTGGGTCGCATCCCAGCCTCTTTTTTTAGATTCTATTGTTGTTGTTTTTTTTTGTCAGTAATAAAGGTGTAATTTGCTAATTGACTTAACTTCTTCAAAAGCACAACAACAGAATAGCTAAAGAAGTACCCATTAAATTTGTTTACAAACCCATAAGTAACCCTTACTTTGATAATAAACATAAAGGTACGTATATATCCTCCAAAATTTCAAAAAAGAAAAAAAGGGACCGAAATTATTGTATACTATATGAAGTGAATATAGAAAATAAGGTAGTTATTCCAGAATACGAGTATATATACCTCTATAGCTTCTCTAACTCCTCCATGTCATTTTATTTTGAAAGACAGACATACAGATAATAAAACCGAAGAAGTAAATTAAACTCTTAAAATGAAAGATACATCCTTAAAACAACCACCACCGCACCCAATATGCGAGTTAAAGGACTCACTTTTAGATTTTGATGCTATAGGTACGGTACACATATACATACATATACATGGTGTTCCCACAACAAACGTCTTTTGATGGCATAACGTTGACAATTTAAATCACCCGTCCCAAGCATATTTTCAAAGTACTTTTGATATCAATAAAGAACATACAATATGGAATTATATTATACAATACATACAGTTATATTAGTAGGGTAGGTAGCAAGGATCAAGCGGAATTCGTTCGGTAAGATAAAACCGCAAAATACAATTTTAAGATTTTTATTCTTCTTCTTTTTGTTAGATACTTTTTTTTTCTTTCATTCTCTAAATATGACAAATTCAATTTACTTATCCAGCTTACACAGGATATGAACTGTACACATCCTTATCAATCAAACAGATTGCCGTAAACATATATAGATAGTATACATATCTACCTACACACCACACACACACATGAATGAAGAAAAAATCACATAAATCTATCAAATATAATGGAGAAACCAAAAGTTCATCTTCACATTAATAGAATTTCATATTTCTCTAGCTATTTTATGTTTAGTTTTTTTTAAAAGAGGATGAAGACATTGAGAAGGGAGTAGGTAAGGTAGCTATCTACCTTCTACCTAACCTATATACGTAGGTTTGTATGAAGGTATGTTGGAAAGTTCTAACAGGATGCAATTGACCCATAAATTGAATAAACTTTTACAAGTGCTTTTGTAGAGTCTAATTTTCATTTCAATTTCATTTCATTGCATTTATATTTCTCTGCGTCTATTTTTGCTATGATCTCTGAAATCAAGCTCTGACTGAATATAGTACAAGTATCTATATAAATATTAGTATACTTGTGTATATCTTTGAGATGCAACTCGAATGTACTGTGTATGCCCCCGAAACAGAGAAGGATTCTTCTGCCGTAGCAGAATTATGATGGCAACCGATATGATGTCCTGGTTGATGATGATGATGATGATGACCAGACCTTGAGTAAACACAACTGAATATCATACACCGTCGTATGTATACCTTTCCTACCGCAGTGATTTGAGCAAATACGTATTCATATACAATCCTTTGTACCAACTCTCGTCATCGCTTATGGATTTTTTTTAAGCTTGCTCTCAGAAAATCACCATCACCAACACCCTCACTTTAACTTTCACCCTCCTTTTTTTTCTGTCGATTTTCTCCTCTGACCTTTTTTTGACCTTTTTTTCTGTATTATTTCTGAAATGCTCGATCTCATTTAATCATATAAAAGGCAAACATTGATATGTGAAAATTGAGAAATTGGATTGATGGCTTGAAATTGGGTGAGGTATGCATGAATTTTCATCTTTCCAAAACATACAATTATTGCAAAATTCTGATGTAGGACAGAGTACATAAAGGACGACAACGTTCCAGAAGAAGCAGAAGACTAACGACGACTACGACTATATCCATATTATGAAGCTTGAAAATATACTCGTAGGATAGAAGATATTATGGAAAATAGTTCAATGAACAGGTCAAAATGCCACACATAAACTCGTAGTTCGATTTGAGATTTTTGGGCATGTTAAATGTCGAATGTTGATATATATCTTCATGTAAGAGTAACAAGCCTTATTCTTTAACCTACATACATACAACACTGTGTTTGTACCAGATGTTGGGTGAAAACATTTTAATTGGTTCAATAAATCCTTATTCGGTTGATGGTACTGTGTAATAATTGGAAACAATCATATCTGACATGTTTTGAGAGAAAGAAAGGTATCTCACACTCTTAATCTCGTACGGATACCATAACAAAACTTCCGAGTTCACAATCTTTGTGTTTTGTGTGTATTTTTGACTTTTTCGAATACAGTCTGGGAGTTTGGTGAAAAATCTTATATGAAAACTGATGATGATGATGATTCAACCATTATGGGTTTTGTATACCTACTGCATCAAGCCTGACTGAAATTTGAACAATTTTCATTTGATTTTCATTTTATTTGTGACTATAAGACTAATAAATAGAGAAAGAATCCTTGAATCCTTCTAATTCTATAAAGCAAATAACTACATATTATATGGAAGTCGGAATTTTCAAATTTGAATGGATTTTCTCACACATCTCTTTGAAATAATATTTTTGTTACTGAAATTAAACAGAAAAATGAGGCTGGGATGAAACCACACTGATAACTTCAAATCCCGTCTGTCGATTTGTCTTGATTAAAAGTTTATTAAAAAAGTTGTCAGTTTAATTATTCTTAAAAATTTTTAAATTACCAACAATATTTTGCATTTAATGAAATAGTTTGATTTCAAAATCTATTTTTGTTACCGAGATTTTTGTCGAAAACCAATTTTTACTAATTTTAGTAGCATTTTCTTAAAAATTATTATTTCTTACATAAACAAAGACAAATTGGATGAATGAAATGAATTTGAAGTCAATATTTTCTATTGTTCACGAGATGTCGAGAACCGAACATCAATTCTAACCAATTTTGCGTACTATTCTTTTAACATTTTAAATTTAATTTTTTTATTTTAAAACGGACCGTTGGATTTTTAATTTACTGCTTGTCGAAAAAAATATTTTTTGTGAGATATAGTTAGTGTGAAGAAAATATTTTTAAGTCTTGAAAAGATAATTGAGTCGAAAATCAATTTTTTATTTTTTATATAAAAAAACTATCAATTCAATTTTGCTCAAAATTTTACCAGATGTCAAAAACGTTATTCTGCGTTGCATACAATTATTTTGGGGATAAAACCATTTTTTGTTCGTACATTTTTCGAGGTGACAAATATTTTTGAATTATTAAAAAAAAAACTGTTTGGTATCACGTTACAATATATAATATAAAATTTATTTCAAGTCTTTAGCGTTTTTGGTTCGTGAGATATTTAGGGTTGACCACGCACGCACAGACATCTCTCTAAAAATCTTTTATTTCGACTCTAGGGACCTTGAAACGTCGAGAAATGTCAAAATTTTCAATTCCACAAATCGGACCGATTACAATAACTTCCTATGGGAAGTCAAAAAGAAGCTGGTGCCCATTGGTGCTCATCTGTCATTAAAAATTTTGTGTTAGATATATAAGTTTTCAGTCAATATCAGTCAAAATTTACAATTAGATTTTTTATACGAACTTATATCTATCTATACTTCTATATCTATACTATTATATAAAAGAGAAACCATTTCAAAGTTTGTAACGCACGATCTCAGAAAGTAGTCAACCGATTTATTTAAAATATATTTAACTATTTTCTATATTTTTATGAGATTGTTTATGGCTTTAATTTTTTTTCATTAATCATTTGTCAAACTTAAATATTATTAATTTTACATTTTTGTCCATTTTTTTTCATTAGTTGACTTATACAACCACTCATATCTTAAAACCTATACAATAATCGACAAAGATTAGCATTGCGTCATAAAGTCAATGTTGTTGCGCAAATTTTAAGCCTAAAATCACTTCTAAGTTAAACATACAACCTGAGTAATAAATAAAAACAAATTATAAAATTATAAACTTTTGAATTTATTTTATCCAGGAAATTAGATTCCATCACAATCGCGAGGTCGCTGCTTTGTTTCATTTCATTATCATTCCAACATTTTTAATTTTCTTTTCTTCCCATGCTCTTTCTCTCTTAATATGTGTTAAATTTAATAGTTACGTTTTTTCTCTTACCTACCTACCTACATATTAAATTTTTCTGTATTTTATAGTTCATCAACTAACCTACACACACACATTTTTTTGTTTCTCTATTTCTATCGTCACATCGCTGAGCAGTGTGGGCTCTTTTTTTTAAGTAACTATCTACATTTAATTAACTACACTGCCGTGCACATGTAATACCGATTTATCTAAAGAAAAATTAGATCTTTTTTATTTTTCTGGTTCGAGAAAGTGAATAGATTATAATTCTTCCAATTTAAAAATAAAAAAAGTTCTATTATAATAGCTTGAATTACCAATTTTGTATCACTTCCTCGAACAATAAAACTGAAATTAAGTTAAAATTTTCTTTACAAATAACTCGAAGAAGGTACTTACAACGACGTCCATAAAAAGAGCACACAAATGTGGGTAGGTTAAGTCAGTTGCACTGCACCTGAACAAACGCATACCCATTAAAAACACAAATTTGTTTTTTTTTTATCGCAAATCTATACTATTATATAAAAGCGAAACCATATATACATATAAACTAAAATTAGTATTATTGTAGAAAATATGCTCAGTCCCATTGAGAAATTTTTTCATATGCTAATACTAATATTCAAAAAATGTTCGTGGTTACAATTTGCGAAGCAACACGCGAGCACGGGTCGGATAGTTTTTTATAAGAACGAAAATTTAATAATAATAAAATAATTTTTAGTAAACACTTGTTAAATTGATCTTACTTAAAATTTTATCAAAAATTGAAAAACAATGTTTTCTAGAAAACTTAATGAGCATTAAGTCAATATCTTTAATTATTGCCCAGGTATTCGAATCGAAAATGTATTTTTACCAACTTTTAATAGTAGTTTTTTAAACGTTTTTTTAGTATAAAGAAACTGTCTTTTGGGTTTTTCTAAACATTTAATAAGTCTTGAACGTTGTTTTTCTAAGCATCCAAATATTTATAATGTAAAATAATCTTTTTTCGCAAAACATTCGTAATCGATTTATAAATAAGCTTTAGTTGAATTTGTTTTGATTTTTTACCAACTTTTGATATCACGTTAGCTAGCCTTATAAGTTCGAGAGATATTTGGGGTCAACCGAATTTGTCAATTTCTTTAAACAAAGTTATAAGAGAACTACTGAACGAATTTATTCATTTCTCCAAAAACTATTGATTTAGAGACCTAAGGACATTGAAACTTCGAAAAATATCAATATTTTTGACTCGAAAAATTTAAGCGATTACTAAAACTTTCTACGTTAAGTTCAAAATTTATAGCAGAAATTTGTTAAAATATTAGTCTATTGATTTTTTCTACAGATTTTTCAAAAATAAACCTTCTTCTGAATGAAACTAACCCAGATGACTTTTCTTACATGAGATTTTGGTATGAATAATTTATGAGCTCTTTTAATCATTCCTTGACAAATTGGTCAGAAGTTGTTATGAACTTTCTAAGTTGTTTATTCACTAAAAATAGAATCGAACAATATTGGGTTCTATATAGTAGATTTATTAAGTCAAAACATAATATAGTTAAAACACCATTAAAAGGTCCATAGAACTGAAGTTCTAAAATTATATAAACAAACTCAATTATGAATCAAAAGTATTGGTGTTGGTGGAGATAACCGTGATTTAAGTGTGTCTAAGGACTTTAATCGAGACCTACTTTGGTTGCTTTGAAAAATTAAATATTTTAAAATAAACGGTGGCCGTCAAAATAAAAATACGTCTTAAATGTCCTTGAGTCAGAATTTAATATAAGGACAT
Source organism: Eupeodes luniger (assembly GCA_951509635.1). Taxonomy (NCBI): domain Eukaryota; kingdom Metazoa; phylum Arthropoda; class Insecta; order Diptera; family Syrphidae; genus Eupeodes; species Eupeodes luniger. Next base: position 257,304,526 of record OX608073.1, read on the forward strand.
ACATGAGTAGAATGCAAATCAGTGGTACAAGTCAAACAAGTCATAATTCAAAGAACTTTATGCAGATTTGCTGTGGCTTAGGTTTCCAGAGTTAGACTATACTTCAGACTGATAATGAATTATTTGCACCCTTTAAATGTATCATTTTAACTCGTAACACAAAACATTTAAAAAAGAGGCTGGGATGCGACCCACACTGATAACTTCCCATCCCGTCTGTGGATTTGTCTTGCTTAAAAGTTTGTCTATATGTATCAATTTTTACCAAATTTGCGTAATATTTTTTTTGTAGATTTTATTTTTTTATGAAAAAACGGACTGTTGGATTTTTATAAATAAATTACTGAACATCGAAAACAATATTTTCTGTGAAATAAAATTAGTTTGAAGTCAATATTTATAATTTTTGAAAAGCTATTTGAGTCGAAAGTAAATTTTTACCAACTTTTGTTAATTTTTTTTTGTTTTTAATGTTTTGTAAAAAAACTGTCAATTCGATTTTTTTCAAAATTTTACAAAAGTTGACAACAATATTTTTTAAAAGATAAAAGTAGTTCAAAGCCAATATCTCAAAGTTTTGAAAAGATATTTGAGTCGAAAATCAATTTTTACCAACTTTTGTTAAATTTTTTGTTCGGTTTTTATTTTTTTGTAAAAAAACTATCAATTCGATTTTTTTCAAAATTTTACTTAATGTTGACAACTATATTTTTTAAAAGATTAAATTGTTTAAAGCCAATTTCTTAAAGTTTTGAAAAGATATCTGAGTCGAAAATCAATTTTTAACACCTTTTATAATTTTTTTTTAGGTTTTTATTTTTAGTAAAAGAACTGTCAATTCGATTTTTCTCAAAATTTGTCCTCATGTTGCAAACAATATTTCTTATAAGAGAAAATTAGTAAGAAGCCATTATCTCAAATTTTTGAAAAGATATTTGAGTCGAAAATCAATTTTTACCAACTTTGAGTAATGTTTTTTTTAGGTTTTTATTTTTTATTAAAAAAAACTGACAACTAGATTTTTCTCAAAATTTTATCAGATGTCAAAAACATTATTTTTCGTTGCACAAAATTGTTTTGGAGATGAAATCATATTTTAATCGTAAAATTTTCGATGTGACAATTTTTTTTCAGTTTTTTTTTGATTTATAAAAAAATCGTTAATTGGATTTTTTTCAAAAAATATATTTATTTGGTATCACGTTACAATATATTATATAAAATTTAATTCAAGTCTCTAGCGTTTTTGGTTCATGAGATATTTAGGGTTAATCAAAATTTGCACCTTTTTTTTAAACTTCTTTGGTTAAAAACCCACCCACGCAATTTTCTTGAGAGCCCTTTCTCTATTTTTCTGCCTTATTATCTGTATAACAAAATTTATTTGAAGTCGATATCTCTTCTGGTTCTTGAGCTTTGGACGATAACTTCCTATGTTAAGTTAAAAATGTTGCATAATACGATTCGCTCAAATGAGCTGTAAATGAGACATTTTAATGCGCTGAAAATTGGCTTAAAACACTCTCCAGTCTCGTAACTACCTCCACACAAAAACCCATGTCATAATATTGCTCCGTAATGGCATGAAGGATTGACAAACAAACAAGCTGAATTTAAAATGTGTAGTGTAAGTATAGATTTTAAAGATAACAACTTGAAACCTCCCATTTACAAAAAAAAAAGTTTTTGAGCAACACTGATTTAATCTACGTTCATGTTCATTTAAAAATAATATCTTATATTAATTATGATATTTATCAAAATATGAAACATTTAAGTTTTATACTAAGTTTCATTCTTATTTGCAGATGCATTTTCAGGACGAGAAAAAAATTATTTTCTTTTCTTCAGATTTCTTTTAGTACATTCAAAATGGAGTTCCAAGTTTTATCCTTTTTGTTTAATGGAAAAATTGTAAAGATTAAAAAAGTGAATGTTAAAAAATTTGAGGCTTATATTTAAAAACCTTATTTCATCTATAACTTTTTATTGTAGTCCTAATTAAAAAAATCCTTGTAGGACTTGTTTCTAAAAAAATCTTTTTGCCAAAACTAATAACATTCAGCAAAAAATTATATAACACATATTTTTAAATCAAAATTAATTAAAAGTTTCCTCTTTATAAACAAGGAGCTTCCAAATCCATATTTTTGGAATTTGATGCCCAAAATTAAAAAAAAACTCCACACTTTACTCACACGCTTCCCAGAAAGAAAATACAAATTCCTATTCCTATATTTTATTTTAATATTGTATCTCGTATCATCTCCTTTATATCTACTTAATTCATCGTAAACTTTTAAATCAAATAATCTTTGTTAATTTTTCTTATACTCGTATGTACTCGTACTTATGTATGTACCTATTAACAGCTTGAAGATAAAATCAACATAAACAAAAAGTTCACTTGGCTTTATTAAAATCCTTATTTTCTAAGAATATGACGTGGGTTCCATATAATATCAAATGTTCGATGCTTATCACCTTAATACTAAATTTAATTGCTTCAAGTCAAATTTACAATAAACTCAAAAAACCATTTCTCTAAAATATCTTATCTACCTTTATAGACAAATATATATGTAGACACATACATAAAGCAAGTGTAGTATGTATTGTATACATTATACATAATACGTTAACTGATATTACACAATATGAACACACGAATAAATTGTTCCCTTGAGTATGACAAATTTCGAAATTATTCCTCAACTCAAAACCGCACGTCAAACCAATATTACACAAACTCACTCTTATAAAATGATAAACTAACCTATAAATATACATATAACATACAACCTGCATATGTATGTGTAATGAACATATAATATATAGTTACATAAATATATCAGTATCAAAAGTCCCTTAAGTGTAATTCAATGGCAAACATACATATGCATGACAATTAGTTTGGAAAGCGGAAGCTTATTTTGATGAGCTGTAATTTTTAATTATACGTCAAAACTTATAGTACCTACTGTGATGCCTTAAATAAGGATATCACATCAATTCAATGGAAAATAAAACACTAACAACAACCAAAAAACATCATACATCGTACGAGTATATGGGAAAAGGGATAGAAAATAATATTGTAACTATAGTCCTAGATACATGTCCTTATACTCCACATATCACATACAAACATATATCGGAGTGAAGTACCTACGACAATTTGTAATTGAGAGTGTAGGGCGTAAAAACACGTTTACAAAACACAAAATTTTAGGTTCTACCATCACAAGTTTTGCCTTTTTTGTTATTGCTGTTGCTGCAAGGATGAAGGATATAGTAAAGGTAATTTTCCCTGACAAGTCATATATATGATAAGCGAGGGAATACAGGCAAAAAGGACGAAGAGGCGTAATGATGTCGCGCAAACAAAGCCGTCTCGGTGTGATTTTACAGTGAATTGACTGGAAAAGTGCTCATTTTCAGGAAAATACTATTTACACATTCACATATCCTATACGCCTGATGTCTGTCTCAAACTGGTAAACTGATGGTAGAAGTTGAGAAAGTGCCTTCCTTGGATTGGATATAACATATATTTGTAGGTATAGTCAAGCTTAAGGATAAACATTATTATTTGTGCAAAATTGTGTCTTCGTCCTGCTGTATTAAACAATATACCAACTTTGTAGCTATGTTATAAGTGCCTGTACCTATATTGTATATGTTATTACTGGAGTCTAGGACGACACGACGAAAGTGAATGTAGGTACTTGAGGGAGAGAGCGGGAATAGATCTATGCAGCGCAGCGCCTTCCTTGCTGAGAACAAACCCCTCAGGTTTCAATCCTGTACCATCAGTGCCTGTGACTGTACCAATGCTTCTGCCTCTGCCTGTGTCTCTGCTTGAGCCTCATAATTGGAAAAGACAGATTTTTATATTAAAGGAAGACAGAGTTGTGCGAAGGGAAGAGTATAAAGTACACAAAGCATATCAGGAACATAAAAAACACGAAACAAGTATAGAAAAATATTGCAAGGACTTCGCTTCGCTAAGAAGAAGAACAAGAATACAAGAGAAGTGGCATGGAAAAAAGGATTTTGATTTTGATGATGAAACAATTCCGCTTGGGAAAAAGCTGAAGAAGACGTAAGACGATGACGACGCAATCGTGAATCGAGGTCGTGTTTGGGAATATAACCTACAATATTTACTTTTCCTCCTCCTTTTCAATGTAACTCTATAATACCTTTATACCTATCCCACCTAACCTACAACTTCCTATCATTCCTACCTTTTCTGCGGATACCCTTGGGTTTTTGGACGGTTGGGTATTCAACATCAACATTCCCCGGCATCAGGGGATTGTTTTTCTATAAGCGTGAGCATACAGCATATTATCTACTTCCCAGAATTCAGGACTCAGACCCAGACTAAGACCAAGACCCAGACCGAGTCCCAAACTCAGCATCCTTGATCCTAATTACATCAACAAACAGAAATGAATTTTTAATCAACTCCGACAACGACGACGACGACGACGATCGGAACGACTACGACTACGACGACTATGACGACGATGACGACGCCAAACAGTGGAAGTGGAAATGGAAGTGGAAGACACAACACACTTACTGGCTTTTTGAAGGTTATCCTTACCGCTGCCCCCTTTCCCACAACTCTGAAACGGAACGCTTTAAGCCTCAAGATATCTATTTCAACAGAACACATAGATACGAAGAAGAGTGCGAAACGAGCAATCGTGTTGTGATGGAGTTTTCCTGCACTTGGCTTAACTTTTTACACATATACTCGTATCTATATGTATATGCGAATGAGTGTGTTTTTGGAGAGATTTCAATTTATTCAAAAAGGATACACTATACATATATGAAGGACTATAGAAACGTTCAAAAGGCAAACAAACAAACAAACAAACAAACAAACAGCAAACACTTTCCCATCACTTTTGCTGCTCTCGGGCATTGTGTAGATAATTATTTGGTAACACTCTCGAGGAATTGTTTTATACGAACAACACTTTTCTTGGTTTGGAGTTTGAAGTTGGGAAGCTATAAGTTCTGAAAGCAAGTGCCAAGCAGCACTAAAGCAGCAAGCAGCACCAGCAATTACAACAACAAAACCAAAAAGGACTTAGTTAAAGTAAAATTCTTGCGGTTGACAGTTTACATACTCGTATATATAATGTATATGTATCTATGATGTGGCGAATATGAAATGCAAGCTCATCAACAGTGGGTTGATAGCTATATGTATGTATTTATCTTAATGTATAGTACAGTAGAAATGATATGGAAGAGGGTCCTTGAGGAACTTTGCATAGATTGACAATTCCAAAATGTGTCGGTTTGAATTAATTAATTAACTCACATGTATGTATATTTGTACATTTGCATAGGCATTTGACAATATCCAACTTGTAGGCAAACCAATAATAATTTTTGATTAAAATTAGAATTTTGAAAATACATTATTTCAAATCAATATAAAGATTATTTGGAAAAAATTGAGCGGGACTTGTTGTGAACCATGAAAAATTGGCACAAAATTGGTAAAAACTGATGGTCGACTCGAATATCTCGAGAATAAATGAAAGTATTGACTTTAAAATTATTTAATTTTATTATATTATATATTATTGTATTATATTGTGTTTAGCAAAGCGTAATTTACTTAGGAAAATTCCATCCGCATTCATATTTATGTATATAAAAATAAGGCGGTCTTTTCGCTCAAAATCATATTACCTCAATTAATAATTTCATAGTGCCCAAAAAAATGTTATAAACATATTGCTGTTGTAAAATTTGGAATGTATTACAGAACCTTTGGCTGTTTAAACTTTTTTGGATGTTATCACATTCCAAATGAAAAGAAGCGTTGGGTCTTATTGCCCAATAAAATAACGCCAAGATATTAAAAATGTCATACTGTTCAAAATTGGTTCTATTGCCCAACAACTTTTTCAAAAACTCAAACTTAAAAATTAAACGAAATAATTTCAAAAAAATTTCCAAAAACTCGGACCGTCAAGAAAGCGTAACAAATATTTTTTCAGAGAGTGAAAAAAAGCCAATTTTCAAAGTAAAATAAAACGAAATGCACTCAGCATTATGGCATTTAAACAGTGAAATATGTATGGGGGGGGTGTTGGATGATGCTCCAGTGCAATCCCCTGCTTGGACTCACTATAGGATTTGGGGTAGGTGTGAAGTTGTGTGTACACAAAGTTTCTTTAAAACCATTTCTTTACCCAAAATCATTTGCGCTTTATAACATTTCTAAATTTGGACGTTACGACATTGAAAGTCGGTTTGGGTGATATGACATTTATTTGGGATTTGTGACGTTTTCTGATATTTCGTACGACATTTCTCTTTTTGGACTTTATGTCATTTTTTTATTTGGGTTATATCTCTTTGGACGATAAGATCACAATCTTCGTTATGCCCAAAATAAATGTGACAAAGACCTAATCCTAAGTCGTAAAACCCAAATTCAAAAATAAAAAGAGGCTGGGATGCGACCCACACTGATAACTTCCCATCCCGTCTGTCGATTTGTCTGGCTTAAAAGTTTGTCTATATGAATCAATTTTTACCAAATTTTGAAAAGCTATTTGAGTTGAAAGTAAATTTTTACCAAGTTTTGGTATTGTTTTTTTTAGATTTTTATTTTTGGTAAAAAAAACTGTCAATTCGATTTTTCTCAAAATTTTATCAGGTGTCAAAAACATTTTTTTTTCGTTGCACAAAATTGTTTTGGAGATGAAATCATATTTTAGTCGTAAAATTTTGGAGGTGACAAATTTTGTTTTCAGTTTTTTGATTTATAAAAAAACCGTTAACTGGATTTTTTTCCAAAAATATACTTGATTTGTATCACGTTAAAATATATAATATAAAATTTAATTCAAGACTCTAGCGTCATTGGTTCATGAGATATTTAGGGTTGACCAAAATGTTCACCTTTTTTCTAAACTGCTATGTTAAAAAAACCACCTTATGCATCTTTCTGCCCTATTATCTGTATAATAATGAAGTCGATATCTCTTCTGGTTCTTGAACTATGGAGGACGAAAAAAACGTCGCGAACCTATAGACGTACGGACGTATGAACGTACGTACCCACGCTCGCACAGACATTTTTCTAAAAATCTTTTATTTCGACTCTAAGGACCTTGAAATGTCGAGAAATATTAAAATTTTTAATTTGACAAATCGGACCCATTACAATAACTTCCTATGGGAAGTTAAAAATTCTGTTGTACAAAATTACAATCAACAATATTTGGGCGTTCTTTTATTAAAAATGTATTTTGGGCGTTTCGATATTCGCTTTAAGTTTTTAGGCTTTATGACATTTAAGGATTTGTTTGTTATGGATGTGGGCAAAAAGATCTAACGCCAAAAAATAAATCAGTTTACGAAGTTCATAAAATATTTCCAGTAAACAGTGATGAAGTTTATTTCTGTTTTAATGAAGCTTTGTTAACAAGCAAAATTAACAAATATGAAGCAAAAGGATAAAATCATAAATGATCATTACTTTTGTCTTTATATCTTTTAAGAAAAGAAATAAGCTGTTGTTTCTTGTATTAAAATCAAAATTAATCAGCATCTTCGAAATTTGGCCCTGAAAAGATAGCGTAACTTGTCGTGCAGAGTGCTAAACTATGCTTCCTCGATAGTGATCGTTCGATACAAGTAGTATTGGATGGATTCAAGTCTGAAAACCATAAAATAAATGCTGGTGTGCCCCAGGGCTCTGTTCTATCTCCAACACTCTTTCTCATTTTTATTAATGACCTCCTGTCTGCAACTTCTAATACATTACATTGTTTATCTGACGATAGTATTCTTAGCTTTTCATATTCGTTTCCAGACTCACATCCCTTTTCTTCGGATGTGGAACTGCAACGACAAAATATGATAAGCTCATTAAATTCCAACCTAAACAGCATTGTTCAATGGGGATTAAAAAACCGCGTGGAATGTAATGCTTCGAAAACGCAATGCTGTCTTGTATCGTTAAAGCGAGATATACCCCCATTGCCATTATCAATGGATGGCACTTGCATCAATGAGACTGAACACCTCGATATTCTCGGTATGTGTGTCACCAACCACCTCTGGTGGAATGATTACATACGTGATGTCGCCAAAAATGCCGCAAGGTGTTTGGGTTTCCTTAGGCGATGCAAGAAATATTTAACCCCTTCTGATCTGGCTGTTATCTATAAGACTTAAAAACGTCCAAAGCTTGAATATAACTCCCATCTCTGGGCTGGTGCTCCTGCAACTTACTTAAGCCTCTTTGATAGTATTGAACGTAGAGCATTTAAATTGATAGGTGATAATATCATCATAAGTTCATTTACTTCGCTTGAACATCGTCGTAAGGTTTCTTGTTTCACCCTTTTTTTACCGTTATTTTAACGATTTATGCTCTAGTGAAATAGCCAGCTGCATTCCTCCCCTTAAACATCAGTTCAACCGTAACATTCGCGCTTTTAGGAATGCTCATCAGTATTCCCTCGAGCCCAACTTCGGCCGTACTGTCAAATACAGAGATTCGTTCTTTAGCCGTACTACGCGAATGTGGAATGCCTTACCACACTCTGTCTTTCCTAGTCATTGCAATATTCAGGAATTCAAAACCGATGTGCACTGATATCTCCTGTAAAACCCCCTCTCCTCTTCCTAGTGCTCACACTGTGCCTCTACATAATAAGGTTAGTAATATCCAATTGAGTGTGTGCTTATTATAAAAAAAAAAAAAAAAAAACTGTCATTTCTTATAGGCCTTATATAATGTTTTGCACTTAGTAATTAACTGTTAAAAGTGATACAAATGAAACGCATGTTTCATTTCACATCGTATATAATAAAATATACGTTTTAAAGCTTGTAAATTTAAATCTATGTAAGTTTCAACTGAATTTTAAGTTCATTAAAATTATAAGACAAATAGAAAAATATGCCTAAAATAAATTTAAGCAGCGTATACGTACTTTTTTTATTTTATAAATATTTTAAAATTATGCATTTGAACATCAAATCAAAAAAGTTTCATGACAATATATAACAATTTATTTATTTATAATATATATGAAACATCTACGTATGTATGTAAAAATGTCATACATTGATTAATTGAAATTTCCTTGGCTTTTACATTTGCTTTTTTTAAACTCACGCATTGGGAGTTTATTCGTTTATTCACTTGTAGGAATATTTTAGCTGTTAAAAATTAACAAGTTATGAATCCTTAAATTGAAAAATCTATTAAAGTTTAGAAGTTTGCAATTCCGGATACATATATTTAAATAAATAAATTCTATTAATATAATATATTGCTAGAGTTTTATTATAAATTAATAGAATTTTTAATAAAATGGTGTAAAAAAGTCTCTAAAAGTTTCATTTTAAGACAGGTTCTAAGAATTTGAGTTTTCCATTAACTCTAAATGGCATTGAGAATCAATAATATTTCGAAAGATGAATTTAAATGAGAACAGACAAAAATTCTTTTGAAATTATATAAAAAAAAAACAATTCCTAAGAATTATTTTTCATTGATAGATGTATCTAAATTTAAATTTTTTGGGCTGTATCATTTAAAAAGAATCATGTTTGATAATCTTTATCAATAATTATACCAAAAAAAAAATTTTTGTGCAAAAAACATTATTTCGATTGAACGATTTTTATTTATAAAACCTTATGTCACTTAAAAAATTCATGTTTTTGCTGTGTTAAGGGCACTTGAATTGAATTAAGTAATGTAATAAATTCTTAATTTTAAGAAATATTCTTGAACAGTTCGAAGAAAATAAAGAAGACTTCGAAATAACTTCATGCTTGACATTTAGGTTATTTACAGAATTTATATGAAATTGAAATTAAAAAAAAAACTTTATTTTAAGAAGAAAAACATTTATTTTAGAATTTTTGTATTCTTTTGAAAAACAATTTCCTCAGAAAATTCAACAGTCATTTGTTCACTTAAGATATTGAAGCCTACAAAAAAAAATTAAAAAAACATTTTTCTTGAACTAAAATATCTTGATATTAACTTGAGTCTATTTTTAATTAATGCACACTAATAATATTAATAACTGCTTAGATAAATATTTATAATAAAATTTTGACAGCAAAAAAATTAATTGAAAGATTTGTACGGAAGAAAATACTACAAATTTGGTTTAATTTATTGCTTCTCTTGCCAAAAACAGCTTAATTTATTAAATAAAATGTAACATTTAGATTTCCAACAGAATACAAATTATTAATGACATAAGGTCAAGAATTTTGTTTTTAATACAGTAAGAATTTATTTTCTAAAAATGTATTTTGAACTAATTCTCCCGCAATCGTTTAAATCAACTTTGTATTCAAGTTCGTATTTATCGATTTGTATGTCTTTTACTTAATTTTGGAAAAATAAGTTTTCTAGAGCAGGTTAATTCTACTTTTTTGCCAACAAATTTTAACTAGCACCCTTTTTAACAGTGCAAATATTTTTAGTAGTAGAATTCATAAATTTCGGTATCAAATCGAAAAAATGTCGCCTAATAATAGAGGTAATGAGGACTAAATATTTTAGTTGGATTTTTTCATATTTCGAAAATTATAAAAATGTCTTTTTTCTTCTATTACACTCCTCAAATATGAGCTGGTAAAAAAAGTAACTCACATGTATTTGAATTTAAATTTTAAATTTAAAATAAGAAAGGTCATATATTTTCGATCTCTGACAATTCTTTCAATAAGATTGTTCTAGAATGTTTTATAATAGTCAAATTATACTTTTTCGGTTTTCATGACCCTATTTCGCATTTTGCACCCGACTTCAAAGTAACTCTATCACGTTATGTTTTTGAAATTGCAAATTTGATTAATTTTTAATAGTTTATTATTTTATAAACGAAAATCCGTCTTATAAAATTATGAAAATAATGTCAGAAACGTTGTTTTTTAAATTTGAGCAGACAATTTAAATTTTAGTTCGGATTTGAAATCAGTACCAAATACTCATTGTAATGCGTATTTTTCAAATTAAAATATTTAAGGTTCGTCATCTCATAACTAATGAGAATTTCAGGAAAAAAAGTTAAATACTTAATTGATTTACACATAAAGACCCGTGGTTTCTGTAATTCAAAAATCTGAAAACTTGACTTATTTTATCTTATTAGAAAAGGACTGAAATACTTCTTTAAATTTATAAAATATAATTTCTGTATAATACAAAATTATTTATGAATGAATATAGGGGAGGGGAAATTTTCAAAACAGTAGATTTGTTTTTTTTATGTTTAATTTGAAAATGCTAAAATTCAGAGTATAATAAAGTTTTTACCGTATTCCAAATTTTAACTATATTCTACATTGTCATACATCAATATTGAAAATTAAAAAAATGATAATTCCATTTAAGAATTTATGTTTCTTTTAAATCACGTATCGCTACATTTTCTGTTCACATTTGTTCTTGAAAAAAGAGAACAGTTTAAAAAACATAAAGTACCTTGCCATTTCATTTCTCGAGAAAAACTTAATTTTTCAAAATTTTTATTCGAAAATCGTTTGAGCGGTTTTTTTAAATTAATTTTGTATGTAAAAAATGTTTTAATTTAAGTTTAAAAGAATATTTTTAATTTGCATTTATTTAGAGCTTATATTAATATACTTTTTTGCATTTGAATTTCGTAAAAAATGATGACCCATTTTCGAGACATCGAATTTCGAAAAAAAGGAATATTTAATATTTTTGTTTGAAAAAAAATAAAATATATGACATTTTTGATCATCAAATATTATAAAGACAGTATAATAGCTTGTGAAGACAAAATTGTTTAAATCAGTTGATTAGTCCATGAGAAAACTTAAAAACAAAATAACGATTCCATGGGGGGTGCTTTTCTGGAGCAATACAAAAATATTTGTTTTTATATTGAAATAAGCCAAATTAAGTTAAAAAATGAGAAACACTTTTAAAAAAAATCTATCGGTTCGTTTTAGAGAAATTTCGAATTTTCAATGTTTGACCAAAAGATTTTTATGGCGACAACTGTTATTTTTAGTCTTAAAAGCTTTAGATTCAAAATTTGAAGTCAATCGACCCAATACCCGTGTTTTGTTGGAAAATCTATCCATAGTATAGTAGGATCTTACACGAATAACAAAAACAACATCCATAGTATGAACACTACCGATAAAAGTTAAAGTAGAATCTTACTATGGATGGGTTTTTGACATTTATACGAGTCTCGAATGGATCTTATGTGATTTCGTTCTCAAATGTTGGAACGATTGATATTGCATTTGTATCTCGATGGCTGTGTTCATTGAGTAGTTATGCATTTGGAATCATGTGTGTTTTCCATTGGGGAAAAAATCAATCTATTACTGTTGATATTATTTAGTTTTTTTAGTGAAAATGCACTAACTGGGCTTATTTTGCAAGAGAAAACAATAGAAAAGATAATTAAGTTTTCCTATGTTTCCACCAAAGGTTTATCTCAGTTTAGATTAGATAAATCTTTTTGGTGTTTCCACCGCACAAGAAGATTTAAAAATGATTAAGTCTGACAGCACTTTCTAAAATGCAAATGGTGTTTCGATGTTTCTTATGAAGTGCAAGTGAGATAGTTTGATTTGTGTTAAACAATAAAAAACTGAATAGTTCAGCACCACATAAGAATATGCTACCTACTCGAAGTGCAATTTTTTTTTTATTTGATTAAAACAAAACTATATTTTTTTTACACAAACATGCAAATAAACAGACCATAACGCATTATCTGTAAAACCAACTCGTCCACACAGGTTTTTCTTCACAAATTTTGACTCGACTCCAATTTCCGACCGGAATCGAGGCGAATCAAGTTCATTTCAACTCGATTCAGGTACCTATATAAAGAATTTAGGCGAGCTTCAAGCTCGCTTGAACACCACATGTTAATGTAGTAGTCTACGAACAAACCCCCTTCTTTAAGTTTTTATTTGTCAAATTGTTTGGTTAAAACTTTGAAATCGACTATCACATTACACAGACGTATTTTCTTGATTTTGATAGTCAACTATCAAAAATCAGCTTACACGATTTCACCCCTGGTCTGAATTTCACTATTTTTTTTTTTTAATTTTTTGATAAATTATTCTGGCAAATATTCAGTTGTATCAACTTTTAAATATAAAAACCGGACTACTGCGGATCGTTTTTTGGCAATTTCTCACTGTACTATATATATGGAATACGAAAAAAAACGAACTTAATGATTTGTGCTGTAGGGGTGATGAGAAACAGATGAATTAAATTGTGGGACCTACTTTTTTCGACTTCCCTTACACCGTTATGTCATGCTTGTTTAACTAAAATCATGAGTTCCATACATGAAGTTCCAATATATCGCAAGTAAAAGTCACCTAACAGTTTTGAATATAATTTTTAAGAATAATTAAAATCAATAAAGAATTGCGTTTTTAAAATCTGGTATGATTTTTACAAAAATCATCACTTTTGTTGCAAAAAAATATTTTGAAAAATTTATTCGACTCAAAAAACTTGAGAAGAAACAAAAATATTAACTCCGAACTTATTTCATCATTTATAAAATATTTTTATCGACACTTGGAATCTTGGTAATATTTTTAGAATATAATCTAGTTTACAGTTTATGTTTTACATAAATAAAGTCCTGTTAAAATGCTACCAAGCTGATTACCGTCTTGAATATTTAAACAGCTTAAACTTAAATTTTGAATTGTATACGTTTTGAACGTTTTTAATAAATGTTTTAAAAACTGAATTTTCAAATTTTCAAGAACAGTAATCGGACCGATTTATCGAATTGAAGATTCTGACATTTCTCGACGACTCACGGTCCCTAGAGTCGATATAAATTTTTTTTAGAGAGATGTCTGATCGTGCGTGTGTGTACGTACGTTCGCGAGGTTTTTTTCGTCGTCCATAGCTCAAGAACAATTAGAGATATCGACTTCAAAAAAGTTTTGTTATACAGATAATAACGCAGAAAGATGCAGAAGGCACTCTCAAAAAAGGTGAGTGGTTGGTTTTTTTAACCATAGCAATTTAAAAAAAAGTTGAAAATTTTAGTTAACCCAAAATATCTCACGATTCAATGGCGCTAGAGACTTTAGTTAAGTTTTAATTAATTAATTTGTACAGTGATACCAAACAAATATATTTTTGGAAAAAATTCCAACTAACGGTTTTTTTTATAAATCAAAAAAAAAAACTTTAAAAAAAAAATTGTCACCTCGAAAATTTTATGAATACAGAATTATTTAATCTCCAAAACAATGTTGTGCAACGAAGAATAACGTTTTTAGCATCTGGTAAAATTTTGAGAAAAATCGAATGTACCTACAGTTTTTTTTTATAAAAAATAAAAACCTAAAAAAAAACATTTCTCAAAGTAGGTTAAAATTGAAATTCGACTCAAATATCTTTTCAAAAATTTGAGATTATTTCTTCCATCTTATAGTGTCTTATATGAAATATTGTTTTCAACATTCGATAAAATTTTGAGAAAAATCGAATTGACAGTTTTTTTTACAAAAAATAAAAACCAAAAAAAAAATGTATAAAAGTTGGTAAAAATTGATTTTCGACTCAAATAACTTTTCAAAACTTTGAGACATTCGCTTTAAGCTAATTTTATTTGTTAGAAAATATTGTTGTCAACATTCAATAACATTTTTGAGAAAAATTCAACTGACCTAAAAAAAAAACACTACTAAAAGTTGGTAAAAATTGATTTTCGAGTGAAATATCTTTTCAAAACTTAAAAATGTTGTTCTGAACATTCGGTACAATTTTGAGAAAAATCGAATTGACAGTTTTTTAACAAAAAATAAAACCTAAAAGTTCGTAAAAATTGATTTTCGACTCAAATATCTTTTGAAAGATTTGAGATATAGGCTTTAAATTAATTTTTTTTTGTAAAAAATATTGTTTTCAACATTCAGTAATTTTTTTTATAAAAATCTTACAGCCATTTTTTCATAAAAAATTAAAATCTACAAAAACTAGTACGCAAAATTGGTAAAAATCGATGTTCGGTTCTCGATATCTCGTGAATAATAGAAAACATTGACTTCAAATTAATTTCATTCATCCAATTTGTATTTGTTTATATAAGAAATACAAAATTTTAAGAAATGCTACTTAAATTGGTAAAAACGACTAAAAATCTCGTTAACAAAAATATCTCGTTAAATAAAATAGAATATCAAAATATTGGTTATTTTTAATTTTTTTTAGAATAGTTTAACTGATAACTTTTTTAACAAAACACGAAAACCTACAAACTTTTAAGCAAGACAAATCGACAGACAGGATGGGAAGTTATCAGTGTGGGTAGCATCCCAGCCTCTTTTATAAAAATTCTCTCTATAAGATTTAATGTCAAAATCCAAAAAAATCCAATGAATAAACAGCTTACAAACATCTTCAGACAACCCTCAAGTTAGGTTTTATTTTTACTCTTAATGTTAGGTTCTTAAATCATATAGAAGATGAAAGGATTAACATTCTTTAATGACTCAAAAAAATAACGAATATAATTAATGTTAATTACCTACCTATACCTATGCTTTAAATCAACTCTTTTTATTTTGATTAATTTCAAAATAATCTCGTTAAACTTTCTTAAGGACAAAATAAAAAACAAAAACCTCTCAAAGAACCAAATAAATCGCTATCATTATCCTTAATTGTGTGCTGTATTTATTTTTTCCCTTTTTTGTTTTTGTTTTTGTTGCAGTTTCTGGTTCTGTTTATTTTTTATTTTATTTTTGTGTGCCAACATTATTAATTAACATTTTAACACTTCATATCTTCTTCGGGGTATGTACCCCCTACGAGTTTATCATCCCCTAGTTTGTTTTTGTTATCATTATCATCAGCAAATTGTCATCAGAAATTCAAGAGAGCTTTAGACATTTTTACCACCAATTATTTTCATACGAAATTCTGTTTTTTTAAAAAATTCATTAACAGTTATTGTTGCTGTCTTCAACACATCCCTTTCTTCCCCTTCAATTAAACCTCAACTGTGTAGACCTGCTGTAAAAGTTGTTATGATTCTTTCGTTGCAATTAATCGCATATTCATAAACACTCAGGTAAAAATAAAAAAAAAATATAAACAATAGAAACAAAAAATATAAAATAAAAATATGTATAAAGTACGGCATAGCAGACATACCCACTTACAGAGAGAAAACAAAAACAAAATCACAATTAAAGGATATTTTTTCGTTTTACTGTTTTCTGTTTTTATCCAAGAGAAAAGTTAAGTTAAGTTCCGTTCGGTGTGTTGCGAGTTACGAGTTGCTAGTTGTTGCTGCTTCTGCTGCTGTTGTTCCTGATGATGGTTGATGGTTTGAGTTGAGAGGGTCGGGTCGGTCGTCGCGTAACTCATAAATATTTATTAATTTATCGACCGAGAGTACGAATTTACAAAAACGAGAAAAAAGGATGTTTTTTTTTGTTTTATATTAATAATCCACTCTCAAGGATCTCTCGATATTTTTGCATAGGTTGATGGTTCAAAGAAGGATATTATTAATGAATTTAATCAAAAAATCTGATTTCATCCTTTTTTCTTTTAATAAAGTAAACACAAATAATTACAACAATAAGACCGATTATCGCACGTTAAAAAGTAATCACTTTCCGTTTTTCTTCTTTATTTGTGTTGGTTTAATTTATATTAATATCAATACATGTGTGTGTATAAGGATATATGGACAAAAAAAATAAATTCGTGTTTAAATTGAAGACCACTTAATCCGGGGTCCTTAACTGTAAAGTGACAGGTAACACTGATCGTTATCCTTTATACCAAATATTCACTCTTCACCCAAACATCTCCATCACTTCACTCCTTTTCATATAGCCACCATATTATAATCTAGTGGCGTTGGTTAATTCGTTAAGTGCAGCACTTCCGTTTTATTAAATGAAAACGAACAAAAAAAAAAAACACACGCTTCAAACACGACGAGCGACACGACCGGACCGTTTGAAAATTGGTTCGAGTTCAAACTACATATAAAATTATTATTATCGAACACAGGAATCACAGAGGCGGACTCAAAAAATCGTTTTAGATCCTTATCGCCAAAAACTTCGAACGAAATATCCATAAAGTATTCAATAAACGATGGAGGATAATCGAGGGTTTATATACATTCGATGACACGAGATGGTTGAAATGCGGTGTGCTATATAGTTGCTGGATTAAAAGGACATTCACGTAGGTAAGTTGGTAGATACTCGTATAGTAATAGTACTGGGTTGGCTAGGATATGGAGTGAAAAACCAATCCACTAGCAGCAGTATCTAACCTAGTAGCAATGGCAAGTGGCGCAAGTGGACGATCTATGAGGGGAAAGGGTGAGGGAGGAGGAGGAGGATGAGATCAAAGTGCTTGCACGAGAAGAGCGTAAAGGACACCAGTCGATTGTTTGTTTTTGGATTTTTCCACGTACAGATAGGGATTTAGTATTATGTAGGTTGGTATTTTATTTTTGTATTTTTTCGTTTTTGTGTTATTTTGTATAACGATGTGTCCTGGGATAAACCAATTAGCTTAATCGGTCAGTCAAAAGGATTAAATGTATTATAAGCCATGCTCCCTTTTTTTTTATACACAGCACAGGTGGTGTATCTGTAGGTAGGTATTGAGATTGAGCTGCGACGAAGAGAAATTGCTTTCAAAATTGGGTGTTTTTTTTTCATTTTTGTGTCCCAAAAAATTTGTTTTGGCAAATTACAAAGAAACAAGAATCCTTTTTTTTGGTTTTGGTTGTTTTCGATGGAAAAGTCAAGGTTGATAATTTATTTTATTTTATTTTTTTAAATCTCCCAAAAGCCAATTTATTTACAAAACATAGAAAAAACAGAAGAAGAAAAAAAAATAAAACTGAAATCCAGGTCTAGATTAATTAAATGTGACTGACAAATCAGTCAAGGCGTAGAGAGAATATCTCGTCACGTGTGTGTTGAAAAGAGGCTCATCGTTTATAAACATTGTGTCCTTTGTCACAAAACGATGAGCAGAACACATAGCTATTTTTCACCAGCCAAGCATTGCAAAAGGTCACATAAACCAGCAAAGCAAAACACCACCCACAACAACAACAACACTAACAAAAATACAAAAAGCTGCTAAAACACTCCACGATCTAGCATCAAGGATATAATAAATTAAATAAAAATTCTTTTACGTCTCGTACTTCCTACTTTTTTTTTGTGTGGGTGTAGGTACTTTCTTTTATACAATTATATTAATTTTTGTTTCCTTTATATTTTTACACGAAATAAAATAAACTACGACACGTATTTATATATGTATACGTAATGGCACGCAAATCGCAAAAAGAAGTACACACCGAATTCAAAATATCATACAAACATACATGTACATATATAATATTTATGCATGTAATAAAGAATAAAATCCTTGCTGTAAAATAATTGTAACCCAGGATCACGGAACAAACAAACGATAAAACGTATATAGAATAGAACCGCGACGGAATAGTAGCTATAGTGTGATTTATTTCGTCGGTGTGCCACTGTTACGAGAATCCGTTAACAACTGACAGGACTAAAATCAGAGCGTTAGAATATAAAATCATTTCGCCCATTTTTCGGAATATGTTGAAATACAAAAACGAAAGAAGAAGAAGAAAAGCAAAGCAAAAATACACAAAAAAAAAAAAACAAATAATAATTCCTTAGTCCTCCTCTCGCTCGTCCTTAGTGCTCAATGCTCACACAACACAACTAAATATACACAGCTACAGCCAGCCAACACGAACAAATCGGGTATACGAGCAACAACGATGACTACGAGGACTACGAGGACTACGAGGACGACAAAAACGACGAAAGGACCTTATTTTGTGCTCCTCCGGCGGCAAACGGATACCCGGCCACCCCCGATTTGTATTTGAATGGAGCATGTCCTTTAGGAGACCCGCCAAAATACACACAACATTCTATAGTAAAATCCAGTCCTCCTCAAACTAAAATTGTGTCCTTTTTTTCTCTTTCTCTTTCTGTTTGTTGTTTGAATTTGAATGAGATTGAGTATTGAGATTTGAGATGAGAAATGAAAGTGAAGCACGGCGAATTCGCTCAAAAATCAACAAAAGCTACATTTATTTCTCTTTGAGAAAGTGAGATGTGAGAGTGAGAGAGAGAAAGCTTTTTCTGTTTGGTCCTAGCTTTGGTCCTACCGTAAAAGACAGGTGATTCACCCTCGCAGGAGCAGCCCAATATACCATCAGAGGTAAAGGTAGAGACAGAGGCCGAAGCCGAAGCAAACCATCATAATCAGCTCAGCTGGGAATTTGTAATTGACTTTTATTTCTTTGTATGTCTCTATTTGTGTGGTTGTGTGTGTGTGTCTTTATATGGTTGTGTGTGAATATTTGTGCGGCATAAAAAAGGCGGGAAAAAATTGGAATCCAACCGAAAAAAATATAGAAAATCCAAAAAGTTGTGTCTTTCCTTTTTTGAGTAGACTCAGTGTTTAGTCGGTGTTGTCTATGTTGAACAATTTTCTTACTAATTTTATTTTTATTTTTATTTTTACCTCTCTCGATCCACCTCAGTCATTATGCAATAAAATCATTGATTTTCTTATTCCCAAAGTCCTTGCTGCTAACTGTGCTGATGTGGTTGAATGTTGTTTGTTTTGTTTCTTGGTTGGTGAGTGAAAAGCACAAGAAAAAGAAATAAAAAAGGACTAAGAACCATGAAAAATAATGGTTTATTATGCTTTTCGTGCGGTATGGATTTGTGAAGTTTGTGTGTTATTATTATTGGCGGTACACATTGTAGAGCGGTAGGTCGTACGCGTACCTATACCTATTCATAGGCAGAATATGGCAGAGCGGTTAGGTTATAGGAATGAAATTGTAATTCTCCTTGTCAATTATAATATGCGATTGGGTAATTACATACAAATTAAGGACTTTATGACTGACTCAAGGAAAACCGTCTAGATGTGTTCTATATTGTGTAGGTGCTACTTACATAGGTATATAAATGCGAATAGAAATAAAACAAAACAAAATCAAGAAAAGAGGTTTGATTTTGATTTGAAAAGTGTACGGTAATTAGAGTTATATTATATATATGTATGTAAGTAGGCTATGTATGTAGGTGGCTATAGGTAGGTGAATAATAATAAACTCGCCAATGAATGATTTGATTTCCTTTGGTTTTATTGAATTATAGGTAATTAGTGGAGCCAAAGTGTTTAATGTGAATATTGACGCCTCTCGATTATGAGAAATATCAATAATGTGATTTAATGCTTATATTATGTACATTTGATTGATTATAAGGTTATACTGTAGGTGTATTTATAAATTGATGGGTTTTTATTTACGCTAAACATTATAGTTCATAGAAAACAGTCACATGATGTGAGGTTTGTATAGACTGAATTTGCAATCTGTGGGATGAAAAATATTTCGTTTTTTTTACCTAGGCACATGAAATTATTATTATTGATTTTTGAAATAAAATTCTTAGACCTAATATTTTATGGTCAAGAACACGCTTGCATAAATACCTAGTTAAGTGTTTTTTGAGACTATTGTATGATTTTTCTGAAACTGTCGTTTCATTGAATTGATGTATTTTTAATAACATAATGAGGGGGAAATTGCCTACTTGAAAGAGGAATGCTTAACATTACCAAAAGATTGATAACAAAGAATGTATGAGAAATTAAACGAATATTCTATTACCACTGCCTGCCGATATTTTCAAGTAAATCTTAGTGCCGCGAAAGTTATGGTACGCTCTTTTTATAATTTTATTAACTTCCCATTTTTAGAGAGATGTCTGTGCGTGCGTGTGTACGTACGTTCTTACGTCCGTACGTGCGTACGTTCGCGAAGTTTTTTTAGTCGTATATAGCTCAAGAACCAGTTGAGATATCGACTTCAACTGAATTTCGTTGTGCAGATAAAAATGCAGAAAGATGCAGAAAGGACTCTCAAAAAAATTGCGTGGGTGGATTTTTTACCATAGCAATTAAAAAAAAA
The DNA here is from genome assembly GCA_951509635.1 of Eupeodes luniger. Lineage (NCBI taxonomy): Eukaryota > Metazoa > Arthropoda > Insecta > Diptera > Syrphidae > Eupeodes > Eupeodes luniger. The sequence continues at coordinate 257,325,609 of OX608073.1, forward strand.
GTTGAAAATATTGGTTACCCCGAAATATCTCACAAACCAATAACGTTAGAGACTTGAATTAAGTTTAATAATATTGTAACGTGACACCAAATAAATTTATTTTTGAAAAAAAAAAAACATAAACGGTTTTTTCATAAATAAAAAAAAAAAAATATTTGTCATTTCGAAAATTTTATCAACAAAAAATGATTTTATCTCCAAAACAATTTTATGCCACGAAGAATAACGTTTTTGACATCTGGTAAAATTTTAAGAAAAATCAAATTGACATCTTTTCTTTTTAAAAAAAAAGAGGCTGGGATGCGACCCACACTGATAACTTCCCATTCCATCTCTCAATTTGTCTTGCTTAAAAGTTTGTCTATATGTATCAATTTTTACAAAATTTGCGTACTATTTTTTGTAGATTTTATTTTTTATGAAGAAACCAACTGTTGGATTTTTATAAAAAAAATTACTGAAATAAGTTTGAAGCCAATATTTTTAATTTTTTAAAAGCTTTTTGAGTTGAAAGTAAATTTTTGTTTAGAATTTTTTTTTTGTTAGGTTTTTATTTTTTGTAAAAAAGCTGTCAATTCAATTTTTCTCAAAATTTTACCAAATATTGAAAACAATATTTCTCATAAGAAAAAATTAGTTAGAAGCCATTATCTCAAATTTTTGAAAAGATATTTTAGTCAAAAATCAATTTTTACCAACTTTTGTTAATTTTTTTTCGGTTTTTAATTTTTTGTACAAAACTGTAATTTCGATTTTTTTTTAAATTTTACTGAATGTTGACAACAATATTTTTTGAAAGATTAAAGTAGTTTAAAGCCAATATCTCAAAGTTTTGAAAAGATATTTGAGTCGAAAATCAATTTTTACCAACTTTTATATTTTTTATTTTTTAGGTTTTTATTTTTTGTAAAAAAATCTGTCAACTCGATTTTTTTCAAAATTTTACTGAATGTTGAAAACAATATTTCTTATAAGATAAAATAAGTTTGAAGCCTTAGTCTCAAGTTTTTGAAAAGATATTTGAGTCGAAATTAAATTTTTCCCAACTTTGAGTAATGTTTTTTTTAAGGTTTTTATTTTTTATAAAAAAAACTGTCAATTAGATTTTTCCCAAAATTTTATCAGATGTCAAAAACATTATTCGTCGTTGCACAAAATTGTTTTGGAGATGAAATCATATTTTAGTCGTTAAATTTCGGGGTGACACATTTTTTTCAGTTTTTTTGATTTATAAAAAAAACCGTTAATTCGATTTTTTTCCAAAAATATAATTGTTTTGACTCACGTTACAGTATATAATATAAAATTTAATTCAAGTCTCTATCTTCATTGGTTCATGAGATATTTAGGTGTAACCAAAATTTTCACCTTTTTTTTAAACTGCTATGGTAAAAAAACCACCCACGCAATTTTCTTGAAAACCTTTTCTGCATCTTTCTGCCTTATTATCTGTATAACAAAATTTATTTTAAGGCGATATCTTTACTGGTTCTTGAGCTATGGACGACGAAAAAAACGTCTCGAACGTACGGACGTACGAACGTCCGTACACACGCACGAACAGACATCTTTCTAAAAATCTTTTATTTCGACTCTAGGTACCTTGAAACATCGAGAAATGTCAAAATTTTCAATTTGACGAATCGGACTTCCTATGGGAAGTTAATAAAAACCTAAAAAAAACATTACTCAAAGTTGGTAAAAATTGATTTCGACTCAAATATATTTTCAAAAATTTGAGATTATGGCTTCCGACTAATTTTACCTTATAAGAAATATTGTTTTCAACATCCGTCAACAGTTTTTTAAAAAAAAGTTGGTAAAAATTTTACTTTCGACTCAAATATCTTTTCAAAAATTATAAACATCGGCTCAAACTTATTTTATCTCACAGAACATATTGTTTTCGACATTCAGTTATTTTTTATAAAAATCCAAAAGCCCGTTTTTTCGTAATAAAATAAAATCTACAAAAAATAGTACGCAAATTTGGTAAAAATTGATGTTCGGATCTCGATATCTCGTGAACAATAGAAAGTATTGACTTCAAATTTATTTCATTCATCCAATTTGTATTTGTTTATATATAAGAAATAAAAACTTTTAAGAAATACTACTAAAAATTGTAATAATTGGTTTTCGACTAAAAATCTCATTAACAGGAATAGATTTCGAAATAAAACTATTTCATTTCAACCAACACAGCTCAACTGTTGTTGAAATTTATATACATAACTATTGATTTATAAAAGGAATTATAAAAAGACAAAAGTAGATAAATTTACTGAAAATCAAGATGAATATAATTTGTTACTACTTAAGAGCTGTATATTGGCAAATTCTTAGAACTACCATTATAATCAAATGAAACGAAATTTTCATCCGAAAATAATACACTACAAAATTCAAATTATACTTCGAATTTAAGAGTAGTTTATTTTTTTCTTGAAGTATCATTTTCATTATTTACGTTACGAATTTCATATAACGATACTGACGAAGAAATATTGAAATGACGCAAAACGATCAGCAAAACCGAATCCGTATACAAAATTTCCATAGAAACTAAATTTGGTTGATAGGTTCTTTAATTAATTTGCCATTATATTATGATCCACACATTTTTCTAAATGGTTGAAACCAAAGGTAAATCAATTTTCTCTGGAGATTAACTAATTCATATGTATATTTATGGAGTAACTCTGTGAGTTGACTTTAGTTGCTTTGCTAATTGTTAATGAATAAAAAGTCAACTTAATATGACATTTCTTAAATGAAAAAAATCAGAAAAAAGCAACATTTAATGTTGAAACCCAAAAATGTTTAAGAGACTACGATAAATCATTGTTTACCCTTAGCTGACTATAAAAATAATACATTAAGTAGATATTAACAAAAAATAGATTCAAGGCGAATTATCATTTCATTCAAGATATAGGGCAAAGAAAATGGAAAATAATAAAAAATAACTTCCTATGGGAAGTTAAAAAGTACGTAGGTATACGCCAGAGTGCATCGCTGAAAATAAAAATGGTAAAAAGACTCTGGGATGGGACTTTGATATGCTGATAAGTTCCCATTTTTTACGTTCATAGTCATTTTGGGAGGCCTGCGGCATGGCAGATCGGGTAGTTGGTGACTGCCTAAAACTTGGTTTAGGCCAGTAATGCAACTTTCTTGTCATGTATAAGTTCTTGCTTTACCTCCTCGTGGTGGCCCCCGGGAAATGATTTACTATATCCCTATATACATTCATAAGTTAGCTAAAATTGCAAGGGCGAAGTTTTCTGACTATCACTCTTCGTAACTGAACTCCATCCCGCTATGGAAACGGAAACTACGCCTCGGATAATTAATGATCACTCGTTGACGAGTTGGCTATTGTACTCGGACAAAGATTGGTTTCTGAAATGTGAGGGCGCTTCTGGAGCCAGGGAATGAAGGTCCGGACAATGCCAGATTCCTCCAATTAGAGAGAGAATTTATGCGGTACAGGATAGATATCTTAGGGTTTAGCGAAGTGCGATGGTTGGGATCGGGAAAATACAAGTCACCGGTGCGTAACACTATCCTGCTCTACTCTGGTCACGTTCCCGGAAGCTCCCAAGAAGCTGGATATGAGTTACTCTTTACTAAAAAGGTAATCAGGAGCCTTATTTTGTGGCATCTCCTTTGGGAAAGGCTTATCAAAGCCAGGTTTTAGAGTAGAGTACGGCCCGTCACCATTATACAGTGTTACGCCCCGATGGAGCTCGCATCTGATGAAGAGAAAGAATGCTTTTATAGTCAACTAAGATCCGCCTACAACAACACACCCCGCGGAGATATTATTTTGGTTATGGGAGAACGCAATACTAGTAACAACGATGGGCTAAGGCATGTGAAGGGTGTTCTCGGAGTCGGCAGCTGCAATGACAATGGTGAGAGGTTCATTGACTTCTGCAACACCAATGGCCTTGTGATTGGTGGCACTATGTTTGAACACAAACTGTGTCATAAAATAAGCTGGGTATGGACGGACAGGCAAGTGTCTTCCAACCAAATTGACCATGGTTGACGCTTTAGAAGCAGTCTCTTAGATGTCCGAAACAGAAGAGGCGTCGATATGGAACTTGCCCGTGACCACCTCTTAATGATAGCTACCCTTAGATTGCGTACAGCTACAGTTCAAAGATCCAACGAAATAACACAAGCCCCCAAATTCAACATCGCCAGACTAAAAGATCCCTCGTCCCGTCAACAATTCAGGGACCACCTGTCTCACGAAATGAGAACAATCAGCAGCAAAGTATATGACGAAATCGAACACCATTGGAATGCTGTAAAAAATTCAGGTGCTGACAGAATAGTCTGTCAGAAGGAAGGAAGCAACAACACCTGGCTTTCAGAAGAGTCTTGGACAAGGTTCAATGAACACAAACAGTTAAGGGCTCGAATAACTGCTGCACAAGGGGAATAAAGAAATGAGCTGGAATCCTAGTACCATTTGAAAAAGAGAAAGGTTCACCGCAGTGTGCGCCGTGACAAGCGTAACTACATCAACGCATTGGCGCAAGAAGCAGAAGATGGTGCAAACAGGTGCGACAGCAGGACCGTTCACAGAATAACCAAAGAGCTGACCGGTGCACTTAGTTCAAAGCAACACCTGGTGAAAGAAGTAGAGAGTACTTTGCTAAGTTCGGTGGATGAACAAGTCAGAAGGTAGAAAGAACACTTTTCCTCGGCTTTAAACCGAGGGAGTGTTTGCAGCCGATGCCTTCTGAAGCGTCCAAATAAACTAATCCCCATACTTGATGGACTTCCCGCAGAGCTTTTACAAGCAACAAGCGCCAACGTCATTAAGCGAACTGCTTCATCCCCTCATAAAAGAAGCCTGGACCACCGAAAGCTTCCCCGATGAGTCGAAGAAGGGAGTGAATGTCAAGCTTCCAAAAAAAGGAGATCCTGCAAAGTGCGAAAACTGGAGATGAATTCGCGTTCTACCTCCCGTTGCCAAAATAGTTGCAAAAATCATATTGGAATGCATCAGAAAAGACCTCGAGGCCACACTCGATGCCGAACAAGCAGGATTCCACTCTGGTTCCTCCTGTATTGATCATATCAACACCCTGCGGATCATTATTGAGCAGTGCGTTGAATATCGAGCACCACTACACCTGCTGTTCATCGACTTCGAGAAGGCCTTTCATAGCGTCAAAAAGGAGTAAATATGGTAACTTTGCGGAGGAGAGGCATTCCAAAAAAACTTATTGCTATTGTTAAAGCTACATATGACGGATCCAAGCGTCACGTTCTGCACGATTGTAGGTTGTCACGGGATTTTGAAATCTGTAGCGGAGTCAAAAAGGGCTGTATTCTGTCGATATGTTATGGTTTTTGCGGGTGATAAGCGATGTACTGCGCTCAGCTCTGTCAGGTAGCGGAGGGATCCAATGGACTTTGACATCCTATTTAAAGCACTTGGATTACGCGGACGATGTTTGCTTACTCTCTCATAGGATCATGGATCTCCATCAAATGATAACAAGTGTGAAGAGAAAAGCAGAAGTCGTGGGGCTGAAAATTAATTAAGGCAAAACAAAAATGACTTTTCTCTTAAATAAATATTTCCTCAAAACCAGTGCAGAAAATGGAGAGCTTTCAATACCTTCCATCGAAGGCGGAACCGAACAAGACGTCATCTGCCACATCGGTAAAGAAAAAGCGGCGTTCGGTATGCTGTCGAAAAATTAACTCTATCAGCTTAAGAACAAAGCTACAACTGTTTCGCAGCACCTGGAAGGTTACTTTAGGCATTATAGGGACGCTGCAAACCTTCATGAATAGATGTCTTCGCAACATCCTAAGGATTTTCTGACCAAACCGAATATCAAATGATGTCTATAGGGTCTATAGAACATATCAGGAACCTATAGACGCTATTATACGAAGGCGTAATTGGCAATGGATTGGAAATACGCTTCTAAAAGGTAACGATTGCATTGCAGGCCCAGCAATGCATTGGAATCCGCTTACACAAGAAGGAAGAAGAGCTGTACGACCGAGAAGCACATGGCGCAGGACAGTTGAGGAGGAATCAGCGTCACTGGGCAAGAGTTGGAGGGAGCTGAAACATATCTCCAGAAACCGCACACGATGGGCGCGTAGGTGTAGTAAAGGATCGCCAACGGACTTTACAGGTCTGAGGAAAGGTAACAAAACTTTCTATGTTCTGAAGATTCTTCATTCGAAGTTTTTTTAGGTTTTTGTTTTATTTTGTTGTAAACAAAATTGTTAATTAAATTTTTTTTAAAGTCAATGAATGTTAGCAATAATATTTTGCGTATGATAAAGTGAGTTTTATTTTCGATTCTATTTTTGTTCCTAAAATACTTTTTAGTCGAAAACCAAATTAAAATTTTTTTTTTTAAATATAAAAACTAAATGAAGTTGGTTGTTTTTCTGGGCTCAATCATATTTTTCCTTTTTTTATTAACTTCCCATAGAATCAGTCCGATTTGTCGAATCTAAAATGTTGACATTTCTCGACGTTTCAAGGTCCCTAGAGTCTAAATAAAAGATTTTTAGATAGATATCTGTGCGTGCGTGTGTACGTACGTTCGTAAGTTCGTACGTTCGCAACGTTTTTTTCGTCGTCCATAGCTCCAGAACCAGTAGAGTTATCGACTTCAAATAAATTTTGTTATACAGATAAAAATGCAGAAAGATGCAGAAGTTACTATCAAGAAAATTGAGTGGGTGGTTTTTTACCATAGCAATTTAAAAACAGGTGAGCATTTTGGTTAAAATCATTAAAACAAACTAAATAATGTCAAATAAATATTTTGTCTATACTTTTAAGTGTTCACACTTCAATTTAATAAAATGTTTTTTGCAGAAAGCTCAATAATTTAAATGATTGGTTTAAAGCCCTTATGTCTGATGATCTCCTATTAAAGATCAAAAGTTTAAATAGGCTACTTTTCTATAAAACGTACATACATATACATATGTCTCTGCAAAAATCAAAAGTCAATTTCCTTTCAAAAATCTGCCTGTACTATATGCAATATAACCCATGTACCGTACCTACCTTCTTTTATGCTCAATATATTATGATTATATACTTGTATTCTGTTTGATGAATCAACTTTTAATTTGATGACTTAAAAGACGACCTTATCCTTAAAAGGACTTTATTTTTAAGGATGAGGTTGGGAAGGTGTAAATTACACAATCCAGAACGACCGACAACGACAGGCAAAAATCAAAAGAAGGAGTCACACTGGTTTTAGAACCAACCAGAAACTACTTTGTTTCTTTAACCTACTTTCCATTTATAACTCAAAAAACAAACACACATAATATGAGTATATTTCTATAAAATGTATATAAGTATATTCATATGAACGTGTAGTGTAGACATGACAACATACTACATGACTATATGACCCCCGAGCAGAAAAGAGAAGACATCCAGTGCGATGACGAGGACGAAGGACGAAGGACGAAGGCAAGGACTATGAGGAAGTTTCTTCATTTTCCATATCATTTTTGCTTATATACGAGTATTACTAGCAAAACAGTGCCCAGGTTCCGTTACTATATAGTTATATGCAATAAATGTATAAGTACGTGTGTATATCTCTGCCTAAACTACGTACATTAAAGGCTTCGAAAAGGCTACTACCAAAAGTTATTTCCGTCTGCCATCAGAGTGCCAGTATAAGGCTTATAGCCAGCTAACATAGAGGTCGTATATACATATAGAGGTGAGGTCCTTGACGTGAAAGCTGGTTAAATTTGGTTTTTTGGCAATGTCTTCTGGCGTGTCGGTCGTTGTTGTTATGGGTTTATAAACATGTGTGCTAAGACACACCACACATTGACTGTATCAAAACATCACCTTTAACCGGAGTCAAAGCAAAAGCATATTGCTAGATCCATTCCATCCCTTATAATATGACCCAGGTTATACTTTTATAAGAGATATAACGTATCGTATACTTACCTATAGATTTATTTTGTATATAGGTAGGTTTACGACGGCGGCGGTGGTGGTGGCGGCGTGTAACGTGTAGTGTAAGGTGCAAAGTAGTTTGTCCTTTGCAATCAATAGGTGTTTTTAAAATGCAAAACCTCTAAGGCAAATGACGACGATGATGACGACGACAACCTATGTCCTGGCCTGGACCAACTACGACGAACGAAGAGAAATTTAAGGTGGGTGGACGGCCTTTGGCCATAACCAATTTCAAGTACTTCAACTTCAACAAGTTCCCAACCTAACTATAATCTGTTGGCTTTATGAAATTTTGGTTCAAATTTATTTTCGAAAATTTGTTATACGTATAAGAGAAACGAAACGATGACTTTTAAGGACAATCGACCGACCGACCCGACCACCGCACCACACCACATCGCACCGGCTGCTGGCTGTAGCTGCTATAGGACGCAACAAGGGGAGAATGTGTTTTATAGTTTTAAGAGACTTTTTGAGGGATTACAGACTCCTTACAATTTGGGTAACTTTAAAGTGTATAGAAAGGGAACGGAACATGTATTTTTCGGGGGGGATTGGAATATCACATAAACTTGTGTTTTTTCAGTCATGCTTTTGTGAGTGAACTTAATGAAAATACAGTAAATATACTCTTGGTAGTACTTACGTAAGAAATTAGGTGTAAACATTATTGCTTAACATGTTTAATAATGTGTCGGTCTGGATGAAAAAATTAAACCTTATTGAAGCTCTTGGATTAGTTTTGAGTATTTTTGTTAACATCAGGCTTCAGGTAAGATGTGAAGAGCTTAGTTTTTTGTTTGAGTACTTTAGGATAGAGCTTTTAGTAGTTTTGTAATTTTTAGTCTTTAGATATTTTTTATTTGCAAACTGTAATAATAATTTATGAACTATTTTAATGTATTTTTTTGTTTCAATTTTACCGAAGAAAACTATGCAGAAGTTTTTAGTTTTTCAGGACATAATCTCGTTGTTAGTGGTGACTTGAAACTGCGATATGACCATTGTTGTAAAGTGCAATTAGGCCAATTTTAATTTTTAGAAATTGATCTCATTTCACTTGGCTTTATTTCACAGCAAAATCTAGCGAATTTTTTAAAGTCATTTCCACCATATACAGCTGCAGATCCATTACTCTTTGTTGATAGAACCAACAAATGTGAAATTCCTATTGCCACGCTCAAAAAAGTTATAAGCTTGTTCAATCATAAGTTATCTAACGAAAAGTCGAAAATATGTGATGCCTTCAAAACTAGCGCTCAAAAACCTCCTAATTCCGAAATAATTAAAGCTACCAACAGAATTGACATCTTGCAGATCAACATTTCTTATATCAATCATGGCAAAAGTTTTCCAAAAACTGCTAATGAAAAGGCTTCACAAACCAATAGAACAAAAGAAGACTTATTCCTAGCCGTCAGTTTACTTTAAAAGTAAACAACCCCATAGAATAATGAATGTGTCCTAAAAAAAACAGTTGAGAAATATAAAAGGTTTAAAGGTTTGGTACATGGAACTTAAGTTCAAACTGCATGGGGACCTTTCTAGGCCGTACTAAGAAATACCGAAAAACTTTGTAATGAATTGACTTTTAAAAGTACGGTTTCGACCAAAATTACTCCAAACTTAAGAATATTTAAAATTGGTGTACCCCAAGGATGTACCCTAGGGCCAACTCAGTATGGTATATACGGCGATATTGTTTCTTTTGCTCTTTTTCTGACAAATTATCTTGTTTTAACCAGTCACTGAAGACAAATCGTCATGACATGTTACAGCGTCGAGAAACACGTGAAAATGATAGGTACAACTTTATTATCCAAATGGGTGTTCTCTTGTAGCAAAGATGAGCGTGTTGTGACCCCTTTTTATGGCGTACATTGCCATACTTCCAAAATTGACTATTTAACGTTTAGTGACCATATTCAAGTCCACCAGCTCAGTGAACAATCAGTACCAATCAATACCCGTAATTCAACAAGACGTAATATTTGCCGAGAACATCGCCTATGTTCGTGAAAGTGCGCAGCAGAATCAGAGGCAGTCAATTTCGTGTCGCTCACGAGAATTTATTTGTGCAGACCACATGATGGCAAATTTTGCTTTTTGATTTGGACCTGAACCAACTGACCCTGGTGCTCAAACTAGACGATCCAAATTTTTCTCTATGAGGCCCATTTTTGGTTAATCTGCTTTATAAAAATAAGTCGGGTTTTCCTTCCTGACGCTATAATTCTAGAACGCACGAACCGATTTCCACGGTTTTGCATTCGTTGGAAAGGTCTCGGGCTCTGTGAGGTTTATAGCAGACAAAATTCAGGAAAAATTTCAACAGAAAAGCGAAGAACTCCGTTTAGCTTCCCATAAAAAGCTATTGTACAAAATTCGATTTGTGGAATTGAAATTTTTAAATTTTTTGACGTTTCAAGGGCCCTATATTCTAAACTTACTTACTAAACTTACTTTTGGGAACCTTTTTAGTCAACCATATCTCTAGAAACGTCAGAGATATCGACTTCAAATAACGTATGAAATCTACAATGAAGGAATGATTCTGATTGAGGATCAATGCTTGACTATTGCAAACAAGCTACTGATTGAAGTAGGAATGATTGCGCCATTGATTGATGCATTAAACCAAGAATTAAATCGCGAGCTGCAATACAATGTTGATACATTGCAGGAATTCGTTCAAAATAAAGTGCCGTTGCTGAATGAACAGCAAAAACAAGTATACGAAACATTAATGCAAGCAATGGACAGTAATACTGGTGGTCTATTCTTCCTGTACACACCTGGAGGAACAGGGAAAACATTTGTCGGTTCATTGATTTTGGTCACTATTCGATCAAAATGTGACATAGCTTTGGCGTTAGCATCATCTGAAATTGAGGCAACTCTTCTAGATGACGGTAATACTGCACATTCTGCGCTTAAGTTCCCACTCAATTTAAACACAATAGATACTCCAACATGCAATATTTCCCGATCCATCAGTGCAATGGGAAAATTGTTGATGCAATGCAAGCTCATTGTTTGGGATGAGTGCACAATGGCACATAAGAAATCACTTGAAGCACTTAACTTCACACTAAAGGATTTTCGACGAAGTAACAACATATTTGACGGATTGATGATATTGTTGGTAGGCGATTTCAGGCAGACGTTGGCCAATAATTCCCCGTTGAACGCCTGCAGATGAATTGAATGCTTGCCTGAAGGCATCACTTTTGTGGAATAACGTAAAAACATTATCGCTAACCACTAATTTGAAAGTTCAACTTCAAAATGATCAAAGTGCTGCACAATTTTCCAAACCATTGTTAGGTGTTGGAAATGGAAAAGTGCCAGTTGATACGACAACTGGATTAATTACTCTTACCGACTTTTGCCGATTTGTAGACTCTCAATTGGCTCTTATTGAAAATGTTTTCCCAAACATTAGTGAGAATTATCAGAATTACGCCTGGTTTAGTCAACGAGCAATTCTCGCCGCAAAGAATAATGATGTACAGGTACACGCATTGAATTTCACCATTCAATCAAAAATTGCTGGCGATTTGGTGACACACAAAACCGTTGATTTCATAACAATGATGATGTATAGTAAATTATCCGACGAAGTTTTTGAACTCTCTATAGTTACCAGGATTTCCATCACATAACTTCCAACTTAAAGTTTGTTCAGTTATTTTGATATTGCGTAATTTGAATCCACCGCGACTTTGCAACGGTATCAACTCGACTTGCGGTGAAAAGACTTATGCCGAATTTGATTGAGGCAACCATTATTAACGGAAAGTAAGCAAGTGAAAATGTACATATGTATTCCTCGAATACCGATTCCGATTACGATTGATCTTCCGTTTGGCTTCAAACCATTGCAATTTCCGGTTCGCCTTGCGTTCGCAATGACAATTATCAAGTCGCAAGGCCAATCGCTTAGTGTTTGCGGGTTAAATTTAGAAAATCATTGTTTTCCCCATGGGCAGCTATACGTTGCGTGTTTGCGAGTTGGGAAACCATCTGCTTTGTTCGTGTTAACGTCAGACCAAAAAACAAAAAATGTGGTTTCCCAAAGAGCACTTCAATTTGCTGACAAGTATAACGCTTCGATTCAGTATTTACTTTGGATTCACTTTCATTTTTTACTTAGAGAAGTTCAACTAACAAAAAAAATAATTTACCATCATCTTTTAATCCTCAAAGGAAATTTTACAAAAAATGAAGCCATCAGGTGGCGAAACGGAGTTCGCCGGGTTTGCTAGTTGATTATGTAAATAAAAAAAATGTCTGGATTTGAAACGAAACCAATCCACGTGAGATTCACGAGGTCCCAATGTAACCAAGTCAATTTACTGTTTGGTGCCGATTTTGGGCTGAAGGTGTCATCGGTTCGTAAATGAAAATCATTCTGGCCAGGCCGCCATCGTCAACGGCGATTGATATAGGTTGACAATCACCAACTTCTTGTGGCCTCAATTTGATGATATTGACACCGAAATGGTTTCAACAGAATGGTCATACGTGCCACACAACTCAAGATACATGGTATTTCGCGCTAAGGTGACCGATGTTAACTGGCCACCAAGATTGTGTGATTTGACCCCTTAATACTTTTTCTTGTGTTACTTTTTTAAGTCGCAGGCTTCTGCGAATAAGCTGATAATCGATAAACTTGAAAACTGCACCTTTGAAATGCGTGCCATTCGGCAAAGCCGTTGTGGCTATTCAAACGATGCTATACATTTCACACATAATGTCATTGATAGGGCTCTTAATAAAGATAAAACCTTATTGATACGGGTTTCTCATACACAACTTGTTTATAACGAATAGAGATTTCCATCGAACTTGCAGTTGTGGAATACCTATGTATATAAATATACTAAAAAACATTAAATGTCAGCAGGACCTTCTAAAGAATAATCCTAACGAACAAAATATAAATAAGTCTTTTAAATGGATTGAATACAAAATTAAATTTCATCTCTTAAATGCCAAGTCTTTTCTGACACCCCCTCAATATGTAGAACCTCCCTACGAAGATGAAAGTAAACAACAACAAAAAAAAGGAAACCATAAGAAATAAGCTTAACCATTGTAATGTCTTCAATATAAAATCACAATTCCCTCAGGAAAAAGACACTCGATGCCTTTAGGCTGCAGTTTGACAGACAGGCTCCACCTACACCACATTATATCCCTTAAAGGCTCACAAAATTCATAAACTTAAAAGTACTTTTTGGCTTGTTAAATTTCTATACTAGTTCCCTCTTAAGGGATTCTTTAGGCTCCTGGCAATGAAGAGTCACAGCAGGGTAATAATAACTCCATTTCATATACAGAACCCCCCCCTTAGTGCTTAACAAGGACTGTATATATCCTTACACATACACACAAACATATATTATGTAGAATTGAACGAATTCCAATGAAAAAGGAGTGTGAAATGCCAAAGCTTAGCTACAAAATATTATTTGGTTTGGCTTTGACTGATGTGTGTCGTAATGGCTCTTTCTTTCTGATGTGCTATTCGTATATGCCGTTACAAAGAGACGTATTTATACCATATATAAAGAGAGAGTGTAGTTATAATGGAGTGTTGGACAAGGATGTGATGGGTGGTCTTACCACAATTAGGCAATGATAAATGGCTTTTAAAATAACTGACACATGGATGACAGAATGTGTCATGGGCGATGTTATTTAATAACGGATTTTAAAATGCTATAGTGTTTTATATATTTATTTTATTTTGTATTTCTTTATTTCTTCCTTAAAGGTTTTTTGACATTTTTGTTTGATTTTGATAGTTATTGGAAATGGAAATTATTATATACATACTTTTATAAATTTGAATATGAATATTTATGAAAAACTGTGTAGTTGGCAGTTTTAAAGTCACACAGAGTGCCTAGAATGCTGGTGTGAAATAAAATTAACTTTTGTAGTTGTGTTATTTAAGGACAGAAAGTAAGACAAAAAGAAGCAAACTGGGTACTGGTCATAAATTGGTAAATAAGCCCTTTCGATTATCCAATCTTTAATGGACACCCAGTTTAAAAGAATTTGTTGGTACACCCTTACTTTAATTTCATGTTCTAACATTTCAATTCCATATAAATATTTGCTCAATCGGTTCCTAGGAGTTATTAACTTGCAATAGGAGATTACTTTATTCGGTCCGATATGTTCAATACAACATTTTGACATTTCTCGACGTTTTAAGTCTCTAGAATCTTAACCACTTTTTACCAATTTTAGTAGCATTTCTTCAAAACTTTTATTTCTCATATACATATGTATAAACAAATACAAATTGGATGAATGAAATCAATTTGAATTCAATGTTTTCTATTATTCACGATATATTGAGAACCGAACATCAATTTTTACCAATTTTTACTGTAGATTTTATTTTTTTTTATGAAAAAACGGACTGTTAGATTTGTATACATAAATTGCTGAATGTTGAAAACAATATTTTTTATAAAATAAAATTAATTTGAAGCCTATATCTTAAAGTTTTGAAAAGATATTTAAGTCGAAAATCAATTTTTAAAAACTTTTGTAAATTTTTTTTTCAGTTTTTATTTTTTGTTAAAAAACTATCAATTCAATTTTTCTCAAAATTTTACTGACTGTTGAAAATAATATTTCTCATAAAATAAAATTAATTTAAAGCTAATATTCCAAATTTTTGAAAAGATATTTAAGTCAAAAATCAATTTTTACCAAATTTTGTTAATTTTTTTTTTAGCTTTTTAATTTTTTGTAAAAAAAACTGTCAACTCGATTTTTCTCAAAATGATACTGACTGTTGACAACAAAATCTTTTAAAAAATAAAATTAGTTAAAAGCCAATGTCTCAAAGTTTTGAAAAGTTATTTGAGTCGAAAATCAATTTTTATTTACTTTTATTAATTTTTTTTTAATTTTTATTTTTTATAAAAAAGCTGTAAATTCGATTGTACTCAAAATTTTACCAGACATTGAAAACGTTTTTTCGTTGCACAAAATTGTTTTGAAAATAAATCATTTTTTATTCGTAAGATTTTCGAGGTGACACAATTTTTTTCAGTTTTTTTTTTTTTTTTTTTTTTTTTTTTTTTTTTTTTTTTTTTGATTTATAAAAAAACCGTTAATTGGATTTTTTTTTTCCAAAAATATATTTGTTTGGTATCACGTTGCTATATATAATATAAAATTTAATTCAGTCTGGTTTACGCTTTCAAAGAGTAAAGAAGCTAGTAAGAGTGATCGATACCAATTTTTGTTTTGTTTATTTTTCTCTCATAATGGAAGAACAGTCACAATTATTGTGGAATAAGCTTTTATTCGACGAAACAAAAAAACTAATTAACGTTTCACCAGGCCCTAAATTTTTGATTATTGAGAGATGTGAGCAGAATATGAGTATGGAAAAAGTGTCGCCATTTCTGTTAAAAAAAGTAATTTCTCTCGTTTGTGGTGACGTTTTAAAGTGCGCGAAAATTAGAAACGGAACTGTCCTAGTATACACAAAAGACATACAACAAGCAAATAAATTAATAAAATTGACAAATTTAAGCTCAAACATTTTCATAAAAATTACAGAACATCCTACCCTTAACAATGTAAAAGGCGTTGTTTTTTGTCCGGACTTTGATTACATGGAAAAAGATTATATTCTTTATAATCTAAGTGAGCAAAATGTCATTGACATAAGACGAATGAAGCTGAAAAATAAATTAACAGGTGTCTTAGAAGACAGCAGCCTATACACATTAATTTTTTCGACCTCATGTATTCCCGAATTCATCGATATTGGCTACATGAGAGCTAAAGTGCGCCCTTATATACCTTTTCCACTTAGGTGCATGAATTGTCTGCATTTTGGTCACGTTGCAGTAGTTTGCAGATTAACCAAAACTTGTTCCAACTGCTCAGAAAAATTCCACCTTAAAGAAGAAGAGAAATGTAAAAAGCCAAGTAAGTGCGTCAACTGTCTTGGCTGTCATCATGCATTTTCAAGGCTATGCCCAATTTTTATTAAGGAGAAGGAAATTCAGCGCATCCGAGTATTGGAAAAAGTGGACATAGGAGAAGCTAAAAAACTGTACCGTGAGAGAAATCCGCTCTCTTTTTTTCGATCATCAGTTTCAATTTCAACATGTCGATGTCACTCAGAGAAACAAATAGAACTGCTTAAAAATAAAGACTCAAACGGAATACAACAAATGACATCACAAAACACTGAAGCAAATCAAGAATTAACTACAACATCCACGGACATGTGTACCAGCCGTTCACCAACAACAACGAAGCGACCCATCAAGTCATCAGACGAAAATTCTCTGGACCTTCCCCTTAAAAAAATTATTACTAAAGATCAAGGTACTCTTAAAATATATCCCGCTAAACTATCGAATAGAGCAAAGCGTAACATTAAAAATACAAATAAAAAAAATAGTAAAAATAACAACAACGATAGCTTAAGTCTATCAAGTGATTTACACTCAGAATCAGAGTTTATATGAATATGAATAGCTTAAATATAATTCAATGGAATTGTGATGGCTTCTATAGCCATTATAATGAATTTCAACTTATTTGCACTAAATATAAACCTTTAGTTTGTAGTATACAGGAAACCAAATTTAAATTTGATCACGATCCAAAACTAAAAAATTATAAAACATTTTATAAAAATTTCAATTCCAATACGATTTCCCATGGTGGTGTCGCCTTATTCGTGAGAGATAATTTTTGTTGTGAAGAACTAGATTTACAAACCAATCTTCAAGCTGTTGCAATACGGATGTTTTTTCCTATTAAATTTATTATTTGTAGCATTTATTTACCAGGATCTGAAACTATTTCTCAATTGGATATAGAAAACGTTATTAACCAATTTGACAGCCCATTTTTACTATTGGGAGATTTTAATTGCCACAATAATTTGTGGGGCTCTGTTAAAATTGATAGCAGAGGAAAAATGATAGAAAATGTATTGAATACTTATCAATTAAGTCTCCTTAATAATGGCGACCCTACACATTTCAGTCTAGCCTATAAAACCTATAGTTGTATTGACCTTACAATTGTATCACCTATTTTAGAAAATTATTTTGAATGGTTTGTTTGTAATGATTTACATAGTAGCGATCATTTCCCTATTATAATACCCATCATAAATAGCACAAATGAAGATAAAAAACGTAAACAATTTTTGGTTAAAAAAGCAAATTGGGATATTTATAGAGAAAATTTATCATTAGATTTACAGAACACTGATTTTGAAGACATTGACCAACATGAAAATTTCATACGTACTAAAATACTCGAAGCAGCTAACAAGTCTATGCCATTATCACATTCTCATAATTTTGTTAACAAAAAGGTTCCTTGGTGGAATAATGAAATTAAAATTACTTTAAAAAATAGACAGAAATTGCTCAGAATCTTTAATAGAACATTAAACCTAACCGATTTCAAAAATTTTATATCAGCTAAATATAAGGCAAGACAAATGATTCGTATGTTTAAAAAAAAATCTTGGGAGGAATACATAAGTACAATATCTAGCCGAACACCGTCTTCAGAAGTTTTTAGAAAACTAAGAAGTATGAACGGAAAAATAAAATCTACAAATATTACGTCTATTTTATCTAACAACCAAATATTAACAAATATGAAAGATATTGCAGAAGAATTTTCGACTATTTTCTCTGAAAACTCCAATTCAAACAACTACAACTCATTATTTTTAGCTCATAAAAATTATACCGAATCAGTCGGTTTAAATATCCCTTCAAACCAAACTGATATTTGTAATCGACCATTTTCTTTTCAAGAACTTCAAAACGCTATTTCAGAATGCAAGGGATCATCTGCAGGTCCAGACATGATCCATTATGACATGATCAAAAATATGAACACTTTTGACCTTTCCTGTTTACTTAATTTTTACAACAAAATTTTTAGTACCGGCACCTTTCCAAAAATGTGGAAAAAAGCTTTATTAATACCAATACTTAAGCATGGAAAAGACCCTCTTAATACGAATAACTACAGGCCCATATCACTAACAAATTGTCTTTGCAAAGTCTTAGAAAGAATTATAAACAAAAGACTTCAATGGTTTCTTGAAAGTAATTCTTTAATTAATAAATTTCAATCTGGATTCCGTAAACATAGAAGTACTATTGATAACGTTTTGTATTTAGAATCTGAAGTTATGGAGGCTTTCGCAGCTAGAAAATTTCTCTTGGCTATATTCTTTGATATGAAAAAGGCTTACGAGACCGTATGGAGGAGAAATATTATCGACGAGATGATACAAATGGGATTAAAAGGAAACTTAGTAAAATTTGTTAGTAATTTCCTTACAGAAAGGTCATTCCAAGTTGTAATAGGCGATTGTTTCTCTGATGAAAATATACTCGAAAATGGCATCCCGCAAGGATCAGTTATAAGCGTCACATTGTTCTTGATCGCTGTTAATAGTATCCTTTCCCAAGTTAAAGATCCTATCAAAATTGCTATGTATGCCGATGACTTAGTCGTTTTTAGCTCCTCGAAAAACATAAATACTTTGACAATCAAATTGCAAACATGTCTTGATAAATTGAAGCACTGGTGTGATCAAAAAGGTTTTAGTTTTTCTCAGGAAAAAACTGTTGGCATGCTTTTTTCTAGAAAGCGAAAAATTATAACACTGCCCAATTTATATCTAAATGAAACTGTATTAAAGTTTGTTGAATCATATAAGTTCCTAGGAATGACTTTTGACAAGAAATTGAAATGGACGGAACATATAAAAGAAAAAAAGGCTAAAGCAACCAAAAATCTAAATCTTTTGAAACTTCTTGCTAACACAAATTATGGATCTGACAGAAAACTATTACTTAGATTACATAATATGATAATTTTACCAATCATAGACTACGGGAGCATTTTATATCTTTCTGCAAGAAAATCATTACTCCAATCACTTGACTCTGTTCATAATGCTGGTGTAAGAATAAGTATAGGAGCCTTTCGAACCAGTCCAATTGATAGTCTAATGGTTGCTGCAGGACAACGCCCATTGGAATCTAGAAGACTGGAGCAAGAACTTTTTTGTTATACCAAAATATGCTCTTTTAAATCTCATCCTTTAGTTGATAAAATTCAAAATGAGCAAATGTTCACTAAACTTAAGACACGCCCACTAAATTACCAGCCAGCATATGTCCGACTTAAATGTAGCTATCAAGAAAACATCAGCCAAGTTATAATTTTTAGTAAGGAAAAAACCCAGATTTCTCCACCTTGGCTTTCTACTTGCCTTAAAATAGACACAACCCTTTCAAAATTTAAAAAACAAGAAACACTTCCCTTTCAATTTAAAGCCCTTTTCCAAGAAAGATGTAGTTTAAAATACAGCGATTATGATCAAATTTTTACAGATGGATCTGTTTTAAATTCTGAGACGGGCTGTGCATTCAAACACAACTCAATCGAAAGGAAATTCCACTTACAAAAGTTTTCAAGCATTTGCACAGCAGAACTATACGCAATCCAAAAAGCTGTAGCTTATGCGGTTTCAACCAGCCTTTCAAATTTCTTAATCTGCACAGATTCATTAAGTTCTATTCAAATTTTGAAAAAAGTTTATAGTAGTCATCCAATCGCTTACAAAATAAAAGAACTTATTTACCAATCTCCAAAAAATTTTGTACTTTTTTGGGTTCCCAGTCATATGAATATTGGACATAATGAGAGAGCAGATGAACTAGCGAAACAAGCAATATTTGAACCTCTCGATGAATATTTTTTGTTTTTTTATAAAGATTTAAAGGAAAAAATTAAATTTACAATAAACGATAAATGGAAACACAAATGGCAAGACGTTCCCCTTACAAACAAACTCCGATCTCTAAAAGACACAACTGAAGAATGGTTTACAACATACAATCTTAAAAGAAAAGACTCAATTGTATTGACAAGATTAAGAATAGGGCACACCAACCTGACTCATAATTTTTTAATAAATAGAACTGAACCAGTACAATGCTTATGTAATAATATACTTTCTATTAAACATATTTTTTCGGAATGTACTCATTACATAAATTCAAGAAAAATGTTTAAAATAAATAGTTTTGATATTATTGGCTCAGAAATAAGTACTGATATGAAGAACATTTTAGAATTTTTGAAAGCCATTCAACTGTATGATAAAATTTAAATCATTGTTAAAATAAGTATTAATTATCCTTTTTGAATTCTATTGTTTCTGTTTCAAATAAATATTTAAATAATTTTTTAAGAACTTTGAAGTTATTGTAAATTTGTTTATTAATATTATAAATTTATGCATATTATACTTTCGTATTTATCTATTTTTCACATTTCATTCAATTATTGAAAAAAAAAAAATTGTAATGTATTATTTTATTTTATAAAGTCAAATGTAATTATTTGAATGGAACAGGGCCTTAAAAACCTTTAAGTGTTGGAGGCCAAATAAATAATTTGTAATCTAATCTAAAATTTAATTCAAGTCTCTAGCGGTATTAGTTCGCGAGATATTTAGGGTGAACCAAAATTTGCTATGGTAAAAAAACCACCAACTCAATTTTTTTGAAAGCCTTTTCTGCATCTTTTTGCATTATTATTTGTATAACAAAGTTTATTTGAAGTTAATATCTCTACTGGTTCTTGAGCTATGGACGACGAAAAAAACGGCGCGAACGTACGGACGTATGGACGTACGAACGTACATACACACGCACGCACAGACATCTTTCTAAAAATCTTTTATTTCGACTCTAGGGACCTTGAAACGTAGAGAAATGTCAAAATTTTAAATTTCACAAATCGGACCCATTCCTATGGGAAGTTAAAAAGAGATATCACCTCCAAAATAATTGTAGACATCAAAGAATTACCCTTTTAACATCTAGTACAATTTTAAAAACAATCGAAGTGACAGTTTTTTTTTTGTTTTACAAAAATTGATTTTCGATTTACCTAAATATCTTATCAACGATTTTGGCTTTGAAATTATTGACAGTTTTTTATAAGAAATCTACAACAAATATTTCACAAATTTGATAAAAACTTATTTTCGACTCAAATACCTCGAAATTTAATACTTCTTATACTTAAGTATTGGGCAAATAATACTAAGGTTCCAGTTCCAGGTTTATCGGACATGCTTTCTTCCGACCATATTTTACAAATAAGTTTGGACATGTTCCTATCCTAACCAAATTATAACCATCTGCTCCGGCGGATTTGTTAGACTTCAGCTTAGACATGGAAATCTTTATTTTGTCTAAAGCGGTCCCTAGACTATCAATATTATTGTGCAATATTTGATGTTGCACAATATTATTGAGAGTCTAGGGCTCATATTGAAGGGTTGTGCAATATATTGTTTAAAATCAAAATCCTTTTGATATTTATTGTGCAACCAAATTTATTGTATAGTCTGTGGATGTGTTTGCACAATATTTTGTCATTTGTTTTGAATATTCATAGTGATAACATCTCCCTGGTTCGCTCAAAGCCAGCTCATTTAATAAATTTTGATGAACAAACACGTTTCGTTTTTTGTACCAGTCCTTCATCCATCTGCGTTTGTTTTTTTCTTTTTTTTTTAATGAAATAGTAAGAGCAATTGCCACACAACAATAATCCATATCATCGAGCATGATGTTGAAGAACAAAAAAAAAGAATTCTCAAATGATTTATTGTGCGAAATATTGTTTAGTGTGGGGTACCAGTCAATAATATTGTGTAATATATTGTTCAATAATATTGATAGTCTAGGGACCGCTTAAGTCGGGAAGACGGGATTGTTTGCTTTCGTCGTCTATATTGAATTGATCATCCTGCCTGACAGCGCCTCGTTGTCTCCGTTATGCTCTCTTGTTATGCTCTCTCTTTTTCCTTCTAAGAATTCGGTGTTCTTCTCTTCTCTTCTGTTCATATAGCTCGTGACGTGAGCTCCTTCTATGTAGAGCCTGTTATTTGGCTGCATTTGCCTGCCGAAATTCCTCATCAAACCAGGGGTTTCTTGTTGGTGGTTGTTTTGAAACCCAACAAGTCAGAGTTAGTTTGTCTGATTGTATTTTGGCAATGTTGCCAGTGGTTCTCGATATATTGTGTTGGCTGCAGAGAACTTCGAAAGAAGCAACTAGTGAAAGGAAGAGGAGGAGAAGGATTTGGCGATCTCTTACGATTGTAGCCGTTCGACGTAGTATCTTCTCCTAGCAACTTTCTGTTTTCGCTAAGGTCTGGAAAATTGACCAGGACAATTTTAATATAGTAGCTAGGACACTGCTCATATGCTTTGTCCAAGAGCTCGAAGAACATATTATCTTTGGTGTTGTCATCCTTCTCTTCTGTGGGGGCATGTGCTCATATAAGGCTAATGTTGCCGAATTTAGCCTTGATGCGCTCGTTGTTGCATTTATAACTCAAAACTCATTGCTTAAGTCTGGCTCCAATGAAAAAACTGCAGCCAAATAAGAGTTGTTGGTTTTTTCGGTAACAACCACCATAGTAGATATCGTTTGTAAATCCATCCGCATCTTAGGTTTGTTGGTGCTTCGCAACTAGTTTTTCTTTAAGTGGTCGGGTAGTAACCCTGATAGCACAAGCCCCAACCTGGAGGACCAGATCCATAGTATAACTCCAAGGACGGGGAGCCGGATGAACAGCTTCTTATAGGCCTGGGTTGTTAAGTAGTTCAACCTAATTGGAAATGTAAACGGCTCCGTTGATTCCACCTTGGGCATTCCTCCACTGTCATTTGGATGAAACTTCCTTAATGGAAACCTCTCTCCCCATTTCTCGTTTGATATTCTTTACACTGGGGTTGGAACCCAATCTCCAATTGAGGTACTAGGTTGGTTTTTGAGAAAAAAAACCTGCGGACGCTTATATACCATTTGAATATACCCAGCGATCTAGGTCTTTGATAAGGAGAGCAAAAAGGATTGGGTTCATCTTAAAACCTTGTGTGACACCTGATTCTGTTCGGAACCATTTCGAAAAACAACTAGAAAATAGTTTTCGACTCAAGTGTCTTTACAGCAAAGAAAGATATTGACTTCAAACCCTTCGTATGTTACACAAAATGTTGTGATTAATATTTTAGTTATTGGGGTAGGTTGCATGTCAGACTCGTTTTTATTCTTATTTTCCAATTCCATATAAATATTCGTATGAGCTTTGTTTTTGTTTTATTTTTTCAATGGGTTTCTAAGAATTATTTCATTATGATCGTTTTTAAAACAATATTATTTTCACTTTTGTTTTCATCCCTTTATTTCATGAATTTGCTCAAACATTTTATTTTTCCCCTCAACAAAAATTTCTAAAAAAAATTTTAAAAATCATTATGAAAACTTGAGCCCCACCGAAAATACAACAAAACCAAAAAAATGAAACATTATTTTTTTTGAAGAGAGACTAAAAACCAACAGGAAAATGCCTGCTAGTGATGTTGCATTATACATATACATACATAAGTAAGCAAAGGCAAACCAGCAGGAAGCCTCGTATACCGTATTGTTCAAACACAAACGTGTTTTCCCCAAAAAACTAACTACTTTTCCCCGTATCCGCTGTTTCTGCATACATATTAAATTATATGTGTACCTATAACACAAAGAAACACTGTACAAAGCAGCTTCCGAATAAAACGAAACATCCTGTGAAGAGCAACAAAACTTAAAAAAAACAAAAAAAGAAAATGTTGCTAACTCCAAATCATATGCAAGAGGAATAATGAGAAGCAATAATATACTCTTATAAACGAGTATACACAAAGCACACTCACATGTTAGAAATAAATCCTTTATTCCGATGAAAATGAAACTTGAAAGAAACAACAACAAAAAAATACACAAAATCCTTGGCCAGGTTCAATTTAAATGATCCATTTAACCTTAACAGAAAAAAAAGGATAAAAATAACAACCGAAAACAACATCGTGACCTCCTTGAATAATAAAACAACAACAACAAAAATGTCATATGTGTACTATTGTAATCCTTCTTTAGATATTCACTCAGTAGGTATACTAAACTATTTAAGTCAAGCGAATCTAGCTGAAATCCGCTTTGAATCTAGCTTTCATTGCATTTTTTTACGAATTTGAACAGGGACGTATTTTGTTTGAAAGTAGCTTTAATGATAAAGGGTCTTCAAAGAGGAATTTCCAAAATTAACTTCCGAACTTTGGCAGTTGAAAGTAACCATAATGTTGAAATTGTCTCCCACGTAAACAAATAGCTGTAAGCTCTGTTACTCGCCTCAAAGCTTTATCGCAGTGTTTTAACGATAACATTGGGCCACTCGATTATTCTTGAATATTTAGAATAAATTCCAAAGCACACAGACTACACCATCCTCCAACTGCAATTCGACAGGAACATCCAGATTGATATACCTTCAAGACCTTTTTAGGAGGATATAAGGCATTCAGTGAAGAAGTGATATCAACATGTGATATCCGTATTTTCTCAGATAGTCAAACCGCTATTGACATTTTGCGATCCATCAAAGTGGTTTACTAAAGAAAGGCTCTATATACAATTTAAAAAGATCGATATTTTTGTAAAAGAATTTTTAAAATTTATTTAAAAAGGTGTAAATAAAATCTACATCTACGAGTATAACTGCAAAGTGAAATTTCAGTAAGTCATAGTATTTTAGGCACAAAAAAACGATTTTTAAATTCAAAACTCAAATAACCTCACTTACGAACAAAATAGGTATATTCAAGAAACTTCCCCTGATCATTTTAATAACACAAAAGGTGGTCCTTATAAAGTTGTGGTCACAACGACATTTTTCAGGAATCAATGCAGACCAAATGACAGAAATACTCAGGGAAAATAACATAAATCTTACCTCACAGCTCGCACAAAAGAAGATTTCCAAAACCTCTACGTTGACTTGTCTGTTCTTAGGCAAAGCAAGATGAGATCGAAGGTTGTCTTCTTGAAAAACCAAAATAAATTATTGGAAGCACAAATCGAACGACTCATGCAAAAAAGTCTGGAAGTTAAGTTGTTGATTCATTTGCAATCTGACCTCCACAACGACCCCGTTCAGAAAGCCAAAAATGTGTGTGCTGGTTTGCTAGATGAAAACGAATCCAGCACAGACCTCGAATCCGCTCGCGGAATAAACAATCAAAGTGCGTCCAGATTTTCCGCACTAAACGACTTAAAAAATGCCAGGAAACTTAAGGGCGTCAATATTAGTGTTCGGAAAGATATTTCGTACTGTTCAATGCCTTTTTCGTCTAAGCTAAGCGTGCAATGTCTAACGTGTGGAGAAGTTTTTATTTGAGAAATGACGTTTCACATATTATTGCCAAATACAAAGTGTTTCGAGCAGCTGCAACTGCAATTCGATGCAATGGAAAAGTTCCTCCGTTTTTTCAGCAGAAGGATCATAAGGCTGCCGAGTACGACATCCAACTATATGCTGCACCTAGAAACAGGAACAGGCCCCCTTTTCTTGGATACTCTCAAATTACACTTTAATTATGTGGCAAGAATTATGGAGATGGGAGAAAACAGAATTCCGAGGCCTGTGCTAAGTCACATTATTAATTCTAGAGGAGTATGGGTAGGTGAGTGGTATAAAATGGCAAACGATTGCTCAACAACTTTTTTAACATCAACTAAAGAGATAACCTTTATTAGCTTAATTCGAAGTTAGATGATTTTTTGATGAAAATCGGAAACAGGATGTACGATCAGTTAACTGAGGAAGCGGAATCATCATTATATGCAATCGAAGAGAGCGTGAAGACATGTTCCATTTATTGGGAGTTTGTCCAATTCTTAAAGAATTCCGCAAGAGGTACTTTGGAATATTGATGTACTCAGTCTAGAGGAAACCATAAAATTGATGAATGGAGAACGAGGATGGGAAGTCTTATACTAATATTGTTTGAGTGCCTTACGATACAGAACATGTGTAATCAATGAAAGTTTTTAATGCATATAAAATTATTTGCAAAATTGTTAAATTTAATTTTTGAAAACGTTGTATTAGATTTTTATTTGGTATTATTATTATAAAAATTAAAATGTAAATGTCAGTCTGGTAGACGGCTATCGGTCAAACCATTTTAAGACTGAAGCCTAGTAAGCTGCTGATGCGAAACGAAAATTCCCATACAAAAATAACATGACGAAATCGTAAACGAAAAATTTCGCTGTGCTATTTGTTTTTCAGTACGCTGCTGAACGACGAAATGTGTCATTTTAGTGGATAGCTGTACTAGATTTCTTAGTACAATTCTCCACTCTTATCGTTCTCAATTTAATTGCCTGGCATATTAATTTCTTGCGAAATTTTGACGTTTAATTTTTGTATGGAAACAAAATTTGTTTACTCGTGACTTTCGGTGTTTTGACTTCGATTTATATTTGATTTAAAATTTAAAATAAAATGGATTTGTCTAATGTGTTCCAACAATACATTTCTGAATCGGAAACTCAGGATGTTGAAGATTTTATTGGTGGTGTGCAAGAAGGAGCATAGGCTTCACAAAAATAATTCAGCCGTTGCGAGTCTCTGGAGTAATATAGCTGCAGAAATGAAAAAACCATGTACTAACTGCTCAACAAAATGTTAATAAATAGCAGCTGACTGTCAGAACTTGTCAATTGTTTTTGACAGCTGACAGAACTCTCCACAAATATTTTTCCGCTGTGGTTTTCGTTTTCATTTCGCTCTGCACTTGGAGACCGCCGAAAAAATTCGTTTCACTTCAGCTGCGTACTAGGCTTGAAGATAAACTTACAAAGGAAATTGTGAACAGTATTACAATTTTTAAGTCAATAAAACTAGTCAGGCCGCTATCAAATCCCTCGACTCTGTCTCTACAAACTCTACTCAACAGTTTGCTGGGTGCATGCCGGGCAATAGACCGAGCAAATCTGATATGCGTGGGTTCGAAACCTATGGTGTGCATAAAAAGTTTTTCAAATAAAATTGAATAAAAAAAGCTCAGCATCAGCACCACAAAAAAGGAGACTGATAAGTGCAAAAGTGGCAAAGCACGAAATAGCTATATCTCCAGCCAAAACAATGAGTGGTAGCACCTTTAAGTTGTTGTTGTTATTCAAACATTCAATAATATTTTGAGTATAGAATGAAATAATTTTAAAGTCAATACATTCATTAATTTTTGTGATATTCAAGTCGAAAATTAGTTTTTGACAGTTTTGAGTATTTTATACGAACTTCGTCCTTAAGGCCAGGAACAAAAAGTCTAAAAGTGTTATAACACAATTTGATGCCAAGAAATAACACGCTCAGGAAACTATTGTGTTTCTTGTTTCAACCATAGTGCCGTCTTTTTGAAAATAAACGTCACGTTGTTTACAAAGATATCGAATAAGCAAGGTCAAATCACACGCAAGATCAATAAGTGACATGTAAAGGATGAAGAGGCTTTTCAATAACCTCAGCATCAGCTTCAATTAAATTAAAAATGATTTTTGGTTCAAAATCCATATAATTTTAATTCATTTAACCAACCAAATCATCTAAGATAGGATGTTGCTAGTAATTGAATGTCTTGAGTTCTTGTGTAAACTAAACTTTAAAAGCATTAAGGCCTACATAAGGCTTTATGCAAAATTAAAAAGCCTAAGTAAGCAGTTGAGGGAATAAGGCCCTATTGCGAAGTACCAAAGAGACACTGTACAAAACTTTAATATTCCCAGTCCTGCTGTATGGTGCAGAAGCATTGATCCTCTCCCAGGCAGGTGAAGGATCTCTTGGTATCTTCGAGAGGAAGGTTCTGCGTACGATATATGGTCCGGTTTTTGTCGACAGGCAAAGTAACATCTGTCGAGCAAATAAACATCGAAGCTCCAGCCCGTAAGGTATTCAACGCCAAGGCTGAGGGAACAAGAAGCAAAGGCAAGCCTCATCTCTGGTGTAGTGATCAAGTTGAGGCCAACTCACGTCAACTTGGTAGAGATCGAGTAAGCTGGCAAAAGTTATTACTTAAGGCCTAGGAGCACAATGCGATATAGCGCCAACTAAAGTAAAGTAAGTAAGGAATAAATAGTTTTGAAGATCGACGAAAAATAGAAAAAAAATTTGATTTCGTCAACACTACAGCGCAGCAGCATGTACACGGAAAGAAA
The DNA here is from genome assembly GCA_951509635.1 of Eupeodes luniger. Lineage (NCBI taxonomy): Eukaryota > Metazoa > Arthropoda > Insecta > Diptera > Syrphidae > Eupeodes > Eupeodes luniger. The sequence goes on from OX608073.1 coordinate 257,353,780, forward strand.
CACATTGCAAATATTACAACGTCAGTATGGGTGTGAACGCAATACTGTATGGCTTAGAAGATTTCCATTGGATAAAAAGTTGTAAGCGTAGTTAATTTGGCCATAATGAGAAAAGTAACGTCGACAATAGTTAGAGCCGATGTGTCAATGCCAGTATGGGAGTCAGGCCCATATTGACTGGCGACATGTACAACGCTTCTAGCAGAAAAGTCTATCCATTATTGTTATGTCCCTTATGCTTACACTGAAGTAATAACTATTGACAATAATCAAATAAGGGTATCGATTATCACACCATAAATATTATCGCGGGAAAAACTAGTAGCATTGCGACATTTCCGGTACAGTATGGGGCTGAAGGCAATGCTGTCTCGTCAAACGTACTATGCGCCTATGTGTTACAAGCAAAGATTGTGGTACCATACAGTATAGTACATAATCTTATACTTATAGGAGTTGTTGCAAAACAATGTAGGTAGGAATATCACAAATACTTTTTTAGTATGGATCTCCAGGCCATACTAGCATTGTCATAAATGCTCTACACTTCTTTCCGTGTATTGAGGCATGCTTTGAACTTCGCACCTGTTTTGATTATTCTTATGACTAACTCAGCCTAATTCAAATATTGTTTATCAATTTCACTGCCATAAAGTGTTTTAGTTTTTCGATATGACTTCAAAATGCTCACCATTTTTGTATTTTATTTTAACAATTTCCATGCCTTGTTAAACTTTGTAGATAGTTCCATTTTAGTAATGGAATAATTATTGCTTGTCAAATGTCTACAGATGACTTCTTCAAAAATGACTACTTCCAAAATAATGGGCTATTGAAAAAGAAGCTTCCTATTGGAAAGCTCTTTATTTCTCTGACAAAACTAAAATGCAGAAAAGGTACTCTTTCTTCCACTATATAAAAAACCTTTTCTTATAGGCGAATGACATGTCTAATACAGTCCTGAAACTGCCTCTTTATGATGAATGAGATTACACAAAAGACCAAGAAGTTACAAGCGCATTTTGTCATTTTCTATTTATGACAGAACGATGTGGCTTATTGTTATTTTCCAATCTGCATCCACTCCCAACTCTTATACCTCTTTCTAACCTAAGCACAACTTCATACGAGTTTCTTGTCAAGCCTTATAAAAACCCCATTGTTATCCTTTAAAAAAAAAAAGAAGAAAAAACTATGTTTTCAACATCAGCATCATCATCATCATCGTCATTTGTTATTATTTGGCATATTGCTCCGCATGTACACAGCAAACCAAAACAGCTTATAAGGAATAATGTAAAAATATCCTTTTTGAAGAAGTTACACATTTTTCTATGTGTGCATATAAAAATGAAGTTAGATTCTTTTCTATAAGAACCATACTCACATTCTCAATCCGCAATCCGCATCCATGCCTACGTCAGGCCAATTGCAATGACAAATAAAAGAATAATTTATATTTTTCATACACTTTTCTTTTGCAGTTATTTACATTTTTTGAATTTATATGCATGAGGCTGAAGTTATAGTATCAAATAAAAGCAGATAGAGGATATAATATAAATGTATAGTAGTACAACAAAAATAAAGGATTCTAGCAAACATAAGGACGATGTGATGCATTGTAAGTTGTGCGGATGTGGAGTTGATGGAAATGACAGATTTATGTGATATGCTTTTGAAGCAGTTTTCCAAGAAGCTTTCCTGCAATAACATCCAATTTATTTATACTTTGATTTGCTCTGAGGAATATGAATTGATAAAAAATATCTACAAACATTAAGGCAAATCGAAATAGAGCAGTAGGTAAGATGGATATAGGTATAACATTTATTACTAAAACGATTGCTTCCTTTTAATATTAATATATTAAAATTCAGAAATATGAGTAACCTATGCATATTTTATATAAAGAGAAAGTTATGGTGTTGCAATTTCTTGGAGACTTTCTCTATTGCAATATAATTTATTGTGGCTTTTATATTTTAAGTACTTTTTTATTATTTTATTTTTATAAAAATGTTGCTTATATTGATACACTTTTGTTTGGAGATCTTCTAACAAACTTGGGGTAGATTAGGGGATTTTCTACAAAGAGCATTCATAGATGTTGAGATGATAAGTTACATTTATGTACAAATTGTTATGTAAGCAGCCCATTTTTTTCTGGGTCAAATGATAAGATTCAATTGAATTTTTTGAAGCACCGATTTGATTTGGTTGAACTTAAGGTTGGAATTTTTTTAAGAGTATTTAGGTCACCCTTAAATTTTTGAAAAATCTTAAAAATGTTATGGCAAGAGTATATGGCCGGAAAATACCTTGTTTAAGTAAATTTTAAAATGTATGTATTAAAGGTAAAAAGGCAAAATTATTCATTATTTTATACTACTTAAAACTTAAAACGCGTTTATCTCAATACCGAATTTTTTAATTATACCGGACTCAAAACTCGAACAGTTTTTGACCAAATGTATTTAATTGTAGAATATATTTTTCAAAGTACATTAGAGATTAGGCGTATTCTCAAATGACTTCTGCAGAAGCTGTATGGACGAGGAAGAGGAGGAAACAGTTCTTCATCTTCTCTGCACATGCCCTGCTCTGGCTCGAAAACGCAAGAATTACCTAGGAGAATTCTTCTTTAACGATCTAAACGATCTAAATCATATTGGTATAAGCAGGAAGAAACCTCAAGATTCATGTGGTATCACAATGGGCCATTAAACTGGCCTAAGTGTGTCCGTTTCCATCTTGGACAGCCACTTCAACCTAACCTAACCTAAGTACATTTTCAATCGAAGTACGTACACTTTTCATTCAACATTTCGTAGTTCATGTGTCCATTTGGCAAAAAATCAAACTATCACAAAAATCCTATCTTCTTTTCTAGCAATTTATCAACTTCCCATAGGAAGTTATTGTAATGGGTCCGATTTGTCAAATTGAAAATTTTGACAGTTCTCGATGTTTCAAGGTCCCTAGAGTCGAAATAAAAGATTTTAAGAAAGATGTCTGTGCGTGCGTGTGTACGTACGTTCGTACGTCCGTACGTTCTCGACTTTTTTTTCGTCGTATATAGCTCAAGAACCAGAAGAGATATCGACTTCAAATAAATTTTGTTATACAGATAATAACGCAGAAAGATGCAGAAAGGGCTCTCAAGAAAATTGCGTGGGGGTTTTTTTTTACCATAGCAGTTTAAAAAAAAGGTGAACATTTTGGTTAACCTTAAATATCTCACGAACCAATAACGCTAGAGAATTGAATTAAATTGTATATTATATACTGTAACGTGATACCAAACAAGTATATTTTTGGAAAAAATCCAATTTACGTTTTTTGTTTATAAATCAAAAACTAAAAAAAATATTTGTCACATCGAATTTCTTACGAAAAAAAAAATGATTTAATCTCCAAAACAATTTTCTGCAACGAAAAATAATGTTTTGACATCTGATAAAATTTTGAGAAAAATCGAATTGACAGTTTTTTGACAAAAAATAGAAACTTAAAAAAAAATTAATCAAAGTTGGTAAAAATAGACTTTCGACTCAAATATCTTTTCAAAACTTTGAGATATTGGCTTTAAACTACTTTTATCTTCCAAAAAATATTGTTGTCAACATTTAGTAAAATTTTGAAAAAAATCGAATTGACAGTTTTTGTACAAAAAATTAAAAACCTAAAAAAATTTAACAAAAGTTGGTAAAAATTGGTTTTCGACTCAAATATCTTTTCAAGAATTTAAGATAATGGCTTCTAACTAATTTTAATTTATAAAAAATATTGTTTTCAACATTAGGAAAAATTTTGAGAAAAATCGAATTGACAGTTTTTTTTACAAAAAAATAAAAATCAAAACAAAAATTTATAAAAGGTGGTAAAAATTGATTTTCGACTCAAATATCTTTTCAAAACTTTGAGATATTGGCTTTAAACTACTTTTATCTTCCAAAAAATATTGTTGTCAACATTTAGTAAAATTTTGAAAAAAATCGAATTGACAGTTTTTGTACAAAAAATTAAAAACCTAAAAAAATTTAACAAAAGTTGGTAAAAATTGGTTTTCGACTCAAATATCTTTTCAAGAATTTAAGATAATGGCTTCTAACTAATTTTAATTTATAAAAAATATTGTTTTCAACATTAGGAAAAATTTTGAGAAAAATCGAATTGACAGTTTTTTTTACAAAAAAATAAAAATCAAAACAAAAATTTATAAAAGGTGGTAAAAATTGATTTTCGACTCAAATATCTTTTCAAAACTTTGAGATATTGGCTTTAAACTACTTTTATCTTCCAAAAAATATTGTTGTCAACATTTAGTAAAATTTTGAAAAAAATCGAATTGACAGTTTTTGTACAAAAAATTAAAAACCTAAAAAAAATTTAACAAAAGTTGGTAAAAATTGGTTTTCGACTCAAATATCTTTTAAAAAAATTGAGATAGTGGCTTTTAATTAATTTTAACTGTAAAAACTTCAAAAAACAATTTACTTTCGACTCGAATAGCTTTTCAAAAATTACAAATATTGGCTTCAAACTTACTTCAGTAATTTTTTATAAAAATCAAGCAGTCCGTTTTTTCATAAAAAAATGAAATTTACAAAAATAGTACGCAAATTTGGTAAAAATTAATACATATAGACAGACTTTTAATTGAGTTGATTTATTGACCAATTTGTGTACTTATTTTGATTATTGGAATTATAGTTTTCCATCGGTAGACAGACTTTTAAGCAAGACAAATCGACTGACGGGATGGGAAGTTATCAGTGTGGGTCGCATCCCAGCTTCTTTTTGTTTTTGAAATTATATTCCGATATATTTTGTTTTGTTTTTCTGAAAAGCCAATTTTTTTTTTGCCTAAAGCTTTAAACTATATAAAAACGTACTTATGGTTTTGGTTTATGGACATTACTTTTAGCGTATGTTAAACATAACCATGAAATTAAATTTTCCACCCTCAATATAATGTTAAACATAACCATTATTTGTTTGTAAGTTTTTCATGTCGAAACCGAAGTTTTCATTTTCACGGTCTGAAAAGCTTCTTGTATTTTTCTTAACCGTGAGTTTGTTTTTTAATTTGTTAAAAAGACATTTCTTAAGATATTCAACGTTTCCAATGTAGAATTATTTTTTTAAATTTTATTTTTGAAAGAATTTTTAATGGTGACCCAACAAATTTTTTCAAAATTTTCGATATTTCTAAAAGTTTTTTTTTTCAAAATATTGTAATAACACCATTTTGTGCCAGATAAACAAATCACAAGATAATAATTACATAACTCGAAAACCATTTTTTAATAGTTTTTAGTTGTTTTTGCAAGCCCCATCATTACCAACAGCTTTTTTGCAAGGCAAGAGAGCTACAGTAGCTTTTTTGATTGTGTATTGCGTTTCCAATTAAGATTTTAGTCTAAAATTAGACCCAATTACTTAGCCTCTTCTGAGAACTTTAATTGGATTTTTAAAACACTCCGCATGTAGACCAGTTAGTATTTCATTTACTACCAGGTTCCAGAGGAGAGGGAATAGAACACCACCTTGCCGTGTCCCTCTATCAACAAATCTTCTAGCAGAAGAGTTGCCCGTTTTTGGGTTAATTATTCTAAGCAAAGTCCAACGTTCAGCTGACCTAGTGGACACCCTACTCTACCTAACACTTCTTGATATACGAGGTGTATTCAAAAAGTACCCGTAATTTTCGTTTTTTTAAAAAAATATTTATTTATTCGTTTACATCAATGTGGTCCCCTTCAAAGTAGTCCCTCCCAGATATAATACACTTATGTCAGCATTTTTTCCAATCTTCGAAGGACTCTTGATATTCACTTTTTGATATGTCCTTGAGCTTTCTCAGCGATTTTGCCTTTATTTCTTCAATCGAGGAAAAACGCCGTCCTTTCATGGGTCTCTTCAACTTTGGAAACAGGAAAAAGTCACACGAACAAGCAACGACGAGTGAGCAGTAGGGTGGAGCGTCAATGTATGGAGAAATAAAAAAGTTGCTGTATTAAATTCGAATACCTCCATTTTGTTGCGAGTTGGTAATTTAAATAATTCTACATTAAAAAAAAATAATTCGGATAAAGTCTTTAGCCCTCTACCTGAGCTCAAAGTTTCGACTCATATTGAAAAATAGTGCTTTTTTCCGTTTGATTTATATTCATCCACAAGTGTGAAATAACTTCATACTTATTCATTTATGAAATAAAACACACAAAAATTATGATATTATTAGCTTTATATTGACAAAAAACAAAAAAAAAACTTAGTAATTAAAACTTAAAAATTCAGAAATAATTCAAAAACCAGCCTTAATATACCTTCATTTTTACTGATTAATGTTAAAATTTCTTTTTTTTTGTGGAAAAACGGCAAAATACTTCGCGAATATATTCTTGATCTTATAAGCCCGTCTCTTGCTTTTTCACCAGCTACTGTACTTGAAGCTTCGGTCACCATCTTCACGCAGCGCTCAACTGCTTGAGTGTGATTAGGGTAGTTTGGAAATGACATGTCGATTGGAGTTTTTTTTTTTAGAATGTCTTCTTAATCCTGATCACTCATTTTCTCCAATAATGGGGGTGCTGTAACTTGTGATTCGGTCCAGATAATTAAGTCAATATAATCTTTGGCATTGAAGTTTAATTTCGGTAGTTTAAAGACTCTAACTGAAGATCTATGTTTTTTTCTAGCTTGGATAATTCTTCTTAACCCCAGCTCTCTGATGTTAGGTCTTTCATCACAAAGCATTGCCATTAATATGTTCTCCGGATGTGCAAAATAAGAATTGCGTTGAATAACTGGGTCAATTATTTCTCTTACGCTCGAATTGAAGCATCTTGACAATTTTACTAATTCGAAAACGTGACTTGGACCATTTTGGAAAGAACTGCCTTTTTTCACACTGAACCAAACCTTTACAATGTACTCTGCAAGTTTTTACTCGGATTAGATGTGGCAACATAAAGCCTTAGAATTCTATTGGCAGTTGTCAACCACCTAGAGTGTGCCATTTTTCCTGGGTTTCTGTTGGAGAGATTTCTAGGACAGGATCCTTTACTTATAGCGTCACACATTTGAAACAAATATTTTTGGTCCGTACTTAAAGTATTTTGGATTTCTTTTGACAAACCAGGTAGGTTCCCTGGGATTGGTAAAAACTCAATAACAGGAAGGTCACAACAATTGTCCAGCGCCTTTCCAATGTGTCCTGAATAGATTTGTGGTCCTAATGTAGCTCCATCCAATTTAATAAATAAATGACTGATTGTGGTCTCCCCAGCTTCAACTCTATTAGCCGGATAAGCCCACTTTTCCAACCAGTATTTGTAGCAGTTCCATCGCAACCAACAACAGACAGTTTACTTAAATCCAGTTCTCTGTCCGCAAGAAAGGAGTTAATAGAATCCGCTATAGTTTTGCCTTTTCCAGAGAATATGGTAAGATGTCCTAGGTAGTTTGAACCCGGCTCCGTTATTAGTGAAATATGTTCCATTACTTTAGTCACTCTGTAAAATCGTTGACCTCGTTTTTCACAAACCAATGCCCTGTCTTTTCTTCCATCGAAATAAATGCTTTCAATGTTCGAAAGACAGTCTATAGTTTGGAGAACTTCTCTTTGTCGTTTTCTTGCCCTACGAACTTTACTTCTATCTATGACGTTTTCGACATTTGCTGTGGTTGCCAAGCCAGCATCCTGTAAGACTGCACTCGCAACTGCTGCTGCTGATCGATCCGAAATGCCGTATTGATCACAAACTCTTGCCAAATTTGGAAGACATAACCGATTTCTTACACTAATTTCTTGGCATTTTGAAGAAGTACTTGGCTGTGGGTCATCAACATAATCAGTAGGTGGACAAACTGGAGGTTTTGATTGAGATCTTGATCTAATTTTTGTGCTAATTGATGATGTCGTCAAAGTTTCTTGTGTTAGTACCTTCTCACTTGATTTTTTTTTCTCAAACTTATTTCCTTTAGTTTTTTGGTTTCCAAAAGGTCCAACCCGCCTATAGCCATTTTTCTGTCATTTCTTTGATCTAAAAGAAAAGATCTTTCTAGTAGGGGAACTTTCTTATTTCTTGAACAAACACAGTTATTTAAATTTACGCACTTGCACGAACAAATATCAAATATCGGTACATTCGATTGGCGCGAGAAAACATTTCTCATCGAATAAGTACCTACCTGCTGCATTAAAGACCGACACCAAGAAACAATAAATTGCAATAACAAAACCATGTGTGAACCCTTTTTTCTTCCGGTCCAGTCGCTTAAAAATAGAAACGATTTCGTAATGCAGAAATATTCAAATTTTATTCTATGACTTGGTAGGTATTCAAAAAAAAAAAAATGGCTTCAGGTAGTATTCTTAGGATGCTTTTTAACAAATATCTTGAGAACGGCTCATCGCAATTTTAAGTTTTTAGTGTTATTTCCATAGAAAATTAAATTGTCTTTCTGTTTTGAAAAGAATACTTTTTTGTATGATTTATACTTTTAGAGTTACAGAGCCGACAAAAAAAAAGTGACCATTTCGCCTATTTTTCAAAACTTTGAGCTGTGGTAGAGGGCTAAGAAAAGTGAAAAATATTTTTTTTTCTTATTTTTTACGTATAGTTAACGTAATTATGCAATCTTTAAAAGCTATTCGAATTTGAAAATCCAAAAAAAAATTTGACGCTCCACCCTAGTGAGCAGGTGCGTTATCGTGGTGCAAAAGCCATGAACTGTTTTTCCATAAATCTGAGTGTTTTTTTTCGGATTGCTTCACGCAAACGCCCAGGCCTATAAGGAGCGGTTTATCCGGCTCCCCGTCCTTGGAGTTATATTAAGGATCTGGCCCTCCAGGTTGGGGGTTGTGCCGTCGGGGTGACTTCCTGACCACGTAAAAACCTTTCTAGTTGCGAAGCACCAACAAGCCTCGGATACGGACGGATTCACTGTTGACAACCCAAGCAAACGAAACAAGGACAACGAACTTCATATCTGTACGTGGAATGTTAGGTCCCTTAACAGACCACGTGCAGCCGAACAACTAGCGGAAGCCCTAGATTTAACGACGAACTGTACGGGCTGTACAGCGACACTGACCTAGTTAGCAGAATAAAAGTCCAACGGCTTAGATGGCTGGGTCATGTAGAGCGAATGGACATCAACGCTCCAGCCCGGAAGGTCTTCGAATCCAATCCCGAGGGACGGCGCAGTAGAGGAAGACCGCGACTCAGGTGGCGCACTCAGGTGGGTGAGGACCTCAACCAACTTGGCGTGCGAAACTGGAGACAGCTAGCTAGGGACCGAGCTGGCTGGAGACGCATGTTGGTTGAGGCCCAGGTCCGCCCCGGACTGTAGCGCCACCTTAAGTAAGTAAGTAAGTAAGTTCACGCAAACGTCGCATAACTCCAAGGTAATACTCCTTATTAACCGTACGACCTTGTGGTAAGAATTCTTGATGCACTATACCATTATAATCGAAGAAAACAGTAAGCAAAACCTTCACATTTGATCGAACTTGACGTGCTTTTTCGCTCTTGGTGACGTTGGATGCTTCCAGGTGGACGATTGTGCTTTGGTTTCGACATTATAACCATACACCCATGTTTCATCAGCAGGTATGACCCTTTCAAGTAAACTTGGATCGTGTCGTTGAAGTCATTTAACAGCTCCTGAGCGTTGTTCACGCGATTGTTTTTTTGGTCAAAAATCAGCAGTTTCAGCAAAAATCGCCGAGCTCATAAAAACACGTCGAACCTTAGCAACTATACTACAGACAAAGTAAACAGTGAATATAGCTGAAAATTGCATCATACTTTAGGGGCATGTATACCAACACAATAAAAAATTCCAACTCTCCAGACCCGCGGAATTTAAAAATTCCGGGTACTTTTTGAACACACCTCGTATTGCGCAAACAAATAGCTGCAAGCTCTGATATTTGCCTCAAGGCTTCATCGCAGCAGATTTACAACAAAGTTAGCCACTCCATAATTCTTAAGTATTTAGAATCACACATACACTACATGATTCCCAACCTGCAATTTGACAGATATTTTCAGATTTTCAGAGGCAAGGATATTCCCGGAAGATGAGTCAATCCACTTTAACACAGTTGGATCAGTGACAAATGAAGGGGTTGGTGGAGGTGTGTACTCTGAATGACTGAAATTAAGTCTCTCAAATGCGTAAGGTGCTTCCTATCTCTAAGTAGATAGAATAAAGGTTTGACCGGCAGTTTTTAATAGGAAAGCACTCCACGCGGCTAGGCGTATTCTCAAATGACTTTTACAGAAGCTGTTTGGATGAGGAAAAAAAGGAATTAGTTCTTCAACTCGTGTATATGCCCTGAGCTCAAAACCCAAAAATTACCTAGTAGAAGTCTTCTATAACGATCTAAACGATGTAAATGGTCTTCATTAACATAATCAGTCTCTCACGTCTCGTAAGGGACTCAAACTGGTTTTATTGAGCTTAGAACAAAGCCTCAAGATTCATGTGGTATCACATTGAGCCATTGAACTGAGTTAAGTGTGTCCTATTCCATGACGGACAGCCACTTTAACCTAACTTTAACTAGTTGTTTTTGTTTGAAATTTATTACGAATTGAATATATGTATGTCATATACTTCCTATTTATCGGAACTATATAAAAAAGTGAGTATACGCCTAAGTGTACGTTTTTTTTTTTTTGAGCTATGATATGATTTTGGAAAGATGGCTTTTAAGGGAATTTATGGTAGAAGACAATGTGAATTGCCATCCCTCAGCTCTAAGGTGGCGTAGACCAAGACACTTGGAGCCTTTGGATGAGGAACTTAATGACGTTGCCCAACAAATAAATAAGTTTTCTAAGCATGTTGAACGAGGACTGGACTGCACTGGATTTTGGCTGTTACAACGACGATTTAAGGAAAGCGGCATTTTTTTAAGCTAAGTTTGCTTTTATGTAACTTATTTCCAACAGTTATCAGAGTATATTTTCAAAATACTCCTAAACCAAAATCTGCTTCGAAAGTCTAAATACGGATTAATTTAATTTGATAAATGCAATTTATATTTTGAGATGCTTCTGATGCTGCTTTCATGAACTATCTAAGTTTTTACCTCAGAGCCTTGAACATAAAATGGTAAACAATCAATTTTAAGAACCCTAAAATACCTAAGTTTTCTTTTAGTTGCATGGACTACCTCATCAATATGGACTTGCAATAAATACAAAGGTCAACTTTTTAATGAGCGCAACCGATTTATGAGATAAAAAGACCAAACGATATTTTATCAACAAACTTTGTTCCTATAAAAATTGAATGTACTTAATAATGCGCAAATATTTGAATGATGTACACTATTCTCTTTGCAATTAGGCCTAGGATTCTAAATAACTAGTCAAACAATTTATATACACTTAATAATTGGAATTAATTCCTTTTAAAGACAAAATACAAAAGACACGCTACTTTTCCCATCGCCACAAAATGTATTTATGATTATATGCAAAAAAACACCCATCACATAAATAATTCATTTGAAAAACTTTCTCCAAAAGTTACCATGACCAAAAACAAACTTCACAGACTGCTTGGCAACATTTTTGATCCCGAAAAGTTGCGACAGACACCAGGAAATCGGATTTGGGCAACGAGCACACACTCACCACTAACGGAACGGGTTGAACCTTTAGGTCTTCTAATGTTTGTTAAGGTCAGTCAGGGGCAGTATCAAACTTTTTGAATTGATTTCGAAGTTCAAACAAAACACATAAAACCATAAGTACCTACAAGTCAAGTGTGAGTATAGGATGTATGATGATGGTTAACCTGAACAAGCTTAACAAAAATAATATAAACTTTTGTTTTGTTCCTATAGGTAGCTCTATTGTCTTTTAGTGCAAGGATACAAAGCGTATCCTTTGAAAATGTATCCTGTTGTATATAAATATGAATTGACAAAATTAACATAACTTTTCTTTTTGTTGATTTTTCAAGAAAAAATAAAAACCGAAGAAGAACATCATCTTCCAATACATATCTAATTCTCAATTTTCCTTTGGCACAGCCTTTCCATAATTCATACGAATGTACATTAGGGTGGAGCATGACAAAATAACTAAGCATCAATCGAAATATTTTTTAACGATATGAATTTGAATGAAAATAAAAATATTCAAGACAATTCTATGTTTTGAAAAAAAAAAAAAAAATTAAATACATTTTGGAAACCTCTTAGAAAAAGTTGAAGGGTTATCGAAAAGAAAAGGAAAATGAAGGAGCAAACGAGATAGTGCTAGTTTTTTAAAAACATAAATGTTCAAATATTCTAAAAATTTATTCATCATGTTAAAAATCTTTTTCAACAACAAATGCTATTGAAGCATTAGGATTTTAAAATATGAACCTTTAAAAATGCTAAAAACAACAAAAAACGGTGTTTTTAAGCCTAAATAAAAACTCAAAATATCTCTCAACAATAAATTATTGTATGGAAAGTAATATTTCTCTTTTAAATACAATGTAAGGCCTTTTAGTATCTTAGTAAATTTCTGGAAATTCTCATTAGTTATGAGTCTTTATTTCAAATTATATGAAGTTTCGAAAACAATTTGAATTTGATACTTAAATAGTTTTGGAAAATACGAGCTGTACGGGCTATACAGCGACGACGTAGACTTAGCCAGAAGGGTAAAAGTCGAACGACTAAGATGGCTGAGTCACGTAGAGCGCATGGCAACCAATGCTCTGGCCCGAAAAATCTTCGAATCCATACCCACAGCCACAGGACAGCGCAGTAAAAGAAGACCGCGCACGAGTGAAAGTGATCTCACCCAACTCAGAGCGCGAAACTGGAGACATCTAGCTAGGGATCGAAAGTTCGTTGGGTAACGCCCTAGTTCACACAGGACTGTAGCGCCACCCTAAGTAAGTAAATCTTCGAATCCAAACTCTTATTTTACCTATTTGATCAAGTTTCAAAAATACCCGTTTTCAACATTACATATTTTTATAATTTTTAATATAGTATGTCAAAAACTTGATGTTATAGAATTGTTTGGACAAAAGATTCGTTACAAAAACAAAACCATCATTGATTTTATTGAAAAAAAGCTACTTCATAAATTTAGATAGCCTCAAAAGCTTTATAAACGTTTTTTCGAATTTTAAAAAATGATATCTCAGAACTCTGACGTGAAACATTCATTTTGAAGTCGGATTTGAATTAAGGCCACCAAAACCCATTGGAAAAGTGCAATTTTAATGCCAATAAGAAAACTTTGTCAACCATTGTTATTTTTAACTTCCCATAGGAAGTTTATGTAATGGGTCCGATTTGTCAAATTGAAAATTTTGACATTTCTCGACGTTTCAAGGTCCCTAGAGTCGAAATAAAAGATTTTTAGAAAGATGCCTGTGCGTGCGTGTGTACGTACGTTCGTACGTCCGTACGTTCGCGACGTTTTTTTCGTAGTCCATAGCTCAAGAACCAGAAGAGATATCGACTTCAAATAAATTTTGTTATACAGATAATAAGGCAGAAAGATGCAGAAAGGGCTCTCAAGAAAATTGCGCTGGTGGTTTTTTTACCATAGCAGTTTAAAAAAAAGGTGAAAATTTTGGTTAAATCTAAATATCTCATGAACCAAAGACGCTAGAGACTTGAATTAAATTTTATATTATATATTGTAACGTGATACCAAACAAGTATATTTTTAGAAAAAAATCCAATTAACGGTTTTTTTTATAAATCAAAAAAACTGAAAAAAAAATTGTCACCCCGAAAATTTTATTACTAAAATATGATTTCATCTCCAAAACAATTTTGTGCAATGAAGAATAATGTTTTTGACATCTGATAAAATTTTGGAAAAAATCTAATTGACAGTTTTTTTTATAAAAACTAAAAACCTAAAAAAAACATTACTCAAATTTGGTAAAAATTGAATTTCGACAAAAATATCTTTTCAAAAACTTGAGATTAAGTCTTCAAACTTATTTTATCTTATAAGAAATATTGTTTTCAACATTGTGAAAAATGTTAAGGAAAATGGAATCGACAGTTCTTATAAGAAATATTGTTTTCAGCATTCGATAAAATTTTAAGAAAAATCGAATAGACAGTTTTTTTACAAAAAATAAAAACCTTACAAAAAAACAGTACTAAAACTTCGTAAAAATTTACTTTCGACTCAAATAATAGCTTTTCAAAAATTAAAAATATTGGCTTCAAACTTATTTTATTTCACAGAAAATATTGTTTTCGATATTCAGTAATTTTTTTTATGAAAATCCAACAGTCCATGTTTTTCATAAAAAAAATAAAATCTACAAAAAATAGTACGCAAATTTGGTAAAAATTGATACATAATAGACAAACAGGACAGACAGGATGGGAAGTTATCAGTGTGGTTCGCATCCCAGCCTCTTTTTTTTAAGCCTTATTATCGTCTTTAGTAAGATAGCGTTAACATTAATGTATTATTGATGTGCTAAATGTGATTTGCGTTGAAAAACGGGTTCAATGATATTGCTAACTCTATAAAACACCTTCTTAAAGTTATCAACTTGAATGCTTGATTTGGGCCATTTCTTAACGAACTATATTTTGTATACTGAAACAATTTTTGTGATACATTTTTAAAGTATATTAATTATGTAGTCTCATAGAATCTCAAAATTCTGCTGACAGATTATCTTGATGAATTTGAAACAAAAGTTTTTGATTGATTTTTAGTGATTCTTGGTATGTTTGAATAAAGATGGTAATTGGTAACTTATTTCTAATTGTTGAAAGCTCAGAAACAAGAAAATTGGTACAATTTTTCAGCGGGTTTCTAATAGGTCCCAACAAAATCTGAGTTCCTTAAGTGAATATATCCAATTTTATTAATAAAAAAGAGGCTGGCATGCGACCCACACTCATAACTTCCCATCCCGTCTGTCGATTTGTCTTGCTTAAAAGTTTGTAGGTTTTCGTGTTTTGTTTCTTAAAATTAAAAAAATTTCAACAATATTTTTCATATAATGAAATAGTTTGATTTCAAAATCTATTTTTGTTAACGAGATTTTTAGTCGAAAACCAATTTTTACCAATTTTAGTAGCATTTCTTCAAACATTTTATTTCTAAAATAAACAAATACAAATTGGATGAATGAAACGAATTTGAAGTCAATACCTTCTATTTTTCACGAGATATCGAGAACCGAAATCATTTCATACCAAATTTGCGTACTGTTTTTTGTAAATTTTATTTTTTTTATTAAAAAACTGCTGTTGGATTTATAATTAAAAAAAAAAAAGATATTTGAGTCGAAAATCAATTTTTACGAACTTTTAGTACCTAATGCTTTTTTAAGGTATTTATTTTTTGTTTCAAAAACTTTCACTTAGATTTTTCTCAAAATTTTATCGACTATTCAAAACAACATTTCTTATAAGATAAAATTAGTTTGAAGCTAATATTTTTAATTTTAAAAAAGAGTAGAAAATTTATTTTTACCAACTTTTATTAATTTTGTTTGGTTTTTTTTTGTAAGAAAATTGTCAATTCGATTTTTTCAAAATTTTAGTTGATGTTGAAAATAATATTTCTCATATTATATATAAATAAAGGATATTTGAGTCAAAAATCAATTTTCACCAACTTTTGTTAATTTTTTTTTTGGTTTTTAATTTTTTGTAAAAAAAACTGTCACTTCAATTTTTCTCAATTTTTTTCTGACGATTTTTTAATATTGCTTTAGATAGTTCTGGTGGCTGAAGAAGAACTTCTCAGAAGATGCTAACCACCGATTTTGTGGCTGAGATGACATAAGGCTCTTTTCACACTACACGGTTTTGACCGTACGGCAAAAAACCGGACGGCGACATTTTGTTAGAGGCGCGAAGAAGAGCATATACGCTTTCATATTATACGGTCCCGGCAAAATGCCGGCGCCGCGCCGCCGTGTAGCAACCGTCTACTGCCACTACAGTATACGGCAGCCGGACGGCGCGATAAGCTTAGTGGCGTACGTGACGAAATGCATGTTTTCACATCATACGATTTTATTCGTGTGGCAGAGTTCGATCAGCCACTTCAAGATACGATTACTTGTGATTAACTATTTACTAAACCTGTGAAAAAGTATACTAAGCACAGGATCCCATCTCTGACAGCATTACTCGCACACAGGAATGGTTGAGAGTTGTAAGTCACTAGGCCCTGGTTCTTCATGTACTATTGCGCCACCTAATTTATTTTTATTTTATTTATAAGCACAAGAACCCTGCATATATCGTGTTTTACCGTACGGTTAAAATCGTATAATGTGTAATTAGCCATTGATCCGGTTTATGCCGTCCGGTTTTTTGCCGTACGGTCAAAACCGTGTAGTGTGAAACGAGCCTAAGTCCTTGAACGACGATGGTGCTAGTAGCAACTGACATATGGAATGAAAAGTTGGATAGAACTACTCTACATTTTTGTTTATAACGTTGCACAAATCTCCGTTTACTGGGCAGTAAAATATAACGGACTGGCCTTACGTCCACCATTTTTACCATTTTGATATCCTTTTCAACTCCGTTAAACATTTTCGAAAAAGTTTGGTACCTGATGTCGTTTCTGTTTTCGTCCTTAGATTTCCTATTTAATTTTAAAAAATTAAACAAACACGGAAAATCGTTTATTCAATGATTGCAATTAAGATTAAAGTTAATTAAATGAACATTTAAATTACAACTTAGAATATGTATGACCAGTCGATATCTGTAAAGTTTACAGGGTTTCAAATGTTATATTTATTAATTAGACTAAGAATACAATCACCTTCTGTCATTATAGTCTTGATAATTTGAAGTACTCGGCTTCAATTATCTGCTTATTATCGTACAGAAAAGTAAGTACTGACATAGGTACGAGTAATTTTTGATAGGAAATTAAGTTACCTTTCTATTTTGTCATGGAAGTTTGTGTAAAGGACTTATAGCTTAAAAGTTACAAAAATTCTAATTTAACTTAATGATTTTGTACGAGTACTTTTAAATGCTTTTCGAAAATGGAAATCGAAACAAAAATTCGACTCTCCACCCTAATGTCCATAAGTCTAACATGTATGCAACACGACGACCTTTACCTGTATTGCCCATCCAAAGGATATCTAATCAGAAATTCTAAGAAGGTAAGAATAATCTTATAAAAGGAAGGAGTTCGAAGGAGTATTATACATTACACAACAAGCAACACAAAAAAATTCAAATCAAAATTGTTATCCCACGCTCCTTGCTGTCCTGATGTCCGTAAACAACAAAAAAGAAAACTTCTAATTTCATTTAAAATAATATATTTTAGATGAGAGATGATGGCGGGCGGCGGTAGTGGGAGTGAGATAATCTTTAAACTTCCAGATTTGACAAAGATAATATATTCCCAATTCCTTCTTCTTTCACTTTAGATTCAAGTCTCAGTGTTTGTTGGTAGGTCTACGAGTATGTTTGTCATCAGAGGAAAAATATTATATACCTTTAATCATATCCTTAATAATAATAATACTCGTAAGTCCTTTCTTCCCTCATTATTTTAGTGAGTTTTTTTGGTTATAGAATAGAATGTTGTCAAAGGCACAGGTTAAACTGCAAAGATAAGACATCAACCATTGAACTTTTGTTCTCGGTAAAGCTTCCACTTCTTCTTCTTCTTTCTTCTTCTTCTTATTTTTCCTTTCTTTTTCTTTATTTTTTAAGTTTTACAACCCCTTAAAGAAAATTCATCAGGATGCTGAAATATATGTAAATATGTTCCTTGAGCATATTTCAAAGGAGTTATTAAATTGCTGGCAAAACCAGTGTTCAAATTTTCTTTGTAAATTTAATGCAAGTCAAAAAAACAAACGAAGTTTACTAAAGCAGCTATCATGGAGTTTGATCTTCTATACTTCTTGCTTTTTGAATAATCATATTGTTTTTTGTTTTTTGTTGTTCGAAGGGCTCCTAGCATCGAAGGAGTCATGAAGAACAAAAGTTTGTGTCAAGAATTACAAGAATTCACACCAAACAACAATGCATCCGGAATGTTTTTATGAAGTCGAAGTTGGTGTTCTCAATTTCAATGACTTAAGGAAGTTTCCAGTTTTCAATTCGTCTATAAATAGACTGTCTGGTGCCTATGTCTAGTCTAGTCTATTATTATATTTGTCAGAAGGGAGTTTTATTGGATATTATTATCGAGTAAAGAAATTTTTTTTTTATTTGAAAAGGTATAAGTCATCTTCATTGTTGTACATTCCTTGAGGAATTTTTATTCCTAAGTGGAGTTATTTTTAGCGTTGTGTTTTAATCTTTCTTTGTAAAATAGATGTGCGTAAAAGGTATTGATGTTTGTATTGATCCATAGTAACTTTGTCATTTGAGTAAGAGGAGACCAGATTTTGGCCTCATTAATAATCCAAGTTGTAGTACCCGTGGCGTGATGGTTAGTGCGTAGGACTGTCATGCCAGAGGTCTTGGGTTCGATCCCTGCCTGTGCCATCTAAAGTCTTTTTCATGGGTACTGCCTCCTACGTGGAATGTACAAAATCTCCAAAAGTAATTATTGTCATGAAAAGTGCTTTCTCAAATAAACCGTTCGGATTCGGCTTAAAACTGTAGGTCCCCTCCATTCCTGACAACATTAGTTAGTAGTTAGTAGAAATGGTGGCCACGAGCAGTCTAGCTCGGTGACACAATTAGCGCTGCGTTGCGCCGTTTTGATACCATAAAATACTCGCTTGACCTGTAAAGATAAAAGGGGGATTATAAAGAGAAAAGTACGCCTCAAATCCACTTTGTTGCGTTTAGAAAGGAGATCAAATCTTTGATATCCAGTTCTGAGAGCTCATTGAGGTCGTTGAAAAAGGACTTTCCCAATGTTTTGGCTCTCGTTTTGGCTAAGGCGGGACACTTGCATAGGAAGTGAAGAACAGTTTCTTTTTCTCGCTGGTCCTCACAACTACGACAGAAAGTATTGTGGGGGATGCAAAGCTTAGATGCGTGTTCTCCAACAGGCCAGTGTCCGGTGCATGTAGCAACGACCCTGGCTATGTCTTGCCTGGGTCTGCAAATGAGATTATTAGTACGGGATTTGTTGTAGGTGGGCCATATCCTTCTAGATATGATACAGTTGGTTAGGCTGTTCCACCTGTGGTTTGATTCAGCGAGAAAAATAGAGAAGATCTTGCCCTTCATAGCACCAAGAGGAATGTTGACTCTTTCCGCGAGTGAGCTATGAAGGGCTGATCCTTGCCTAGCCAGCTCGTCAGCTCGTTCATTGCCCTCAAAGCCTCTATGACCCGGAATCCAGATGAGAGTGACCCTGAGTCCAATGTTCATGCTCGCTAGCTCACTTCGGCATTGATGAACCAGTTTGGAGGATGTAGTGGACGAGCCAATCGCTTGAATAGCCGCCTGACTGTCCGAAAAAATAGCTGTATTGCGGTTTTGATTTGGATCTAGTTTTAGTAACTTGCATGCTTCCTTGATCGCGAGTAGTTCAGCCTGAAAAACACTAGCAAAGTCAGGAAGTCGCAAAGACCTGGAGACATTTAAAGACTCGGAAAAAATTCCTGCACCGACCCCACACTCCATCTTCGAGCCGTCAGTGAAGATAGTTGTGTCGAAGCCTCTCGTCACTAAGTCATCATCCCATTCATTTCGAGATGGGATGATAATTTTAAAATCCGCACTGAGGTCCACAGTAGGGGTGCAGTAGTCAGTTTCTGTCGAAAAGATGTCCGCTGGGATGAGATTAGTAATGTTACTATGACCAAAGGGCCTAGAATACCAACTATTCGATTCCCTAAGTCTCAACGCGCTGCAAGATACTAAGTATTTGATATGCAGGTCTGTTGGTAAGAGGTAGAGAAAAACGTTTAGGGCGTCCGACGGACATCAGCCTGAACCTTTTTTAATTTAGTTATATTGTAGGCTTTGCTAAGCGCGGGCCACCAAACAATCGAACCATAGGACAAGATTGGACGTACAACGGCTGTATACGTCCACAAAATCATCTTCGATTGCAAACCCCAATTTTTGCCAAAGGTTTTATTGCAGGCATAGAAAGCTATGCTGGCTTTCTTGACCCTTTCTTCGATATTAAGTTTCCAGTTTAACTTTGGGTCAAGTATTACTCCCAAATATCTAGCGCTGGAAGACAAGGAAAGAGTTTCACCGTTGAGGCGGGGAAGGGTGAAGGGTGGTACTTTTGTTTTCGTAGTGAAGAGCATCAGTTCAATTTTGCTTTTATTGACACCCAGGCCACAGCTTGTAGCCCAGTTGCTTACTTTTAGCAATGCCATCTCCGTAATCTCACTAATCACGGAAGTGTACTTTCCTGATACCAGTATCACCAAATCATCTGCGTAAGCAACGGCCTTCACACCACAACTTTCCAGTTTAAAAAGAATTTTGTTCATGACCAGAAGCTAAAGAAGAGGGGACAGAACACCCCCCTGAGGTGTTCCCCTGTTTACGCACCTGGTCAAGTAAGTGTTACCTAAGGTAGCTTGAATTTTTCTATCACTGAGCATGGAAACAATCCAATTTCTAATGTAGTCCTCTACACCCTGATCAACCAGTGATTCTTGAATAGATTCTGTTAAGACGTTATTGAAAGCTCCTTCTATGTCTAAGAAGGTAGCGAGAGTAAATTCTTTGTAGTGTATGGTTTTTTCAACTGTACGCACTACCTCATGTAAGGCTGTCTCCGTAGACTTGCCCTTAAGATAAGCGTGTTGAGAACTTTCAAGAGGGCATACATCTAAAATGCCTCTGATATGGTAGTCAAGAATGCGCTCCATTGTCTTAAGCACGAAGGAAGTAAGGCTTATTGGTCTAAAATCCTTCGCGGATTCATGTCCTCGCCTGCCGACCTTCGGGATAAAAACTACTCTAACATGTCTCCAAGACTCGGGAACATG
Organism: Eupeodes luniger; assembly: GCA_951509635.1. NCBI lineage: Eukaryota > Metazoa > Arthropoda > Insecta > Diptera > Syrphidae > Eupeodes > Eupeodes luniger. The sequence continues at coordinate 257,374,717 of OX608073.1, forward strand.
ATTTAGGCAGAGACATCCTTTAAAGATCATCTCCAGCCAAGGAATCGCCAAAAATTGCGTTTTCTGAAGCATGATCGGCATTATGCCGTCCAGGCCTGGAGACTTGTACGGGGAAAATGTGTTTATTGCCCAAGCAATATTTTCCTTATTTATCAAGGTATCGATGTGTTCTATATCCGCCGTCGACACGCCATTTGAATTAAGAGTTTGAGGGTTGTTATTCTCACAACCCGGAAAATGCGCAGCCAACAGCAGTTCTAGGGACAGCAGTTCCTGACAACATTACTCGCACACAGGAATGGTTGAGAGTTGTAAGTCACTAGGCCCTAGTTCTCAACGGACTGTTGCGCCACGTTATTAACTTCCCATAGGAAGTTATTGTATAATGGATCCGATTTGTCAAATTGAAAATTTTGACATTTCTCGACGTTTCAAGGTCCCTAGAGTCGAAATAAAAGATTTTTAGAAAGATGTCTGTGCGCGCGTGTGTACGTACGTCCGTATGTCCGTACGTTCGCGACGTTTTTTTCGTCGTCCATAGCTCAAGAACCAGAAGAGATATCGACTTCAAATAAATTTTGTTATACAGATAATAAGGCAGAAAGATGCAGATGCAGGCTCTCAAGAAAATTGCGATTGTGGTTTTTTTACCATAGCACTTTAAAAAAAAGGTGAAAATTTTGGTTAACCCTAAATATCTCATGAACCAATGAAGCTAGAGACTTGAATTAAATTTAATATTATATGTTGTAACGTGATACAAAACAATTATATTTTTAGAAAAATATATAATTAACGGTTTTTTTATAAATCAAAAAAACTGAAAAAAAAAATCTGCCACTTCGAAAATTTTACGACTAAAATATGATTTCATCTCCAAAATAATTATTTGCAACGAAGAATAATGTTTTTGACATCTGATAAAATTTTGAGAAAAATCAAACGGACAGTTTTTTTTACTAAAAATAAAAACCTAAAAAAAATTAATAAAAGATGGTAAAAATTGATTTTCGACTCAAATATCTTTTCAAAACTTTGAGATATTGGCTTTAAACTACTTTAATCTTTCAAAAAATATTGTTGTCAACATTCAGTAAAATTTTGAAAAAAATCTTATTGACAGTTTTTTTTACAAAAAATTAAAAACCGAAAAAAAATTTAACAAAAGTTGGTAAAAATTGATTTTCGACTAAAATATCTTTTCGAAAATTTTGGGTTATGACTTCTAACTAACTTTATCTTATAAGAAATAGTGTTTTCAACATTCGATAAAATTTTGAGAAAAATCGAATAGACAGTTTTTTTTACAAAAAATAAAAACCTAAAAAAAAAATATTAAAACTTCGTAAAAATGTACTTTCGACTCAAGTAGATTTTCAAAAATTCCAAATATTGGCTTCAAACTTATAGTTTATTTCACAGAAAATATTGTTTTCGATATTCAGTAGTTTTTTTTATAAAAATCCAACAGTCGGTTTTTTCATAAAAAATAAAATCTACAAAAAATAGTACTCAAATTTGGTAAAAATTGATACATAAAGACAAACTTTTAAGCAAGACAAATCGACAGACGGGATTTGAAGTTATCAGTGTGGGTCGCATCCCAGCCTCTTTTTTTATTTCCGATAGCTCTTAATAAACCACTTTTACCATACAAAAATACTTTGCGAGAAAGAAGGAAACAATGCTCTGTACCAAAATTTCAATACTTCTCTGTCCAGGCTGTTTTGTTCAAGGCATTATTATTATTGGAAAAAAGTAAAATACTCAGAACATAACTGTGAAATTGGTATCAGTCGATTAGAATAACCTATTTCACTGTTTAAGCATTAATTAGAGTGTTAAGGTATAGAACCTTAACCAAACTTTTGTTTGTATCTATTAAATACACAACTCACTTGCTTGCTTAATAGCAATAAATATAATATCTTGCGGCAATATATAGTTATATGCAGTAAAAGAAGCAAAGCCAAGTCAATAAAAGTCCAAATTGAGCGTGCCTACTGTAGTTAAAGCACATTAACCCGACACAAAAATGAAAAATCTCAGCACATAAAACTATTAAAATAACTAAACTTACCTTAAAAAAAAAAGAAAACGCGCAAACCAACCACTACTTTGGCCATCATAACTCTTGAATCTTACGTTTAGCGTCGTAGTCATAGTCGGCGTCATTGCTATCGTCGTCGTCGTCGTAGCCATCGTCTTCGTCGCCATCGTTTTCGACGTGGTTGTTATCGTTTTCTTCATATATTTATTCACACACCTACTGCAGGACCATACCTACTGCTGAAGGACTTCTAACTAACGACAGTCTATCAAAAGCGTGCACAATGCCCACTCATAATACACGCCATCATAGGCACTGTGCGACTAAAAATATACGACAACTGTAACACTGTATACATATCAGGTATACCCATAGGTAGGTATAGGTAAGCACCTTGTACCTACTAAGAACTCATATAATCCTTGGTAAGGGCTTTTTAAACCAACCAAGCAACCAACCAACCACCTATACCAGCCCACCCGCCCCAAGTCGCCAACTTCAATACTTGCCTCTGATGTAATAAATTTGTGTCTTTTCCTTCTTTGTGCTGCCAAGAGTTAGGTATACAGCATAGTACCTATATCCTTGGAAAACAAACTGCAAAACGAAATGCAACTTAAACAGTAGGTACCGTTCGTCGTTGTTGTTTCTAATAATCCTCTCCAAGCCCCCCTTATTTCTTCCTCCTTTTATGTGAACACCATCATCAGCCCTCAGTAACTACTTGGCCTTTAAGTTGTCCGCACTGTCACCAAGTTATCAAGTATAAGGGAAGTTTTTAGGTATGCAATTGCAACATAGCATAAAGTATAGAACGAGTCCTTATTCCCCTCATCCATTTCCAAACACCACCTCCACGTCCACAGCACCTACCGTAGAGGAACACCCTTCTCTTGGCTTGATGACGCCTCTGTGTTCTTTCGAATTGTTTTTGCCCTAGTTCGCTTCTTTGAGTCGAAGAAAAAAATAAGAAAGCAGATAATTAAATTTAATTAATCCTGTCACCCATAAGATTAGTTTTTTTGCCTATCACTAGCCTTTATGGGTATAAAATCGAGAACCGACAACGAAGACGACAACGACTTGGAACGAAGAAAACGAAAATCCAAGTCTATAAGACGACGACAACGCTGCAGCCAAGGCCTTTAGCAATTCGCTGTGGAATTATTTAATTTGTATCTCTGTCGAGGGCCTTACTTTTTCCGACTATCCTTTCCGCCAAACATTATGCTCTGTTGCCTTCTGCTGGAATATATGAAGCTTAAGAAGGATAACATCCATTCAATTTTTGTTTGTGCAATGTGCATTCACATGCACAATTCGGGACTTCTTGGCTTTCTGTATATCTACATAATGCACCATGCAAAGAGTTGTGCTATAAGGAGTAAGCATTGCAAAAAATAACGATTACCACCTCCTCGTAGTTTCCTTCCTCGTCCTCATCGAGGATCGCAGGAGGACGGGCTCTAAATTCGTTTGGCGACAAAGAATAAAAAAACAAAAGAAACAGCAATTTTCACTTACTACACATACTTACGATTTGGCGGCACATTATATCCTGGCTGCTTCCATATCCTATCCAGCGAAAAAGAAGGACATTAGTTACTATCGAACGCAGAGTTTGTTGTGGGCGGAAGTAGTACAGTTTGGGAAAATGGGGTTTCCTATGCACGCGAAGGTGCACACCGATTCTATATATGTACCTACCTACCAGAAGCACGCTGAGTTTTCGAATGTGTTTGGTGTTTGCTTTTGTAGCAGTTGCAGCAGTTGCAGAAGCTCCTTTAGTCAAATGGCGCCTTTCGACCCCATAATTCCTTGAATTCCTTTCTTTCATTCTTTGCACTGCTGCTGCTGAGGAGAACAAAAAAGGACGATTTTCTTTTCGTGTGTGTGTTTGACTCCTTATACTAGGTAGATGTATCCACTTGTATATATTGGTGTTTATACCTATAATGCTCCCTACAATTAAAGTGCGGTGCTGTTCTATTATTCCCGTTCACTTGCTGTTGTTCCACAAAACATATTCTCTCGTTGTCCTGATTCAACATTTTGTAGGTAGTTGGTATCGGAATATAAAGGATTTGGGGTGAAAAACTTTCGTTAAACTCCTTATGCCAGTTGAATGGTGTTTAAAGTGAACATATGGAGCGTAAAGTGAAGAAAAACTTATACATACAGAAATCCATATACATTATACATACGTGCACCAATATGCATTTGAAGTTTCTTTTATTGATTTTTAAGAATGAGAAACATTTTTGTTTGAAATTCTACTTGAAAACCTTTGAAGTGAAGAAGTACAATTTTTGTTTTGTGACAAAAACAATTTATATTAAAATAAAATTTAGAATAGGTTAGTGAATCAAATTGTTCGGATATTCAAATTCAGATATAAGCGAACGATCTATAGATAGATCCAACATTAGTTTGAACTAGTTGGAAGCAAATGATCATGATTGATAGATTCTATTGGATAGTCCGGATATAAAATGTTGAACCAAAATCTTAACAAATATTTTTTACATCCGAATTATCATGAAAGAATTGTTAGTTTTGGGAATAAAATTATTAATATCTTGGTATTTAAATTAATACCAGGACTACAACTGGATAAAATTTAAAGCACTATCCAAATGAAAAAGTTTTCCTCAATGTTTCGCTATTAATCCGGATCACTGATGGAGAAAAATGTATAAAAAGTTTTCCTCAATGTTTCCCTATTAATCCGGATCACTGATGAAGAAAAATCTTCTAAAAATGTATAAAAAGTTTTCCTCAATGTTTCGCTATTATTCCGGATCACTGATGGAGAAAAGTCTTCTAAAAATGTATAAAAAGTTTTCCTCAATGTTTCGCTATTAATCCGGATCACTGATGGAGAAAAATCTTCTAAGAATGTATACAAAGTTTTCCTCAATGTTTCGCTATTAATCCGGATCAATGATGGAGGAAAATCTCCTAAAAATGTATACAAAGTTTTCCTCGATGTTTCGCTATTAATCCGGATCACTGATGGAGAAAAATCTCCTAAAAATGTATAAAAAGTTTTCCTCAATGTTTCGCTATTAATCCGGATCACTGATGGAGAAAAATCTTCTAAAAATGTATAATAAATTAGTTCAATAATCTACTGAGAGAACTGTGCGGATAATTTGAAGGTGTACAGATTTCAAAACGATACAATTCAGGTCCAACATTAAACACCCGATATAAAGACCATTCATTTAGTTCGGATATGGAGATACCTCGATAATTGTATGACATATCCAAATTCACGTTCATATTTTTTTTCGAATCGTTCAGAGGCTAATTATTTGAACTGGATCTAAAATTAAAAATGATTTAGTTCCCATCCGAGTTTATGTGCAGAGTGTCACAAATCTTGATTTAATCAGTCAATTTCCAAATAGATTGGTTATCGATTCATCTGGATTTTCGAATATCTATAGATGTGTCAAATATCACTAAAATTTATTGATGAACCTGAATACAGATTAAGTATCTGGATTTAAATATCCAATCAAATAAATTAATAACTAAGCTTAGAAGCTTGTGAGATGAATAAATTAAAAAGATACATAACAAGCTATATAAGATAATTCAGGTCCTAAAAGCCGTAGCATAAAAATTCCAAGAGTAAAAACAATATCATAACATTCAAACTATTTGGATAATCAGATGCATACAAGTAAACCCAACTATTTGGATAATGTCAGATAACCAGATAGTTGTATTTTCATTGGAGAAAGGTATGATCTGACGACTCAAGATCCATTTTATTTGGTTTTACGATATCCGGATAATAAAATCTCTATCCAGATTTTTCTGAATACAGATTAACCGATAAATGATAATGGAAAATGCTAAATTTATTCACGCTCAATCTAATCTATTCAATCTTAGCGTAGCCTCTGAAGGCTGTCTGGAAAAAAAGTTAAAAACCATGGATTAAGCAAGCAACAGGTAAAAAAAGAATCTGCTGATTACGAAGCTGTAAAATTTTGTACGGAAGAATTATCTGAATTCATTCAAACAGAGATCTTAAGCAATGAGCAAACTTATAATGCCGATGAAGCCAGTATATTTTGGAAATGTTTGCCCACAAACACTTTGTCATGCAGCGACGAGCGTTCCGTTGAAGGGTATAAGGAATCGAAGGAACGGCTCACTGTACTAGTTTGTTCTAATGCTTTAGGAGCTCATATATTGTTCCTCGACTGGTTTAATAAAAACTTTGTCTCAGAAGTAAAAGAACACATGGAAAAAAGCAGTCTTGTCAGGTAATATTTGGTTAGATTGGCTGTCCATAATATGTAGAGTAGAACACAGGCCTGTTTAATGGCCTATTGCGATACCACATAAATCTTGAGAAATCTTAAGAGGAGATGAATAATTGTTTTTCCCTCTTCCTCATCCATACAGCTTTTACAACAGTCATTTGAGAATACGCCTAGACATTTGAAGGTGAGGTGAAGAACTGTTTTTTCGTCTTCCTCATCGATACAGCTTTTGTAAAAATTCATTTGAGAATACGCCTAGCCACGTGGCGTGCTTTCTTATTAGACAGTTCTCGGTTATGACACCGATTGTCGATATGCGATCTGTTTACGGGTAGCAAGCACCTTGAACACTTCAAATCTATTGTAGGCTAGATGTTCTAGCGATTGGTATGCCAACATTAGGCAAAGGTGGTCGAATGGGTTGTATTGTTCTATTTCTGGCTAGTTCATCAGCCTTACAATGTCTCTAAGACCCGGGGGCGGCGATTACTGCCTGACTATCTGAGAAAAAAGTGATAAGCCAGGACAAGACTTCTTTTATCACCAAAAATTCCGCCTGGAACACGCTACAATGATTAGGAAGGTGGAATGAGAGACTTAAATTCAGTCGTTTAGAGTACACACCTCCACCAGTCCCTTCATTTGTTTTTGATCCAACTGTTGAAAAGTGGACTGACTCGTCTTCCAGGAATGCTCTATCTTCCCAGAAAGATCTATAAGGTATAGAAATCTGAAAGTTTTTGTCGAACTGCAGTTGGGGAATGGTGTAGTCTGAGTGATTTGCAATTGATTCTAAGTACTTAAGAATTACGGAGTGGCCGATTATGTTGTTAACTCACTGCGACGAAGCTTTGAGGCGAATAGCAGAGCTTGCAGCCATTTGTTTGCTAAGTATATCAAAAGGTGTTAGGTAGAGTAGGGTATCCAGATCCGCTTATGTTGAATCGTACGATTCGTTTTTAAGCTTACGCTTACATTTTATATTACGCCTGCAAATTAGGGTATCTGTATATTTGTACCGCAATTAAGGAACGCGGCAAACTCTTAAGTTCGAGATTAGAGACCACCAGATCCACCTATATGTACATATGCAAGCTGAACGTTGGACTTTATTAAATTTGTCGCGGTTTATAGCTTTTTCTAAAGCAGTCCACCATAATGCCACACCGTTCATTAAAATCGGCATGTATAACCAATGCGTGATTCGGGGTTGTAAGACCCATTTTTAACCAATAGCTTTTTTGCAAGAAAAGAGAGCTACAGTAGCTTTTTTGCCTCTTTCTTGTATAGGGTGATTTTTTTGAGGTTAGGATTTTCATGCATTAGTATTTGACAGATCACGCGGGATTTCAGACATGGTGTCAAAGAGAAAGATGCTCAGTATGCTTTGACATTTCATCATGAATAGACTTACTAACGAGCAACGCTTGCAAATCATTGAATTTTATTACCAAAATCAGTGTTCGGTTCGAAATGTGTTTATCGACAAATTTTGTTCAGCGATGAGGTTCATTTCTGGTTGAATGGCTACGTAAATAAGCAAAATTGCCGCATTTGGAGTAAAGAGCAACCAGAAGCCGTTCAAGAACTGCCCATGCATCCCGAAAAATGCACTGTTTGGTGTGGTTTGTACGCTGGTGGAATCATTGGACCGTATTTTTTCAAAGATGCTGTTGGACGCAACGTTACGGTGAATGGCGATCGCTATCGTTCAATGCTAACAAACTTGTTGTTGCCAAAAATGGAAGAACTGAACTTGGTTGACATGTGGTTTCAACAAGATGGCGCTACATGCCACACAGCTAACGATTCTATGGCCATTTTGAGGGAAAACTTCGGAGAACAATTCATCTCAAGGAATGGACCGGTAAGTTGGCCACCAAGATCATGCGATTTGACGCCTTTAGACTATTTTTTGTGGGGCTACGTCAAGTCTAAAGTCTACACAAATAAGCCAGCAACTATTCCAGCTTTGGAAGACAACATTTCCGAAGAAATTCGGGCTATTCCGGCCGAAATGCTCGAAAAAGTTACCCAAAATTGGACTTTCCGAATGGACCACCTAAGACGCAGCCGCGGTCAACATTTAAATGAAATTATCTTCAAAAATTAAATGTCATGGACCAATCTAACGTTTCAAATAAAGAATCGATGAGATTTTGCAAATTGTATGCGTTTTTTTTTTAAAAAAAGTTCTCAAGCTCTTAAAAAATCACCCGTTATATTGCGTTTCCAATTTAGATTTTTGTCCAAAATAAGACCCAGGTACAGTACATAGCCTCGCCTGAGAACTTTTATTAAAAATAAATAAATAAATTGGGTGGCGCAACAGTCCGTTGAGAACTAGGGCCTAGTACTTACAACTCTCAACCATTCCTGTGTGCGAGTACTGTCAGAGATGGAGGGGACCTACAGTTTTAAGCCGAATTCGAATGTCTAATTTGAGAAAGCACTTTTCATGACAAGAATTACTCTTGGAGAATTTGTCAATTCCTCGCAAGAGGCAGTACCTGTGAAAAAAACTTTAGATGGCATAGGCAGGGATCGAACCCACGATCTCTAGCATGATAGTCCAACGCACTAACCATCATACCACGGGTACTACAAACTTTATTGGGTACCATTAACATGGAGAGAGTTCATATTTGGAATTTTGTATTTCCTGGAAAATACTCGTAAGACTACATCGGCCCAAAGTCTTACTTTGTCTATAAGGAATTTTGTAAGAGTTCTTTTAGGGTGTTAAGATGATTTCCTGAGACCGCTATAGCAACGTCTTCCGTATAGACAAACACTCTTAAACCCTCCTCAGCATTCTGAACAGTTAGGATTTCATTCAGCACTAGGTTGCAAAAGAGAGGAGAAGAACTTTGCAGCGTCCATCTTCTAACGAATCTTCTAACAGAAGAGTTGCCTAGTTTTGAGTAAATTATTCTGCCAGTCAGCATTTAATGAATTGACTCCCCAAGCAAACTCCCTACGTTCAAAGATGTTAGTGCAGATGTAATTGCAAATGTGTCCACGTTCTTTAAAACGCTTTCGATGTCAAGGAAATCAACCATAGTGAACTCTCTATGATGGGGAGAGTATTCGATGGTGCGTATTAATGTGTGTAACGCCGTGCCATTGTCACCGTTTTCTAGGCATGTTGAGATATAGACGGAAGTCTTGTATCAATACTTACCTTTAAATGTATATCAATCAATCTTTCTTAGGTCTTAAGAAGACATGACGATAGACTTATAGGTCGTAGATCTTTAGGTTTGACTTGCGAGCATTTATACTTGCTTTGGGTATATAAACAACTTTGACATCTGTCCATGCCGAGGGAATATAAACAAGATATAGACAGTTGTTAAAAAATGCCTCATGTTGAGTCCAGATTAAGACAGTTTCAAAAACTGTAAGATCTGAAACAACAGACAAAAATTCTTGGAAAATTCATAAATAATCAATATAAAAAAAATACTCAGACTCCCAAGGATAAAACCTTATGACTGTGTTTGCAAAAAATTCCATCAGCAGCGAAATATTGAGTAATTAAAAAACAATTATTCTCTGCAACACAAATGACCTTTGCAACCTTTGAAGTTTATGAATAAATTCCTTCTCATCCTAGAATCACATTAAAATCGCAGCTTATACTCGTATAATAATTAACTTTACATAAATTCAAATTTCTTATCCTTTATTTGATCATTCTACAATCGTAGAAGTGCTGTTTCTTGGTTTCTTTTACGGAAGTGGTAACCACATTAACATTTATGTCATAATGCATTTTCATTGAGTACTCGTACCTATGACTACCTACGCAATTGTTGTTGTTGTGGTGGTAATTGTAATTGTTAGTGTTGTGTTTTGTCACCTCTCTTGCTATTTCAAAAGGATTAATCCTTGTCGCGGAAATACAGGAAGCACCGGGAGAAGGGTGCGCACCGCAAAGAATCCGTCTCAACAAGCAAGTCAAATTGCACCCCTTTGCATATAGGGGTATTGTTACCGTTACCGTTACAGTCATCCTCGTCGTCATCATAATAATAAACCATAAGCCTACCGCATATAAATTAAGTATAAATCCTTCAATAAAGTCACACACAAAAAGGAAATGTCCTCGTGTCGTTGTCGTCATTGTTGTCATCGGGATTCTTCATGGCAGTCGAGTCGACTCTCCCCCCAGAACTACCAACCCTCAGCATTTGTATAGCCAATATGACAGTGAGGTATGAGGTATGGTGGTCGTATGAGTATAGTTTGTGTGAAGTGAGAGGACCAATGAACACATCCCCAGCAAACCAAAGAACCAGACCAGAAACGAATGTTTAAAAAAAAACAAAAAAAAAACTGTTTTTGAATTCAAAAAGTGCCTTGTATTATATTCTACATAGGTATTCCAGCTTTATTCCTGGAAGGCTGTGTGTTCACAATAAAAATGCATTAATTCAATCGCTTTATAATTAAATTCAAATCGAATTCATGTGATTTTTATTTTCACTGCATGCATATTATTTTTTTTTGTTTCGTTTTGCTTTTATTCTTAATTCCGAGTGCGAATACGTGACACGTCGTTCTTAAATTTTTAGCTTTTTACGAATGGCATCGTAAAATACAATCGAAATCAAGTATTTCATATTCCTTTTTTTTTTGGACACTTGACACTTTTTTCTTTCAAATAGAAGCTATTGAAAGCCACAGCAAGTTAAAGCCTTTGTAAAATCTTACTTTTAACTTAAGAGTGTTTTGCGAATTGACATTTAGTCAAAAAATGTTTGTCGATTTTTTAAAACATAGGTTTCATTCTGAACTGTCCGTTTTTTGGGCAGCTGTCACTTTTTAAGCTGTTATTATAAAGGGTGGGTAAATTTTGAAGGCCGATGTTGAATGTAAACCCACCCAAACGTCAATTTTATTTTCTTTATTTCATTTGACATTTATCAATCGAGCAATGCGTTAAGGTTCATCAGGTAGTTACTGTGAATGGTGTTCGCTATTGTGAGATGATAAGGAACTTTTTATGGCCCAAATTGGAAGATATGGATGTGGACAATTTATGGTTTCAACAGGACGGTGCCATTTGCCATACAGCTAACGAAAGAATGGCTCTTTAGCGCTTATTATCTAACATGGTGGCGATGACGTTTGGCTACCAAGAAAGATCATGTGATTTGACAAAGTTGGACTTCTTTCTTTAAGGTTATTTGAAGAAAAGGTGTACGTCGATAAGCCACATAAGAGAGTAGTTAGCATCAGTAACAGATGGAACAATAACCATCAATATTTAGAAAGAAAGGTACAAAGTATTTTCAAAAATGTTTGGGCGTATTTAGTTAAAGCGGAATGTATAATTTGTAAGAGTACCTAGTTTTAAATTTGCTTTGATTCAATAATACTTTTTATTTTTGTTTATATATAAGCTGAGTTTGTCATATATAATTTTAATTTTAAGATTCATTCGAAAACTGAGAGATAAAATAAAAACAGCTTATATTTCTTAATTTATTTATTGTAAGATTGATCTTTAATTCTGAAAAGGTCATAACAACTTCAGAAGTGGGATAATTCCGAAAATTGTTGATTAATATTTACCTATATTATAAAGAATTCTGATAATGAACAAATCTGAAGTCCAAGATTGGCTCAAGGAGCAAAACGTTGAGCTACATTGACGCAATTGCTGAAGCTGTAAAATGAAAAATTCAGGGTGTTAAATCAAAGGGATAACAATTCCGTCGAAAATAAAAATTCAGATAATTCCGGAAATAATGAAGAAGATGTATTTGATCGTTCAATCCATCAGCGAGAACTTCAAAACAGTGATAAAGTTTAAAAAAAATAATCCCATAAATCGGTTTGTATCTTTAGGAGAAGAAGAAGCTGATATTGATGCACAGCTTAGAGTTTTTTAAAAACGCTGTCGGTTGAAAAAATTGCAACAAGAACTGGCTTCCACTCCGAATGTTTTGGCTAACGCAAAATTCGAAGATATTCAACCTTATATCGCTCCATTTGCTGGTGATGAAACTTATGATACCCGTAAATGGCTAGAAAATTTCGAACGAGCTTGTGATTCTGTAAATGGTGACGATGTTTACCGCCTTAAGTCAATCCGACGTTTGATGCAAACGGATTCTGCTGCTGAATTGTTTCTTCGTGTGGATAATTCTACTAATTATCTTCAATTCCGTAATAATTTTATGTCCAATTTTGGTCATGCGTATACTGTTTCTGAAGTGATTGGCAAATTACGAAAAACCACTTTCCGTTCTTCGAAACACTCTGTTATGGGATATATTCTCAAAATGCAAGAGTTGGCAGCACGTGCGAATATTGATGAATTGCAAGTCATTCAATTTATAATAGAGGGATTTCAAGATAATTCTGTGAACATTGCTGTGTTGTATCCGGCTTCTAATATACAACATCTCAAACAACTATCACATCGCTATAGCCAATTACGTAGTCAACGAGAATCAAATGAAGCATCAATTAAGACCCCGTCTACAACAAACGCAACTAAGACAAAAGCACCAGTTTTGAAACCGAGCTTTAATAATTCCAAGATGCTATGTTACAATTGCTCAAATGTTGGGCATTTTGCAAGTTCATGTCCTCATCCCAAACGAGAAAAAGGTTCATGTTTTCGTTGTGGTTCTAAAGAACATATTTTAAAGGACTGTCCAAAAAAACTTACTAAACCAAATAGAGAAGCTAACAATCATATTTCCGAAATAAATGATGTAAGTGTTACCTTTTTGACTAATGGTTCTATGCATAGATGTAATACTTTCGTTTCTTTATTTGATTCTGGCAGTCCGATTAGTTTAATGAGAAAATCTGCTGTTTCAAATGATTTAGTTAACCAATGGACTCAATATTCTGGTTATAAAGGATTGGGAAATTTAAAATTATGTACTTTTGGAAAAATTCAAATTAAAATTTCCTTTCGCAAGTTAACTAACTTAATTAATATCTTTGTTGTTCCTGATTTAGTTATTCCATATCCACTTTTGTTGGGTCGGGACTTTTTAAATATTTTTAGTATAAAATTTATGATAATTGATTAAACTTTTAATAAAATTCCCAAAACAAATGTTGAAATTTTGGATGATTCGAATAAAAATAAAATTAAAATATCAAATAAAGTATTGCATTGTGTGTATAGTTCCACTGAAAATGAGAATTCAAATCTTTTAACTACTTGTGATCTATGTCAACCTTCGAACATGAATGATAAAAATCATGTTGCATCGACCAATACTTTGTTAGGTATCGATCATTTTGTTCCGGACATTTTTGCAATTGAAGTAGATACAATATTTTCTGAACGTATAGTTATAAATTTTAATTTGAATCAATTCTATCGGAAAGAGATTCAGACAATTATTGAGACTAATTACCTTGACCTTTCAAATATTCCAACCTCTAATGAAGAGAAATATGAAATGAAAATTCATTTGACTTCCGGTATTCCAATAAGCTCAGCACCTAGAAGACTTTCTTATGAAGATTGTCAGGGATATGATTAGCGACCTGTTAGCGAGAGATTGGAAGGTAAGGCATATTTTACAACTTTGGATCTAAAAAATGGGTTTCACCAAGTAAAAGTCTCAGAAAATTCAATTAAATATACAGCATTTGAAACCCCAGATGGACAATTTGAATATTTGCAAATGCCTTTTGGTTTAAACAATGCACCTGCAGTGTTTCAACGATTCATTAATGATATTTTACGTCCATTTATTAATGAAGGGACTGGATGACATAACAATTGCTACCAAAACTATTTCGGAACATTTAGATGTACTTCAAAGATTATTACGACGACTTGCTGAATTTCGACTTGAACTTAAATTCAAAAAGTGCCAATTCGGCTATAATAAAATAGATTTGAGTCGCTTCCTTCAGCTTGTGTTCAACCTTCCAAAAAACTTAAACAAGTTATTTCAGTAATTAATCCGGATGATATAGACATGCATTTGCAAACAACTCAAAACAGAGACGATGATATTGTTCGAATACGCGATCGGTTAGAAAAAGAAGAAGTTCCAAAATTTGTTCTTGATGATGACTTAGTTTACCGAAAGTTGGATAATGGAAGTTTATTGTTATATGTCCCGAAAGAAATGGAATCACAAATTATAAGGTTGTCTCATGAAAAACTTTGTCATATGGGTGTTTCGAAATGTCTAGACCAAATTAAATTACACTACTGGTTTCCAAAAATGAAAAAAAAAATTGAAAAGTATGTACAAAATTGTGTTCAGTATATAACGTTTTCTATGTCAACACATTCTTCCAATCGCAGCACTCTTCACCAAATTCCAAAAAAGCCTATACCATTCGATACCATTCATGTCGATCATTTTGGACCTTTCCCGTCAATTATTTCTAAAAGAAAACACATTTTTGTCATTGTAGACGCTTTTACAAAATATGTAAAATTATATGCAGTAAATTCAACAAGTACTAAAGAAGTATGTGCTTGCCTAGATAAGTATTTCGAATATTTTTATAGTCGACCTCGTTAAATCTTTTCCACCATTTTCACCCTTAAAAATCCATCGAGCAAATTAAAACTCGAATACAGGATTGCGACTGTTTTGACATAAATAAACCAATACTAAAGTGAACTCCTGCCTTTTCCATATCTGTTTCTGTATATTTTATTTTTTTCAGCTTCTATCGTGTCGTCGATTGGTCGGCCTTTTTCCAACTTTCTATTCATCGAATTGCCAAACGAAAAAAGAAAAACATATGTGTATACAAAAATTTCCCCCAATATTGTCTGTGTGAATATTTTTGTTTAAGTGAAAACTAAATTAAAGAAACAAAAACAAAAACTAAAAAACAATATTCGTTAGTAGACCTATAGAAATTTGTTCAGTATTTCTATACTGCAATATTAAAATAAGGTCACGTATTTCTTTATATCAAATTTATTCTTCGAGAATAATTTAACGTTAAAAAGAAAAATTGGAATTGGAACATTGCAGATACAATAATAATGTTGTCTGATTTGTGATTATAATTTTGATTTAAGTTAAAATACAATATGTCGTACACATTGATAATTTTGAAATTTATCTTGACATTTGAAAGATGGGTTGGTGATAATATCCCCCAAGATATAATCCCCAAAGGAAAATCCCCAAATCCATAATCCCCAAAACGAAATCCCCAGCAGCAAAATTCCCAAAGAGAAAATACCCAGAGCGAAAATCCCCAAGTGAATATCCCCAAAAAAATTATGTTCAAGTAGTGAATCATGGGATTAAATTGCGCGCGCAATTTAATCCCATGATTCACTACTTGAACATAATTGTTTTGAATATGTATATTAAATTTCATTTACATATATTGCATGAAATACAAGCAAAAGATTTGGAAACAATAACATCATCCATTTCAATTTATATTCCAAAATTAAAGAAATACTCGACACTACAAAACAACACTTAGACAGCACTAAGCAAGCACTACGAATACAATGATTCTCTATCAATAGTTAAGTCAGACTGAGAAGTGCATGCCTTCATAGTGATTTTTTGTTTAGAAACTGTTTATCATTATCATTTGTAAATATCACAATAAGAGAATTTCATAAGATTTTTTCTAAAAACTGCATGCAGAAATGAAGATATGCACAGATACTGGGGATTTGGAGATTTCGTGGGGATTTTGGCAAAATAAATTATTTAGTTGGGGATTTTGTCCATTTGTCTTATGTCTCTGGGGATATTATCAAAATGGATTAAATTTGTTTGGGGATATTATCCCGTGGGGATTCTTTTTTTTGGGGATTCAATACGACACCCTTGAAAGATAATGCTCTCAAGGTTGGAGAGGATTGACACGAAACGACAGCCGATACCTATAACAATTTTGTTAATAAATAAGAAAGTTTATGGATCTTGAAATATATCAACCACAAAATGCGTTTTTGAAATTTCTGAACTTTGTCCTTCACAATAGGCCTTCGAAAAACTTGAACAAGAAAAAGGATCTTTGTACGTAAATTTGAAAAAAGTGTTAGAATTAAGAAATTGATACCTAATTTTTAAGTCCTATTTATTTATTATTCTGTATTTTAAAGAATTTTCACACTATTTATAAATACAGGCTACTTGAACATTAATTTAATATATTCCATATGAACATGATTAATTTTTTTTTTTTTTTTTTTTTTTTTTTTCGCAGGAAGGTGAGAAATCTTCAGAGACACTATAAGCCCGATGCTTATAGTAGTGTCAGATTTTTACTGACTAAAACTCACCTCCCTTATCTTCTATATTATTACTACAACTAAGTCCAGCTTAACAAGTAGTTTTAGCGTCATTTTGTTCGCGTTTTGTCAGGAAGCTCCCCAACGAGAGGACCTGAAGATTCCACAAAATTCGAGTGGAGAGATTAATTTGTTTGCGCTAGATCAGAAGGTCTTGTTCGGTGCAGACGCCGAAAAACGAACGCCTCGCTAACAGATTGTTGGATTAAGTTATTGCTATGATTTCTAAGTCGTGATCTTAGCTCTGTAGCAAATTTTTTAATTTCGTTTTCTACATATTTTATATTTAAATCTCTATGTAAGTCGCTATTTCTTACATACCATGGAGCATTTACTATTATTTTAAGTACTTTGTTTTGGTATGTTTGCAAAATTTGTATATTTCTTACGTTGGTACAACCCCAAAGTTGTATACCGTACGTCCAAACTGGTTTCAGTACTTGCTTATAAATAAGAAGCTTGTTATAAACGCTTAGATTGGAATATCTTCCAATAAGCCATGTCAATTCGCGGAGTTTATTTTCGAGTTCATCGCGTTTCTTTTTTACATGAACTTTCCATTTAAGTTTCGCGTCTAGAGTCATGCCTAGATACTTCGCTTCATTAGCGTATGGAATTTGCACAGAATTTATATAAATAGGTAAGTTATATACTTTTTTATACGTAAAATTTGTGTGCGTCGATTTCGTTTCATTAAGAGCAATTCGCCATTTCTTTGTCCAATCTGAAATGCTATTTAATGCCTTTTGAAGCTTAGAGGTTGCCGTTTCTATTGAATCCGATATTGCGAGTACAGCTGTATCATCGGCAAAAGTGCCTAAAGTTGTGCCTTCTGTTTGGGGTATATCTCGGGTATAAAGAACAAACAAAATCGGTCCAAGGACGCTACCCTGGGGAACCCCAGCGTTTATTTCTTTAAACTCCGAATACTCCGTTCCTTGCTTAACTCGAAAGAATCTATTTTCTAGGTACGATTCAAGAATGTTATATATTTGCTCTGGAAAGACTTTTAATTTATATTTTAGCCCGTCATGCCAAACTTTGTCAAAAGCTTGAGAAACGTCAAGAAATGCAGTTGAGCAAATCTTTTTTTCTTCAAATGCTTTTTCAATTTCGTTAGTTATTCGGTAAACCTGATCAATTGTCGAGTGATTATTCCGGAAACCGAATTGGTGGTCGGGAATTAAACGTTTTTCTTCAATAATTGGTAGCATTCGTTTAAGAAGCAATTTTTCAAATATTTTAGATATAATTGGTAAGAGAGAAATTGGTCTATACGATTTTTTCTCATTCGGTGGCTTACCCGGTTTGGGGATCATTATTACTTCGGCGACTTTCCATTGCGTGGGTACGTAAGCAAGTCTTAAAGCAGCGTTAGTGAGCTGTAAGAGCTTAACCATTGCTTTTTTAGGCAACTCTTTGAGGACACGACCGTTAATCAGGTCGTAGCCAGGAGCTTTATTATTTTTCTGCCGTTTTATTTCCTGGACAAGTTCAGTCAAGGTAATATTCCTGATAGAAAAATTGTCCGGCGCTGGTTGGAGCTCTCCGTCATTAGTCAGAAACTCTTGACCATCGAAAGGTTTGAACGTTTCCTCAAGGTGCTTAGCAAATAAATCCGCCTTTTCCTTATCAGTTTTTGCCCATTCAGAATTATTTTTTCGAATAGGTGCCGACATTATTTGAGGCTTTTTAATACCTTTTATCGTCTTCCAAAGAGAATAATTCGTTTTTTTGTCTGCTGTTAGGCTTTCAAGATAGGCAGAATTCTCGCTGTTTTTAAAATCTCGTAACAAATTTTTAATCTTGTTTGATAAAAAGTTGACGACACTTTTATGCTGAGGAGCACGTGATTGCTGCCATACTTTTCGAGCTTTTCGTTTTTCGCGTATCAATTCTTGTATATCTTCTGGAATTTTTTCTTCGTATTGCCTTGACTTTTTACTACAGATCGGAGTATTATTCCAAGCTGCTTCTTGAACAATATTTATAAATTTTTCTGTTTCATCTTCTAACTCAAACGGAGTTTGCAAAGAGACGTTCAGTATAATTCTATTTTCGCAATCTTCTTTGAATTTATCCCAATTTGTGTTATTATTTGTTAAGATTAGGGGCTTTTCTTTTTCGATTACGTTACTGTTTATTGTTAAGATAACGGCCGAGTGATCCGTAGAAAAATCGAAGTTATCATCTACTTTCATATATTTTCTGTTCATTCCTCTTGCGATGAAAAAGTCAACAAGATCGGGTGTTTTCGCTGTATCGGTTGGCCAATACGTTGGTTTTCCTGATGAGAAAAATTCAACGTTACATTCAATACCCGCTTTGTAGAGTTGTCTACCCTTCGTCGAAATGCAACGTGATCCCCAAAATGAATGTTTCGAATTGAAGTCGCCGCCAATAATAAATTTTGGACCTAAAGCGTTGAAAAGATCTTTAAAATCGTTTTTGTCTATCTTGGACCGAGGAGGACAGTAAATAGACGCAATATTAAAAAATACGTGTCTAACTTTTATGCTAACGGAAGTAACTTGCATTGTATCGAGCTCGATATTTATCTCAAACGAATGATTGATATTTTCTCTGATAAATACGGAAGAACCACCCCTTGCTCTTTCGGATGGATGGCATGCGTGGTAAGCCGAATAACCTTTAATACTTAAATTTGAGTCTTTTTTCAAATGAGTTTCAGAGATCAAACAAATATCTATTCTTTCGTTAAGTAGAACCGTTTCTAGTTCTTCGATTTTTGCGGTAAGTCCGTTCGCGTTCCATGTTATTATTTTGAGTTGTTGGGACAACTGATCCATGTTTACGGTAAATTTGGTGTTTTAAGAGCCGCCGACTCAAATTTGTCCAATTTCTCAAGAATAATTGTGTTAATTCTCCCTTGTTCTTCTAATCGTTCAAGTATAAGGGAAAATACATTTTGAACGGAGTCAGGTTTAATAGTTTTAGGTTTTTCGGGCGCCGTGACTTGAGCGTACGTGTTCGTCTTTTTTGTTTTTATGCTTTCTGAGGGTAAAACGTTTTTATTATTTTTCCCGTCCGTTTTACTCGACGCTTGAGTATTAGTCTTGGTTTTTAATTTTAATTCTTTGTTTTGCTTTGAGGTATTTTTTTTAGTTTTCTTACTAAATTCTTCGCGCCTCTTTAACATTTCCTTTGCGACCTCACAGCCACGGTAATTTGCTGGATGATTACCTTTGCAATTCGCGCATGTAGCCGGAGTTTCTTTTTTAAGACGGCATACATCAGTCATGTGCTTTCCCGCGCATTTAACGCAAACGGGGTCCTTCTGACAATAAGCTGCTGTATGGTTAAAACCTTGACATCGCTTGCACTGAGGAATAAGGCGTTTGTTCTTTCTTAGTGGTTCGATTTTTACAACAATATTCATTATAGTTTTAATATTATAAACATTGTCTACATTTTCATTTTTATCGAAACTTAGAATAAAAAGCGGAAGAGCGCGTTTTATGTAAGCGGTTTCGATTCCTTTTTCTCGCTTCAAAAGATTTGTTGCGTCAAGAATCTTAAATCCTTTGGTTTTTAAGTCCGAAAGGATGTCTTCTTTTGAACAAGAGGGATGAAGTCCTCTAGCTACTACACGTAAAGGTCTTTCTTCTTTAATTGAATAACTATACCATTCAATTTTTTCATCGCTGAGTTTTTTCGACAGTTTTCTATAAGAATCTGAATCATTTACGTTAATTTTCCACGTATTATTGTGAGTGGATGTAGCTTTGAAATTCTTTTGCGCCGTTTCTTTTAGAATAGGAAGAATTTTGTTATAATCCGCTTGACCAACGATGTTTATCGGTGGAGGAAGTTTCTTATTCGCAGAAAACTGATCTTTCCGTGTAATTTTATTTGGTTTTAGCTGATTTTGAAACTTAGGCGAATGTTCAGCCTTCCGTTTTTTACAAGGTCTACTTTTTTCAGTTTCCCGAGCAAGTTCATCTTCATCAGTTTCATATTCGTGCCGATCTCGATGTTGTGGACTTAGAGTATTTACTTTCATGTTTTCAGAAGTTTTTAACATCTTGTTCTCTTCACGAAGACTTTCGACTTCTTTTTTAAGCTCTTCGTAGAGTCTTATCATTTCGTTCAGCTTCTTTTGCAGTTCACAATTGTCCTGCTCAAAACTGTTTGTTTTCGGTGAGTCGCTTTTAGTGCCTTTTGGCACAACCGGTGGACTCTTTCTGCCGGTAACTCTCGGTACAGATGGAGGTGATCGAGGGACCTTATGCGCTTTCGCGAAAGGATTTATCAAATGCAATAAATGGCTCTCCCCAGAATCCGTAGAGCCTGCCTCCGAAGAGGATGGATTTGCCAGAGAAACTGGCTTTCCACCTGGGGTAATTAATCTATTTGTTTTTCCATTGCATATTTTGTATACTTATGTAGTTCTCAGTATACGGAGATTGGATTTTAGTCGCCTTTTACGACAAGCATACCTTACTTCGGGTAAATTCTTAACCCCTACCCGAAGGGGTTAACATTTGAACATGATTAATAATGTTTACATCAATTTTTTCAAACTTATTATGTTCTTAATGTTGTTTTTTTAAGAGGTATATGACGGTCATTTTGTCATCTGTCAAGTGATTTATTAACTTTCCATATATTAAGTTATTGTAATCGTTCCGATTTGTCGAATTCAAAATTTTGACATTTCTCGGCGTTTCAAGGCCCCTATAATTTAAATTAAATCTTGACGTCCATATCTCAAAAACCAGTAGCGATATTGGATCTAAGGAAATTTAGTCTTACAGATAATGACATTGAAAGATACAGAATGGACTTTGAAAAAAATTAAGTGGATGGCTTTTTTACTAAAACAATTTAAAATTTTGGTTAACCCCAAATAATTATCGTACTGCAAAAACGCTAGCGAACTTCAATGAAATTTTATATTTATTAATGTGAAGTGATACCATATACGAATAATTTTGGTAAAAAATTAAATTTGTCGCCTCGAATACTTTACGAACAAAAATTGATATAACTTCTGAATGATTTCGTGCATCGAAAAATAAAATTTTTGAAGTCTGGCAAAATTTTGAAAATCGAAGTAAAGGTTTGTTACAAAAAATAAAAACCTAAAAAACACTACCAAAAGTTGGTACAAATTGGTTTTCAAGTTGAATTGGCAGAGTAAAGATATTGCCTTCAAAATAGTTTTATTTTATAAAAATATTGTTTTTTTTTTTATAATAAGCACACACTCAAGGGGATATTACTACCCTTATAATGCAGAGGCACAGTGTGAGCACTAGGAAGAGGAGAGAGGGTTTAAGAGGAGATGTCGGTGCACAATGGTTTTGAATTCCTGAATATTACAATGACTAGGAAAGACAAAGTGTGGTGAGGCATTCCACATTCGCGTAGTACGGCTAAAGAAAGAATCTCTGTATTTGAAAGTACGGCCGAAGTTGGACTACCTTCGAGTCCAACTGATGAGCATTCCTAGAACCGCGAGTATTACGGTTGAACCGTTTAAGAGGAGGAATGCAGCTGGCTATTTCACTAGAGTATAAACCGTTAAAATAGGGTGAGACAAGAAAACTTAGGACGATGTTCCAGCGAAGTAAATAAACTTATGATGATATTATCCCCTATCAATTAAAATGCTCTACGTTCAATACTATCCAAGAGGATTAAGTAAGTTGCAAGAGCACCAGCCTAGAGATGGGAGTTATACTCAAGCTTTGGACGTATATAAGTCTTGTAGATAACAGCCAGATCAGAAGGGGTGAAATATTTCTTGCATCGCCTAAGGAAACCCAAACACCTTGCGGCATTTTTGGCGACATAGCGTATGGGATCGTTCCACACGAGGTGGTTGGTGACACACATACCGAGAATATCGAGGTGTTCAGTCTCATTGATGCAAGTGCTATCCATTGATAATGGCAATGGGGGTATATCTCTCTTTAACGATACAAGACAGCATTGCGTTTTCGAAGCATTAAATTCCACGCGGTTTTTTAATCCCCATTGAACAATGCAGTTAAGGTCGGAATTTAATGAGCTTATCATATTTTGTCGTTGCTGTTCCACATCCGAAGAAGAGGGATGTGAGTCTGAAAACGAATATGAAAAGCTGAGAGTACTATCGTCAGCGAAACAATGCATTGGATTAGAAGTTGCAGACAAGAGGTCATTAATAAAAATGAGAAAGAGTGTTTGAGATAGACCAGAGCCCTGGTGCACACCAGCATTTATTTTGTGGTTTTCAGACTTGAATCCATCTAATACTACTTGTATCTAACGATCTGAAAGGTAATTACTAATCCAATGAAGCAGGGATTCGTGAAAACCGAAAGCACGTATTTTCGATTAGAGCGCCTGATGCCAAACCCTATCAAATGCTTTTGAAATATCAAGTACAATAATCTTACTTTCTCCAAAACGATGTAAAGATTTGCTCCACTATTCGGTGAGATGAACCATGAGATCACCAGTGGACCTATTGCTTCGAAAGCCGTACTGACGGTCATTAAGAAGCTTTCGATCTTCGAGATATTTTTTGAGCTGATAATTAATCAGCGTTTCCATGACCTTGGAAAGAAGGGACGTAAGTGCAATCCGTCGGTAATTAGACGGTGAGGAAGATTCGCCTTATTTGGGAATAGGCTGGACAATTGCGGTTTTCCATCCGCTCGGAACGAGACCTGAGGAGTAGGACAGATGAATAAGCTTACTGAGTGGTTTTGCCAGCGTTGCGCTGAAAAACACCTCTTCAGAACAATAGCTGGGATACCATCCGGACCAGCGGATTTATGTATGTTAAGATCTTCTAGGACTCTCACTACAGTACGAGCGCGAAAAAAGATTTGCCCCATAGAATCACTAACTCGCTCAAGTACAGTCGGAGTCATAACACTCATTAGAAGCGTAGAATTGGCGGCGAACTTCCTAGCAAAGAGATTAGCTTTCTCTAAAGAGCTAATAAAAGGAGTGTCATTAACAACGAGCGTAGGGGTAAAAGTTTTCATTCCCAGGAGAATTAAACTTGTGATCATATCAGCCCTGGCGTCAACGTCACTATCGAGGAAGCATAGTGACCAGTTAAGGATCCTGAAGTAATTATTGAGACCGGTCCAGTTGACTTTCTCGTATTGCCAAACGGTTCTCTTAGGAACTCTTTCTTTAATTGAACAGTTTTGACACGAGAAATTTGTTGATATAACACAATGGTCAGATGTGCCTAGAGGGGATATAGAACACTAACCAGGGTCAGAGGTACGAAACAAGTCAAGAGTGTTTTCTTGTCGACCTTCCATGTCCGATATTCAGGTGGGCTCGTTGACCAGCTGAGTTAGGTGGTTCAACTCAGCGAAGATTTCAGCACACACTCCATCGGGTGTTGTCTGGCTTGAATGTTGAAGCCATGAAAAATTGTGTTCATTGAAATCCGCCCGTAACAACGGTTTCAGTGCGAGGATAGGACGAAACAATTCTTTGGATGGAATCAGACAAAGCATCAAATTCACGAGAAGTTGATACTCTGTCTACATTAGGGCCTCGATAAAGAAAGCAGTAGTAAATAATTTGCTTATTTACGGAGAATTT
Organism: Eupeodes luniger; assembly: GCA_951509635.1. Taxonomy (NCBI): domain Eukaryota; kingdom Metazoa; phylum Arthropoda; class Insecta; order Diptera; family Syrphidae; genus Eupeodes; species Eupeodes luniger. Next base: position 257,398,910 of record OX608073.1, read on the forward strand.
AAACCACATATAATTAAAAAAGGAATTGGTGCAACGATCATAATTGTGGTAAGAGCTGATAAGCAACATCATTCCTAATGTATATGGCGAGGCCATGATGGGAAAAGAATAAAGGCACCAAGCTGTACCCATGAATACAAAATTCAGCAGGATCAGAATCCTCACCTACTTGTGTTTCACTTAGTGCCAAAACAGCTGGTCTGTATGAAACAGTATGTCGGTATGCCAACAAAAAATTCGCCCTTAGCTCATTTTTTAGAAAAATTTAATTTGAAGTTGATGTTTTGTTAGAATATTTCAAGAATAGATGAAGGTATTGACTTCAAAATTATTTTATTCCATGTACATTTTTGTTGAAATAAATGTTCTTATAAAAATCTAATCGGTATTACTATGTATAGTAAATATTAAAACTGTCAAAAAACGTTGATTAAATTGATAATAATTTGTTTTCGACTAAAAATGTCGGAAACAAAACAGATATTGAAATACAAAAATTAGGAAAAAATTGGGAACTTTTTTTTAGAAAACACGTTTTCTTTTTCGACAAAAGTACTATAAAAACAAAGAATGATATTGACTTTAATTTATTTTATCTCACACGAAATATTGTTATAAGAATTTTGTAAGATCGATTTATAAGTGGTTTGGCATTTCAACATGACTGAGACTGACAACTGACGAGTAAATAATTTTTCCAACTTGCGCAAATTTATTTTGAAATTCTTGGTTCAAAGTACGTATCGCGTACTTCTTTTATTTTGATGCAGCTAATTTTTGGTTGAATGTATACCTCAACCACAATCCGTTACATCCAAAAAATAGAGGATAGAAATGGTAGAAAAATTGGACCGTACTTCCTTAAAAATGATGCTCGCCAGAACATTACAGTATTTGGTGACCGCGAACTTTTTATTTCATCAATTGAACAACTATTATATGCAGGAGCTGTGGTTTTAACAAGATGGAGCCGCACGTGCAACATAGTTCCACAGTTGATATTTTGAAGGAAAATGTTGATATCCGTAAGATTGTGTAATTTAACGCCACATGTTCCAGGGCTAAGTATTCTTGAGTTAGTTGGTAAGCTTTCCACAATCAAAAGAAATAAAAAGGAAATAAAAGTAATGGTGTCCATTGTTAAAGCTATAAAAAGAATTAGTCGTATTTCTAAAAATAGTTCTCACAAAATTAAGTTTTTATTTGAATTAACTTATTGTTTTAATGTAGTTTCGAACACTATAGGTATTACATGTTGTTTTATTAAGTGATTCTGGGCATTGGACACCCGAGAACACGCAATATATAGCTGTCTATTGGAGAAGTATGGCTTTTCTAAGTTCACCTCTGCTACTTTTAGTGTTTGCACTTGTGACTTATTGATTGTAATAGCCAATCTAACTTTAATGGTGAATCTGTAGGAATAATTTAGATTCAAGGAATAATAACAATTTGTTGTGTGACACGAAGCCTTGTACCGTTTAACATTATTATTAACAGCGGGCAACTAGATTTCGCTTAACCATCACTGGCATGGCAAATCTTATTTTAATTGACAATAAGATAAGGGCACACCGGACAGCTTAAGTGAGTTAAGAAACTCTATGAAGTGTTGTGATCTAAATCATGATAGTGTCCATTGACAAATACCCAATCATATCTACTGCTACTTCATGCCATATGTTTGACTTTATTTTCAAGAAAACATCGGTTATTGGTGCTAGATACACCCTTTGACAGAGAAATGGATCCTCATGTACATATGAATTACTATATACAAAATAGAGAAATCTTCCGTTAATGTTACATAACCCTCGACATTGGTTTTTAACACCCCCCCTTATTTTGAATACTGTCTCGCCATATAGTTCTGTGCGGTAATGTCATTATTATATAATAAGTCATTATATATATGATTATCAACGATGATAGATCCAAAAGCAGAAAGAAAATATATCTTGTATCTAATAAATTATAAGTCTTACCAACGAATCTGTTCGAATGAGTTGGAAACTAGATATTTTAACGGTATAAAAAGTAGATGAAAAGACTTCCCAGCTTCCTAACTACATCCACACAAAAAAATATTTCATAATATTGCTCCGTTGTGATATGAAGGACGGACAAACAAACAAACAAACAAACGAACAAGCAAACTGACTTTCCTATTTATGATAATAGTATAGGATAGTGACTTGCATTTGAAAAAAAAATAGTGTCAGTAATTAGATAGGGTTTTTGATAAAACTATGTGCGCAATTCGAGATAGTTTTAAAGATGGGCTTTTCACTAAAAACTTATTTTAAAACCGAATAAGTTACTTAATAATTACGCCTAGAGAACCAAAAAATATAACAGAATGTTTTTGAAAACAATTAAAAACTTTTTCGATGAATTAATAAGTACAAAACTTTTGACCAAATTTATAAAAAGTGAATATTTTCGTTTGCATTAGAAAGTTCGAATGTATCGAAGAAGGAAAATTGTATCTGTTTTTTCAACGTGGTACTTACTGTTGATGATTTCAATGTCATTATAAAATAGTTTTCATTTGGTTACTCACCTGCAAAGAAACAGAAAAAAGAAAAATTGTATTTTAATAATAATAATAATAATAATAAAATTTTACTAGTATTCAATTCAGGGCTTGTGTTCAAAAATGTCTGAGTATTTCATTAAAAAATGTTTAAAATATAAAATTTTAAAAACAAGAAAACACATTTTTGATATGAATTGTTCATTTAAAAAACTATGCTTATTTCATTTTAATCGATAGAACTGTATTAATATTGGCTCCGTGAAATAACTCCCATAAAATAACCCCCAAGAAAAAATTAAATAACTCCCCAAATTGGGGCTTTATTGCATTATAAAATTATTTCGGAAATTAAATACATTTCCAAAAAAGAATGAAATAAGTCCACAAAAAGAATTGATATAGTCGTAAGTACCCAACCTTAAAAATTGTCTTACCATTCTTTTTCTTCTCCAAATCGTTTTTTCAAGAAATTTGGGGGGAGGGGGTTTTCATGCGCGTTTTGAGGGTAAGCACCGTATCACACCACATGTGCCGCTTGCCAGTGAAACTTTCAAAAATTGGCTTTATTGTGCTTTATGAAAGTATATAACTCCAATTTTCATAAGTTTGTTTAAGAAGAAAGAGGCTGGGATGCAACCCACAGTGATAACTTCCCATTCTGTCTGTCGATTTGTCTTCCTTAAAAGGTTTGCAGGTTCTCGTGTCTTGTTAAAAAACTTATCAGTTAAACTTTTCTAAAAAAATTAAAAATCACCAACACTATATATGATTAAATAGTTTGATTTCAAAATCTATTTTTGTTAACGAGATTTTTAGTCGAAAATCAATTTTTACCAATTTTAGTAGCATTTCTTAAAAGTTTTTGTTTCTTAAATAAACCAAGACAAATTGGATGAATGAAATGAATTTGAAGTCAATACCTTTTATTTTTCACGAGCTATCGATAACCGAACATCATTTTTTACCAAATTTGCGTACTATTTTTTTTAGATTTTATTTTCTTATGAAAAAACTAACTGTTGGATTTTAATACAAAATTTACTGAATGCTAAAAATTTTCTGTGAGTAAAATTAGTTTGAAGCCAATATTTTTAATTTTAAAAAAGATATTTGAGTCGAAAATCAATTTTTACGAACTTTTATTAATTTTTTTTAAGTTTTTATTTTTTGTAAGAAAATTGTCAATTCGATTTTTTTTCAAAATTTAATTAAATGTTGAAAACAATATTTCTCATAAGATAAAATTAGTTTTAAGCCAATATCTCAAAGTTTTAAAAAGATATTTAAGTCAAAAATCAATTCTTACCAACTTTTTTTTTTTTTTTTAGGTTTTTAATTTTTTGTAAAAAAAAACTGTCAATTCGTTTTTTCTCAAAATATTACTGAATGTTGAAAACAATATTTTTTTAAAAAATAAAATTTGTTTAAGGCCAATGTCTCAAATTTTTGAAAAATTATTTGAGTCGAAAATCAGTTTTTACTAACTTTTATTAATTTTTTGTTTTAGGTTTTTATTTTTTGTAAGAAAACAGTCAATTCGATTTTTCTCAAAATATTACCGAATGTACAAAACAATGTTTTTTATAAGATAAAATGAGTTGTAAGCCATAATCTCAAATTTTCGAAAAGACATTTAAGTCGAAGTTCAATTTTTACCATTTTAAGGTTTTGATTTTATAAAAAAAAAACTGTTAATTCGATTTTTCTCAGAACTTTACGAGATGTTTAAAACGTTTTGTTTTCGTCGCACAAAATTGTTTTGGAGATAAAATCATTTTTTATTCGTACAATTTTTGAGGTGATAAATACTTTTTTTTTCAGTTTTTTTGATTTTTAAAAAAACCGTTAATTGGATTTTTTTTCAAAAAATATACTTGTTTGGTATCACGTAAAATATATAATATAAACTTTAATTCAAGTCCCTTGCGCTATTAGCTCGTGAGATATTTAGGTTTAACCTAAATTTTCACCTTTTTTTTTAAACTGCTACGGTAAAAAAACCACCCACGTAATTTTCTTTTTGCATCTTTCTGCATTATTATCTGCATAACAAAACTTATTTGAAGTTGATATCTCTTCTGGTTCTTGAGCTATGGAAGACGAAAAAAACGTCGCGCCGTTTGGAATCGGCATAAAAACTGTAGGTCCCCTCAATCCCTGATAACATTTCTCGCTCACAAGAATGATTGAGAGTGGAAATTCACTTGGCACTGTTTGTTTCCGAGCTTTTGCACCACCTAATTTATTTATTAATATGAGTAAATGTAAGGATTTGAAAAATAATCCAAAAACTGGAAAAGAATGCAAACACTCAAGTGAATGAAAAAGATTGCATAAACCAATCTTTTCATTGTCAAATGATTAGTGATTGCAAACTGTTTAGTCCCAAGAGCTTGGTGAAGTTAATGAATCCAATCTTTTTGTTGAATTCAATTAATGATTTATAATTATTGCATTTACATAAGACTGCATTCTTTTACAAGCCTATATCATTTTAAGCCTTCTTTTTAAATAATATAAGCTTAACTAGGTTCTGTTAAAGAGTAAATTATTTGATGTCCTTCCATTTGAAATCCCGCAAGAAAAATACCCCTCACAAAACAAAAAAAAGAAAAGCACCAACAGACTCCCAATTGCCATTATCGTCCTTAACCATAAATAAAACGAACATAGCGGAGAGGAAGTAGGTTGGCGGTATATACAATTTAAGTATATGTAATATACCAAGAAAAAGGAACCCGCAGCTTTAGCTAGCTTCTCGTATATTGCCTCGTTTTACAATTTTGTGGAACATTTGCTGTAAATTGCTTTAAAAACGATATAAATAACATTTCAAAGAAGAAATAAAAGAAGCTGAAGAAGAAGACGAAGACGAATAAGACGAAGAAAATAAGAAGCAAACAAAAAACAGAAGAAAAAGAAAGAGAAAGCAAAAATCATACAAGAATCAGAAAGAACAAAACAACATTTTACAAATCCTTGCCAATTTGAAATTTCCGGTTGACTTTTCGGCTTTCCGCTAGAAAGTGATGAAAATGAACCGCACTTCACTGACAGCCCGCAAAATGCGAATAAGATCACAAAAACAACAATCAAATAAACATGGCCCTTCCCTTGTTCCAAATTCATAGTACCAGTAAAGAAGAACAACGGAAAAGAACCCTTTTTATGATTTTGTTTTTCTTTTGTTGTTTTTTTTTTTTTGTAGAATTTATAAACATTACGTATTTACAACACAACAAGGATACAAAATTTATAAGAAGTGAGCTATTTTCTTTCTCGTTCTCGTTATTAAAATTAAGGATGCCTTTTGAGGTTTTTTGAGGAGGAAGAAAAGGAGCCAAAGTGGCAGGTTAATTTGTAAGGGAATTAGACAGCCGAACTTGGAAGAGTTCGAGTTAGTAAATTGAGTATATAATGGTTGAGTGTATAGTTATTTATAAAGGGTGTTTTTTTAAGAGGAATAGAACTTTCATTACGTATTTAATTGAACAAATCTTCAAAATCAAAATTTAATTCATGATTTAACATAGCTTCAAAACGGCTAGTATAAGGTTTTTTTTTTTCGAATTATAAAAGGATATATCTCAAAAACCTGATGTGATAGATTTATTTAGAGGTAGGATTTGAAGTTAAGCAATCAAAAACCTTAAGAAATTATAATTTGATTGTCACCTACATTACTTTGTTGCTCAATGTAATCTTCTGGCAATATACTTAAATACGATTTCTGTCATATGACTGCGACAACTGGCTCGGACATAGTTTAATCAAGAGGACCAGCTAACATTTGTGGCCGTACATCTTCAATAAAGTGCCAAATATTGTCCTCCAAATGGTCATTCGTTTCGGTAGTGAATTAACTTAACACCACAGAGATAGTCAAGCCACGAGGCGGTTACCAACAATAATTCATGAACTAGGTACCTGACATGTTTTGAAATGTTGTCGAAACCAAATTTCCTGCACATCATAGTTTTTCAACGTTTTCAAATAAGTACAGACCAATTATTGCACCAACCCATAAAGAACACCAATGTTTTTTAGAATGTAATAGTGTCTAAACACTGCAGTTTTGTTAAATGACATATCCCTTTCACCAGAAATGAGCCTCATTTCTCAACAAAGTTCGTGTATTTTGTACTTCGAACAGAACCATGATTTTTAAAATCAATGTGTAATATTTGGAGGTTTGTGCTAAACCAAACTAACAAAAAAGCTAAACTTTAAGTTCTATGCCTCTAAAAAAAAACACCCGCTACTAAGTTTGGTCGGCACTTGGTTTTGGAAGGACGATGGAGGCTCTTTGAATTGTTGGGGTGGTGTAGATGTATAGAAAAACGGAAATGAACAATTTATTTTTGTTTGCGGGGAAGAAACAATAAAGCCGATGTGACGTAAGTAAGTTATTTTAAAACTTTTCATTTCCTTTTCTAAAAATTATTCGTGTATGAGATTGAAATTAATTTAAATACATACGTCATAAAATACGTAAGAAAAAGTAAAACGTATTTAAATGAGGAACTAGAATTTAAAATTTTATAAGAACGAATTTTTGAGAACAATTTGTCTGTGTTACAGTAATTGAACATTTCTAATTTCTAGACCGTCTCAATGTCAGACACAAACCTTTCGACGTATAGTATGAGTTTAAATAAATTATCGAATGTTCTTGGCATTTTATTTAAAGGTTAAAACAAACGTAGACAGTCTTGATTTTTGTCTGTACTGTAGGAATTTTGTCTATAAAGTAATTTAAAATCAAATTTAAATCACAAACATTATGTAGATCTTATATCAGTTTCTGAAGGCTTTTAACTGGTTTTCTATTCTTAACCGTTAAGCAGAAGTTTCAACATGAATTAGGATGGTGTTTGGCGTCAGTAGCAGTCATCATCGTCCCAAATATATTGCAGTATGGATAGGAGACAGAGAAGGGTAACTTTTCTTTTTGCACCAAAAACTGCAACTATTCCGACAAAAGACAATAAGTTTTGAAATTGTTATAGCTGATAATTAATAGCTCACACAACATACTTAAAACAATATTGTGGAAATTAGGGAGAAATACGAACTCCAATAGGGTCTTTTGGACCTTTCTGCAAAATAGTGACCAATTTGTTGAAGCTATCTGTCATTTATTCCATTACCATACAATTATTATTTTGGAAATGAAAAAAACTATGAGACCCATAGCTTAGTCATAATTAGATTCCGGCGGTTTAAAACCAAGCCAACTTAAAAAAAAACTTACAAAAGTTCAAACAAGCTAGGAATGCCTTTTACGCTTATATTCGACGTTCCAAATGAATGAATAACCAAAAATCAAGGCAAACAAAAAATACTACAATATCCCAAAGGCAGTTAGAATAGTTGGTCATTCGTATTCTTAACAATACTCCTTTAATATGTAACATTGGTAAAATTAATTTCTTTGTTATACAATCCGCCAAAAATTCTGGATAGTATCATGACTCCTCAGTCCTGGAGCACGTTAATTATTCATTGGGATCTATCCATAGGACCGGATGGTATCCTCGATATTTTTCTAAAGAGGTTCTTTCCAAGTAGTTACAAAACAGCATTATTCAGCAAATGTCCAAAAAAAAAAAACGAATCCTTCTTTTTAAGCCTGGAATCTTTTGCTCACTTGCAGAAATCACTTTTCATTACAAGAATTACTATGGAGATTTGTCAATTCCTCGCAAGAGGCTGTCCCGTGAAAAAAAACTTTAGATGGATCAAACCCAAGACCTCTAGCATGACAGTCCTACGCACTAACCATCACGCCACGGGTACTTCAATGGAAAATAAGAAAACGCATGGAATATAATGTTTCGAAAAAACCTATTGCTTTGGTCGTTAAGGTTTTTGGGTTTACTCAGACAAAATGTCAAATCTATTTCGGATTATTCGCCTATTCGCCAGACTCAAGGAATATTGTAAATTTTTGGATCAAGACAACCAAAAATGACAGGAAAACCATTTGAACTATGTTATACTTCGTAAACAGAGTGTTTGTTTTTCTACGTGAGAATTGCTGGTAGCGAAATTCATAGAGCAAATTGTTAGAAGAATTTTGCTATAGTACTAAATCCTTTTTTCTAGTCAATAAGCTAAATTGGAGGGGAAAAAAATCCTCAAGCTCTAAAATAATAACATGCCGTTATGTTGTTGACTAGATGGATAAAATACAAAAGATGGGGTTGGCGGAGGCTTGCACTCTGAACGATTGAAATAAAGTCTCTCATTCCACCTTCCCAATCATTGCAGTGTGTTCCAGGCAGAACTTTTGGCGATAAAAGAAGTCTTGTCCTGGCTTAAGGAAAACGTGATATCAACATCTGATATCCGTATTCTCTCAGATAGGCAATCCGGTTTCAAATCTCTGGACTCTGTCTCTACAAAATCTATAACAGTCCATAACTGTAGATCATCTCTAATAGAGATGGCAAAACAGTTTAATATTCACCTTTGCTTGTAGTACCCGTGGCATAATGGTTAGTGCGTTGGACTGTCCGAGCATCAGCAAAGTTTTCGAAAAGATCATCAATAGGGCTTTGGCTAAGTGGGCTGGGGACAAGAAAATAATTCCGGATAAACAGTTCGGGTTCATGGCGGGTCATGACACAATTCATGCTGGTCTAAACTCGTTTCTGATATCCAATGGAATAAATCAAAACAACAATGCACAGGTGCTGTTCTGGCTGATTTGGAAAAGGCCTTTGACACCGTATGGTTAGAGGGTCTTTACCTTAAACTGAGCAGGCTTGGCATAAGCATTAAGCAAGCCATTGTTGTATATACTTTATGATATGCTTAACGGTAGAAAGGTTGTTGTCAAAAGTGGCAATGTAACTTCTACCACAACATTCTTAATTAAAAATGGTCTTCAACAGCGAGCGGTGAATTCGCCGATTCTCTTCAGCATTTACACCAGCGATCTGATAGGTAGTCTTACAAAGGCAATTGCGTACGCCGAAGATCTAATTGTGTACAGAACGGCCCGAAAGGTTGAGGCTATTAGAATTCTCTTGCAGCGTGATTTCGACAAGATTCAGTGATATTGCGACGACTGGAAACTGAAAATAAATGTCCAGAAGTCAGAGACAATTCTATTTCAGACTTCGTTGGCTAGGGCCACGAGGGATACGTGCAAGAATGGGCACAAGATGGTCATCGTTGATCTTCACGGGCAGCCATTAGCCTTCGCTCTGACGGCTGTTTTACAGCAGTCGGCTTGACCCCAGAGTGAAGGTAATTTGCTACATGGCCCTCATACGGCCGATGATCATTTATGGTTGTCCTGTGTGGTTCAACGTTGCCCCTTCCGAGATGGGGAAGTTTCGGGTGTTCGAGCGGCAGTGTTTAAGACGTTGTACCGGCTTATATCGAACAGCCGAATCTTCTTACGTGCATTACTATTCCAACGAGGTCCTATACAACGGGGCTCAAATCAACAGAATTGACAATTTCGTGATAAAACTCGTTCGAGGTCACATTGCAAGAGCTATGTCTTCGACCAACAATTTAATTTTCGGGGCGTTCTATCCGAACGACGAGTATTTTGAGAGTTCACGCTTGAGCGGCTTCATTCCACCAGAGGCATTCCTTTAGATAGATGCGGTCTGATACAGGATAGATTGGCAGTTTCGCTAATCTACCGTGGATAGGCGACTACTGTACAATCGGGACGTCACGTCATGGCACAAGACGGAGCAGAGCTCCTTCGGTTCAGTAGGGCTGTGTCCAAACGGGACCGAACTGATAGGGTGAAGCAGGAGAACCAGTTCAATCGGTACTTGATAGTGAGTAGTCAAAAGCCTTGGCCGGCTTACATACTTGCTTTATAGTTTTAGGGTTTAGTTTTAAGTAGAATAGGTATGGTGACACAAAAAAAATACACTAGGTCCTAGTTTTCAACGGACTGTTGCGCCACCTAATTTATTTATTTTTGTTCACCTTTGCTGGGTCCTGAGACATAGAAACATTCCAGGAAACTTTAAAGCAGATAAACTCGCTAAGAATGGTACAGTTCAACCCATTCTAACGCGTTTGGCCGATGCTGGCACACCAATTGCTACGTGTAAACTTTTGCTAATGCAGCAAGCTGTGAAGAAGGCAAACACCAGGTGGAATAACATCACCACGAGTCAGGTCACAAAAAACATCTGGCCTACACTAGATTTAAAGCGATCAAGGTGATTGCTATCTTTAAGCAGATCACATATAAGCTCGACAATCGGTGTCATAACCGGGCACTGTCTAATAGGAAAGCACTCAAAGCCGCTAGGCGTATTCTCAAATGACTTTTGCAGAAGCTATATGGATGAGGAAGGAAAAAAACAGTTCTTCATCTCCTATGTACATGCACTGCTTTATCTCAAAACCACAAGAATAACCTAGGAGAATTCTTCTTTAACTCGTATTAGCATAATCTAATCAGTCTCTCACGTATCGTAAAGGCCTTAAACTTGTTTCATTGAGTTTAGAAGAAAGCCTCAAGATTCATGTGGTATCACAATTGGCCATTAAACTGGCCTGAGTGTGTCCTACACCATCACGGATAGCCACTTCAACCTAACCTACCGCTTAAAATCTTGTAAAGTTATAATTTTTAAATGGACAATACTAAGAAAAGTTTCTTCGGCGTCGTAGATTTAAACGATGTTGTTTTCAAGCACTAAATAAATATCGCTCTTATCTCATACCCAAATAGTTTTATAATACCCAAAAAGTTTTCCCATCATCTTGAGCAAAAAAGAAGATGGGCATTTAGGTCTCCAGTACAGTTGCACTTTTTAAACTTTCCTTTTTCCGCATTAAGAAGAAGAAATAAATTGTTTAATAATTTTCAAAAATAAATAAATCTATTATTTTCACAGAGTAATACCCGTGGCGTGATGGTTAGTGCATAGGATTGTTATGCCAGAGGCCTTAAGTTTTATCCCTGCCTGTGCTAACTAAAGTCTTTTTTCACTGGTACTGCCTCTTGCAAGGAATAGACCTCCAAGATTAATTCTAGTCATGAAAAGTACTTTTACATACATACATTAGGTGGCGCAACAGTCCATGAAGAACCAGGGCCTAGTGACTTACAACTCTCAACCATTCCTGTGTGCGAGTAATGTTGTCAGAGATGGTAGGGACCTACAGTTTATGTGCCGAATCCGAACGGCTAATTTGAGAATGCACTTTTCATGACAAGAATTACTCTTGGAGGATTTGTCAATTCCTCGCAAGAGGCAGTACCCGTGAAAAAAAGTTAGGTGACACAGGCAGGGATTGAAAAGTACTTTTGGATTCGGCAAATAAACTGTAAGTCCCCTCCATTCCTGAAATGACTCGCACTCAGGAAAAGTTGAGAGTTGTAAGTCACTAGGCACTAGTTCTTAACGAACCCTTGTACCACCTTATTTATGTTTGTATTATTTTCACAACAACATTTTTCAGTGAAACAAAAAAAAAATCGTATACAAAAAAGTACGTATACGCCCAAGTGCACCAAACAAGTTTACTGAATTATAACCTTTATTCTAATTTACACTTTTGAAAAATTTGTAGTTATGGTTGGGGATTATAAGAGTGTCATATTTTTCCAATTACTCACTCTTAAAAAAGAACACTCACTCTTAAGAAAGTTCTTCATTACTATTTTCTTTTAGTTAGACATTTATTTTTATTTTAATCAAACAGAGATGACAAATTTTTGCAAACCAAATTACTAAAACCTGCAAATTTAAACAATGCCAAATTTATTTGATTAAAAAAGTAAATAATGTATGTATACTTTTTTTTAAATATTTAAATATCAGAAGCCCCTTTAAGAATTTTTTTACTTCATTTTAAGTGGATTTCAAGATTAAAAATATAAAAGACTTAAAAAACTAAGGCAGGTAAAAGAAAACTCTAAAGCAGAGGTAAGAGAATATATATTACTTCCTGTGTCTCTCTATATCCAGTTTCTTTGATCCCTTTTATCCTTGAAGCAAATATAAAATGAAAAAGAAAAACAAAGTGATGAAAGGGAATAACGTAGTATGTACATTGTACAAGTGCGAGTATGTGGGCTCGATCAGCCATTTCACATCGGCTGATTACCTCAATTCGTCGTCGTTTTTAAATTCCCTACAATATCCAAATCCACCCTCCTCGGTCCCAGCAAACCACACATATCCCACCCAAAAACCCCCAGCACCCATTTGGATAAATTCCCTTTGCCAATCCTAGAATCTTCACAGTTACAATCGTTTTGCATGTCATTTGAATGCCAAAAGGGGAATTCTTTCAAGATAGTGGAGGGTCTAGAGAGAGCTCAGCCATGAGTCGAAAGAAAAAACAAAAAGAAATTACTTTAAAGAAATCCTAAGAGTCTGCCGTGAACTCTCCGGCTTAAATTTATATGCAGAAGCACAAAGACTCCTCCACACATCGCAATCGCAGCATCACCAGCCCGCCGCCGCCCCCTCCTATAGAGCATATCGCTTCGCATTTCCACATCCTGAGATATAGTCCAAATTGAATAGCGGCATCATTGAAAGGGATACGTTATTTAAAGCTGTAAATGAAACAATTTAGCCATATAAAGCGATTTTGTTTTACCCTAAGCGCTACAACGACGAAGACGACGACGAGCGACGCCCTCATACGCGTCACGCCTATAGCCAAACGCATATGTGAAATATTTTTGGTGTCTTTCCTTTTTTTGTCTATCTTTTAGCTAGAAACGGCTACGATATATGTAAGCACGCCATAGTTACACATATAGACGTTTTAGCTCCTCCAGGGTCGAATGAAATTTTCCATTTCTTATCCGCAGGATATCTACACTTTTTTTATGTCTTTTAAAATGCTTTACAAAGAAAAAGAAGAAATGGTGAGAGGGGTGTTGGGTGTTTGGGAGTCGGGGGGTTAGTGAGGCACAACGACAAGAACAAAAAAAAATGGCACAAAACATGGCAAGGACATTTGGGGAATTTATTTTGCATTGTTCTACTTGTGTTTGTTTTATTTCTTCCTTTCGATTTGTCAGGCATTCGTATATCGTTTGTTCGTCTATTTGGTGATATTCCTTTCTGTTTTACTATTTGCCATATTATATAGTTTAACAGAGAGCACATCAGTTCAGCTCAAAGGGGCGCCGGATATCTTTTGATAAATTATTTGAAAAAAGGAAAAACAACAACGACAAAAGCATTTTTGTATACGCGCCGAATATAAAGGATATAAAGGATAACGAGTATAAGGAAACATATAAACCTTTTTTTTTCTATTTTTCTACGCAAAAATCTTAAACAAATTGAAATTTTATTCTAATGAACGTGTGATGGCAACCTTCACATGGTAAAGTTTGGTTTGTATCTCGTAGGTAGGTAGGTACTTTCCCATACTTTACTTTCAATTGAATTTAGTGTTCCGTTGTTGGTTTTTGAAAACAATTTTGCGGAAATAGTTTAGTTTAAATGAGGATAATTTTGGTAAAACGAAAATACGTGCGCCCACTTTAAGGAAATTAAATTGTTATGGGAATTTTGTTCATGTATAAGTACAGAGTTTTTCCTTAAGTGGTACTCTCTATATGGATAAGTTTAAACAAAAAAAAGATACAAGGATATGCCTCCCACACTGATTACCTTCCATTGATTTAAAGTAATTATATTTTTACTTATTCTTAGTATAAAGTATTTTAGTAAGTTTTAATTTTTGGGAAGAGAAATTTTTTGTTACATAAAATTATTCTATAGGTATGTCATTTTCTGTTCGTATAATATTTGGGGCAACTGATATTTTTTACAATTTTTTTGATTAATAAAAATGAAATTGACATGTAATAAAAACCTGCTAAAAATTGGTTTTCAATCGGAGTTTTTTTTATTATTTTGTTTTTTTATTCAATGTTTGTATAAATAAAAATAGGCACCGTTTTAAAAGAAATTTAGAATATCTCAAAAACCGGTAGAGATATTGACTCCAATTAAATTTTATTTTTCAAAAAATAAAATCAAAAGATACAGGAATGACTTTTAAATAAAATGTACGAGCTTGCTAATGAATCCAAATGGTTTGTTTAATAATAGTACCTATAGTTTAGTATTAAAAAATATTTTACAAAATATTTGTTTTTAAAAATGTACATATGCCATTTGATTTCTAAAAAATTGTTTTTGGTATGCAGTTCTTGAAAACATATTTACTATATATTTTGTAAGTACTTCATTTTCGTATGTCAGCCCGTTTCCGAGATATCGATTTAAAAAAAAAACAAAAGAGGCTGGGATGCGACCCACACTGATAACTTCCCATCCCGTCAGTCGATTTGTCTTGCTTAAGTTTGTCTATATGTATCAATTTTTACCAAATTTGCGTACTATTTTTTGTAGATTTTATTTTTTTATGAAAAAACGGACTGTTGGGTTTTTATAAAAAAAATTACTGAATATCGAAAACAATATTTTCTGTGAAATAAAATAAGTTTGAAGCCAATATTTGTAATTTTTGAAAAGCTATTTTAGTCGAAAGTAAATTCTTACCAACTTTTGTAATTTTCATTTTTTAGGTTTTTATTTTTTGTAAAAAAACTGTCAATTCGACTTTTCTCAAAATTTGGTCGAATGTTGAAAACAATATTTCTTATAAGATAAAATTAGTTTAAAGCCAATGTCTCAAATTTTTGCAAAAGATATTTACGTCGAAAAACAATTTTTACCAACTTTTGTTAAATTTTTTTTAGGTTTTTAATTTTTTGTACAAAAACTGTCAATTTGATTTTTTTCAAAATTTTGCTTAATGTTGACAACAATTTTTTTTGAAAGATAAAAGTAGTTTAAAGCCAATATTTTAAAAAGGTATTTGAGTCGAAAATCAATTTTTACCAACTTTGAGTAATTTTTTTTAGGTTTTTATTTTTTATAAAAAAAAACTGTATGTAGCTATATTAGATTTTTCTCAAAATTTTATCAGATGTCAAAAACATTATTCTTCGTTGAGCAAAATTGTTTTGGAGATAAAATTTTATTTTAGTCGTAAAATTTTTGATGTGAAAAATTTTTTTTCAGTTTTTTTGATTAATAAAAAAAAAGCGTTAATTGGATTTTTTTCCTAAAATATACTTGTTTTCTATCACATTGCAATATATTATATCAAATTTAATTCAAGTTTCTAGCGTCATTGGTTCATCGGAAATGATAGGTGCTTAGGATTCCTCGGACGGTTCATGAAATTTGTCACCCCCGCTGATCTGGCTGTAATTCATAAAGCATTTATTTGTCCAAAACTTGAGCATAACTCTCATATTTGGGCAGGTACCCCTAAAACAAGTTTAAGTCTTTTGGAAAGGATCCAAAAAAGAGCTCTAAAAATGATAGGCGATAGAAGTATAACCGAAACATTTACATCACTCGAACATTCCTGCATTATTTCATGTCATTCGTTGTTTTACAAATATTATTACAAAAAATGTTCTTTTGAATTAGCCAGTTACAATACCACCCCCCCTTCTCCCCCAAAACGATTCAGCCGTACTATTCGCACTTCCCAAACCTGACAAGAGTTTTCAAGGATTGGTTATTTAATTCCTTTTCAATCTAGCCAAGAATTGAAACAGCCTAATTATTAGTCTTTGGGTTTATTTCTTGTGAGGATTTTACTTGATATTTATTCATTCATTGGTAGGGCCAAACGGCCCCAGAATCATCGCTCCAGAGAGATGCACGACGGGTTTCATGCCTGGTCACATCCACAAATGCGGCAAAGTTGGTGTTGTCTCTAGGTCTGGTACTTTGACATACGAAGCCGTTAACCAAACAACTCAGGTTGGTCTTGGTCAAACTTTGTGCGTGGGTATTGGTGGTGATCCATTCAATGGAACTGATTCCATTGATTGCTTAGAAGTGTTCCTTAAGGATCCCGATACCCAGGGAATTATTCTTATTGGTGAAATTGGTGGTGTTGCTGAAAAGAAAGCTGCTGAATATCTTATCGAACACAATAGCGGCGTTAAAGCTAAACCAGTTGTATCATTCATTGCTGGTCTAACAGCACCACCCGGTCGTAGAATGGGTCATGCTGGTGCCATTATTTCTGGTGGAAAGGGTGGAGCTGGCGATAAGATTGCAGCTTTAGAGAAGGCTGGTGTCATTATGTAACCAGGAGCCCCGCTCAAATGGGCAAGGAACTTTTCAAAGAAATGAAACGTTTGGAATTGGCTTGAAATACTATGTAAATTTTCGTTTTACTACTCTTACATTTTTCTTCAATAAATGTAAAACATTTGATTGGTATATTATTATAAGAAAAAAAAAAAAAACACATCAAGGAAAGACTTATCATATACACGAGTCAAACAAATAATGAAAAGAAATTAAAGGAAGCAATCTCGTGAAGCTTATACCTTTTAAAAAAAATTCAAGAAGCAGACAGTTACGAATGCACCAATCATAAAAACCAGCTACGATCACATTGCAATCCCTTACAATCCAAGTACTTGAAAGTGATTTGAAAATGGTAACATCATCGTTATAAATGATGCACTTACAATGTTACAACATAGAGTGGCATTCGTTTAAAAATCAAATAAATAGAATAGGACATAAATGACTACTTTGTGGCATTCCAGAATTAACTTTAGACATGTTCAATTTGCAACCATTGAAAAATACGGAGAATGACCTATCAAATAAATAAGACCATCAGACTTCGTTACAAAAAATTCATTTATTTAAATTTGGTTAAACTCAAGAATTAAAATTTCGTAATTATTTCATCCCAAATTTCGAACACAAGTGCTTAGTTTCTGACTTTATTTCAAATAATTTGCATTCAGTCCAGCATTTAATATTATTATGCAGAATGCAAATAAATGCGGTGACAATAATTGTCAGCATTCGTTTTAAAGCCCCTATCGCCGCCGTTAATTTTCCATATATGGTGCGTGTAAAGTTCTACGACGAGTGTTTATATATTGAGTTGGAAATTGCATAAGAGAAGAGCAGATATTAAACGGAGGCCGCAGCGGCGGCGATTTATCTGTATCATTTAAAATGCAATTTTAAATTTATTTTAAATCTACATGAGTGTTATTTACTTGTCTATTATTTGTATCTTGCACAAGCAATCAAATTAATGTACATTCGCTTATTTTTAAATTGTTACATTTGCTCCTCGCGCCTCCCACGTCCCACCTCTTTGTTGGAAAATACAAAACCCAAAAATACCAAAAAATACTAAAAATTTACTCACACTTTACTTCTCTCTCTTCCATCAAGTGAAAATGAAAATGCTGCGTAAATTTCAATGTAATCCTGTGGAAATTCCTTATTTAAATTATCCAATAACACGACCCTATAAATCTCGCATAGTCTGGCGGGCGTCACATGATTTTTATTTAAATCGTAATTACCAAGCGCCAAGCCGAGCCGAGAATGTAAAATAGAAGCACTGCCGCTACTGCTGCTCGAGTTGCTGAGCGAGTTGAACCGAACCGAATCGAGAGCGCTTTCAGCTTTGCTATTGTTATGTGAAATTCGAATAGCTTATAACATCACGAGGATCAGGATTCGGGACATTGCTGTGTAATGTGTATATATGAAAGCGGAAGCGGATGTGTGTTGATGGTGAAGTAAAATGATAGTAGAAACGACAGCGAGCCGTAGCGGGCGGTGGCAGCGTCAGAGTCATAGTCAGAGTCAGAGCTTTGTCACCACACACGTTCTATAACGTATATCCTCTTGTGCGTTTTACATTGTGAATATTGCAATTCGGTGTTAGTTTGGGAAATTTATGGGATAAACATTTATCCTGAATTTTATAAATAAGTATTTTTTATTTTGTTTTTCTTTCTTATTTTTCCGCTCGTAGCCGATTTTTTGTTTCTTTTAATTTATTTTGTAGGCCGTTAGATGAAAAAAAGGCTATTTATTTAAACATTTATTTCCTTTCTGTCGTTGTCTAGGGTTGGAAAAAAAAGGATTTTATGCCGTATAATGTTCTAGATCCTGGATAGAAAAAGTAAAGCGCGAAGCGGCACTGCCGGCAAGGCGCGGTGCGACGTACAACAACGTTCAACGTAACGTGCGCGTACCCGTACATGTATTGTGATTTGAAGCAAGCAGCTCTAGGCTTTTAATGTGACATTTAGATAGAGCGTATTAGGGCTTTTAAGCGGGATGTTTTTTTGTTGTTGTTGTTGTCGTTGTTTTCACATATATTCATTCGTTTTCCTGGTGAACCTACTATCTATGTACATATGTATATAAGAGTGATAGATTTTTACGTTTTTATTACATGCCTTAGATTAAATGGGCATTATTTTGATTGTAGATAAACTGGTTTTATCAAGAGGAAGTGCGAAGGATTTTTAGATTTATAAGAGATGAGACATTTTATACGCGATTAAGGTTATCGGATGACATTTTTGAATCTAAATGGATTAGTGCGGGAATTGTAAGTCCTCCTAAGACCCAAATGTATACCTTCACATTGTAAAAATAAAAACAGAATAAACATTACAGTGATGAAAATTTCAAGACAAAAAAAAAACAATTAAAGAAGATCCACTTCCTAGATAGATTCTTAAAATTTACTTTCAAAATGGTAAAAACCTTGGCTTCGTGTCAAGTTTAAGGTAAGGGATGCATAATAATAAGCTTTTTTTTTCAATATATTTAGCTGATAATTTAAAAAAAAAAACGTAGGGTTGTAAAGTTTTTCACTGGGAGTAGCTTTCTTGTTTTCTTTCGTTTTGGTTTCTTCACTTCATTTCGTATAAACGAAATTTTTAAAAGTTTTACAAATATTTTGTTCAAAAAAAATTTAAAATCAATACTTTTCTTTGTTCTCTTTCTCAAGACACTGACAATTTAGTTTGATTTATGGGTTAGTGAAGTAATTGGTCTTCTTCTTCTTTGAAAACGATGCTGGCCTGCACGTTACAGTATTTGGTAACCACTATCGAGCCATGATAAGATACTGACTTTTTCTTCTTCATCAATTGAACAACCATGATCTGCAGAAATTGTTTTAACATGTCAAACAGCTCTTGCCATATTAATTATTTTATTCAAGAAAACGTTTGGTAACCGAATCATTTCACGTTACGTAACCACGGTGAATTGGGCTTCTAGATTGTGTGATTTAACACCGCTTGAATATTTTCTGTAGGGATGTGTTAAGTTAAGTCGCTATTATACGAGAATAACCTCGAAATGATTGACCACGTGGAGGATAATATTCGGCACCTAAAGTTGTTAAATCATTAATTAACTATAGTTTATTTATTTATTTTAATAGAGACTTTAAAATTTTAAGCCAAAAATGTGCGAGTAATTGGTTAAAAATTACTTGCAAGTTGCAAATCTTTCCAAGGTTCAACGATCTGAGTGATAATGGTTTTCGCACTCAATGGCAAAGTAAAAGGGTTTTAATCTGGTAATTTGTTGTTTTGCATTTTGACTAGCTAGAAGAAAGTGGTTACAAAATAATTATATTTTGAACTTTCCGTTAACAGTTAAGTCATAAATGTTTCGAAAATTAGCCAAACTTAATTTCTCATGTGAATAACAAAATGTGAAGTGCATTAGAACTTCTCTGGATTTTTTGATTTATTAAAAAAAAACCGTGCTTCAGAAACCTAATCAAACCTTTTAGTCAATTTTCAACGAAGATCATTTAAAATGTTTGGTATTGCCAATATTTTCAATTTATTTAAGCTATCGTTATTTAAAAGGATTATGCCTTTCAATCAACTCTACCATTAAACTTGCGCCTCCAAGAAAGCTCACCAATATATCCTCTTGCCCAACTTCAGTTGTCTTGTGTCATGTACAGATATTTTTCTTTAGCCGTACTAAGCGAATGTGGAATACAATATTCGGGAATATACCTTCTTACACACCCTCGTTTACTTTTATACATATGTTAACACTGTGTTGGTTTAACCTTAAAACTTTTTTCCCATT
Organism: Eupeodes luniger; assembly: GCA_951509635.1. Taxonomy (NCBI): domain Eukaryota; kingdom Metazoa; phylum Arthropoda; class Insecta; order Diptera; family Syrphidae; genus Eupeodes; species Eupeodes luniger. Next base: position 257,419,403 of record OX608073.1, read on the forward strand.
CTATTAACACTTTGTATACAAAACTAAGCACAGAAATAATTAATTTATGCTTTTGAAATATAGTATTTTAAAAAAGAATTTTTAAATATCACAAACAATTTTTTAAAATTTTGTACAGTAAAAAATGTATCTACTAATGTAAAAAAATAAATAAAATAAAGGCATTCTGTATAAATGTTAAAAATTTCAATTCATTTATTTTAAAATTCAAAAGGCATTGAAACTATTTTTCAAAGTCCCAACTCCTCCCAAAGCAAGTTATTCATTTTTACACTAATAACATTTATGAATACATAATATTGTATTGTTCGAGATTTATGTATGTATTTGCAAGGAACTCATATTCATATTTGATTTAGTCAACGTCAAGACTCAAGACCAAGTACTTTGAATAGGTGCGTGTTATTCTTATCCAAAATCTCTGTCCCCCCAACTATAACGGCGACGATCTTAAGAATTATAATTTATCAACACGCAAAACTAATTATAAAAATAAAAGAAATGCACAGCTACGAGGTAAAAATGAATTGTAAGCACGAAGTGTTCTTCGAAATGCCATTCACATTTATACTGCCTACGGGTTTAGGTACTCATAATATAGAAAGTGTATCGGCGTCGTTTTCTTGAGTTTCGTGGAAATTTTTGAATCTATAATACCTACCTAATCTAACTTTCACCATATCAAAACGATAGAACAACACGTCTTCGGGGGCACCTCATGCTCTCGAAACCTTTCTCTCGTTATAATCGAAGTCAGGGATCAAATTTAGAAGGAAATTAAAGTCAGTGCCATATAACATTGCGGTTTTGTCGTCCGTACACAGACTTCTGTACATTTGAACAACCTATGTACATCATATACGAACAAATGACCCCTAAAAGTACAAAAAGAACAACAAAAAATGGTCAAGGAATGACCCACCTTACGAACATCGCCTCTTTCCATATACTCTTTGTGTGTTCGAGTGTATGTGTAGATTCTCGCGAAAGGACTCAAAGGACAAAACTCCATATCGAACGAAAAGCCTGGAATGCAAGCACCCATTATAGTTTTGCACCAAACATCTCAACACCACCACCAACCTCCTACCAAGGATATGTAATTATTTTTTATTATGTCCATACCAGTAACGGAAATGTGAGACGAATTCCAACCAAGCTTGTAATTGATCGCATTTGAGTTCCAAGCAAAAGGTTTTCCCTTTCCTTGCCATGGAGTTTGTGTGTTGATGTTGGTATAGTGCAAGTATTTAGTATAGGGTTTATTTTTGTTAAGGACGTTACGCTGCTCTCGAAGCTACGTGTTTTCCTGTTTATTAACTTTGTTATAGGTACCGGCGTTTAATGAGTATTCAGTATGTGTTCACGTGTGTAATAGTCGTATAGAGGATAGGTATTTTAATATTACAACGAGTATCCCCCAACAAACATGGCTCCAACAAATTGATTCGAAAGGGACAATTAGTGCAGATTGTATAGGACCGTTCGGTTCTTTTCTTTATACAGTGAATAAGGATAATACTCGTATGTGTCTGAAAAGTTTAATTATTGCAATTATAAATGATAGAGTGGAGAGTGATAGCTATAAGAAGGATTTGCTGTACGCCCTTGAAAGCATTTGAACTTGAGTCCTTATTAAAAAACAATAAATTAATATAACGCATTTAAGATAGAATTGGGTTAAAAACCTTGGAGATGGAAATTTCAAAACTTTTGAACTTCGACTACTTCGAACAAACTTGCTCCTTAGAAATATTTTAAATATGCAGTTATTTAATACATATTAAAACACATAATACCCGTTTTCGAAATATCGAGTTGTGAAAAAAAATATGTTTTTAAAAATCCAAACAACAAAAATTGACATTTTGCACAAGGGCAGTCAAAAATTTATTGAAATCGGTTCATGAGTTCCTAAGAAAATTTAAAAACATAGTATGAATTCTATGTGGGTTATACTTTTGGACCAAAACATAAATTTATTTTTTTGATAAATGATAAATGCAAGTTAAGAAAACAAATTAGAGAACTTTTAAAAAAAAAAAAAAGCATAAAATTTGCAAAATCTCATCGATTCTTTATTTGAAACGTTAGATTGGTCCATGACATTTACTTTTTGAAGATAATTTCATTTAAATGTTGACCGCGGCTGCGTCTTAGGTGGTCCATTCGGAAAGTCCAATTTTGGGTAACTTTTTCGAGCATTTCGGCCGGAATAGCCCGAATTTCTTCGGAAATGTTGTCTTCCAAAGCTGGAATAGTTGCTGGCTTATTTGTGTAGACTTTAGACTTGACGTAGCTCCACAAAAAATAGTCTAAAGGCGTCAAATCGCATGATCTTGGTGGCCAACTTACCGGTCCATTCCTTGAGATGAATTGTTCTCCGAAGTTTTCCCTCAAAATGGCCATAGAATCGCGAGCTGTGTGGCATGTAGTGCCATCTTGTTGAAACCACATCTTAACCAAGTTCAGTTCTTCCATTTTTGGCAACAAAAAGTTTGTTAGCATTGAACGATAGCGATCGCCATTCACCGTAACGTTGCGTCCAACAGCATCTTTGAAAAAATACGGTCCAATGATTCCACCAGCGTACAAACCACACCAAACAGTGCATTTTTCGGGATGCATGGGCAGTTCTTGAACGGCTTCTGGTTGCTCTTCACTCCAAATGCGGCAATTTTGCTTATTTACGTAGCCATTCAACCAGAAATGAGCCTCATCGCTGAACAAAATTTGTCGATAAAAAAGCGGATTTTCTGCCAACTTTTCTAGGGCCCATTCACTGAAAATTCGACGTTGTGGCAGATCGTTCGGCTTCAGTTCTTGCACGAGCTGTATTTCATACTGTTTTACACCAAGATCTTTGCGTAAAATCTTCCATGTGGTCGAATAACACAAACCCAATTGCTGCGAACGGCGACGAATCGACATTTCACGGTCTTCAGCAACATTCTCAGAAACAGACGCAATATTCTCTTCTGTACGCACTGTACGCATTCGTGTGGTTGGTTTAATGTCCAATAAAGTAAACTGAGTGCGAAACTTGGTCACAATCGCATTAATTGTTTGCTCACTTGGTCGATTATGTAGACCATAAATCGGACGTAAAGCGCGAAACACATTTCGAACCGAACACTGATTTTGGTAATAAAATTCAATGATTTGCAAGCGTTGCTAGTTAGTAAGTCTATTCATGATGAAATGTCAAAGCATACTGAGCATCTTTCTCTTTGACACCATGTCTGAAATCCCGCGTGATCTGTCAAATACTAATGCATGAAAATCCTAACCTCAAAAAAATCACCAAGTTTTTGAGACAATTCAATTTTTCGATTTTTGACCAAAAAGTTGGTATGGACTACTGTTATTTTTAGTCTTTCAAAAAATAAAAAAAAATGGCTAACGCAAATCTGCTTAAAACCTTACATTTCAGCTTGATTGAATCAATAGTTTTGACTGTATGGACGAGGTAAGACGTCCTGGACTTTTTTGACTTCTCTACCATCGTAATGTTATGTTTAATTAAAATCTGTAGTTCGAATTTTCTTACGAATGAAATACTTGGCATATAATTTCTACATGTCACAAGTAAAAATCATAACCCCATTTTAAATTGACCTACAACAACGAATCTTGCAACGTTGTAAAGAGTAAATAAAATTTGGTTGCTTTCTTCATTTGTTTTGAAAGCTTGTGGGTTTTTAAAATAACGTCATTCATATCTGATTCTCTATACATTGCCGCAAACGTAACACTTATTTGTTTGTAAATTTTGACAGAATATTGTCAAATTAAACTTTCATCTCTTCGAAGATCCGCAGAGTTGTTTTATATATAATTAGGATTTCAAATAGACCCATTAAAAACAATCCGCACAAAAATAATTTAGCCATAAGACTTCCGGTTAAGCGAAATTAATTGGTAACCAAAAATTTTGCTTAATTAATCCATATTGTTTAGTTGGTGGTATAACGCGTTGCACTGAAATAATCCCTATATTTTTCCAAAAATGATTATAGCCAAGTTAAGTAAAAAACATGTAGAGACAGTCATAAAAATCATCGGGTCGTTTTTGAAAAACTTCGAAGTTTCGTTTTTTGACCAAAAAAATTAGTTTGGAACTTAGTTATTTTTGGTTTAAGAAAATTAAGGAACACCTAAAGCGGATATAAGTTGACAAGTTTTAACTCAATGGTTAAGACTTAAAGGGTCGAGCACAGACAGACTCAGATGGGTGGAATTGACGGTACCACTGTTTTCGACTCCTATACCATCGAAATAGCATATTTTGTCAAAGTTTTGTATGCAAGACTGACGTTCTTCCAAAGAAAGCAAGAAACTTGGATTTAGATTTTTGAAACTCCGATTTGTAATCAAATTTAAATCGTAATCAATAAGCTCTAATAACTATGATAACAAAGTATTTCATATGCTTTATTTTTTTCTTATCACAAAACTAACATTTTATTGCATATAAATTGGTTTTTAAATTGGCGCCATTATAGTCCAACAACCCTAAACGGATATTTAATTAGTTCAATATAAAATGTAATATGAGTAAATTAAAATGTCAAATTGACAAAAAATAAAATATCAAATTGTAAGATAATATATATATTGTTCGATCAGCATATTAATAATAAATGTAAAATATGTCTGATCGAACAACTTAAAAATGTACATACATACATCTAGAAATTCAGTCGTGAATATACCACCGCAATTAAAACAACTTAAAGCACAAAACTGTTGAATTCTTTTTCTTTAACTCGGGTAGATTTTGGGGCCCCGTGGCGGCCATTTTGTTTTGGTGATATCTGTCAAAACTTTTGTTTATTATTCAGTTGCTTATGCCAAATCATCATGGTAAGTTACACGATTCAACAGCACGTTCAAATTTGTTTTATCAAAATTAGTGTTCGTTAACGCAAACGTTGCGCCCATTTTACGGTAGACGAGGTGAACCTACACAGTCGACTCTTCAACGTTTATTGGCCAAATTTGAGACGACAGGTTCACTGACTGGGCTTCGAATCGTTTGGAAGAGGACCCCAGTTTTGGCCGAAAAGTCATCTTTAGTGACGAGGTGCATTTTTGGATGAATGGCTGTGTTAACAAGCAAAATTGCCGTATATGGGACAACACCAACCCACGCGAGGTTTGCCAGGTGATAATGCGGTGGCGTTATTGGTGTATACTTTTTTAAAGACTACGTTAGTAAGGCGGTCACCATCCACAGCGAGCGCTAGATAACGATGATAAGTAATTTATTACGGCCCAAATTGAATCATATGGACCTAGACGGCATGCGGTTCCAGCAGGACGGCACGGCGGCGAGGTGCACGGTACGTGCCACTTAGCAAACGCCACGATTGACATTTTGCATAACCGATTTGAGGGTAAGGTTATCTCTCACAGTGGTGATATGAATTGGCCACCCAAGTTCATGCGAATTGACCCCGCTGCTGGACTTTTTCCTGTGGGGTTTCTTGAAGTCGCAGGTCTATGCAAATAAATCACAATTGACCGAAGCCCTAAAGGTGAACATAACACAGGCCATTGCTCAAATTCAGCCGGATCTATGCGGAAGAGTCATTGAAAATTGGACCACTCGGATCCACTCAGTACCACCGTAAGAAGCCGAGGCGGACATTTGAATGATGTCATATTCCACACTTGATGGCATACATGCGACTTTGAAATAAAAGAATACCTAGTTTTTTTAATACCTCACACACAGTTTGTTTTATTCCATTTCAACATCTACCCGCCTTATTGAAAAAATCCCTTTATAATGCCTACGGGCGATACGGGTATTAAAACTTGTCCCTAACAATGATCAGTAGAGCACTAGTTACGACGACGCACGACGGCTTTTCCGAGGTTGTCTCAGACAGCTATCCCGGAATAATCGGTTCCAAACACAAACTAGAAAACAACCTGTCGGCTTTAGTCTTGTGTATAGTACATTAGAATTGGACGGTGGCATAAGATAAGGTTATATTCCATTCGTGCAGCTAGCGCAAACCTAAAGATAATCGGTACATTTCTCACAGTGACAAAGTCCGTGATTTTCTTAGAAGAAGGTTACCACGGAATAAACGGTTGACTGATACTACGTTCACTTTGTGGCCTTAGCATGTTTGTCATACATTTAGAAGAAGTGGATGTCGTAATAAACGGGAGGAAGTAGAATTACGAGACGGTCCTGTACTCGAAGTACTACCTATTCTCTTAAATTCTTTCCTTTACATGTACTCCAAGTTAGTATCTAACTGCCCCAGCAGAATGGAGTCGCTGTAGCGGCCACTTGTCGCGCTGTCAAAGTTGAAACATACGAAAATAGTACACAGCGCCACAATGGGAAGCTGTTGTTGCAGCGATCGCTGTCGCCATTGCTGAATAATTTTCTACTTTCCGCTATTAGTCGCGCTACCTTTTAAAGCTTTAAAAGCTTCATTCCGCAGTAGCATATTTGCATTATCATTGCAATAAATGCAATTTCATCGCGTTGGTCCATTTTTAAATTTAAAAATTGAAAATTAAGTTGCCCAAAAATATGAATAGTCAAAGTCTTGAGTTCGAATTTTTTTTACGAATACAATACATGCTATTTATCTTCAAATTATTCCTTCTTGTGGAAAGTAAAAAACTACCAAAAGTAGTTCCAATTGAACGTCTAGCGGACAAATTTGAATCCACAGGCACAGTACAAAATGTTTCCGTACCAGTGAGACAAAGAAGTGCCCGTAGTGTCGAAAATATTGCTGCGGCTGAGGCTTGAGTTACAGAAAGCCCAAATGTGTCTCTCACATGTCGTCGTTCTCAAGCGTTGGTCATCTGTGTGACGTCATTGTGGCGAATTTTACGAAAAGGTATTGGCCTACATCCTTACAAAATTAAATTGAAGTAAAAACTGAAGCCGCTTGGCCACTAGAAGCGTCGTATGTTGTTCGTTAATTGGGCTGAGCAACAACTTGAAAATTATTCGGATTTTCATCGCCAAATCATGTTCAGCGATGAGGCTCATTTCGGGCTGAATGGCTTCGTCAATAAACAAAATATGCGGTATTGGTCGGGGAGCAATCCACACGTACCCATTAGTCATCATTGCATCCCCAAAAAAATTATGGTTTCGTGTGGTTTTTTTTTTCATTTTCATTTCATTTGTTCCATTTCATCTTTTACAGTAGACTTAAGTCTATAGAAGCAAAAGTTACATTTATTATATACTATAGTTACACTATAACAAGCTTATCCAAATTTGGATTTAAATTGTTTAAATTTAGAGCATTATATAAAAAACAAAAAAAAAACAACGAAAAATTATATTTATATCTATTTATAAAGTCAATTTTAAGAATTAGTTAAATTACATTCAAACCTTTTTTTAAATTTTTAATAACATTAAGCAAAAAAAAAGGAAATTAAGTTAAAAATTTTCAGCCAAATACCTAAAGATAACGCGATCAAAATGCTTACGTCCTCGAAGCTCTCGTATGTCTAAGGGTAGGAAGTTCCATAGTCTGACAGCACAAACAAAGAATTGGCGCTCAGAGGCAGAGCAAGTGAATCTTTGTTGAATAAATACAAAAGATCGGATGGAAGTAGAGAACACAATTTTGTTATAAAGAAAAGATGGCTCCTTCTTTGCTACGATGCCATTCAATGTCTTTAAAGTATTGTAACTTAGATATCCGTTTAAGGTACAAACAAGTACATTTTTCTTATACGCGGAAACAAGATCAAAACGCTTAAGATTGTACACGTATCGAATTATGTTGTTGAAGGCAACATTTAGGTTTCTTTTAGATTCTTACCTATGACTGCAAAATATCTGGCATCCGTAAGTGATAATCAGGATAATTAAAATTTTTGCTAAGTAAAGTCTAATATCTAGTGGTGTATGCTTCTGTGTGAAGGAAAGACTGCGTAGACATACGTACATTTTTCCTATAATGTGTTGTATGTGACAATCCCAACTATGTGTGCAATTAAACCAAGGTGCCAATTTGTATGGGTGTAAAATAACTGAGATCAAGCTTATGTTTATAAATTACCATACATGTACATTTTGTTGGGTTCAACCTCAAGTTATTCTCCTCTGACCAACGATAAATTCTATACAAGTCTTCATTAAGTAGGTAAGCACCGTTTTCAATCATGCCCAATTCACAACTTAGGCAAATCTGGACATCGTCTGCATACAAATCAATGGACGAATATTGCACCTGGGTTGGAAGGACATTAATACACATGCAAAATAGCAATGGTCCTAGTATTAATCCCTGGGGAACTCCGGAATAAAGATCCAGTAATCCTGAAGCATGTTTATCTACAACGACAGCTTGTTTTCTCCCAGAAAGGTAAGAAAACATTAAATCGAAAGCTTAATTTTTGAATCGGAACAGCCTTTTCATTTTGAAAATAAGAACACTGTGATTAACCGTATCAAAGGCTTTCGAGAAGTCAAGTAATCCTAAAAATGATAATTGATCATGGTCAATAGCACATCTTAGATCATCAGTTACTTAAATGATAGCAGACACACAACTGTGATTTAGTCTAAAACCGGTTAATAAGAGATTGTTATTTTTTAAAAAATTCGATATCTGGCTATTTAAAATTTTTTCTAGGACTTTTGAAATAAATGGAACAATCGAAATTGGTCTGTATTCGGGAGATGTTAAGCGAGTATCAGGTTTTTTGATCACAGGAATTACTTTTGAAACTTCCCAGGTACGAGGAAATGAGCTTGTCGTAATGTATTGTATTGAAAATATGCGTAATAGTGGGAAGTATGTGAGGCAGTATTATTTTAATATATGAGGGGTGCATTTCATCAAACCCCATGGCTTTAGATTTAATTTTTAAAACATTGTCTACTAAATCAGCTTCTTCAACTGCCTGAAATTCAAAACAATTTAAGCTCGGATCCACTGGCTCCATATCATTAGCTATTTCTACCTCATTAAGAGATTCAGACTGGACTTTCGCAAAATCAGCATTAAGAACATCAGGATTAATGTTTTCAGGGTATTTTCCTTTCAATGGTCCTACTCCAAGATCTCGTATATTTTTCCAGAGTGTTTTAGATGGTAGATCTTTCCTCAAATGATTTGAATATACCTGTATTTTAGCTTCCCTTATTTTAATGCGTAATTTGTTTCGAAAGTCACGAAAAGTATTATGAAACTCAGTCAATCGAAAACGTTTCCATTGTTTGTAAGCTAAGTCTCTTTGTTTCATCAGTTCCTTAATTTCAAGAGAAAACCACGAATTGTGCTTGTGCTTGACCACCTTTGTTTTGAGCTTCACATGCTTATCGAATAAACTACGAATAGAATTTTCTAAGAATAAAACCTGGTCATCGGCGGAAGCCATAAAATATATTTGTTGCCAGTTAATCTGAAATAAATCGTGTTCCAGTTGAGCCAAGTCAATATTTTTAAAATCTCGATATTCAATAGTAGTAGCTACCGTTCGGGGAACAAAATCAAAGGTAGCAAAAATTAAATCATGTTTCGAAAAGGCGGATGCGGAAAGCTGGTCGTAGATCAAGAAGTTTTCGATATTATGGGTAAAGAATAAATCTAAGAGTGTTGCACTATCATTAGTAAAATGAGTTGGATTACTAAAATTATTTGTATATAAGCTTAGGCTGTTCATTCGTTCAATAAATGATTTTGATGTTTCCTTGTTTAGCAAATTACAATTAAAGTCACCACATAAGACGATTTCAGAATAAAAAGAGGAAATGCTCTCTAATACTGTAAACATGGGCGAGAAATCAACATGTTTATTTGGACGATAAACCACACCTAATAAGCATTTATTCACGCCATTCAAAATTTATGGGTCGGCGCGGCGCGGCGTGGACATTGGGCCGTACTTCTTCCGCGATGATCAAGACCGACACGTTACTGGACTTATGGACTTGAAAAACATGTGAATTCAACAGGACGGCGCGGCGCGCGGCACCACAAGCCACACAGCGAATGTTACAATCATTTTATTGGAAACCAACTTTGGAGAACCTGTTATCTCACGAAATGGTCCAGTGGCTTGACCGCCTCGGTCGTGCGATTTGACGCCGCCGTTAAACTATTTCCTGTAGGGCTACGTGAAGTCTATGGTCTATGCCAACAAGCCAGTGACGATTGATGAACTTCGTACGAATATCGAACGTGAAATTGTGGCAGTATCGGCCAATCTATGCTTAAAAAACCGTCGAAAAATGGGTTTAGCGTCTGGACTTCTGCACTCTGTTCTGGATGTTATCTTTAAAAGCCTCCTGAAATAGTTCAACCGTAAAAGTAGTGGCTTGAAGAATAATCACCAGTATGCCCTAGTAAACAACGTCAGCCGTACTATAGAAGTTTTTGTGCAATGTTGTACGTGTACTACATTCTGTCTTTTGCAGGCATTACAATATTCAGAATTCAAAACCAATCTACACCGAAACCTACTTTCAAGCCTTCTCTTCCTTACCTTTACCACACACCATATCTTTGGCGTAAAAAGGTCACTAAAAACCCCTTGAATACGCGCTCATTAGAGATTTTGTATTTTTAAAGGCTTTAATAGCTTTGATTTTAATAGAGGTTTTTTTTGTAACTAACGACAAGTTCCACATGCCCCCGCTTTGTCTAAGCATACCTGTGTAGGTATTTCTTTTAAATAAATTATATTTAAACATTCCAATTAAATTCCCAGTTCAACATAATAACAAATAAATTAAGCCAAAAAACACTGTTTTCTACTAACCCTTTTATATCTACCTCTACATTTATTTATTTAGTTTGCGTGTATGAATATGAATAAGAATCTTAATTTACCTTATACCTATAAACTATGGTTTTAATTATCCTTTTAATACAAAAATCATAACAAAAAGAGGGTGGATAAATTACGATTATACGTAAATCATATAAAATGGCATAAATTTCATCAAAAATGTATGTACTCATACATAATTATTATGTATTTGTTTTGAAATTTAAATTCAATTCATTCACATTTTAATCCACCACCCCCAATCATCGCCAGGATAATCGAAAAGTCTTATGACGCATTAATACCACAATCCAGACATCTTCTCTGTTATTGTTATTATTATTATTATTTAATCCATATCTTTGTGTACCTATAGATAGAGGAATACAGAAAAACCTCATACAATCAACTTAAGTCTATAATATTCCTATATAATACGAAATGCCTTACTATAGCTATAAGGTCCTTTAAAATCCTTTGTTCTATATATAGAATAGATATACCTACTTGACTAGTATATACTCTATCGTTATTTCTATTGAAGCAGTTCAAAGTTGTTATTATTAAGATATTTTTTGTTTTCTCTTCATCCCTCAATCTCAAGCTCATCAGAAAAAAAAAACAACAAAATCTAACCTCGCCTTAGATATGAATTTATACAAATCGAAGGAAGACTCGTACTCGTACTTTGTCGATTGCAGATTACTCTCGGTGCGGTCCTTAGCATAAATCAGCATAAATATACGATAATTCTATTCTTAATAAGAATGAAAAAGAAATTGTTCCCCTCGACAAATTGGAAATCGAAGTAAGTTCAATGATGAGCTGTGCCTCTTTGTCTGATGTTCTGTGCCAAACACAATGATCTCGCCAACACCGAACACCGCCGCACCGCCATGCCTTGCTCCCTCGACTTTTCCATCCCTATATATATATGTATCTCTATCATCAAGCCTCTTTGGACTTTCTAGACTTGAATAGGTATCATCTCTATACTATGTGCTATAACAAAGAAAACTTTTCAATCAACATCGGTTTGGTTTTCATTTGTTTTTTCTTTTTCTATATGGAGATTCCTTGCATTATCTTGGTCTGGAAAAACCACCCTCACCACCCTCCCAGATATGTATCTCAATATATTCCCAGTAGAATTATCTTCGAAAATTTTCAAATAATCATTTCTCAGAGGTAGCCACCAGTATACGAGTATCTACAAAAATATAGTGAGTAAGTCAAGCCTCTGGAGACTATTAGAGAAAACAATCTCTAAGTAGGTGGGGACGGACGGCTTGTATGGTGCTTCTGGTAATGGCGATGGAGGTAGTAGGAGAGAGATTTGTTTAAGGAGTATAAAACTCCTGTTATGATGATCCCGCTCCAATAATTTCCGAGCTGAAAACTCTAGCCTTCCAATCAAATCATCAATTCCCGTTTTGATTTCAAATTGATTCACTGGCGAAAGTAGGTAGATTATGCAACGCTAACAATTTCGTCTTATTTTTTCTTTTTGTTTGTCTTCTTTAAGATAATGTTGGAATAGGATATAATATTACGCTTTGTTGGACTTTTGTTTTTTTTAGTTATGATAATAAACGATAAGAAATCGAAATCGTGGTTTTCATAGAAAAATCGGAATAAGAACTTCTGACGCTTAAACCAGAAAAATGAGGTCAAAGAATTTCATCTATTTTAAAGGTAATTATAAGGTATTTGTTTTTTTGTTTGGAATTTCTCAAGACTGCGAAACCAAATAACGTGAATTGTAGGTTTTGAGATATTGTATCATTTTTGATTAGGTTTAAGTTTGGAAATTGATTTTCTGCATAATTGATCTAAAATTGACACAACTTTACACTATTGGAAGGATAATATTATAACTTAAGCATGATTTAAGGCATGTTACCGCCACGTTTGGCTCGGACGTAATATAATCTGGGGGTCTTATTTTCGTTGATTTTTTGAAAAATTTGTGGCCATATATTCGTATCTAATAACGTGGTGAATGCAGTCCTCAAGGTGGTCAATATTTTCAAACTTATCAGTGACGTAGACAAGCAACTTCACATATAATAGCACAAAATAATCAAGTGGCGTTAAATTGGATGATCTTGGAGGCAATTCGCGGGTTTGTAAGGTGAAACTATGCGGTTACCAAACGTTTGAACTTATTTAGATACCAAGGGTGGCGCTAATGTCCTAACAGACCTGAGCCTCAACCAACATGCGTCTCCAACCAGCTACATAATACATATGTCTCTAGCTACCTATTTTCAGTTTTGTACGCTTAGTTTATTGAACCCTTTTCTTTTTTAATTTCAGCGCTAACGTCGTTGTCTGAATTTATAACTGTGTTTATAGGTCGACAAGGTTCTTAACAACCTGAAAGTTATAGCTATCCATAGGGACATTTTACCCAAGACGCTGTTGTTCAATGTAATTTTTTGATGATATTATAACGGGTTATCCATTTTGCGGTTTCAAAAGTATAGGTTGACACCTGTCAAACTAAGTTGTTAAACCAATTTTTTGAAAGTCTGACAGTTACGAAAATGGATCGATTAATTATCGCATAACGCATAAAAATTGTTAAATGATGATTCTGCCACAGCCACATATCGTGCTTTAAGAGGAGATTATGATTTATATAATCGTTCAATCGTGATTGCCACTTGGCAAAATTATAAAGAAATTTAACGAAGACCAGAATGTGTCCATTCCTTGTTGTTGTCTAGAATTAGGACAGTCTTACGGCACATTATGGCGTATTTTACATTTGGATCTATACCTACATCCACATAAAATCCAGCTCACACAATAACTTAACCAGCTGACCATTTACAACGTCGTCGTAGATACGTCGAATGGGGTCTTAAAAACAGGTGGTGGACCGTGATTTTTCGAATAAAATTTTCTTCAGCGACGAAGCACATTTCTCACTCGGTGGGTTTGTTAATAAACACAATTGTAATATGGGATTCTGAGAAACCTCAAGTAATTGAAGACAGGCCAATCCACAAAAGTCACTGTTTAACGCGCTCTTTGTTCCGGAGATGTGATTGGACCGTACTTCTTCGAATACGACCATGGAACGACTGTCACCGTCAATTCAGACCGTCATGGTCTTATGAAACAATGAAACCTACTTTTTTCGCCTGCTATTGAAAAATACGGTTTGGAGAATATGTGCTTTCAACAAGATGGTGCCACATGCCACACAACACGAGCAAATATGGCTTTATTGCAAGAGACATTTCCTGGCCAAGTTATATATCGTCTTGGGGATATCAACTGGCCACCAAGATCATGCGATTTGACACCACTGGACTTTTTTTTTGTCTGTTTACACGAAAGACCCTGTTTATGCAGATAAACCTTTAACTCTTAAGCACTTAAAAAACAACATTCGTTTATTTATGGCTTATATACCGCCTAATATGTGTCAAATAGTGGTCCAAATCACACATTCACACATAGTGCCAACGTTCAAACTATAATAAAAAGAAATATCATGAACAAACATATTTGATATGTGTTTTATTTACGTTTACTTTTGAAACCGCTAAATGGATAATCGTGTATATTGGGCTTGAACTTATTGACCTCTAAGCCCATCTTTTCCACTTTCATTGTAATACTCAAAAACGCTCCACTGACATCACGCTATGATCTTCCAAGTATGTCAATACTATCGGCGTATCTGAGTATTGCATGGACCTTTGGAAGATTGTGCCTAGTGTTGAAGGTTAAGTTTTACACAATTCTTTACAGAACGATGTTAAAGAAGTCACATGACAGTGCATCGCCTTGTTTAAAGCCTTTTTTGATATCAAACTCGTCGGTGAGATCTTTTCCGATCTTAATGCAACAGGGAATTTCTCCATTGTCATTTTGCACAAACGGACAATTTTGACAGAGATGCCAAAACTAGACATTGCTCTGTAAAGTTCTTCCCTACGGATACGTGGTCTTGAAATCGAAGAATAGATGGTAGGTATCGATTTGAAATTCCTGGGTATTTTCTAGTTCTTCCGTAATGCAAATATTAAATCAATGGTAGAATTTTTGGTCTAACACAATGATAAGGCCCTATCAGGTTGTTGACGAACGGCTTCAGATGTTAATATAATACGGCAGAAAAGATCTTATACCCGATGTTTTGGAGATTGATGTCTCTGTATTTAGTGTAATTCAGGGCGTCTCCTTTTTGAGTATTGTGCAAATTATGGTGAGATTCCCCTCATCGGGCAAGCTTTCATCCGACCATATTTTGCAAATGAGTTGGTACATACTCCTTACCAAGTCATGGCCTGCTCCTTGGAATGATAGGTGACGTGTAATAGTACCAAATGAAATAACACCAAATTTCAAATTTGGCCTTATTTCGTTGTTCAAAACGAAATAAAAACAATTTGGCTTTATTTCGATTTATAAAAAGAAATAAGGCCAAAAAAATAATGGAAACAACGCCGAATATTTTAAAATTCAAAAATGGTTGATTTATTGTCTAGAATAGCTACTTTTGCTAAAAAGTTTTTTTGAATTGATAGCACGGCGGCGTACTAACAGCTAGGTATGTAAGGGGGGGCATGCTGCCCCCCTGCAACCCCACTGCTTGGGATCACTATAGGATTTGGGGTGGTTGCGAGTTTGGGTATATGCAAAGAACTTTTGCATTTGAGCACTAAAATCAAAGAAATTCCAAAAAAAAAAAAGCAAGTATGGCTCACAGTTATGAAAGAATCGCAACGCATTCGTGTTCTTTGCATATACCCAAACTCGCACCCACCACCCGCACCCGCACTCCGTTATCTCCCTTACAGCGGAATTATATTCGTCATAACCGTTATATAGTTTGCGCTTGCTGTGTTGTCAGACTCGGCATCTTTGATGGCTGTTAGACAATGTTGCCACTGATTTGAAATGCCTGATGCAGGAAGCACAGGTCTTTTTAACAGCTTGTTACAGACTCATCGGAAAAGGTAATCTCTTACGATTGTAGCCGTTCAACGTCAAATCATAAAACAGTACTTCCTTCCTTCGGCATTTATTGGAATATCTGATATTCTGTATTCTTTAGAAGTTTCGTGCGTTAATCGCAGTGCCGTCAATCTGGTTGACAGCTGATTGATCAGGTGATTTCCAAGTTGCCTTGGGGATATCTAGATGTGTGAGCTGCGTACTAGCTATAAGAACGTCTCGCATGCGATGATATCGATCAGTCTGAATACGTTGTTGGAGGAGATGTCCAAATATTACTTCTCTTCTTAGATTGGCGTTAGAATCTTCGAAGACAATTTTAACGTCATAGCCAGGGTACTGCTCATATTCGTTAAATAGTCGATGCATTTATTCTATGGAACAGAAGCTGCAGAAATCACAGTCTTTTAATTTACGCCCCGGTCCATTCATAGTTCTTGGATGGCGCTAAATTCTGCTTTGTAGCAGTTAGGGGTTTCGATAATTCTATCCATATAATAATTGATTCGCAACTAAATATTTGTATGTGGTCGAAAAGTCGAACGACACAAGCTCGAACCTGGAGGGCCAGATTCGTAGGCTAACTTTAAGGACAGGGAGCCAGATAGGCTCTTTACAGGCCTGGGTTCTTAATATGTAGTAGAATTCATATAAGCTGTTCACTTAGTAGTTCAATTTAACTAAATTGTAGACGCCACCATTCCACAGCTATTGTACATCATAGTTGTTCAATTGAAAAATAAAAAGGTCAATAATCATGGTTGTAAAGCGGTCAATATTGACTTTACAGTTCTGGAAATATGGTTTTTATAGAATTTGAATTAGAACAATTAGTTTTTATGGATGTAACGTTGTCTTAACATACCTTTTTTGACGTATCCATGCAACCAAAAGTAACACGCTTAAGAAAATTCAAGTGATACATTCAGGCGTCAGTCTATTTATGTTGAAAGCCAACCGATCCAAAAAAATAAATCACTTCATGGCTGCCAGTTAAAACAGTATTACCAACTTGTAGTTCTATACCTGCTTTAACCAAACGTACTTTAGAAATGATATATAAATCACACAAAGCTAGAAAAATTGACATATTTTATTGCAAAATTGTTACTCAAGATCTTCTTAAGCCTTACAAATCTTCAATCCGATATTAGTACAAATTTGAAACTTAGCTCCTTTTGTATATCCGTTTTAAGTTAAGATTATTTTCTCACAGCATTTTATTCAAGCTTGTTTGATAATCATAAATATTAAGATAAAATAACCAGAATATTGCTTAGACGTTGCTCTTCAAAATATTTACTTTAACCAAAAGTTCAGGCATAGTGTGCTTAAGGCCAGGTAACATATAGCAAACATGAAAATAGAAACTATAGGTATTCAAGGCATCATCATGAATTGAACTTATTTATCTATATAGAATCTGTGCATCTGCATTTTGAAAGATATCTAGATTGGTACTTTAGGAACACAGTATACAGTATAAAACTTGACCTTTCCAATTCTAGAATCAACACACTACTTATTAGAATTTTTGATTCGAAGAAGTGTTTCTAATTTAATTCCCATTTGCACAAGTCAGCACTTTTGTAGGAACATATAAAACCAATATCATATCTACTATCTCTCACTCACTCTCAATATATTTTTCACTCTCTCTCTCTCTCTCTCTCTCTCTCTCTCTCTTTAAATAGGATATCGAGTACATGTCCTTAAAATGGGCTATAAAGTGACTTTGGTAAGCCAGGTTGATGACGAGCGATGGGTTGGCCTGATTTCGGCTGCCTTTTATACAATATCCTGATGGGGATGTAGCTTTTCGTATTATGATTGCTAAACCTGTTGGCTAGAAATTGTACTAAGTCCTTGTTGCTGTTGTTGTTGTTGTTGTTGTTTTCTTTTAGGCCATTCATGATATCATTAGAAAGTGGAATGAGAGAGTTTACGTAAAACTAATCGATAATGGGCCAAACATAACGTCAAGTTATCCTGCCTACTCATGTGAGGCTATACAAATAGTTGGTGTGGCCACCCCTCACACCCTGATAGTCGAATATAGAGGATTTGTGGGGGGGGGGGTAGGAACTTGAGTATATTTGTATATTTTGTTTGTACTTTGTACTGTAGCTTGGGCAACTGAACAGCTACTATGTATATCGAAGGAGATAAGGATCAGCAAGGTAATGATTTTTATTTCAGACCATTTTCTTAAGCTTCTATTTAAATATGCTTTGTACTCCATGCAACAACGACAACCAATCTCACATACAAACATAACACAAGTACAGGGTGACTT
Source organism: Eupeodes luniger (assembly GCA_951509635.1). Taxonomy (NCBI): domain Eukaryota; kingdom Metazoa; phylum Arthropoda; class Insecta; order Diptera; family Syrphidae; genus Eupeodes; species Eupeodes luniger. The sequence goes on from OX608073.1 coordinate 257,437,452, forward strand.
TAAAGGATTGTACAATGTACATATTGTACACCTACTTGTAAAACAATTTAAATTTAAGAATATTTAGAAGCTATAGGTATTTGAATTTTATAGACATAACGTTGGTCTTTTAAACTGAAAAGATCTCAGGATTCAAGTTTATGTTCTCAATGGTAACTTACTGTTCTATAATATCTTAAAAGCTTCAATAAAATATATTAGGACCTAATGGTATCGAAAGGTAAGCTCTAGTGTTTACCAAGAAAATGAAACGGATTTAGTTTCATTGATATATACCTTCGAAGAATTTTGCATACTTACATAATCAAAATAATGCTTGTCGACAAAATTACTTTTATTTTTCTATCACAGAAAAATAATTTCAAAATGGTTTTCAAAGAAGAACTTTGTTCATAATTAGATCAACAGTTGGGAGTACGTATTCAATCGGTTTAATTCTTCTGCTCTCTTTGGTGAACATTAATGTTGACACTGGATAGAATGTGTAAAGAGTCAATATTTCAATGTATTAATTTTTAACAAAAAATACGAAACAATTGAAGATGAGAACGTCTGTTCTCAAGACTGTTTTGATAATGCATCCTAATCCCCTTACCACAAATCTCAGAAACCTTTTCTGCACCACTTCTAGCCAGTTATGACAGACATAAATTGGTGCCCAGACCTCACAAGTGTATTTGAGAATTGAGCGAACAAGCTAGTTTATAACAAGGATCAGAAAAATGTTTTAAAAAATTGAATTAGCATTATAAGTTTTTGAGTTTATTTTTTGGGAGGATTTCAGTTTTCCATCAAATATCAGAAAGAAGAGAAACATAGTACTTACACAAGGTAATGATACTATGTGAAAGATGTTACTAACACAAATTACAGAAATCTCTTTCGTAAAGGTAATTGTTTTACATTTTGTATCAAAGTTAAGAAGCTGCGGACAGTTATGAACAAACTAATCAAAAAATAAGTTAAGACCACTTTTCAATTCTTCACAATTACAATTCTCATCATCATTACAAAAGTTGACAACATTAACTTGACACAAGAAGCTTTAATAATAATTTTGGACAAAATAACAGAATAGACTGAGATATAGGTTGCAAAAATTTCAACGGAAAAAATTCAGCAACTTCATCTCTGCCGCAAAACCAGCTGCAAGGACTTTTCATTAGATCTTGGTAACTACACTTTAAATTGTGTTAATATATTCTTGGCATAACCATCAACAAAACTTATCGCTGGTATTCGCTTATTGAACAATATTAATAATAGCCCTTATTATTATCACGTTTAAATATATTAAAATACTTCTGTAACAAAAAAAGCAGAATTCCTTCCAACGCAACTTTAAATCTTGTACGTGCGAGTATTTAAGCAAAAATCGATTGCGGTCTCAAAATTTTCGAGAATTGCCCAAAAACTTAGTTCTGCAAACTTAAAGCCCCATGCCATTTAAAATTGCACTAGACGCCTTCCGTACGACATCTATCCCCAATCTTTTAGCCGAAGCTGGATTCATTTCACTTGAAGTACGAAAAGATCTTCTTACTGCAAAGTAAAAAAGAGGCTGGGATGCGACCCACACTAATAACTTCCCATCCCTTCTGTCGATCTGTCTTGCTTAAAAGTTTGTAGATTTTTGTGTTGTGTTAAAAAAGTTGTCAGTTGAATTATTCTTAAAAATTTAAAAATTACAAACAATGTTTTGCATATAATTAAATAGTTTTATTTCAAAAAATTTATTTTTGTTAACGAGATTTTTAGTAGCAAACCAATTTTTAGCAATTTTAGTAGCATTTTTTAAAAGTTTTTATTTCATATAAAGAAATATAAATTGAATGAAACTACACAATCTGAAGTCAATATCTTTTATTGTTCACGAGATATCGAGAACCGAACATCAATTTTTACCAAATTTGGGTACTATTTTTTGTAGATATTATTTTTTTATGAAAAATGGACTGTTGGATTCTTTTAAAAAAACTATGCAATATCGAAAACAATATTTTCTGTGAAATAAAATAAGTTTGAAGCCAATATTTTTAATTTTTGAAAAGCTATTCCAGTCGAAAGTAAATTTTTACCAAGTTTTATTAATTTTTTTTAAGTTTTTATTTTTTGTAAAAAAAACTGTCTATTCGATTTTTCTCAAAATTTTACCAGATGTTAAAAACATTATGCTTCGTTGCAAAAAATTGTTTTGGAAATAAAATCATTTTATATTCGTAAAATTTTCGAGGCGACAAATTTTTTTTTTTTATTTTTTTTTATTTATAAAAAAAAACCGTTAGTTGGATTTTTTTCCAAAAATATACTTGTTTGGTATCACATCACAATATATGATATAAAATTTAATTTAAGTCTCTAGCGCTATTGGCTCGTGAGATATTCACCTTTTTGAAATTGCTATTGTAGAAAAACCACTTACTCAATTTTCTCGAGAGCCCTTTTTGCATCTTGCTGCATTATTATCTGTATACAAAATTTATTTGAGGTCGATATCTCTATTGGATCTTGAGCTATGGACGACGAAAAAAACGTGGCGAACGTACGGACCTACAAATGTACGTACAGACGCACACACAGTCATCTCTCTAAAAATATTTGATTTCGACTCTAGGGACTTTGAAACGTCGAGAAATGTCAAAATTTTCAATTTGACAAATAGGACCATTTACAATAACTTTCTATGGGAAGTTAATAAGGGGTTTTCAACTGGCGTTTGTAGTCCAGTGGCAGCCACCTTGTTTTGGTGACGTCAGTCAAATCTTTTGTTTATTTTTTAGTTGCTTATGCCAAATTGGCATGGCAAGTTACACGCTTGAACAGAACGTTCAAATGATAAAACTTTATTATCAAAATGAGTGTTCGTTAACACGTGGTGACCCTTCACAGTCGACTTTTCAATGTTTGGTGGCCAAACATTGCCAACACCCGTACGTTCAAGGAACGCAAGATCGGGCGAAAACATCGCCGCGGTCCGTGAAAGTGTACAGCAGAACCCGAGGCAGTCTATTCCTCGCCGTGCACAAGAACTCGGCCTTTCACAGACTTCAACTTTGCAAATTTTGCATCGAGACTTGGGCCTACACCACCGGTTCAAGATCCAACTGAGCCAGAAACTTAAAGTTCATGACTATAGACAACGCCGCCGTTTGTTCGCTGACTGGGCTTCGAATCGTTTGGAAGCGGACCCCAATTTTGGCCGAAAAATCATGATTAGTGACGAGATGCATTTTTTTATGAACGGCTGTGTTAACAAGCAAAATTATTGTATATGGGAGACACCAACCCACACGAGGTTCACCAGGTGATAATGCATCCTCAAAAAGTTACCGTTTGGTGTGGATTTTGGGCATGCGGCGTAATTGGTCCATACTTTTTTGAAAACGACGTTAGTGAGGCGGTCACCGTCAACAGCGAGCGCCACATAACGATGATAACTAATTTCTTATATCCCAAATTAAACCATTATGGACTTAGACGACATGTGGTTCCAGCGGAAGGCGCTACGTGCCACACAGCAAACGCCACGAATGACATTTTCCAAGAACGATTTAAGAATAAGGTTATCTCTCGCAGGGGTGATTTGAATTGGTCACCATGGTCATGTGATTTGACCCCTCTAGACTTTTTCCTGTGGGGTTTCTTGAAGTCGCAGGTTTATGCAAAGAAACCACAAAGGTGAACATAACACAGACCTCGCTCAAATTCATTGGATTTATGCGGAAGAGTCATTGAAAATTGGACCACTCGGATCCGTTCTACCATATAAGAAGCCGATTCGGGCATTTAAATGATGTCATATTCCACACTTAATAGCATACATACGCCTTTGAAATAAAAAAAAATCAATACCTCAGACACAGCTTGTTTTATTTCATTTCAACATCTACCCACCCTTATTGAAAAATACTTAAGACTAAGAAAACCATCACGGATTTTATTGAAAAACCTGACATGATACATTAATTTTGAAGTCGGATTTGAATAAAGGCCACGAAAATCCATTTGAAAAGTGTAATTTATGTCAGTAAGAAAACCTTGTCGACCAGTGGTACCGATGAAAAGATTTTAAGTCGCTGGTTTATACGAATAAACTACAAACCAAAGCTGCCCTTAAAGCCTTTATAATCCAAAGCATTATTGGTTGAATTCAAATCAATTTATGCTTCTGAACAATGGAAATAGAAATTGGATATTCGGATATTCGGATTCTAGCATTAAGATAAGGTATTTGGTAGAAAATCAGATTTTGACCAACAAATTTCTCTCAGAGATTTGATATGATCTCATGATATTGACACAGAGGTATACCCTTACAAATTTTAAGACCACCCTGTTCGAAGAAAAAATGCAAGAAATCCAAAAGCCTTGTATTTGCTGGTAGGTACACAACACGGCACTTGATTCCTATTACCATATTATAATAACCAAACAGTTTTGGTATACTTGATTTCTGCACTGAGTAAGGGCAAGACATTGTTTCCTCTTAGAACTTCCAACGTTACACCACCACCACCCCTGCTAACACCGCTCAGATGGCTGCCATTGCTTTAATTGTTAGAGTCCTGCACAAAGCACGAACACTATTTCTATACCTACTCTTATACCGTTACTATCCTCCATCCTAACGTCTATTTCATAATATAACCAGACCATTGACCATACAGTTGGATAGGTGAGTTCCTTTCCTATCGCAGAATTGTGTAGCAGTGGCAGTGGCAGTGGCAGTTGTGCTATGGCTTGGATACGGGCCCCCTCTCTTGTTCCATCTTTAGGTCGATCATGAGGGGAATTGGGGTCTTGTATGGTCACCAGGACTTCTTTAAAATAACCATCGTTCGTAGTTCCCGTGTTTTTTCGGTGTTTTTATTTTATTTTTGGCATCAAAGGGCAAATACGAAGAAAAAAGAAGTAAAATCGAAAGAACTTCTTTTGTATAAATGAATCATTTGGAAATTAGTCGATGGGAAGTGGAAGTGGAAACTCTCCGTTGTGCTCAAGGATTATCGCATGCAAAACTAGTTACTTCTTTTTTCTAGTCCTATTTTTCTCTTATTTTACCTTTGTCTTCACTCGAAAGCCAGAGGACTTTTGCAAAACGAAGGACAACGAGGACGACGAGCGACGACGGCAGGAACTCAATGTTGTTGACATTTTTGGACAATTTTTCGAAAGGCAAATTATGGCTCTCCCACACTGCTACTGCTTCTCCTGCTAGTACTGGATTCTATGGCTAAATTTTCGTGAAAGCTTGCATGTTTGTTGCCCTCAGGAATGTTATGTTGCATCCTTTTTTGGAATTGTTGATGCAGACGGATAGACGGACGGACGGACGGATGGGACGGGGACAGAATGGTTTGCTTGACTTGACTTGACTCGACTCGACTCGGTGGTGTTACTGATTCGTGGCATGACAAATCCAGAGACGCTACATGTTTCCTAGTTAAGATATGCATAGCCATGGCGCTGCCATTTACCTCCCTTGCCACCGCCGGCCGTTTCCACCCCTGCTGCTGCTGCTGCCACTACTATAACGTTAGAAGTTGTGTCATGGTGGATGACTTGCTGCAGTATTTTGAGTTATCAGTTTTCGATCAAAGCCATCATGCAGTTGTTGTGTAAGGCAAGGGTTTATTTTTTTTTTCGTGTCCTGATGTGATGCATTGTGCGATGAGGATTGTGCTATGGTGAGTTACATTTACAGCAAAATGCAGTCAAACGATATTAACCTGTCTGCTGTCCCGGAGACTTTTGATCTAGACTAGTCGTGTTTTTTATTATTCAAAATGGTCAAGTTAATTTAATTAAAGAATGGAAAATGGCATCAAATTGAAATACCCATCTCTAAGTGTATATAAGTGCACTCATTTTGCAATTTAAAGTTAAGTGCTAAGCAATTGTTGGTAATGTGAGTCTTTTGTGCCATTAGCTTGATTTTTTGGGGGGTAATTTTGAATTTATATGTTAATAGTTCCGAATTAAAACGGGCCTTGGTTTATTTTATTTCTTCTAATATATTGAAATATGAAAAAGAATAAAAGCATGTTCATAGGATCTTTTGTTAATAATTTTTACACGCTGAATTGATCATAACTAATCTTAAAATGTTGAAACATAGTTTTAGTGTTAGAAAAATATTAGAAGTTCAAAGAGCACATACCAACATATATTATACTTTACCAACATATATAAAAATTCGAAGGCAGAACAGAGGTGGATAAATCATTCTACATTCTTGAAGGTCGGCTAAGAAAAGAATATCTGTACCATTTGTCTGCACTAATGGGCACTTCTAAGAATGTGACTATGTGGTGTTATTTTGGTATGATCAAGCATTCTTAAAAGGATTAAATGTATCTTAAATATATTAATATTTTCTTCTCATTCTCAATAACGTTCTTATAAGTATTGCATAATATTCTACAGTCAGTTCCAGTTCAAAAAGGTCACAGCTTCGAGGGTGACAATTTATAGCGTCAAGAGTATCATACATCCTTAATGTAAAAAAGTAAAAGTATCAATAATTGTAAGACATTGTTACAAAAAGCGTGGACGTGGAAAACTGCTTGCAAAAAGAAGAAACAATCTTTAAGCCCTAATAGTTGAAACAAATTACGCAACTCTAATCAAAGCTAGGTTTTGAAAAGGTGTAAGTTTGTTGATACAAAAGGGAAGTGAACACCGTGCGGCGTGCTTTAATTAAGTTGGAATGCTCAACAAAATTTGACAAAAATTTAAGAACGGAACTTTTAAAAAATTATTGGAGTCTCGCTTCTTTTCAATGTCAACGCGATTTTTTAAACATTGCATCGAACCACTGCTCTTGAAATTCCGTCCCATATCTCAGTCTAAGGAAACTTCTCTTTTTTAATGAATTATGGAAATTAAGTTCAAGTATGTAAACAATTTTTGACAAGCACTTTTGCAATTTTGGAAAGAGTAGTTAAAACAATTATTCGGAACAAGACTTAAGGTGAAGTATTCAATAAAAAAAAGAAAAGAGGCTGGAATGCGATGCACACTGATAACTTCCCACCCCGTCTGTCGATTTGTCTTGCTTAAAAGTTTGTCTATACATATGTATCAATTTTTACCAAATTTGCGTACTAGTTTTTGTAGATTTTATTTTTTTATGAAAAGACGGACTGTTGGATTTTTATAAAAAAATTGCTGAATATCGAAAACAATATTTTCTGTGAAATAAAATAATTTTAAAGCCAATATTTTTAATTTTTGAAAAGCTATTTGAGTCGAAAGTAAATTTTTACCAAGTTTTAGTATTGTTTTTTTAGGTTTTTATTTTTTGTAAAAAAAACTGTAAATTCGATTTTTCTCAAAATTTGATCAAATGTTGAAAACAATATTTCTTATAAGCTAAAAATAGTTGGAAACTATTATCTCAAAGTTTTGAAAAGATATTTGAGTCGAAAATCAATTTTTACCAACTTTTGTTAAATTTTTTTTAGGTTTTTAATTTTTTGTAAAAAACTGTCAATTCGATTTTTTTCAAAATTTTACTGAATGTTGACAATAATATGCCTTGAAATATAAAAGTAGTTTAAAGCCAATATCTCAAAGTTTTGAAAAGATATTTGAGTCGAAAATTAATTTTTACCAACTTTTATACATTTTTTTTCGGTTTTTATTTTGTGTAAAAAAAACTGTCAGTTCGATTTTGCTCAAAATTTTTCAAAAAGTTGAAAACAATATTTATTATAAGATAAATTAAGTTTAAAGCTTAAATCTCAAGGTTTTGAAAAGATATTTTAGTCGAAATTCAATTTTTCCCAACTTTGAGTAATGTTTTTTTTTATAAAAAAAAACTGTCAATTAGATTTTTCTCAAAATTTTATCAGATGTTAAAAACATTATTCTTCGTTGCACAAAATTTTTTTTTTAGATGAAATCATATTTTAGTCGTAAAATTTTCGAGGTGACACATTTTTTTTTTTCAGTTTTTTTGATTTGTAAAAAAAACCGTTAATTGGATGTTTTTCAAAAAATATAATTGTTTTGTATTACGGTACAATATATAATATAAAATTTAATTCAAGTCTCTAGGGTCATTGGTTCATGAGATATTTAGGTTTAACCAAAATTTTCACCTTTTTTTTAAACTGCTATAGTAAAGAAACCACCCACGCAATTTTCTTGAGAGCCCTTTCTGCATCTTTCTGCCTTATTATCTGTATAACAACATTTTTTTCAAGTCGATATCTCTTCTGGTCCTTGAGCTATGGACGACGAAAAAAACGTCGCGAACGTACAGACGTACGGACGTACGGATTATAACAAAAATCATTAAAAAATACGTCCAGAATACAAACAAAATATTTCAAATTTGACATGCATATATTTGAATATTATCAAAATTTAAGCTCCTTTCATATCAGATGATATTTTCATGAATTTAAAATAAACAGTTTCTAAAATAGTATAGAAATTAAATCATTAGTTCTGCTAATACTTTTAATTCTTTATTATAAAAATCACATTTTAAATGAGGAATATTAAAACTACACATTTTTTCAAATATGTATCTTACTTTAAATTGCAAGTTTGCAAATCATAAATAAAACAATTTTGTATTTATTAGATTTCTCAAACTCCACCAAAACTTCATTTTGTAATGAAAATTTAACACTATTTTCAGTTATGTTGATACTGTTTAAAAACATTCTAGATTTTGTAGGTATATATATTTTTGTCGATATATTTGTTCATTCTTACTCCATCATACTTTCCTTTACATAAACACACGTATCAAAGTTGTATTATCATATTACGTACGTACATTGCCTTTAACAAAATATCATTTCCACAGATTTCAATCATCGGGAAATAAAAAAAAAACACACAAGCGAGAAAAGTCGTCCTTGAGAGATAAACGAACAAAAATACCACTAATAACTCACTTACAAAATATAAATTGCTGCTTTCGAAATTTTCTTTCCAATTTCTTATGCAACCGCATCCACCATCAGCTTCAGCAAGCAGAACATAAAATTAGAAATGAAAAAAAAATACGTTTATATATATATTATATACATATATGTATATGTACGTTACGTATTCAAATTGATTTAAGCCCGTAGGCAAAGTGTGCGCGTAATGTGTCGGCAGGTAATATGTATATTCCTCAATAACCTTAGATGAGCCAATTTGTATCCTTCCAACAACACGGGTGAGTTTTTCTTTTTTTCTTTTTTATTTATTATGTTTTTCTTTTTTGATACGAGTATCTAATACCTAAAATCCGATATTCATCCTTAGCGCGTACATGTACGTAACAAAATTTCAAGGTATTTCGGATGTGTTTAGTTTGTTGTTTTTTGTTTTTTTTTGGTGTTCTTCTTTAGGACCGATAAGATTTTCAGCCTTTTATTGTTTTACATCTTTTCTTTTTATATGGGGCCAAGGCCAAAGGACGAAGAAAACACATACTGCAAATAAGCAACTGAGTTGAAGACTTACAGTGGGCCTGATGTTACTATTTAAAAGTATTTTTTTGACACTCGAGAGATATCGGTGCACATTGGTCTTAAGGCTTTGAATGTCACAATGAGATGAGGGAAAAACAGAGCTGAGTAGAGCATTCCACATTCTTGAAGTTCGGTTAAAAAAAGAATCTCTTTACTTGACACCATGTCCCAAATTGATCTCAAGGGTAAACTATGAGCATTCCTGGAAATGCGAGTATTACGGCTAAATTGTTTTAGGGGAAGACAACGAAAGACATGAAATATTGCGGCGGTGTTCGAGTGATGTATGTAAATGTTTTGGTTAAAGTTATATCTTCTATAATTTTCGAAGCTCTTTCTTGCATTATATTCAAGAGAAATACAATTGTGTTGGGGCATCTGCCCAAATATGAGAATTTTTTTCAAGTTTTGGAAAAATGAAGGATCATTCCGAATAAAAGCCATATCACAAGGGGTACACATTTCTTGCACCGTCAGGGAAATCCTAAGCACCTAGCAGCGTATTTGGTATAATGTCGAATATGTGATCTGTGATAGGTACATATAACGACTTCTGAAAGTTGATTAGTTTTCTGGATGCATTTTCCAGAACGCTGTATGAATACGTTTCCTTGTTTGGTTAGATGCACCATCAAATCACTGGTGGACAATCGCTACGAAAGGCGTACTGCTTGTCATAAAGAAGCTTTCAATGTTCGAATAATTTCTTAAGTTATTAATTGATTAGTGTTTCCATGATCTTGGAAAGAAGGGATGCTAGTGAAATTGGACGAAAGTAAGAGGGGAACAGACCTGACTAATTCTGTTTCCCATTCACTCATAAAGAGACCTGAAGAATATTAAAGATGAAAAAGCTTTCAAAGGGTTTTTGCCAACCTCCTCATAAAAATAATGGGGATACTATACGAGCCAGTGGATTTGTGTAATGTGTATGTCAAGGTTTTCAGTGCTCTACTTTACTACCTTTGGGCCATGTAGTATTTTTTGCGTAATTTCTGGTCATGTAAGATTTTGGTGGTTGAGTATGACCATTACATGTCTTTCAAGCTTCTTTGAACTTATTCCGGTTTTTCTTTGTGATTTTGGCTTTATAACAATGGAAACTTAAATATCTGATCCTAATAACCTTACAGCCTTAGGTTTGACAGATATTACCCTATTCGGAAAAAAACTTCTCATTGCCTAAAGATTTAAGTTTGTAATTATATCTGCTCTGCGCTAGAGTCCAAGTCACTATAGAGGAACCAGTTAAGTTTCCTATAGAGACCATCAAAATCTTTTCCTCATATTTCCCAACTATTCCCGTAGGAGTTTTTCTTTAACTGGATTTTTTGGCGTGAGAAATTTGCAGATATGATACATTGGTCCAATGTAACAAAATATTAAAGTAATGTTGAAAACTGTGAACTGTTGTTGTAAACGGTTTTATTTGTCGAATTGATACTTTTGACATTTTTCGATGTTTCACGGTCCCTAGAGTCTAAATAAGAGATTTTTAGAGAGATGTCTGTGCGTTCGTAAGTTGGTTATAATTGATTTTCAACTTTAATATATTTTTAAAAATAATGTCTTCAAACTAATATTGTCTTATAAAAAAAAAAGTTTTCAACATTTTTGGGATGATCGAACAAAAAATAAAAACCTAAAAAAAAATTTTTTAAAAAATTGATTTCTACTAAAAATTTCTTTTCAAAAATTTGATTTTATTTGCTAAAATTTTGAGAAAAATCGAATTGACAGTTTTTTTACAAAAAATAAAAACCTAAAAAAACAATACTAAAACTTGGTAAGACTTTATATTCGACTCAAATTTCTTTTCAAAACTTAAAAATATTTTCTTCAAAATTATTTTATCTCACAGAAAATATTGTTTTTGACATTCAGTAAATTTTTATAAAATAAAATATAATATAAATAAAAAAATAAAATCTACAAAAAGTGGTACGCAAATTTAATAAAAATTGATGTTCGGTTCTCGATATCTCGTGGACAATAGAAAATATTGACTTCAAATTAATTCCATTCGTTCAATTTCTATTTCATTACCTATTTAAGAAATGAAAACTTAAAAAAAAATTGGTGAAAATTGGTTTTCGACTAAAAATCTCTTTAACAAAAATTGTTTTTGAAATTAAACTCATCATATGCAAAACATTTTTGGTAATTTTTAAATTTTTAAGAATGATTCAAGTGACAACTTTTTTACCAAACACGAAAACCAACAAACTTTTAAGCAAGACAAATCGACAGACGGGATGGAAAGTTATCAGTGTGAGTCTCATCCCAGCCTCTTTTTATCTACACTAATATAATAAAGAGGAAAGATTTGTATTTTTGTATGTAACGAATAAACTCAAAAAGTACTGGACCGATTTAAATAATTCTTCTTTCATTAGAAAGCTACATTATCTGTACCTATTTATGTCTACCCGTGCGAAGCCGCGACGGGCCGCTAGTTTTATATATTTACAATAACTTCCTTGTGAGAGGTAGTGCTACAGTTCAGGCTTAACCTACATTTACATCAACCATAAATGCTGCTCCAAGATGGAGCATTGGATTTAAATAACTAAGACACTCCTTTCTTGTCCTTTGTTGTTGCAGGAGTTTGTCAATAGTTTTTCCAGAAAGATTTTCAAGTATTTGCAACATTGCTTGTTTACTTTAAATACTATTATTATTATGGGTCTTAAGCTTCAGTTACTTGTTTGGAAGTAAGACAGGGTGTTCGGAAATGGTGGTGGTCCATTTTCAGTAATGTGGTTACTTGTCTAGGCAGATAAAACCGTGTTCCTACTTGTAAATGTGACCGTAAGCATTTTTTCAAGTCTTTACTTAAGAATTTTTACCGCTGCTCTGGAAAGTTTCTTTGCATTAAACCTTGCTGACAAATAGATCATAAAATTTTATTGTTACCCTCTGAATATTGAAATAAAAAAACTTCCTAATAATATTTACAAAATGAGCTCAAATTCTGCTCTTTAAGGGCATATCAAATTTTAATATGTGGATTCCCGAGTCGAAATTTTGGCCCTATGAACCTCATATCATCCTTAACGATTTTTCATCGTCCTCATTTCGTCCTACATGAATCTTTAGAATTCTTTCCGTTTTTCTACGCATATTTTGTGAACCTCATTTCGTCCTAAATGAAGGTTTATCAATATAGAAAATAGATATCGTCCTCTTTTCATACTTAATCAGCCTACCTGGTCGTGTAGCTGCTTTTTTTTTGTTGTCACTGTTGTTGTCACAACAGATGATGACAATGATGGTGGAAATGACAAGGATAGAGCTGGTGATAATAAAAATGGTAACGATAGAGCTAGTAAAGTCGACGACACCAACGACGACGACTCCGACGACGTAGACGACGACAACGACGACGAATAAGACGATTTCGACGAAGAATTATTACTTTTAAATTAATCACTAATGTTAGTAAAAACTGTTTTGTTTAATGAATAAAAAAAAGGATAAAATTAAAATATAAATTATTTTATTTTAAAAAGATTACTAATTAAATGAAAGAGAGTGAGAGAGAAAGGGAAAAGCAAGTAGGAAAGAGAGAGAGAGAGAGAAAAAAGAAAATAAGATAGAAAGTGAGAGAGTATAATAAAGTGGTATCAGAGAAAGAGAAAGAAAGAGAGAGTAAATGAACAAAGAAAAAAGCTATGGTCAAGATGAAAGAGGTTCATTTGAGGCTTTTGGCTGTCGTCCTCATTTGATCCTAAACATCGTATTTTGTCCGATAACTGCCACTATTAGATTCAAATGAGGAGCAACATTTTAACAGTAAGTGATGCTCTTTTGAATCTCTTTGAACCTAAGAGAACCTGCATTTTGGGGACAAAATTTCGACTCGGGTTGTCAAAACTTTTAACCTAAGTAAATAATCGAATCCTAAAACAAAAATTCCTCAGTTTCCATTTATTTGGGATTTACGTGTACTATCAATTTTTTCCAATTTATCTATCACACCTACCCCAATGTATTCGACATTGTATGTGGTTCCTTTTTATTCTAATGGATATAAAAGGCCAAAAAGTAGTGATATTGCGTGCCGTACTGGCGGCGGCGGCATAGCTATGTGGCGTAGAATATACGTACCACTCATATCGTTAGTAATTCTATTTGGCTTATTTATTTATGATATAAAAACACTTATCGCTGCAGGCAGCAGATTGTAAGTTGGCGAATGACATGGTAGAGGTTTTAGCCGCACAGCACCGGGCTTTGCCGCCATTTTCAAACGGTCGACAACCAGCCATAGGCCCACAGAGTCAGTCAACAATAACGCAATTCAGCATCGCAGGAATAAAAATTGCCAATACCTAGATGACTGACAGCGGCAGGTCGCAAGTCTGCCGCTGAAAAGAGTCCTGGCAGAAGGTGACGAAACAGAAAAATCAATTTAGCGTGTATTTCTTGGACCCAAATACTCTACACAGCTTTAGCTATACTTTCTACATATAAACCCATCAAATTGAACTCGCTCATTTAGTTTGTATACATTACATAGGGTAGGGTAGGGTAGGGATATGTGTATAAACCCACTCAATCTCGTCTATATACGTTGTAAGCGTGTCCTTCGGGCAGATTTTTATACTATTTCGATATAATAATAAAAAAAATGAAACAAAGTAATCATACAATTTTTATATTTCATTGTTTAGGGATAACTACATATATATGTACCTACATATACATGTGTACATGTATATAAACATTCTGATCAGATTACTACTGTTGTGCAAAAAAAAGGACCTTAACAAAAATTCAATATATCCTGAAATTCTCTCCTAAAGGCGGCGCGCACAGAAAATCAAATTGGATTTGTGGAAAAAATGAGTGAAATTCATTGAAAAGAAATTGATTTAGGTATCGAAAAGAGATAAGTGAGGTTTTTTAACCGAAATTTGCGGGTATTAGATGGAAAGGAGACTAGTTTGTATTTTTACCAGACAAGAGTCCTTCTTTAATTTCAAAAATGATTGGTTGAAATTAATAAAGAATATTTATCACTTTATATTTTAACCTAGTAGTTTTTATATATACAATCAAAAAAGAAAGGGTAGAAATACATAACGAAGATATACCTAGTAGTACGCTGATAAATTTGTACTAACACAAATTACATAGAAATTAATTAAAATGTTTGTAATGTCCTTCGTATCTATATTTATTTGTCTAGATGACTAAAAATCACTTACATATTTTCTTACCTATTGGAAAGATAATTGCAATTGTAATATTGTAAAATATTTGGGTTGGGGTCAAAATCCCGAAAATCAAAATCCCGAAGGCCCAAAATCCCGAATACCCAAAATCCCGAAAACCCACAATCCCGGAAACCCACAATCCCAAAACCCCAAAATCCCGAAAACCCAAAATCCTGACATCCCGAAACCGAAATCCCGAAAAATTTGCGCAAATTTTTCATTTTATATAATTTTTCGGGATTTTGATTTCGAAATGCTTTGCAAAAGCATAATAGCATCAAATCAAACTGTTTTTTATATAAGATCGGGAATTGCAAAGACAACCTACAAATTTCTGGATTTTGGCCATTCGGGATTTTGGGTTTTCGGGATTGTGGGTTTTCGGGATTTTGGGTTTTCGGGATTTTGGGTATTCGGGATTTTAGGTTTTCGGGATTATGTCCGTCTCCCAAAATATTTGAACCATGAAAATCTAAAATAAGTTTAACTTTATAAAATAAAACGTATAAGCTCGAATGTACTTATCCTTTACAGGGTGTCTGGTGGCAGATTTATGGTTTTAAATACGATTATTTTACAAAATAAGAAACGGTGTGAGGGGGAGTGGTGTCATTAGAATCTGTGATCGTGCGGATTGCTCAGGCACGATGTCGCACTATTAAAGTGAGGAATTTTTCAAGAGTAACGATTCGTACGTAACTGCGCGTGGACAGTTTCGTTAATACTTCGGTATACAACGAATAAGTGATGGCCCTAATGTGAATATAATTCGTTCGTGGGTGCATAGGTTCCGTGAAATTGCTTCGGCTATAAACACTCCAATGCCGAAAACAATCCACGACTCTCAATACAGAAAAGAGCAGCCTCACAATGGCTTCCAAGAGCGATTATTCATGGAAAAGGATTTAAAATGTCATCCATTCAAAATTCAAATCAGTTAAAAACTCAAAGAAAGTGATTTTGTTTCAGGCAAACATTTTTGTGAGATGATGTTGAACCGTTTTCGTACTGTAAATCGCATTTTGGAGCGATGAGGCTCATTTTCATTTAAACGTGCACGTTAATAATCAAAACTAACGTTACTGGGCTCCAAGAACCCATAACCCCTGACTGAAACACCATCAAAAGCCATTGCATTTCCCCAGGGTATCTATTTGGTGAGCCTCATTCACGCATGAGATAATTGGATCATATTTTTTTTTTTGAGAAAGCTCGAGGCCAGGTGACAAATTTCAACAGTGATTATTAGCAACGCATGATGACGGATTTCTTTTTGCCTAACACGTGGTTACAACTGCTTTGGGAACATCCCATGGCCACCAAGTTCCCTTCGGCTTAACCCTAATGGATTATTTTGTATGGGTCTATCTCTTTTACAGCAACAATCCCCAAACTCTAGTGAACCGCGGGTCATCACCTCCCCCCCCTTTGGGAAATATTTGTTTGCATTTTTGTAGCAATTCCCTTCAATTAAAAACTAATCGTATTGAGTTAATGGATATGACACCCATTATATTTTGAATTATTAACTTCCCATATGAAGTTATTGTAATGGGTCCGATTTATCGAATTGAAAATTTTGACATTTCTCGACGTTTCAAGGTCCCTAGAGTCAAAATAAAAGATTTTTAGAAAGATGTCTGTGTGTAGGTGTACGTGTGTACGTTCGTTCGCGACGTTTTTTTCGTCGTCCATAGCTCAAGAACCAGAAGAGATATCGACTTCAAATAAATTTTGTTATACATATAATAAGGCAGAAAGATGCAGTAAGGGCTCTCAAGAAAATTTCGTGGATGGTTTTTTTACCATAGCAGTTTTAAAAAAAGGTGAAAATTTTGGATAACCCTAAATATCTCATGAACCAATGGCGCTAGGGACTTGAATTAAATTTTATATTATATATTGTAACGTGATACAAAACAAGTATATTTTTCGAAAAAAAATCCAATTAACGGTTTTTTTTATAAATCCAAAAAATGAAAACAAAAATTTTCTCACCTCGAAAATTTTACGACTAAAATATGATTTCATCTCCAAAAACAATTTTGTACAACGAAGAATAATGTTTTTGACATCTCATAAAATTTTGAAAAAAATCTAATTGACTTTTTTTTTTATAAAAAATAAAAACCTAAAAAAACATTATTCAAAGTTGGTAAAAATTGAATTTCGATTCAAATATCTATTCAAAAACTTGAGATTAAGGCTTCAAACTTATTTTATCTTATAAGTAATATTGTTTTCAATACTCTGAAAAATGTTGAGAAAAATCGAATTGACAGTTTTTTTACAAAAAATAAAAACCAAAAAAAAATTAATAAAAATTGGTAAAAATTGATTTTCGACTCAAATATCTCTTCAAAAATTTGAGATAATGGCTTCTAACTAATTTTAACTTATAAGAAATATTGTTTTCAACGTTAGGAAAAATTTTGAGAAAAATCTAATTGACAGTTTTTTTTACAAAAAATAAAAACCTAAAAAAAAAATAAATTCTAAAATTTGGTAAAAATTTACTTTTGACTCAAATAGCTTTTCAAAAATCAAAAATATTGGCTTCAAACTTATTACATTTCCCAGAAAATTTTGTTTTCGATATTCAGTAATTTTTTTTTTTTAAATTCAACAGTCCGTTTTTTCATAAAAAAATAAAATCTTCAAGAAATAGTACGCAAATTTGGTAAAAATTGATACATATAGACAAACTTTTAAGCAAGACAAATCGACAGACGGGATGGGAAGTTATCAGTTTGGGTCGCATCCCAGTCTTTTTTTTATTTTTTCATATGAAACCAAAATTTGTAATTTACTTTCTTAACTTTGTTGCCAACAGTACCACTTTTAACTGAGGACTGGACCAATAACATAGCCCTATTCTAAAAACTTAGCATAAATTCAATTTATAAAAGTCGAAAAAAGTGGGTCTCCCGATTACGTGCGTATATCAGTCTGTCCTGCTCCAGAAGGGTACCCTTGATAAAACCGTTATTTTGTTTTTAAGTTTTCTCAAGAACTAATCGACCGATTTCAATAATCGTCTCTTTCAGCGTAAGCTCTTGTCGATGATTAAATTTGAAGTCAATATCTTTCTTTTTTCTCCTTGTCGAAAAACTATTTCTATTCGGTTTTTTATTGTTTTTGTAGGTTTTCATGTTTTGTTAAAAAAGTTGTTAGTTGAATTTTTCTAAAAGAAATAACTAAACATTTCCAAAAATATTTTACATGTAATGAAATAGTTTGAATTCAAAATTTATTTTTGTTAAATAGATTTTTATTAGAAAATAAATTTTTACCAATTTATAGTTGCATTTCTTGAACGTTTTTATTTCTTATACATATAAACAATTACAGATCGAATCTTTCTAAGAAAATTAAGTACAAAATGAAAAAATTTTGAGTCAATACCTCCATTTATCCACGACCTACATTATGATAATTAATTTTTATAAAAAATTAGCTTAATGTCATGGGCAATATTTTCTATTAGATGAAATTAGTTTGAAGCCAATATCTTTAATGTTTGAAAAGATATTTAAGTTGAAAATGTTTTTTTTTTAAGATATTCTCCTTTTTGTCAAAAAACTGTCAGTTTGATTTTTCTCAAAATTCCAAGATGTTAAAAACTCTATTCTTCGTTGCGTACAATAACATTGAAGATAAAATCATATTTTGATCGTAAAATATGTATGCGAGGTGACAATTATTTTTTTTTTTTCAGTTTATAATTTTAGTTTAATTCTTTTAAAATTTTTACTAGCTTGGTTTGAAGGAATTGACAAATCCTCCAAGACTAATTCTTGTCATGAAAAGTGCTTTCTCAAATAAGCCGTTGGGATTCGGCTTAAAACTGTAGGTACCCTTCATCCCTAATAACAGTACTCGCACACAGGAATGGTTGAGAGTTGTAAGTCCCTTGGACCTAGTTTTCAACGGACTGTAGCGATCTTCAGCCTAATAATTCCTTTTTTCGAAAAAATAGAAAGCTTTAAGAAATTCTACTAAATATTGTTAAATTGATTTATAGTAAAATATTGAAATCAAACTTATCTATCATATACAAAATATTTTTGTTAACTTTTAGTTAAATTTGTAGAAAAAATCAATGGACTTTTTCTTTATAAAAACGTAAACCTACAAAAACAACTAAAAACAGATAAAAATGGTTTTCGACTTAAGTATCTTGGGAATAAAGAAAGATATTGATTTCAAGCTTATTTATCCAACACAAAATGCAAACTTTTAGAAATATCGACAGACAGGCACGAATATTAGTTTACAGTGTGTGTCGTATCGTAGCCTTTTTTTTGTGATGTCATCGTAAGTTTCAGTTTTCTAGGTCCTTGGGTCTCTAGAATTTATTTCTGTTTTCTTGCATTTGAATCTAAAAAAGTTTGATTTTCTATAATTTTGACAAATTTTTTAATGTTTTCAAAACCTCTTTGATTTTACTCGTATGGGAGTATAAAAAAATTCAGCTTCCATATATTTTAATAATTAAAATTAAATGTTGTAGAATGTTGTATGTTCGCCAAATTGAAATAAATTAAGTGTTGTGTCTTTCTATGTGTTCAACAACTTGAGCAAAAAAGCCTAAATCAATGGCGTCTATGAGCCATGCAGCTGCTATTAAATCCTCTTCGAAAACTTATTTCATTTTTGTTTTCTTCTCATCATTATTGATGATGATAGTCTCCTAGAACTTATCAATCACCACAAAAACTTAGCAAGAACTTTAACCGCAATGATTATACAGTTCTGTTTTTGTTTTTCTAGTTTTGTTCAAAAACCCGGTTTTTGAACTTTTGCGTCAAGTCAAGATAACCATAAGGCTGCGGCCATCACATTCCAATAGAATATCACTCTTAAGCCTCCAAGATTTACAAGTTTGATCGAAAACAAAAAGAAACTCATTACCATTTTCCATATCTTCGAAAAAATACTTGATACCATACTCAACTCACACCCAAACTAGACGACTCCTTGCAAATTCCAATTCCAAAAAGCAATCTCCAATTTCTGCATATTATACCGAGATAGGTTAGGTATACTCTTATAATACGTGCAGCCCATAGATTATTGAGGGATTCGTCGTCGTTGTGCTGAAACTGAAGTTGAAGCACTGGAACTGATGCCGCCTTATGCGAAGCTCACAAATAGAAGATATAAATCTTAGGCTTTACTATCTGTCGAACAGACACAACTCTTTGAATCTAATTCCCTGTTCGCGCGTTCACATCTCAAATCTCAATCCGTCCATCTATCAGGAGATAAATGGTTCGATGGTTCACCTTAAAATTCATCATTTATCTCTCTTCAGAGTTTCAGCTTTCACACTTGGAGATGGAGATGAAGATGGAACAGAGGAGTAGGAAATGTAGAACTTTTGCGTAGGAATCGGCTACGGCATTTGTCTGTAATCCATTATTCTCCCATGACTGTACCTCGCCTGCTTCTGCCTGACTGAACTGATTATGGATAAACGGTTCTACGACTACAATGGAACATGACTGTTTCCAGAAAGCAGGACGAGGGTAGGACACCCTGTGAGGAGTAGAACCAGGTGGCAATAGGCAACAAAGAACCATCCCTTCGGAGGGAGCAAGAAAAAACCTGAAGGACGAAAAAAAAAAATCTCACAAACAACGGAATGAATTCAAATGAAGGCTCAAGCCAGCTAAGGATGATACCTCCGATTGATTGAATAGGTAATGATGATGGTGTTATGGGTGGTGATGGTAATGGCGGTATTCAGGGACGAAAATCTAGAGGATGAGTCTTAGCAGTTGATGCCTATTTGCAGGTGTTTGTTGTTTGTTTGCATTTTTCTACTCGTATCCTTGTGCCTGTGCCTATTTTTCGGGATTGTTATTCATGATTCCAATCCACAACCGATATCGTCTGAATTTGATTAATCGTGAAGAATTGTTATTGCCGTTTTCATTCATTTATATATACGTTTATATATTTTCTTATTATTGAAGATGTTTTATTGGACGGAATTTGATTTGGTGAGTTGTTGTGTTTGAAATTGTGCCTCAAGGCAGATCTTCTTGTTGTATCGGCGGCAGGCGGTGGTTGGTGGGCAAAGCAGACATTTCAGAGGTGAAAGGAATTATGGGCATCTCTTGTGATATAAAGATTGAGGTATTGACGTGATAGGTAATTCCTTTAGGATAGAAAATGTTTTTATGTTATTTTTTCTTATTTTTCTTGTTGAAAAAATGTCCTTCAAATTGGTCACATTGTTTACAGTCTACAGAGTTTTGGGAAGATGGTCTTTTTTTTATGAAGTCTCATGTCTAGATAAGAGCTGCTTCTATTTGTGTTATTATTATTTTTGAATTGCTAAAAGATTGATTTGTTTTTAAAGTTTTTCTTTTTTTTAACAAAATTCTTAAACATTTTTTGTACAATCAATAATCATTAAATAAAGATACAAATTTGACTTTAAAAACTTGGCCTCTAGTTGAGGATTGTTTTATTTAAAAAAACTCTAAAATTTTGCAATATTTAAAAATAATAGGGATTTGAAAATTGGGAAGAAGTAAACTAAATACCTTTTTTTATATTCTCAGATTTTGACTTTTTTGTCTTCAATAACAATTCAAAATAAAGTTATACGACAGAAAATAGTTTTTCTTAAAATTTTTGACAAAATTCTAAGCACCCTTCTCCTTCCCATTAATTAACAAGGTTTATAGACTTTTTCAATTCAAAATGTTGAGTTAATAAGATGAATGTAAATATATTATGAATATGAAAAAAGAGACTGTGATACCGAAACATTGGTAACTATACTCATTTGTAGGATTCAAAACTTTTCACTGATAATTTTTCTAAACAATGAAGCAGTCATGAGCATACACGTAGATAGCAAATAAACACTCCGCTTCAATTGAATATGTAGACGAAGTTTATTGGTCACAAAATGTATAACAATATTTATTAAAATTTCTTTCCAAGATTCACTTTTATTAAGCTGTGGTAATTTTTGATGTAACGACCTCAATTTAAACTGTTCCGTAATAACTGACGGCTCTTAATTTAATATAACCATCCTTCACGGATATGATGAAGCTTTAAAAACCATTTTAATTTGTTGAAATTGAATAGTGTTTCGTCTGAAAAAAAAAACACAAGATACCATTATTTGTATATCTTTTTTGAGTTTTAAAAAACTCTGGCTCGAATTTTTATAACTCCTAAAACTGTTGAGCGACTTGCCTTTACGTACAATTTTTGTTTTATTTTTTGCCCCAGAATTGGAAGAATCTGTTGCACACTTTAACATTGCTCGTCTTTAGTTTTTGTAGTTGTTTTAGCTCCCTAAGTAGAAATAAAAGGCATTCAAACTTCAATCAAGTTTTTTAGCTCCTGGAGGTCCGCTTAGGTCTTGGTGTAGATCTACCCAATGATTTTACAATTTTAGATCAGAAATTGGATTTCACTGAAAACACGTCTGGCGGTTATATTTGAAACAAAAATGTTGATATTTTTTTAACATCTTAAGGGAGAAGTTAGCATCAACAGATGGGACAAAAACACGCAATATTTAAAAAAAAGAGCCTGGGATGCGACCCACACTGATAACTTCCCATCCCGTCTGTCGATTTGTCTTGCTTAAACGTTTGTTTATATGTATCTATTTTTACCAAATTTGCGTACTATTGCTAGTAGATTCTATTTTTTTATGAAAAAACGGACTCTTTAATTTTCATAAAAAATTACTGAATATCGAAAACAATATTTTCTGTGAAATAAAAAAAGTTTGAAGCCAATATTTTTAATTTTTGAAAAGCTATTTGAGTCGAAAGTAAATTTTTACCAAGTTTTAGTATTGTTTTTTTTGTAAAAAACTGTCAATTCGATTTTTCTCAAAATTGTATCGAATGTTGAAAACAATATTTCTTATAGATAAAATTAGTTTGCAGCCAATGTATCAAATTTTTGAAAAGAAATTTACGTCAAAAAACAATTTTAACCAACTATTGATAAATTTTGTTAGGTTTTTAATTTTTTTGTAGAAAAACTGTCACTTCGATTCTTTTTAAAAATATTACTGAATGTTGACAACAATATTTTTTGAAATATAAAAGTAGTTTAACACTAATCATACCAAGACTTAAATATACCTATTTCTACCATAGCGGGTCAAATGACCTGTTGTGGTAGATATCGGTATACAACAAGGATTACTCAGAATAAACAAAACAAAACAAAACAAAAATATTTGTATAAGAACTGTACATTAATTACTTAGAAAAAGTCATGAAGTCAAATGTGCAAACGCAATAAATTTATACGTGCATTTTCAATGCAAAAGTTCAAAATGGGTCATTTGACCCGTTATGGTATGTTTAGTGTTAAAACCAAAGTTTCAAAGTTTTGAAAAGATATTTGAGTCGAAAATCAATTTTTACCAACTTTTGTTAAATTTTTTTTTCGGTTTAATTTTTTAAAAGATATTTAAGTCGAAAATTAGTTAAGCCTCAATTTTTACCAACTTTTAGTAATGTGTTTTTAGGTTTTCATTTTTTTTTCTTCAGTTTTTTAATTTATAAGAAAAACAGTTAATTGAATTTTATTTGTTTTGTAAGGATTAGTAGGTTGAAGAATGAAACAGAAAACAAATGTTTGTAAAAATACGTACTTGTACTACAATCATTAAATGAAAACAAACACGTACAGTTCCTTATAATTTATTCAGTGTTTTTGGAATTTGTCTAACTCATATTTGACAATGATTACCAAGTTTCATTATATTTGATACTAGTTCTGGTCTTAAAAATAAAAGGAATATCGGAATTTCTGGATGCATGGAAAACTTATGCAAACCTTTAAGAGCATCGTGAACAATGGAATTGTGCTGTGTAAATTTAAGAAAGCGATATTATTCTCAATCCATAAAAATGAAGCTAAGTCTGATCCAGACAACTACTGCGTAATATCCTTCCTTAATGCACTTTATAAAGTATTTGTATCAATTTTAAGGAATCGTCTAACATTTTGGATTAACCATAACAAAGTCCTTAAGGAATTCCAAGCAGCTATTCAACTAACGACAACATTTTTGTCTTAAAAAGCATTGCGGAAACATTCTCTCAGCAGAAAAAGAAGCTATATGAACTATATCAAGGCCACTTTCCAGACTATCGATAGAAGAGCCTTGTTTTATAAGCTGTACAAAAAAATTTGTAGCAGTGCTAGAAAACCTTTATGCAGGAAATACATATAACTGCGTTGTAGAATGGGTGGGGAAAGTTCGGATTGGTTTGAAACAACAATGGGAATAAAACAAGGAAGCCCCTTCAGTTCGTATCTGTTTTTCAGCTTTACGACAACATCTTTGACGATCTATCTGTTGATTGTAGAATTGAATTGTTGAAAAATTACTAAAGTTTTATGTCAAAAGGCGTTTTCAACTACATAAAAACAGCCAAATTATGTGCTTATCATTGTAACCAGACTGTCTCCGTTCTTTATAAAAACGCTTAAGCTGCATATTGACTATCTTTTGAAAGTTTTTAACAAGTGTAATCAAAGATTTTTGTGCAGGATGACTACGCCGCCGCTGCTTCATAAAGGTTGGAAACCACTTTCGATGTCAAAAATGGATTTATACAAGGTGATACGATGTCATGCGATTTATTTAACATCGTACTTAAAAGACTTGTGCAGTCAAAACTAGGGACACTATCATTCAAGAGTCTGTCCAATTACTAACATATGCTGATGACATTGACAACACCGAAGTCCCAGTCAAAACGTCACCATAGACAGACGTAACTTTGAGGTAGTTAAGGATTTTGTCTACCTAGGCTCCGCTATGAATACCGAAAACAACACCAGCACTGCGATCAAACGAAGATTTACTCTTACTAACAGCTGTTTCTTTGGGCTAAGAAAGCAATTGAGTAGCAAAGCCCTATCTCGAGCTACCAAAATGTCGCTATATAAGACCCTCATCTTCTTCTTCGCGTGATCTAGAGTCCCGTATGCATAGAAGTTGAGTGGAGGAAAAGATGGAAGGACAAGCTTTACGGGCTGTACAGTGACGAAGACTTAGCCAAATGAATAAAAGTCCAACGACTGAGATGGCTGGGTCACTTAGAAGACTGTGGATCAGGTTGCACACACAAGTGGAAAGTGAACTCAACCAACTTGGAGTGCGCAACTGGTGACATTCAGTTCGGGACTGGGCTAGATTTTGAAGTTTGTTGGATGATGTCCTAATTAACACAGTATTGTATCGCCACTTTAAAAAAGTAATAAAAGATTACCAAAAGTTATAGCTATGTCTGTATAATATTCTATTGGAGAGTCTTTGGTTCGAGAAATTAAAGGAAGTGGCTGAATTTTGGGATATGAAATTTACCTTCAAAGTACAATCATGCAATGGAAGAGATATCAAAAATGCACTCTATGATCTTATCGCCAAATTAGACAAAAAAATAGGCTTGAAAGTATCAGGTGACTTCATCTGTACATAGAGCCACATACAAAGTTCTTCAGCACAATCCTTGTGATAGAAATTATCTTAGGATTGATTCCAATCAATGTAAGAAAAGGGGAGAGTTGGTAAGATTGAACTTCATGCCGCATCGAGATGGTCTTCCAACAATTTGCTTGCTTTGTAACATGTCGATGAGAGAGGACATTATGCATTTTATTGAAAAGTTCCCAATTCTGAAAGAAGTGAGGGGAATCTTCCTTGGAAGTAATGTATCAAACGGCTTGACTATTTTCTGTGTTGATATGTAAAGTCGCTATAATCTACCCAGATAAGCCCGAAACAAGTGATCACTTGAAGTAAAATATTAGCAGAGTTATTTCGATTTACGGACACAAATGTTGCAAAACAGTCATCAAAAATAAAAATGCATCGTTTGCATTTGTCTTCGAATTGGGTTGATTCATCGATTAATCCGCTGCGCTGGACTAAACAATTTGGAAATCCAGATTAA
Organism: Eupeodes luniger; assembly: GCA_951509635.1. NCBI lineage: Eukaryota > Metazoa > Arthropoda > Insecta > Diptera > Syrphidae > Eupeodes > Eupeodes luniger. Next base: position 257,463,120 of record OX608073.1, read on the forward strand.
ACAACGTCCCAGCCAGACGTGTTGATCATATTCCAGAAATCATATTTAAATTATAATGGCAAAAGATAATGGTTTGAAGAAAGTCAATTTCATGTAATCTTTGTTTTATTCCATTTCATAGCCCAATACCTCTAAGGAAACTACAATTTACATTACAAAATTTCAAAAATTTTTTAAAGTAATAATGAATAATTTCGTTGTTCATCATTTAACTAATCATCAAACTTAATATAAATCTTCAAACCAAATTGAATCCAATACTGCAATATAATAAATTATTTTGTCTACACCTCAAAAATTTACAAATTATTTACAATCCTAGCAATACCAAATAACATGGCAACCACCCTCCCTTAATACTTATATTTACTTTAATTATATACAGCACAAGCATTAATTCTCCAACTATACAATCGTCATCATGTTTTTAATATTAAATAATTTATAATTTAATACAAAGAAATAAATAAAACAATGCAAAGTTATATGTTCACTAACCTTTTATGTTCAGCCTCATTTTTATTGGTTATAAGTTCAAACTTTTCACTTCAAGCCAAAGAAATAAAGAGAAAAAAACGAGAAAGGAACAGGATACGAAGAAAATAAAAAACTTTTTTCCTTCACAGTCTTTTTCGTTTTAGTCAGTCACATGATGTCATAAAAATCCTGAATCAGTAATTAATCATACACTTTTTCGTATGTTTCACTTTGGATTAACACTCACAATTCTCTTCCACTCATTCTCACTCTCTCGTGCATTCTCTCTTTTTATTTTTTAACATAGTGACATTTCTTATGTTATCTTAATTTATTCATGCCTCCCTTAATTTGAATTCATGACGGAGTTGTAGGAAATGGCCAAATGCGACGGGATTCGTGAGTTAGAAGGTTTACGTTTACTTACCTGTCAAGCGATAGGGTAAATCGGGATAATTTTGTACACACACAATAAAAAACATAGATAGCAATAGAAAAATTATGTAATTCATCAAATAATAATAAAAAAGTAAGTATACGCCTCAGTGTACTATTTTTAAATCTCCATAAATACTTTATTGTTTTCCATTTTCTTAAATTAAATTTTGGAATTAAAATTCGCAAAAAGCTTAAAATTAACAAAACAACATTTTGAAAAGAACTGTAAAATAGATACTAATGGAAAGTTGTTTTTCAAAATGACATTTTTCCAAGCATTCCTTATTTTTTTTCTTTGCCTTTGTGCCTGTTTCTGTCAAACTTTATTAAAAAAAAGAGGCTGGGATGCAACCCACACTGATAACTTCCCATCCCATCTATCGATTTGTCTTGCTTAAAAGTTTGTAGGGTTTCGTTTAAAAATCGCTTTATTACTTATAATGAGAAAATTCAAATGAAAAACAGATGCAGCAATGTGGCTAACACTGATAACTTCCCAGTCGTGTGCATCGGTCGATTTATTTTTGAAAATATTAAGAATAACATTTTGTGTAAGTACTTACCGATATAAGAACAAGTTGCATTTTTGAAGTCAACAAAATCAATTATTCTCCAGATAATCGAGTCAAAAAGCTGTTTTTTTTTTACTTTTGTGTATAATTTTTTGAAAAGTATGATTTATTATTAACTACCCATAGAAAGTTATTGTAATCGGTAAGATTTGTCGAATTGAAAACTTTGACATTTCTCGACGTTTCAAAGTCCCTGGAGTTGAAATACAAAATTTTTAGTGAGATGTCTTTGCGTGCGTGTGTACGTACGTTCGTACGTCCATACGTCCGTACGTTAGCGACTTTTTTTCGTCGTCCATAACTCAAGAACCAGTAGAGATATCAACTTCAAATAAATTTTGTTATACAGATAATAACGCAGAAAGATGCAGAAAGGGTTCTTAAGAAAATTGAGTGGGTGGTTTTTTACCATAGCAATTTGAAAAAAAAAGTTGAAAATGTTGGTTAACCCTAAATATCTTACTAACCAATAACGCTAGAGACTTGAATTAAATTTTATATTATATATTGTAACGTGATACAAAACGAGTATATTTTTGGAGAAAAATTTCAACTAACGGTTTTTTTTATAGATAAAAAAAACTGAAAAAAATATTTGTCACCTCGAAAATTTTACGAACAAAAAATGATTTTATCTCCAAAATAATTTTGTGCAACGAAGAATAACGTTTTCAACATCTGGTAAAATTTTTAGAAAAATCAAATTGACAGTTTTCTTACAAAAAATGAACACCTAAAAAAAAATTAATAAAAGTTGGTAAAAATTGATTTTCCACCCAAATATCATTTCAAAACTTTAAGATATTGGCTTTAAACTAATTTTATGTTTTAAAAATATTGTTTTCAACATTCTGTAAAATTAAAAAAAAAAAAAAAGAAGACGTGTGGCACTCGGGGACTGGCGCGGTAAAGCTATTCCATTTTTATTATTTTTTTTTAAATTTGTCTTCAAATCTTTCTGACGCTGATAATATGCCCTTTGACGTGCACTATTTTTGTATATAGAGCACTCACTCATTTTCTTTCACTATTTTTTTGTGACTTTCTTCATTAACAAATGCACTTTGTTCATTCATATCCAAAACACTTTCTGGATTCGGTCCTGCGCTCAAGGCCCGCGATAGAAGCTATGCAATAGCTTAAAAACAGACTTTACATGTTTTTAATATAACTCTATTATATACATATAAGAATTTGACTCTGGAACTTAAGCTGATCAAATCAACCTGAGGTCATCGAACAATGATTAAATTAAAATAAGGATAGTAAAGGTCACTTGTTTAAAAAGGGGCAGAACTGTCATCTGGTTGTCTTTTGTCTAGCCAATAAGGGTGATGAAAGATTATTGTGTGTTGCAGATATTTCAATATTTAAAATTGTTGACAAACTATAACAGGGAAGAAATGTTTAGAAAAATAGTTTCAGCTTTTAATTTCCAAACAAAAATTATTGAATACCATTTTGATTGCACAAAAACTATTCCTTATAAATCTCAAATTTAACTTTTATTTAACAATTTCAATTATTGTACGAGTGTTCTAAAAATCAGTTCATTGAACAACATCATTAGAATAACATACATACATGAATCTTCAGAATACGATTTTTAACTTTAATCTAGTGTCTGAAAAGAAGACCTAAGACGTCAAAATTAAGCACTAAACAAACATACAAATTCTTCGTAAGTAAAATGTTCATATTTCTTTCTTTTTTAGTGAAAAAGTTCCAGACCTTCCAATAAAATCCTTCTCCGATAGATTTTTGTGTATATTTTTACTCAATCTTTTCCCTCTAGCCTTTTGATGCACTTTATACAAATGACCCTGTATTTTATATGCGAACATCTATTAAACTTTCTCACCACCCACCAGCAGCCATTTGTATTTTTTTGTTTCTTTTTATCTTCCAAGTTCCAATCTGAGTAAACAATTGACAAAAATAGTTCTCTCATAATCTCCTTTTTCATCATCACCCATCAGCATCTCACCACCCATTTATTTCCTCCCGTTTAAAAAAATGTATTCGTCCGATTTCGGAGCAGCTCGTCTCGATTTGTGCGAGAGAGTCGTACAATACGTCTAGTTGCACGCACACAAACACCGTGTCGAAGACTGCCGAACTGAAACGACGTTAAAAGATGCATGGTCATCAAGTGGGTGGTCAGAGTGGGTGGCGTTAGGTTTTTTTCGTTACGAAATTTCTGGATTCGGTCACCGTGTCAAGGGCCGAGATAGAATCTATGCAATAGCTTAAAAATTGACAGTTTTTTACAAAAAACTAAAAACTGAAAAAAAATTAACAAAAGTTGGTAAAAATTGATTTTCGACTTAAATATCTTTTCAAAACTTTGTGTTATTGGCTTCAAACTAATTGTAGCAATTACAAAATATTGTTGTCAACATTCTTTAAAATTTTGAGAAAATCGAATTGTTAGTTTTTTTTACAAAAAATAAAAACCTAAAAAAAAAACAATACTAAAACTTGGTAAAAATTTACTATCGGCTCAAACATTTGAAATATTGGCTTCAAACTTGTTTTATCTCACAGAATATATTGTTTTGGACATTCAGTTATTTTTTTATAAAAATCCAACAGTCTGTTTTTTTTATATACAAATAAAATCTACAAAAACTAGTACGAAAATTTGGTAAAAATTGATGTTTTGTTCTCGATATCTCGCGAACAATAGAAGATATTGACTTCAAATAAATTTTATTCATCGGATTTGTATTTGTTTATATAAGAAATAAAAACTATTGAAGAATGCTACTAAAATTGATAAACATTGGTTTTTGACTAAAAATATCGTTAACAAAAATAGATTTTGTAATCAAACTATTTCATTATTTATGCAAAATATTGTTGGTAATTTTTAAATTTTTAAGAATAATTCAACTGACAAATTTTTAAACAAAACACGAAAACCTACAAACTTTTAAGCAAGACAAATCGACAGACGGGATGGGAAGTTATCAGTGTGGGTCGCATCCCAGCCTCTTTTTTTGTTTTAATTTAAAGATAAAACCGTTAAATGGAGGACTCTGTGAAACCGATTTTAAAAAGCAACAATTAAGTGGGTACAACTTTCTGATTGACACTAATTTTGGTATGTTGGAAACTCTGCAATAGTTCCACAAAAAATTGTTTTGTTTTATTTGTTGCAAATTTGTCCATCTCTATACCGACTCGACGGACTGAATATAATTACAATTATCTTTAGATAATATTGGATTTTCGAATCCAATATTGTCGAAGATCGAAAGCGAATTAAATTCCTTTTTTTTTAATTATTTTAAATTACACAAAATCAAAATTGCACAACGCCGATGTGCCGCGAGAGTTATTGTGACACTTTACGAGAAACGTCAGTCGATATGTCAAACAGGTGAAAGAATTCACCATAGCTAGGTAGCAATAAAAGTATTGCCAGCACGGTAGCTCAGCCTAAGGGGGGGTTTTGATTAGGTGAATATTTTATTAATCGAGGTGATCAATAAATTGAAATAAAATTGATATCAAAATGATTTTGAAATACGACGAGGTGAATTTCTCCAAGTCGTGGTGATTAAAGTGGGTGCCAGGAAACTTTTTAATGTAAGTTTACCAGAACCAAAAGCTAAAAAATTAGTCTTCAAACTAAATTATGAAATAAAAGAGTGTTTTTATTTTCCAGATGTGAAAATAAAATTATCTTTTATTGCCTGGAAAACCTTGGCCGAAGCCGGGATTAAAAACCAGGATCTTTTATGACAACAAAATTACAAATTGAGATTTTGAGATTGACAGAAGGTCAAATCTCGATAAAAAGGTATGAAAAATATAAAGTACGAAAATTATTAATTATCAAACAAAATTGGTAAAACACAACCAAGAAAAATCACTCCAAGAAAATTTTCGACAACAAAAATGAAACGGTTAAACACTTCCCGTAGTACCGGGCAAACAGAATTTTGACGCGAAGGTCAAAAGGATGAATTAGAAACAAAGGAAGGACACAAACAAAAAAGCATTATTCTTAGAAAACACTATACTTAGCTTTTCGACCTCCACAACAGCTATCGTAGTCCTTTCTCAACCCAATACTTCTCCACAACAGAACAAAATCTTCAACTCAATAAAACTTAAAAAAAGCTATCGTACAAAAAAAAAATTACTTTACGTAGGTCTTTTTAAAAAAAAATCCTTCACACAATTTTTAGTTCGTCTAATAGCTTTGGGCGCAATCCAAAAAGTGCCATTATTATGGCGAGCTTGACCCTTCCGGCTACTTGCCCTCAGGCAATTCTCTCTGATCTTATGCGTGGTGATCCATCTGTCTCGGTCCCGCAACTTCCTCCATCCATAAGATTGGGGTGTGCGACCGAGAAGCCAGGTATCTTTCATCGCACGCGATCTCTGTAAAGAGGTGATGCGATCACCCAGTAGCTCGTGTGGAATTCCTCGCATTACCGAGTACCTACACGCGCTCGATTTTGGTTGAGGAAAAACTACTTATGTCGTGTTGAAGAAAGTCGGTAGCCAAGCCTATAATGAAAATGAAAGTTATTAAAATATCCTTGGAGTGATTTCTTATCGTTAATACTTTATGATGGGCCCTCGGCTATACTAAGTTAAAGTTGGCGTGACTTTCCTACACGCATTGTTGGGCATGGGTATCATCTTCGTCCCTTTAACGATATTATTAGGCCAATATGTGGACCAACCGTAGCACAGTTCGTTGGTGTGAAATCCTTTCGCATACTTTGGTAAACCTGTTAAATTTGCTTTTCCAAAATGCTAGAAGAGCAGGTCACTGGCTGATGGTCCAGGTTTCTACTAAACTCTTCCAGAATTTTGGGGCCGAAGTAGGAATTCGTTAAGGGTGGTTAGCAAAAAGTTAGGTGAAACTTGTTGTGGTAAAATGTACCGCAACATATTCGAGACTGCCAAATTTCCTCCACTTTCCCCAACGTTAATCTGGTTGTGTGGTTGTCGATTTGTTTGCGTAATTTTTGTTCGTCACAAAAGAAAATTTCTTCCTTGACTACATAAGATTTTTTATTTCTTCAATTTTTTTGTTCACTCCAAACAATGCTTGTGGAAAAGTTGCTTTGCAATTGTTAGCATGGATTGAATTTTCTCTACCTAAAAACCCCCCCTTTTCATAATCTTACAAATGGTGACACGCAATTTTCTTTCTATTTCTTTATTGTTTTACTTTAATTTAAAAGTTGTGTTATTCGTATGCTTCGGAAATAATAAAACTTAGACTTAGTGGTTGTTGCCGGCGGCCGGCGCGCGGCGGCGGCAATGTGTCGTTGGTCGTCGGCGTAATGGTGGTGTAGAATTAAATAAAACTGCCCCCCTAATTTAAAAAAAGCTAATATATCATTTAATTCTCTTTTCGAGGGATTTGCAATTAATATAAATGTAATATAAATTAATTCAAGAGGGATTAAAAAGGGGTCATAATATGCTATCCTTGATAAGATTTTATCATCAAAGGCATCATCATCATCACTAAGTAGGTATTTATGTTTCTACCTAACCTATAGCTGAGAGTTTAATTTGATAAACATTATTTTGTTATAATTCTCTTAATTGATTAGGATAATCCCTAAAGGATAATTGACTTAATCCAGTGTTAAACTTGAAGGAATTTCGGTTGAATAAAAAAACAACAACAACAACAACAACAAGAAAACAGGAGGAATGGAAGATTATTTATATTTACGCCTAAAATGTATAAATTGTTATCTTGGTATAACGATACGACACAATAAAACTTCAATCCTTGTATATCTGTAAATCTTCTCCTTATAGGATCGAATCTATTGCGTTGTGGCCTTGTTTATCTCGTCGTTAAGGTACAGTTCTATCTTTTTTCTCTGTTGTAAAATGTTTACCGTACGTATAGTAGCTCTAAATTTTGGCCCCTACACTCACCCTTTGGAGACTTCTAGTTCGCTACCCCATCATTTGAATTTTTTCACTTCATTGCGTTTAGTAATTTGAAATTCAAACTCGGAATTTATTACATATACATATATATTTTTTTAAGTAAACATTTTTGTGGTGCTACGTATATTTTTTAAGATAGGTACGTAGTCTTATATGTATGTCGGGAAGGTGAGGCTTCCGACATCAACCAACAACGACGTTAGGTATTTTTTTTTTGGGAAGTGTGAACGAAATTCGCATAATATTTCAGGGTAGAAGGGAAGGGGTGTTATTACAGTGTTTATGTGTTGGAAGATATGTTACAAACATATCCTGTAACCTACATACAGATATGTGAGGCATCATATATGTAAAGGGTGTCAAGTTGTTGAGAAGAGGTGGTACATTTTATTCGTTGCGGAGATGCCTTTAAGAATCAAAGTTAAATGAAAAAATTAAGTAATTTTTTTTAAAGGTGGGTATAGATACTCTTACATGTATCGGTAGATATGTATATGAGTAGTGAGTAAAATGTCTTTCAATCCAGGTGACATGGAAATTGATGGATTAAGTATAAGGAATTTCCTCTGGGGTACATTAATAAAATTCTCTATGGTTTAGGGTGGAATTTAAAATCATTGTCACTCTTACTTTCTTTCAAAAGTGATTGATGTCAATAAAAGCACATACACACATACATTAATGCAAATAAACTTTTGTGGTATGGCTAGGGGCCATTATAGTTTTTATTTTGAAAATTTTGGTCATTTTAATAAGAATTCTAATTAAAATTACTACTTTAAAGAATAAATGGCATTTAAAATGCTAAATTCCTTTTGGATTTGCAGACATTGAAAAATATTTTCCATTGAAAAGTGTTTTCTGGAAATACTCGTGAGGTGAAAAATTCAAACGAAAACAAATTAAAGCTTCAAAAATAAAATTTTCTAAGACTTCAGAGCACCTGAACCTTTTCACAAGTTTTTATTAATTTTTAAAACTAGATCTGTCAAGTCAGAACTAAAATATACCTTGCCTTCAGTCCAATCAAATAAGGGGTGTTCTTAAAAGGTTTTGAACTTCATGTCGGAAACACTTTTTTTTAACTGACGGCCATTTGGTCATCTGTGAAGTGATTTATTTTTGGTATGGCATAGACGAATAAACTGACGAGACGCATGCAAAGCATTTTGTGGGTTCTAGGGATGAGTCCAGAACTAGATTGCTGTTAATTTCAATCTTCAAAATTTTGTTTAGCTACAAGGCTCGCTTTCGCTTGAATGGATGCGCCAGTAAACAAAACTGTCATGCTTGGAGTGATGTTGTTGAGACACCGTTACGTACATAAAAACTGACTATTTGGTGTCTTTTATGGGTTGGTGCAATATTGGTCCATGTCCATGGTAACGTGAACAACCAATATGTGAAGGAACTGTCGCGGTGCAACATGTCATACATCTCGTGCCACAATTGAAGTATTGAAGGAAACGTTTAGTAACAGTATATATAGGGTTTTTTTTAGCGCGGGTAGATTTTGGGGCCCCATTTCGTTTTGGTGACATCTGTCAAATCTTTTGTTTATTATTCAGTTCTTTATGCCAAATAATTATGGCAAGTTAAACATGCGAACAGCACGTTCAAATGATAAAACTTTATTATCAAAATGAGTGTTCGTTAACGCAAACTTTGCGCGCATTGTGCCCATTTTACGGTAGACGTGCTGGCTCTTTACAGTCGAATCTTCAAAATTGAAATGACCAGTTCCGTCAACAATCAGCCAATGCCCGTACGTTTTAAGAACGCAAGATCAGCCGCGGTCCGTGAAAGTGTACAGCAGAACCCGAGGAAGTCTATTCCTCGCTGTGCATAAGAACTCGGCCTATCGCAGACTTCAACTTGGCGAATTTTGCGTCGGGACTTGGGCCTACAACCGTGCAAGATCCAACTAAACCAGGAGCTCAAAGTTCACGACTATAGACAACGCCGCGCTGCGTGTGTTTTCTGAGTGGGCCAATTTCGGCCGAAAATCATCTTTAGTGACGAGGCACATTTTGGATGAATGGCTAAGTTAACAAGCAAAATTGCCGTATATGGGATGACCGACACCAACCCACGCGAGGTTCACCAGGTGATAATGCATTCTCAACAAGTTACCGTTTGGTGTGGGTTTTGGGCCGGTGGCGTAATCGGTCCGTACTTCTTTAAAAACGACGGGCGGCGCGGCGGCGGGGCGTGGCACTACGTGCCACACAGCAAACGCCACGATTGACATTTTGCATGAACGATTTGAGGGTAAGGTTATCTCTCGCAGGGGTGATGTGAATTAGCCACCAGGGTCATGCGATTTGACCCCGCTAGACTTTTTCCTGTGGGGTTTCTTGAAGTCGCAGGTCTATGCAAATAAAACAAAATCGACCGATGCCCTAAAGGTGAACATAACACAGGCTATCGCTCAAATTCAGCCCGATCTATGCGGAAGAGTCATTGAAAATTTGACCACTCGAATCCCTGCCACCGTAAGAAGCCAAAACGGACATTTGAATGATGTCATATTGCACACTTAATGGCATACATACGCCTTTCAAATAAAAAAATAATTTTGTTAATACTTCACACACAGCTTGTTTTATTCCATTTCAACATTTGTATACCCACCATTATTAAAAAAACCCTTCCTTTACTTAATTGTTTCTTGAAACTACGAGGTGTGTTCAAAAAGTACCCGGAATTTTTGTTTTTTCAAGAAAATATTTATATATTCGTTCCCTTCAAGGTAGTCCCCCCCCCCCCCCAGATATAATACACTTATGATAGCGTTTTTTCCAATCTTCGAAGCACTCTTGATATTCACTTTTTGATATGTCTATTCACTTTTTGAAGAGTCTTGATGCACTATGCCATTATAATCGAAGAAAACAGTAAACGAAACCTTCACTTTTGATCCAACTTGCCGTGCTTTTTTCGCTCTTGACGTTGGATGCTTCCAGGTGGACGATTGTGCTTTGGTTTCGACATCATAACCGTTTACCCATGTTTCATAACCAGTTATGACCCTTTCAAGCAAACTTGGATCGTCATTGACGTCATTTAACAGCTCTTGAGCGATGTTCATGCGATTGTTTTTTTGGTCAAAATTCAGCAGTTTCAGCAAAAATCGCCGAGCTCATAAAACACGCGAACCTTAGCAACTACCACAGACAAAGTAAACAGTGAATATAGCTGAAAATTGCATCATACTTTAGGGGCATGTATACCAACACAGTTAAAAAAAAAATTGACCTTCGGACTCTCCAGACCCGCGAAATTCAAAAATTCCGGGTACTTTTTGAACACATCTCGTATCTTAAAGTCAGATGTATCTTCTTATATTAAAATTATTCCAAATTAATTGGAATGAAAAAAACGTTAAAAATTTCATATTCATTGAAGCCATTAACAAGTAGTAACCTTAGTTTTATATATAAGCTTTACCATAGCTTTCAACTCAATTAATAGTTTTTGAGCAAGAACCACTTTTCTCTTAGTTTTTATCTTCAAGAACTTTCTCAGGCTCACATTCAAAATGTTCTTATTTTTATGAATTTAAATCCGAAGTCGGATTCTATGTATAATCACAAATAAAAAATATGAACTAAAACTTTTCCCATACATAAAAAAGCTTTTAAACGAAAGATATTCTGTTAACAACATCGAAAAACGTAACTTTATGTTAATATTTTATACCTTACCAAAGGTTTGTATCATTGAATAATTACAAATAGAAGGGACACCGGGCAAATCCTGCTCTAGATGGCGACACTTATTTCTCAAATGCTCATGAGTCGCTAGTATCGCACGGCGAGTTATTGTATCTCAGTCTATCAAATACAACACCCAATTTTTCAGATTTGGTCCTTATGGGAAATTTACTCACAATTTGTTGTCGAGAAAGATAACGGAATATTGTTATTTAGAATAAAAAACAACAATAACAACTGTGTAGGTACATAATGTCTGTAAAAGTGTGGCGTTCAAGGCCAATTCACGTTCGCTGCAGAAAATGTATTTTGAAGGTTTGTTTTTCTTTTTTAAATTTCGTTCTCATTCATAAAACGAAAATGATTTTGGTGCTTTTCGGTGCATTCGACATGATGATGTTTTGTGAGTTTCTGTGAGTTTTTCTTCAATTTCGTTATTAGTTTGATATGGGTTGAGATAGGTTTATATTTAAATTTCTTTTTTTTTTCTGAAAATAGGGACAGTGAACGAATCATACTTTACTACAAAGTATAGGTACATTGCCAATGTACATACATAAGCATAGGTAGATTTATTGTTTAGGCTAATGTTAGGTAGGTAATTCTAATTAGTAATTACTTATAGGTATGTATGTAGGTTGGTATTCATATGCACAAATGGAGGTTAGTAGGTTAATATGAATATAGGTGCATATATGTATGGGCGTACCTACCTGTTAGATTTTTAAACTATTTTAATACCGAGTATATTTTTGGCAGATTTCTTTGCTTTAAACAAAACTGTCGGCTGAAGAAAAAAAGATACCTATACCTAATCAAAGTGGAGTAAAAAAGGATTCTTAAAGCCTACTGTTAAGATTTACCAGTGCACTGCGCGTACACAAATAACATACAATTTCTACTCGAGTTGTTGAATTTTTTTATATAGGTACATTTTGTGGTAGGTATGTATACATACATATGTAGCTTTAAGAATTATTTTCTTACTTTGTTTTTGCTTTTACATATTTTTTTTTTTGAGATATTGTTTTGCTTTAGGTTGCCGGTGGCATGTAAACAATATACCTATTTGTCACCTCGAATATTTTACGAAAAAAAATGATTTTATCTCCAAAATAATTTTGTACAAAGAAGAATAACGTTTTTGACATCTGGTAAAATTTTGAAAAAAAAATTATCATAAGTTCGGAAAAATTGATTTTCGACTGTGAAATCAAATTTTTTCATTATATGCAAAATATTGTTGTTATTTTTAGAAAAAATTCAACTGACAACTTTTTTAACAAAACACGAAAACCTACAAATATTTTAAGCAAGACAAATCGGCAGACGGGATGGGATGTTATCAGTGTGGGTCGCATCCCAGCCTCTTTTTATAATAATGTGTTGCGCCAACAACAACAACATAAGGTACATATATATTATGGTGTTATATTATGTTATGGGGAGAGTACGATAACTTAGGCGACAAAGTTTAATGACGGATTTGTATAAAACAGTTAAAAACAAGCATTTTTTACTATGGGAGGGGGGGTCTATCTCCCCCCGTTTAGGCGGTAGGGGCAATTTAAAAAATATGTACATTAAATGGAAAAAAAATAATTAAAAAATAACGGTAATACTTACAATTAAGTATTATACCTTTTTTTAAAGCCAACACTTTTGTCTATTAGCCTGTTTTTAAATCAAGTCAAAACTATGCATAGTTTTTGAAAAAAATAGTTTTAAACTCAAAATTTGGACAAAAAAAAGTTAAAAATAAGGTTTAAAGTGTAATTTTTCAAAACCTTAAGATTATCTACTACTGTTTTTTTTAGAATTCATTGCTCTTATTTGTTTTTGAATTAAAACTGAAAACTAGATGATTTTATGTCTTCTAGTTCTTGAGAAAATTGAAAATTAGCAACAAAAAAAAATTTTTTAATTAAATTATTTTTTCCTTGCTTGAGTATTTACGTAGTCTTATTTTGATAGTAATAATCGAATATGGATTAAGATATACCAAGGATAAATTAATTTATTAATTAAATTAAAGAAACTTTGCATGCACCCCATCTTGCACCCACCGCACCTTCCACCCACCCAAACTTGCACCCACTCCACCTCGCACCCACCCCAAATCCTATAGTGTGCCCAAGCAGGGGGTTGCAGGGGGGCAGCATGCCCCCCCTTACAGATCCCACTATTGCATACACCCAAACTCGCACACACTTTACTGTTTCATACACCCAAACTCGCACCTACCATTGTTACTATCAAAATAAGACCACTCAAGCAAAAAAAGAAGAGTTAAATTAAAATAGTAGTTGTGGTTATTTTCAATTTTCTCAAAAACTAAAAGACATACAATCATCTAGTTTTCAGTTTTTGATCAAAAACAAATAAGAGCAATAAATTCTGAAATAAAAACAATGGTAGATAATCTTGAAGTATTGAAAAATTACAATTTAAACCTTTTTTTTAACTTTTTTTACTCAAATTTTGAGTTTAAAATTAAATTTTTCAAAAACTACGCATAGTTTTGACTTGAATTAAAAACTGGCTAATAAAACAGAATGTTGGCTTTAAAAAAAGGTATGATACTTAATTGTAAGTATTACCGTTATTTTTTAATTAATTGTTTTCATTTTAAATAACAATTTTTTTAAATTGCCCCTACCGCCTAAACGGGGGGAGGTAGACCCCCCCCTCCCATAGTAAAAAATGCTTGTATTAAGCCCCTTTACCAAAAACCGTTATTATATCTTGTCGCCTAAGTTATCGTACTCTTGCCTATGTTATATTTAAAACATACAGTTTTGAGTTTTTTCTTTGAGTTAGGTAAGTAATGTACTAACATACCTATACCTATAAGGTATCTTGTTGAACCTTCGCCGATTTACGTTGTTGATCAATGTTTTGATTAACTTCAAATACTTTGTAGGTAAAGCAGACGATTTTAAGTAATTTTTGTTTTGCTTGAAAAAAAACTGTAAATTGAACAAACCACATCAAATTATAGTTGCTACACTTTACCAAAACTATTAAATAAAATAAAAACAGCGTTAAATATACATGAATATATTATTAATAAGATCAGATAGGTATACTGGTACATATGTACATTACAATGAAAAAACATTTCCTTTAAAATTTAACCTCGATCGAGTTAAATTGAGTATGAAACTAAGATTGAAACTAAATGATCAAGACCAAGCTACGTTATGAAAAACTGCTGCTAGAGAATTTTGATTGATATAAGATTTTTGTTGTTCATCATTTAATTTTAACATAAGTTTCATAATTAAGTGCTGTTGTGGTTGAATTCCGAGAAAAGTGTACTTTTGAAGCACTCTTCTACAAAACATTGCACAGTAATTTTTACATGACTTACGAATTCTCTTGTGGGAATTGACAAGCCGTCATTAACCTTATTTTCGAATTGACGAAATTTTATTAAATGTTCCCTTGTTTCATACTTATTTTGACACAAGGACACTCTATATATGGAGTGTTTTTGTTTTGACATTTGCTTTTGTCCATAAACAATTTGGGCACGAGTACGATAACTTTGGCGCCAAGATATAATAACGGTTTTTGGTAGAGGGGCTTAATACAAGCATACAACTACAAGCGTAGTTTTTGAAAAATTTAATTTTAAACTCAAAATTTGAGTAAAAAAAGTTAAAAAAAGGTTTAAAGTGTAACTTTTTCAATACTTCAAGATTATCTACCATTGTTTTTATTTCAGAATTTATTGCTGTTATTTGTTTTTGATCAAAAACTGAAAACTAGATGATTTTATATCTTCTAGTTTTTGAGAAAATTGAAAATAAAAATTTAATTTTAAACTCAAAATTTGAGTAAAAAAAGTTAAAAAAAGGTTTAAAGTGTAACTTTTTCAATACTTCAATACTTCAAGATTATCTACCATTGTTTTTATTTCAGAATTTATTGCTTTTATTTGTTTTTGATCAAAAACTGAAAACTAGATGATTTTATGTCTTTTAGTTTTTGAAACAATTGAAAATAACCACAACTACTATTTTAATTTAATTCTTTTAATGGTATTTGCGTATGCGTAATGCGTGTTTGGGTGTATGCAACAGTAAGGTGTGCGCGAGTTTGGGTGTATGCAACAGTGGCATCTGTAAGGGGGGGCATGCTGCGCCCCTGCTACCCCCCTGCTTGGGCACACTATAGGATTTGGGGTGGGTGCAAGTTGGAGTGTGTGCAAGGTGGGGAGGGTGAAAGATGGGGTGCATGCAAAGTTTCTTTTGCATTTAAATAAGCTGGATTTAAGAAAAATTAATTTACCCTAGGTATGTACATATATCTTAATCCATATTCGATTATTACTATCAAAATAAGACTACGTTAATACTTAAGCAATGAAAAAGTAATTTAATTAAATTTTTTTTTTGGTAATTTTCAATTTTCTCAAGAACTAGAAGACATAAAGTCATCTAGTTTTCAGTTTTTGGTCAAAAACAAATAAGAGCAATGAATTCTAAAAAAAAAATAGTAGATAATCTGAAAGTTTTGAAAAATTACACTCTAAAACCCTTTTTTTAACTTTTTTTTGCACAAATTTTGACTTTAAAACAATTTTTTTTCAAAACCTATGCATAGTTTTGACTTGATTTAAAAACAAGCTAATAGACAAAAGTATTGGCTTTAAAAAAAAGATTTAATACTTAATTGAGGGTATTACCGTTATTTTTTAATTATTTTTTTTCCATTTAATGTACATATTTTTTTAAACTGCCCCTACCGCCTAAACGGGGGAAGATAGACCCCCCTTCCCGTAGTAAAAAATGCTTGTTTTTAACTGTTCTATACAAATCCGTCATTAAACTTTGTCGCCAAAGTTATCGTACTCTCCCCACAATTTGCATATGTAAATCTGTCATTTTTCTTTACCACAGATTTTGCAATATATCCTACAAAATACCTATGTTAAGGACATTTTATTGTCATTTTCATTTATTTCATTCCAATTATTTTCAACGTCTCCTTAACAAAATTAAGACAAAATAATTTATTTGATTTAAATTAGACATTGCAAATTGTAAAAAAAGTTTCAAGAAATACTAATGCATTATTTATGTGCATATATTAGTACTATTAAATAAATTACCTTTATGTGTTTCAGTTTATTTAAAAACCTTCAAATGGCTTTACTGAAGAAATTTATTTTTTGAGTTAATATACAACATGCACTTGATCATATCGTACTAACATTCACAAAACTATGTATTCGTAAAATGGTATATCTGCCCGTACCGATACAAAAATTCATGAAAAAGTAGTTGCAATTTTTTTTATTTTGAACAACAAACCTCCAAGTAAACGATTTGGTAAATCAATTTAACCAAATCTCCAAAAGAAAATAAAAATAGTAAGAAAATGGCAATTTTTTACTTACGAAAATTGAATAGTATCTTTTTAAATACCTACCTAAACATAATTAAGATGTAGGTATACCTATTCCTTTTTTATTGGCGACACAAAAACATTATGCCTTTTAACGCGTACATAATAATTATTATTGTCTTCATCTATAAATATTCATATAGTTCGTTTTCAAAAAAGATCCCAAAAGGACTTTTTTAATCCCTTTTGACTTTGTATACACAAACCTTTTGAGCATTTAAATTAGCATATACAAAAACCAATATCATGAAAATGATATTCAAGCTACTAATAGTACTCACTGGGTGCTCATAAGTCGCATGGTCGTTTGAGCAATGTTCGGTGTCCACTTCTATTTGTAATTATTCAATGGTTTGTATCATTGAATAATTACAAATAGAAGTGGACACCGAACATTGCTCAAACGACCATGCGACTTATGAGCACCCAGTGAGTACTATTAGTAGCTTGAATATCATTTTCATGATATTGGTTTTTGTATACGGTAATTTAAATGCTCAAAAGGTTTTTGTATACAAAGTCAAAAGGGATTAAAAAAGTCCTTTTGGGATCTTTTTTGAAAACGAACTATATGAATATTTATAGATGAAGACAATAATGTTATGTACGCGTTAAAAGGGATAATGTTTTTGTGTCGCCATAAAAAAAGGAATAGGTATACCTACATCTTAATATGTTAGGTATGTAGGTATTTGAAAAGATACTATTCATTTTTCGTGTGTAAAAATTGCCATTTTCTTACTATTTTTATTTTGTTTTGGAGATTTGGTTAAATTGATTTACCAAATCGTTTACTTGGAGTTGTTGTTCAAAATAAAAAAATTGCAACTACTTTTTCATGAATTTTTTTATCGGTACTGGCAGATAGGTATACCATTTTACGAATATACATTGTTTTGTGAATGTTAGTACGATATGGCCAAGTGCATGTTGTATATTAACTCAAAAAATAAATTTCTTCAGTAGGTAAAGCCATTTGAAGGTTTTTAAATAAACTGAAACACATATAATTTATTTAGTACCTAGTATGTACTTATATATGCACATAAACAATGCATTAGTATTCTTGAAACTTTTTTTACAATTTCCAATGTCTAACTTAAATCAAATAAATTATTTTGTCTTAATTTTGTTAAGGAGACGTTGAAAATAATATGAAATAAATGAAAATGACAATAAAATGTCCTTTAGGTATTTTATGATTTGTTGTATTGACCAATTTTAGTTTTATATTAAGGGTGGAAAATTAAGTTTTCCGTCGGCTATTTGGTCACTTTATTTTGGTAAAGAAAACAAATTCTTTAACTTGTCCCGACGTTTCGGCAAGGATTGTTGCCTTCTTCAGGGGAATTTCAAGTTTGAAGTTATGTCATTAAATCTAAATAGGATATAATTAAAAACTTTAGGTATTTTGTAGGATATATTGCAAAATCTGTGGTAAAGAAAAATGACTGATTTATGCAAATTGCTTATGGACAAAAGCAAATGTCAAAACAAAGACACTCCATATATAGAGTGTCCTTGTGTCAAAATAAGTATGAAACAAGGGAACATTTAATAAAATTTCGTCAATTCGAAAATAAGATTAATGAAGGCTTGTCAATTCCCACAAGAGAATTCGTAAGTCATGTAAAAACTACTGTGCAATGTTTTGTAGAAGAGTGCTTCAAAAGTACACTTTTCTCAGAATTCAAACACAACAGCACTTAATTATGAAACTTATGTTAAAATTAAATGATGAACAACAAAAATCTTATATCAATCAAAATTCTCTAGCAGCAGTTTTTCATTACGTAGCTTGGTCTTGATCATTTAGTTTCAATCTTAGTTTCATACTCAATTTAACTCGATCGAGGTTAAATTTTAAAGGAAGTGTTTTTTCATTGTAATGTACATATGTACCAGTATACCAATTAATATTTTTATATACCGGGAGATATTTTTAAAAAGAACTTTTATTTAATGAAACAATTCTTTATTTAATCTCAAACGGTTTTATTTAGGAAATGATGTATTCCTTTTGGGTACTGGTTAAAAACTGAACTTAGAAATATTGATCTTACAAATATTCATCTTAAAATAATTGCATTATTGAATCTTATCTATTATAATATTGCGTGGGTGCATAAAGTGCATGAAGTGCATGAATTACATGAAATCGATATATCTTCGATTGGCGACGACGGTGGCTCGACGGATGGATATCCGTGTGCTGGATGTATCGATAGATACTTTTCTTGTGAAAGATATGATGTGATGAATGCTCACTTTTGGGTGGCATTTTAAATGTAATGCGGATACGTTAACTCCCCTCTTTCTTAAATGATGCGTCCCGCATCTTGTGTTTCTTCGGTGAGACGTTGAATATTTTTGTTTATTTTATCGATATTAATTTCTTCATTTATAATATTGTTTATAGGTTTTTGTTTCGTAAGGAAGCAAAAGTATAATGCTGATAATGCAATTATTATTATTACAATTGTACTGAAGGTTAAACTATTTGATACAAAGTGATTGACTTTGATTTCTTCGAGAATTTTTCTATTTTGAATATTTTCATAATGGAGCTCTGGTAAACTCATATTTGAATTTATATTTTTTACCTTTACCTCTTTAAAAGTAGGTATTACAAAATTTTCATTTATTATTATATTTTCATAAACATTATTATTAATATTGAGTTTACAATTTTCAAAATTAATTAAGTTATTGCCAAATAATACAATTTCATATGTGTCACAGTTATGTGTGAGTTTAGTTTTTGGGATATTTTTCGTAATTACAAAATTATTACTTAATTGTTTTATTTCGATTGCTTTGTTGATTAAAAAGTTACAAGTTGGGTTTTCTTTCAATAAATTATTTATACATTCATCATTTATTTTCTTTAATCCTTTTTTTAATAAAATTTGTTTATACGTATATTCGTACCAGATGTCATTACTCAATATTAATTCTCTATATGGTATATCTAATTCTAAATTATTTTTATTTGGAATTGGTTCCAATAACATTTTATGATACGTTTTGTTACAGAAATTTGGTATCATTATTATAAAAATTATGTTGTCATTATGCAAAATAGCGGAACTTTGAATGAACATTAAATCTCTTAATGTAATGTTATGCGTTTTAAAATCATGTGGGGTTAAAATATCTCTTCCTAATATGCCTAATCTGCACATTATTAAATTTTCTTTAACTTTTCGGACTTGTTCCCTAAGAAGTTGAATATCATATTGAATTTGAAAAATGTGTTGCATATGATCTATAGTAACATCTCTCGATGTTCTTCCAAGATTTAATAAGTGGTTACTTATTTGCTTTTGCTGTTCATTAATATGCTCAGTCACTGTTTTCATTAAAGAATTTACTCTTGCCACCTTCTTAGACATAGAAGGTGCTTTTAACAACGTCCTTACCGAATCCATAGAAGAATCGCTCGTGAAGTTCGGTGTAGAATACTTCATTCGAGAATGGATTATCTCCATGCTCAGTGGTAGGAAGATTCAAGCCACTCTAGGCAATACAACCGCAACAAAACACGTAAGTAGGGGAACACCCCAGGGTGGTGTCCTTTCGCCTCTTCTGTGGCTTCTGGTCATGGATACAATTCTCGTTAAATTAGAGAGATGTGGAGTGAAGGCGGTAGCCTATGCGGATGATTTGGTGCTATTGGTGTCAGGAAAGTACACCTCTGTGATTAGTGAAATCACGGAGTCAGCTTTGAAGAAAGTTAGCAGCTGGGCCACTAGTTGTGGTCTAGGAGTTAACCAAAGTAAAACTGAACTGATGCTCTTTACCACCAAAACTAAGGTACCGCCCTTCACGCTACCTCGACTCAACGGTCAAATCCTTTCATTGTCTTCCAGTGCAAAATATTTGGGAGTTATACTCGACCCTAAATTAAACTGGAAACGAAATATTGAAGTGCGGGTTAAGAAGGCCTGTGTTGCCTTCTACGCCTGCAGCAAAACTTTCGGCAAAAAGTGGGGACTTCAGTCGAAGATGATTTTATGGACGTACACAGCCGTAGTACGTCCAATCTTAACTTATGGTTCGATTGTGTGGTGGCCTGCTCTTAGCAAAGCCTATAATATCGATAAGCTAAAGAAGGTTCAGAGAACAGCTTGCGTGGGCACCACAGGGGCCATGCGTACTTGCCCAACGGACGCCTTAAACGTTATTATGGATCTTCTACCAATCGACCTTTTTATTAAATACATAGTTTCCTGCAGCGCTATTAGGCTGAAGGAATCAAATAGCTGGTTGTCAAAACCTTATGGTCACAGCAACACAGCGAAATTGATTCCCTCAGATATTATCTCGGTAGACACTGACTACTGCACTCCTACTTTGAGCCTTAGTAGGGGTTTTAAGGTCTTTTTCCCATCCAGAGAAGATTGGGAGGATGACATCGTGTCGATAGGTTTCGATACAACCATCTTTACTGACGGCTCAAAGATGGAGTGCGGAGTTGGTTCTGGGATCTTTTCTGAGTCCCTAAACGTAGCTAAATCCTTTAGGCTTCCTGACTTTGCTAGCGTTTTTCAGGCTGAACTGCTGGCAATTAGGGAGGCATGTAAAATACTTAAACAAAGCCCAAACCAAAACCGAAATGCGGCTATCTTCACAGACAGTCAGGCAGCTATCAAAGCCATTAACTCGGCTACATCCTCATCTAAATTGGTCCAGCAATGTCGCGATGAGCTTGAGAGCCTGAACATTAACCTCGGTGTCACCCTGATCTGGGTTCCGGGCCATAGTGGTATCGTGGGAAATGAACGGGCTGACGAGCTAGCCAGGCAAGGATCGGCCCTTCATAGCTCACTTGCGGAAATGGTTAACATTCCTCTTGGTGCTATGAAGGGTAAAATCTTTTCCATCTACCAAACTGAATCAAACCGAAGGTGGAGCAATTTACCCAACTGCATTATATCTAGGAAGATATGGCCCACCTATAATAAAACCCGTACAAACGATCTTCTATGCAGGCCAAGGCAAGACATAGCCAGGATTGTTGCGGTTTGTACCGGACACTGGCCCATTGGAGTTCATGCAGAGAAGTTGGGTATCTCTTACAACACTTTTTGCCGTAGTTGCTGCGACCAAAGAGAAAGTGAAACGATAATCCATTTCCTCTGCAAATGTCCTGCCTTGGCAAGCACTAGAATGAAATGCTTTGGGAAAGCATTCTTTCACGAACTGAATGAGCTATCTGAGACAAAGATTAGAGACCTAATCTCTTTCCTCAATGCGACAAAATGGCTCTAACTTAATCGCTATAAATCTTCTCCTTTATTTCACAGGTCAAACGAGTTTTGGTACCAAAACGGCGCACTACAGCGCTAATTGGATCTCAGGCTAGGTCTGCCCTGGGATCGCCATTTCTACCTACCTACCACTGTTTTCATTGCAGCGTTAAATTGATCATTTATTTTTACTTGGTCGTTAAGACCTTGTATTATGTTTTTATTGTTTTGTTCATTAACTTCTAATTTTTGTTTAATTTCAATTTCGTCATCGGCATCCATTGTGCCTGCAATAAATTTTAATCCTTTTCCTAAAATATTGAGTAACCCCCTTTTTACTCTTACATGATGTGGTAGAAGATTATTTATTTCTTCCTCTAATGCGTTAAAATTATGTAACATAGTAGGATAATGGTTGCAAATACTAAAGTTTGCTATATTGTCTCTTATTAAGTCTAAATTATTATTCCATGCATTTAAGTCTACTTTATAAAGTATTTTTCTATAGTTTTCTATTACTTGAAGCTCTTCGCTTTTGATTAAAATAAATCCCTGACCGTCTTTTAAATATTGTATTTCAAGTTTTTGCATGCATTATTCATTATACACATTCTATATAAATTTTAAGTTTTTATACAAATTTTTGAAAAAGTTGACATCTCCGGGAACAAAGGGTTAATTTACGAAGAATAATAAATAAACTTCACTTACCGAAAAACAGCAAGCGACAACACCATTCGCATATTTGTTCTCAAAAGCTTTTAAAAAAGCACACATTCTGAAAGCTCCCAAACAAAATCCAAAGAAAAATCCACCATGATTTGCATTAAAGTGGAAATGGTAACTCTAATAACAATCTGCTTATTTTCAATACATACGAAGAGGGTTGTTTGTGAACACATTATTTATCAGTGTCAGTGTGGCTTTGGCTGCGCATGGTAAAGGTTGTGGGGATGTACGCTCGTCGAAGCGTAATTACAACAACAATTTATGTGTAAGTAAGTGGTTGAATTTTCTTTTTCAGTAGGTAAAAAGGGAATAAAACCACTGACTGGCACCATTTGCAAGAAAAAAGCTCTCCCATAAGACGTGTACTGACTATTTTTGTTGGACAGAGTATAATAAGGTGATGAATGAAGTTTTTGTATACTTACATCAGCTGTTCAGTATTTTGTACGGATTTTTGTTTTTATTTACATTCACAAGTCTGTTTCCTTGCGTACGATCTTTGTATATGAAAAATGGTTTGTATTATGTATACAAAGCTACGATGAGATTTTTGTCGTGCAGATCTTTGTGAAGAAGAAGAATATGAAGGTAGTTATACGTTTGGTTATAGTTATGTATATTTTGGCTGGTGGGTAGGTATTTTGCTTTTATTTGGCATTAAGTTTTTCTTCAATAGTTGAAGATTAGATTTGTTTGAGCTTTAAAGATTTGTTTTGGTAGATAGGTATCAATTCGTAGGTGATTTTTTTTTCAGGTTGTATATGTGGGTTTGATTTTAAATTCAAATTTTAAATAGGTATAAAAGGTATTGGTAGGTAGGCAGGTATTTCATGAAATACCATAGGGAATTCATGCTAGTATCAGGACACTGATAATATCCGTACACTTTGCAATTTGTTTGAGATTAGTTGATAGGTATGTAAGTACAGTACCTATTTATAAATATGTACCTACATAGTTTTAAATAAAAAGAAAAATGCATTCTTTATGTTGGTCCAGATAATTTAAATACATAGTTTGATAATTGAAATTTGTGTCTTTTATTTATGTTCCAATCCTACTTTTATTGTATCACTTATAATAAATAAGTGTTAACTATACACCTTAGCGGGCACATTACAGGACATACAAATGTAGTTTATATTTAGGTAGGTAGGTACCTACATATGTACCTATATACCTATGTTGTTTGTTGTTGTAGGTACCTTTAATACAATTTTGTCAGCTCGTCTATGTTAAGATGTGTGACTTTTAGGAAAATCCAATTGAAAGTTTTTTTAACTTATTAACTATTAGCACAGATAAGAAACTATATAAACTAAACTACAGTTTCTTATCTGTGCTATTAGTAAGTATAGTTTCGTAAATGTAGTGTCGAAGTAGGTATTTTTTGTATTGATTTGAAATTTTCTTTTATACGATTTCGAAGTTTTTTGTGCCACTCACCAACCAATAATTTTTTAACATTAAACGCAAAATTATGCCAATGATTATTACTCATGTTATTTCACAACCTTGGTGTTATAACCTTGTTAAGATGAAGGATTCTTCAGACATTTAAAGTCAATTTAAGACTTAATTTCACAATTTACAAAATCATGGGTCTGAATTTAATTTTTTTACTTGCGTCATTTATGTAGGTAGGCAAGTTTAGCATTCGTAAAAAATTTCGAACTCAAGATTTTAATCAAAAATGACATTTCGATGTTAGAGAAGTGGAAGTGGGTCCCCTGATTCCGTCCTGGCCCGTACCTTCACCCCAAGGCATTAGGTTGATTGACCTAAAATTTGGAAAGTAAGGGTAAGATCCGATTCGCGTTAAGCGTTCTTAAATTCACATAGGAAGTTATTGTAATCGGTCCGATTTCTCGACGTTTCAAGGTCCCTAGAGTCGAAATAAAAGATTTTTAGAGAGATGTCTGTGCGTGCATGTGTACGTACGTTCGGGAAGTTTTTTTCGTCGTCCATAGCTCAAGAACAAATACAGATATCGACTTCAAATAAATTTTGTTATACCTACAGATAATAATGCAGAAAGATGCAGAAAGGACTCTAAAAAAATTGAGTGGGTGGTAAAATTTTTAGAAAAATTGACTTGACAGTTTTTTTTACAAAAAATTAAAAACCTAAAAAAAAAATTATAAAAGTTGTTAAAAATTGGTTTTCGACCTTAATATCTTTTCAAAACTTTAAGATATTAACTTTGAACTTTAAACTAATTCTATCTTTTAAAAAATATTTTTGTCAACATTCAGGTTAATTTTGAGAAAAAGCGAATTAACAATTTTGTTTAGGTACAAGAAATAAAAACCTAAAAAAAATCAACAAAATTTGGTAATAATTGATTTTTGACTTAAATATCTTTTTAAAACTTTGAGATATTGGGGCATATTCATAGATGTTTGCTAAACTCTTGCTAACTTGTTATTAAGCAAGTCCAGAGTTTAGGCTATTTATAAATAAATTTAAACCTAAGTTTAGGGCTAAACCTGTGGTCTAACTATAAACATAGGAAATGCTGTGTTTAAGTATTTATTATCACAGCCAAATGTCATATTTGACATTGGTATAAATTTACTTTCGACTCAAACATCTTTTCAAAAATTAAAAAGAGGCTGGGATGCAACCCACACTGATAACTTCCCATCCCGTCTATCGTTTTGTCTTGCTTAAAAGTTTGTCTAAATGTATCAATTCTTACCAAATTTGCGTTCTATGTATTTTTGTGGATTTTATTTTTTTATGAAAAAACGGACTGAATATCAAAAACAATATTTTCTGTGAAATAAAATAAGTTTGGAGCCAATATTTTTAATTTTTGAAAAGCTATTTGAGTCGAAAGTAAATTTTTACCAAGTTTTAGTATTGTTTTTTTTTCAGTTTTTAATTTTTTGTAAAAAAACTGTCAATCCAACATTTCTCAAAATTTTACCAAATGTTGAAAACAATATTATTTATAAGATAAAACTAGTTTGAAGCCAATATCTCAAAGTTTTGAAAAGATATTTGAGCCGAAAATCAATTTTTACCTACTTTTATTAATTTTTTTGTTTAGGTTTTTATTTTTTGTAAAAAAAACTATCAATTCGATTTTTCTCAAAATTTTACTGAATATTGAAAACAATATTTTTTGAAAGATAAAAGTAGTTTCAATTTGACAAATCGGACCCATTACAATAACTTCCTAGGGGAAGTTAAAAATATTGGCTTCAACGTTATTTTATCTCACAGAAAATATTGTTTTCGACACTCAGTAATTTTTTTGTAAGAATCCAATAGTCCGTTTTTTCATAAAAAAATAAAATCTACAAAAAATAGTATGCAAATTTGGTAAAAATTGATGTTCGGTTCTCGATTTATAGTGAACAATAGAAGATATTGACTTCAAATTAATTTAATTCATCCAATTTGTATTTGTTTATGTAAGAAATAAAAACTATTTTAGAAATTTTGCTAAAATTGGTAAAAATACACTTTTTTCAAAATTCGATATATCCAGAACGAGTCATCAGTTTTTTACGAAACTGTATATTAATTAGTTCAAAATAACTGCATACAAAAAATATACATATATTTTAGGTAACTAAAATTGAAAAATTGTATGTGTACAAAATTAATTTAAAAAGTAAACTGCTTTAAAGATTTTAAAATAAGAATTTTGAAACATTAAGGTTTTTTGAGAAATCAAATTTTGGAAACAAGTTTTTTTAACAGGTACCTACATTTTTAAATTTGAAAGTAGGTACAGGAAATATTTTAAATATAGGTAGTCTTGGTTTGTCAATTGAACTGATTCATTCTAAAATTGCCTCTACCTCCTACACGAAGAGACATAAACCCCCATTTCGGTAGTCAAAAGTGCACGTACGTATATTTTAAAACAGTAGTACAACGTTATGTTTATTTCAAATTTATAGAAAAATTACTCCTAAGTTAAAAACTTTGCTCTGGCATACAAAAATTGGATTTGCTAGAATTTAGATATCTTAAGACTGAGACAAAGGCATCAAATTTATGTAAGTACAATTACAAAGATCCAAATAAAGTCTTTTAACTTATTAAAAGTAAACATTTGCTTATACCCTTGATCATTCAAAATTGTTGATATGAAGGTCCTTCTTTTAATAAATACCTACATACCTATATCATAAGAACTTACATGCAAAAGTATGTATGTTTCAAAATTTGTCTTTGAAACAGTTTTTTGACCGGAAGTTATAACTATCTACTTTATAAACTGAAAGATAGGTAGGTATGTGCTTATTTTTAAAACAAAACAAATTTAAAGTTCCTCATACCTACCATTTAAAAAATTCACTACATTAAAAAACGTCCAAAAATTAAATATCCATCTTTTCATTATACCTACCTACCTATGTTTTCAACAATTTTGTAACCAGCTTTAAAATAATTGTATTAGGTATCAATTAACAAATTTATTTATTTAAAAAAAATCATCTTTCTAAGACTTTGAAAATTTAAACTTCTTTATGCTCGATATGAAAACAAATTGTAAGAAAGGTTTAGGTGATCAAATTTTTTAAATTTATTTAGCTAGCTATATATTATTGGATAAGAATACAATTCCTACATATTTACTTGTCTATAATAGTTCAAGTTATAATTCCCTAATACAATCCGCAAATCATCAAAAATAAAAAATCTCAACCAAGAATATAAAATTCCTACACGAAATCGCAATTCACCTGCTTTTGTCTTATTATCTTTGAATAGAAAGACTACCGTTTTGCGTATGTAACCTTTGTATATGAAAAAGTTTTCATATACAAAGATGTAACCAAAAAATATAACCACACCAAAATACAAACACAAAGAAACAAATGTGTTTTCCTCCTCACTCAGCCTTTCGTTAATTCTCTATAGTCTTTCTCTATTTCAAATTATAACATTTTTAAGTCTCCCAAGTCTCCCGACTGCAAATTTATTTCTACATGAATGTCTTGACTAGACCTTCCACAAAAAATATGTAGATGCCGCCCTATTCGACTTCCACCATGAGACTACTATAGTTTTCATATACAAAGCTAAAACTTAACCAATGCATGAACCGAGGGAAAAATATCGACTTAAAGCTTATTAAAATGAAAAAAAATTGAAATAAGGTTAAAAAGTTTCTATCTAAAGTTCATAAAAAAGCTTTAAATGTAAACTTCTTCGCTTAAAACTTATAAAAATACGATGAGCTTTATTCAAAGCTTTATCACAAATTTAATGTAAAGGCTTTGTATATGAAAACAAAGGTAAAGGTTCATTATTATTATTATTAAATTAAAAATTATTATTTTTTATTTTCTAGGTATTGCCACACCTATATTGTGATTCGTCGTATAAACTTTAAATTATTAAAAACAAAGTCCTTGCAGAAAACGAATTTAACTTTCAAAATAAAACTACTCAAAATTGTAAATTAAGTTTAATTTCACAAAAAACTTACCCAGAATAATAAAAAGAAATATATTTCCTAATGGATTGAGCATTATTCCAGTGATGAAGCTCTGAAAGAAAAGAAATTTTATATTTTTATAATTTTTTTTTTCAGTGTAATATTAAATTCACAAACCATAAATAAAAAAGCTTTAAAGCTTAAACTGTTTAAACTTTGACAAGGAACACAAAATATTTACATATATTTACAAATATTATAAAGCTTCAATGACAAGTTTTTTCGTATTTAAATCTTATTGAAAACGCTTATCTTAACATAAGGTGCTCTTTATTATTGTTACTTTAATCAAATGGAATTTTTGCAAATAGTAAAGTTCCTAAACAAGTAGAACCAGAACTTGAAAAATCTAAATTACTTTCATATTGGCATAATAAGGTGTCAAGATGTTAAATCGTGATGATTTTTATCAAAGTTTTTTCAAACCAAGAATTTTTCCAATTTTAAGTCTGATATCAAGATGGAATTTATAGAAGCTTTCTTATTCGTATAGGTTGTTGTCCGAGATTAATTATGCCTCAAATCTTAAAGTTGCATTATGGGTGGAATGACATCTGTATTAAAAATTAACGACTTTTGTTCTCATAGAATAAGATAGTTGACATTTTTACAATACAACATAAAAAAGAGGCTGGGATGCGACCCACACTGATAACTTCCCATCCCGTCTGTCGATTTGTCTTGCTTAAAAGTTTGTCTATATGTATCAATTTTTACCAAATTTGCGTACTTTTTTTTGTAGATTTTATTTTTTTATGAAAAAACGGACTGTTGGATTTTTATAAAAAAATTACTGAAAATTACTGAAAAATTTCTGTGAAATAAAATAAGTTTGAAGCCAATATTTTTAAATTTTGAAAAGCTATTTGAGTCGAAAGTTAATTTTTACCAAGTTTTAGTATTGTTTTTTTTAGGTTTTTTTTTTTTTTTGTAAAAAAAAACTGTCTATTAGATTTTTCTCAAAATTATATCGAATGTTTAAAACAATATTTCCTATAAGATAAAATTAGTTTGAAGCCAATGTCTCAAATTTTTTAAAAGATATTTACGTCGAAAAACAATTTTTACCAACTTTTGTTAAATTTTTTTTAGGTTTTTAATTTTTTGTACAAAAACTGTCAATTCGATTTTTCAAAATTTAAATGAATGTTGACAACAATATTTTTTGAAAGGCGAAAGTAGTTTAAAGCCAATATCTCATAGTTTTGAAAAGATATTTGAGTCGAAAATCAATTTTTACCAACTTTTATTAATTTTTTTTTAGGTTTTTATTTTTTGTAAAAAAAATCTGTCAATTCGATTTTTCTCAGTATTTTTCACAATGTTGAAAACAATATTTCTTATAAGTTAAAATAAGTTTGAAGCCTTAATCTCAAGTTTTTGAAAAGATATTTGAGTCGAAATTCAATTTTCACAAACTTTGAGTAATGTTTTTTTAGGTTTTTATTTCTTATAAAAAAAACTGACAATGAGATTTTTTTCAAAATTTTACCAGATGTCAAAAACATTATTCTTCGTTGCAAAAAATTATTTTGGAGATGAAATCATATTTAAGTCGTAAGATTTTCGAGTTGACAATTTTTTTTTTCAGTTTTTTTGATTTATAAAAAAAACCGTTAACAGGATTTTTTTTTCAAAAATATAATTGTTTTGTACCATGTTACAATATATAATATAAAATTTAATTCAAGTCTGTAACGTCATTGGTTCGTGAGATATTTTGGGTTAACCAAAATGTTCACCTTTTTTTTTAAACTGCTATGGTATAAAACCACCCACGCAATTTTCTTGAGAGCCCTTTCTGCATCTTTCTGCCTTATTATCTGTATATCAAAATTTATTTGAAGTCGATATCTCTTCTGGTTCTTGAGCTATGGACGACGACAAAAACGTCGCAAACGCATGGACGTATGTACGAACGTACGTACACACGCACGCACAGACATCTTTCTAAAAATCTTTTATTTCAACTCTAGGGACCTTGAAACGTCGAGAAATGTCAACATTTTTAATTCGACAAATCGGACCCATTACAATAACTTCCTATGGGAAGTTCAAAAGTGGTTGGGATTCGTCCCATAATAAAAACACATTCGTGAACGACTGTCGATATTTTTGGGTCCAGTTTTTCATTGAGAGATCATCCTAGTTTTAAAGTTAAACTTGAGTAAGCTTCTGAAATATATTTGTCAGTCCATTTAATCTTGTAGATAATTTTGTTTAAATATACAGATGTTTTTGGCAGATGCTGAAATCGCAATGGAAAAGTTATTTTTTGTTATATTCAGACTCCGAACTAAGCGTTTAAAATTTAATACTTTTGATAAGAATTATCAGATCGCGACCAATTTATTTAAATTTATTTAGAGAGAAAATTTGAATTTCTGAATCGATAACTTTTTAATCGATACTTAATTAAAATACCACTCATGAGATTGACAATAAATCGTCACTAAAAAACTTTTTCGTGAGTTAACTCTGAATTTAGAATTAACTAGATCTGGGTTTAATTCAGAGTTAACTCAGTACAGAAAAACTGGCCTTTAAAGTCTTAAAAAAAAACATTAAAAACAACATTCTGTATAAGATGAAAAAATTTTAAGTAAGTTTTGTACGTATTCGTTTTTTTGTTTTGTAAAAAAGTTATTGATTGGAATTTTCTAAAATACATACATATATAAAATATTTTTGTTAAATTTTATTTAATATTTTAGAAAATTCCAACTGACAACTTTATTATTAATTATTAAATACCAATATCTACTTTTGTTGACGAGATATTTGAGTCGAAAACCAATTTTAAAAGGATTTTTTTAAATATTGTATTTCTTGTTAAAAAAATGGTGATTAAAATGTTTAAATAAAATAACCATAACGATGAAAATTCATTTCAATGAACCTAATCAAAAACGAACAGATAGATTTTTATAAAAAATGTTCTCAAAAACTATTATTTGTATGGGGTCAATAGGACGACTTTTTTCGTTCTGTGTACAATCACTCTAAATAAATTATGTCTGAACACCTTGTTCATCAAATTATGACTTATGTACGTTAAAAAATATAGGTATGTAATGTATGTATATATGCTAAGACAAAAAACAATACGTACATACATATAAGTAAATTCAATTAGCCCTACCCACTTAAATAGCCCAAACAATAATGAAACATTATTCTCACATTGAGGACATGGTAATTATTTTACAACAGGAATTTAGGAGGGGATTGTAACGTTGTTAGAGGTTCCCCCTTGGGCTCTGTCATGTGTTTTTAAGATGTCAGTTTAAGATTAATATACGAACCTACTTGAAAACAATATGTATATGGGAAAAATAATAAAGCGCAGAGTGATGACGATTGCATGCAGCTGGGGGCTAATTACTTTCATATCGTATCGTATCGACAGGCGCACGATATCATTCTAATTACAAGGACAAATTTCCGCCAGCACTTGAATGTTTTGTATAGTATATCTAAGAGAAAAAAGGACACGCTCAACGCTCAATGCTCATAGCACACAGAAAAACAATAAATGCACGACACGATAAAAAAGAAACAAAACTAAAAACAATTTACAAACGTAGCATATCAATGGAATAGATAGACAAATATAATAACAATACTCTATTCTGTTTTCTAGTTAACCCTTCCTGACCTCAACGGCACCTCTCCGTTTGTGAGCTTTTTATTTTTGTTGTTATCGTTGTCTCCATGCTCAATTGAAGTACGTACCTAGCGTTATTTTATTACTGATCGCACGCTATTTGCAATAAAAAAAAAAGGATTCTCACAACGATATTGTATATCCGCAGGACGTAAAGAGCCAGGCAGCCAGGACAACGACTGCAACAACAGCAATATCAACCTCACAGAAGCACTACTTGTGTTTTTGGTAAATAGAAAAAGAGTTCTCACACGAAATCATACAACACTAACACCATCCCTCCGGTCTCCACATTACCTCCCCCCCCCTCGCAAATGCCACTAGCACTTTGCCCACTAAATTGACAAAGGACACGAATTTTCCCGCCGGAAATACTCTGCAAATTTAAACGAAGAAACTTATTCTCATTGTTTTTGCCAGTTGCAGCGAGCAGCAGCTTTGGTTTGGTTTGAGGGGCTTGGGGGTATATGCAAAATAAAAACAAACATTGAAAATAGAAAAAAAAAACCAAAACCCTAAAAGTCACCAACAGAAGGCAAATACATTTAAATATACAAAGGAAAATTACACAAATACAGAAATCCTAGAATTGCATTGTTGGTCGGTTTTTGCATTGTTCCTGATATGGCGACTTTTCTTTTTCCATTTCAATGCAATGAAAACGAAAAAGGACACAAACTCTGCAAAATAGTTAAAGTTTTTCTTTGTATATTTCTTTTAAATTGTATGCAGTTTGACATTTTATGAAGTGAAATGTAAAAACAAAGATTTACCTATGTTTATTCATACAAAATTACTTCTTGTGCGAATTGTGTTTTTCTTTCAAAAAAACTTTCGCAACCTCGAAATAACATTTTTGTAAAAAGGACGAGATTTATTGCATATTGGTTTCCTCAGGAAAAAGTTACTTCTCTGTATCAATGGAGCTGAGGTCTTTTTTCTAAATTTCGAATATTTATTTTTGTAGAAAGGATACATTTGTTCTTTGGGTTTTGAAAACTGGTTATTAAGCATGGATGGATTTGTATGGAGAATTGATAGTTTAATTATGATTCTCTTTCAAATTGATATTGAGGAAAGGTTTAGCCACCTTGAAGCCTAAAT
The DNA here is from genome assembly GCA_951509635.1 of Eupeodes luniger. Lineage (NCBI taxonomy): Eukaryota > Metazoa > Arthropoda > Insecta > Diptera > Syrphidae > Eupeodes > Eupeodes luniger. The sequence continues at coordinate 257,495,894 of OX608073.1, forward strand.
CACTATAAAACTGCTATACTTAAGACTTTCAAATATTGTTTTTAAAGAGTAAAAGATCATTAAAGGTGCCTTAATCTGGAGAGCTAAAAAACCTATTTCTGTAAACTATAAAATGTCAAACATTTTTGTATGTAAAACTTAGATCAAAATAAAAGTAAACCAAGACAGTTTAAAATCTTAGAGCAAATGTATGGTAAGGATAGAAGTCCATGAAAGATAATATAACCAACAATTGTAAATTGTTAACAATTACTTGTGTATGTGCTTAGAAAAATGCTAATCGGTTCAGTATAGGTTGATAGAACGAAAAAACCTGTAATTGGCTTACAACTTTCATGTGGGTGCGGTGGTGTAGTGCGTAGTGCACTAGCTCCTCACACGCTAGGTCGCTTGTTCAAGCCCAGCTCGGGCAAAAGTTCTTCAACAATTAAATTGAACATAAAAGCGATTAAGCACCACTAAAGGAGTCTGATGATCGGGTTGGTCCCCGTGAAATAGCTATAACTCCAGCCTATGAACTTGGTGGTAGCACACACAAGTTGTTGTTGTTTCTTTCTAAATTTTCAATTGTAAAAAGTATTTCGTTTTTTGGTTAATGTGATCGAGTTGGAAATCTTTGGTTTAGTGGAAAAGCAGCTTGTAAAAACCTTCCAAAAAAATATTGTATCTACCGAATTTGAAACAAAGGTCTTTTTCTGTGGGTAGATAAAGCTAATTGTATTTGAAACAGCTGTATATTAGATTAAGTTGTTTCCAATTCTCTCAAAAACTTAATTATATTTTTAACTTCCCATATGAAGTTATTGTGATGGGTCCGATTTGTCGAATTGAAAATTTTGACATTTCTCGACGTTTCAAGGTCCCTAGAGTCGAAATGAGGCTCGTTTCACACTACACGGTTTTGACCGTACGGCAAAAAACCGGACGGCGGCATTTTGTTAGAGGCGCAAAGAAGAGCATTATATGTACATACGCTTTCATATAATACGGTCACGGCAAAATAACGGCGCCACGCTATGTAGCAACCGTCTACTGCCACTACAGTATACGGCAGCCGGACGGCGCGGCGGCGCGATAAACTTAGTGGCGTACGTGACGAAATGCATGTTTTCACATCATACGATTTTATTCGTGCGGCAGAGTTCGATCAACCACTTCAAAACCTGTGAAAAAGTATACTTAGCACAGGAACCCTGCATTTTATATCGTGTTTTACCGTACGGTTAAAACCGTATAATGTGTAAGTAGATATTGATCCGGTTTATGCCGTCCAATTTTTTGCCGTACGTTCAAAACCGTGTAGTGTGAAACGAGCCTGAAAGATTTTTAGAAAGATGTCTGTGCGTGCGTGTGTACGTACGTTCGTACGTCCTTACGTCCGTATGTCCGTACGTTCACGACGTTTTTTTCGTCGTCCATAGCTCAAGTACCAGAGGAGATATCGACTTCAAATACATTTTGTTATACAGATAATAAGGCAGAAAGATGCAGAAAGGGCTCTCAAGAAAATTGCGTGCGTGGTTTTTTTACCATAGCAGTTTAAAAAAGAGGCTGGGATGCGACCCACACTGATAACTTCCCATCCCGTCTGTCGATTTGTCTTGCTTAAAAGTTTGTCTATATGTATCAATTTTTACCAATTTTGCGTACTATTTTTTGTAGATTTTATTTTTTTATGAAAAAATGGACTTTTGGATTTTTATAAAAAAATTACTGAATATCGAAAACAATATTTTCTGTGAACTAAAATAAGTTTGAAGCCAATATTTTTAATTTTTGAAAAGCTATTTGAGTCGAAAGTAAATTTTTACCAAGTTTTAGTATTGTTTTTTTGTTAGGTTTTATTGTTTGTAAAAAAACTGTCAATTCGATTTTTTTCAAAATTTTACTGAATGTTGACAACAATATTTTTTAGAAGATTAAAGTAGTTTAAAGCCAATATCTCAAAGTTTTGAAAAGATATTTGAGTCAAAAATCAATTTTTACCAACTTTTATTATTTTTTTTTAGGTTTTTATTTTTTGTAAAAAAAACTGTCAATTCAGAATTTTTCAGAATGTTGAAAACAATATTGTTTATAAGATAAAAAAAGTTTGAAGTCTTAATCTCAAGTTTTTGAAAAGATATTTGTGTCGAAATTCAATTTTTACCAAGTTTTATAAATTTTTTTTTTAGGGTTTCTCAAAATTTTATCAGATGACAAAAACATCATTCTTCGCTGCCAAAATTGTTTTGGAATTTTTTGTTCAGTTTTTTTGATTTATAAAAAAAACAGTTAATTGGATTTTTTCCCTAAAATGTACTTGTTTTGTATCACGTTACAATGTATAATATAAAATATAATTCAAGTCTCTAGCGACACTGGTTCATGAGATATTTAGGGTTAACCAAAATGTTCAACTTTTTTTTAAAATGCTATGGTAAAAAAACCACCCACGCAATTTTCTTTAGAGGCCTCTCTTCATCTTTCTGCCTTATTATCTGTATAACAAAATTTATTTGAAGTCGATATCTCTTCTGGTTCTTAAGCTATGGACGACGAAAAAAACGTCGCGAACGTACGGACATACGGACATACGGACGTACGGACGTACGAACGTACGTACACACGCACGCACAGACATCTTTCTAAGAATCTTTTATTTCGACTCTAGGGACCTGAAACGTCGAGAAATGTCAAAATTTTCAATTTGACAAATCGGACCCATTACAATAACTTCCTATGGGAAGTTAAAAAGATCTAATTTTTCTTTAGATAAATCGGCATTTCATTTAATTAAAAAAAAAGAGCCCACAGCCACACTGCTCAGCGATGTGACGATAGAATTAGAGAAACAAAAAAATAATGTGTGCGTGTAGGTTAGTTGATGAACTATACAATACAGAAAAATTGAATATGTAGGTAGGTAGGTAAGAGAAAAAACGTAACTATTAAATGGAACACATATTAAAAGAGAGAGAGCATGGGAAGAAAAGAAAATTAAAAATGTGGGAATGATAATGAAATGAAACAAAGCAGCGACCTCGCGATTGTGATGGAATCTAATTTCCTGGATAAAATAAATTCAAAAAGTTTATAATTTTATAATTTGTTTTTATTTATTTCTCAGGTTGTATGTTTAACTTAGAAGTGATTTAAGGCTTAAAATTTGCGCAACAATGTTGACTTTATGAAGCAATGCTAATCTTTGTCGATTATTGTATAGGTTTAAAGATATGAGTGGTTGTATAAGTCAACTAATGAAAAAAAATGGACCAAAAATGTAAAATTAATAATATTTAAGTTTGACAAATAATTAATGAAAAAAAATTAAAGCCATAAACACTCTCATAACAATATAAAAAATAATAAAATATATTTCAAATAAATCGGTTGACTACTTTCTGAGATCATGCGTTACAAACTTCAAAATGGTTTCGCTTTTATATAATAGTATAGATATATCGTCAAATCCTTTTCTAAAATTATTGAAGATAACATCAAATTTATTTCATTTTTAAGTGCTGAAATCTTAAGGGGCACAAATTCTAAAATGTTCGTAGTTGTGAACCTAAATTTCGGAAAACAATTTTGTCTAGGGGAAATGAAAGATTACAAAAATATAGTAATAAAAGTATTGAAATTTTTTTAATTTATTTTCATTTTAATATGTATATACATTTTATTACCTTTAATTTATATATAGCTAATAGTAAATAAGCTAAGACCTGAAACTGTTCTGGGAACAAAATGTGAATTTCAATATAATATACCTAAAGTAAATTTGGTAAATAAATAAAAACTATTAAAAAATGAGCGTCATTAAACCAACTTTAAGACATACATATAGACATGATAATGCAAAGACAAAGATTTCCTGTTTCCGAATCCGAACGGCCAATTTAAAAAAGCACTTTTCACGACTCTTGGAGGATCTTTCAATTCCTTACAAGGAAAAAAGCTTAGGGTGGCACAGATAGGGATTGAATCAAAGACCTCTACCCACTACTACACTACCCATTACACCACGGACAGTACCCATAACATTGCTTTGGAGAAAATTTTGTGTTAGTACGAGTGCATACGTGAATTAAACAACTTTTACTTAAATCATGTTCCTAGAAAAAGTTGAGTGTTAGATTAAGACAAAATTGTCAAAAAAACATTTATACGTTAATATTACACATACGCCTCAGTGCACTTTTCTACATTTTTAAACCATTTTTCAGTGAAGGATTTTATATATATTTCCAACTATACACTTTCATGCTGCCACATATGTTAAAAATAACGGTTTATTTATTTGATTTTTGTGTTTATGCGATTCCTACAAATCGAAATTCACACAGAACAAAGAGAGAAATCAAATTCGAGACGGCCCTGGATGTGCTATTTTCTTCCTTATTATAGAAGAAGAATACTCTTTTACTTCCCATAAAAATTATGTGTTATAACTCAAAAAAAGAACTTCCCAAAAATCTCAGAAATTAAAACGAAAACAAAAAAATATTATGATGTCTTTATAGACCCCATCATCAAAACCACCATACAATCCTATATACCTTTTAAAGTTATGGTCCTTATTGTATTCAGGATTTCTTTCTTCTGTCTCCATTTTTGTATTGTACCTAGAGCCATTAAAGAATTATGTCAGGAAGGCAAGAAAAAGAGTTTTGATGAATATAAATACTCATTTTTATTTTTGTTGTACCTTACCTACTATTGTGTAAGTAAATGTCCTTTTCTTCTATGTGGTATAAGTACTTTGTTTCTTGCTATACCTACCTACATATTTAATTATATCTTTCAAGCACTGAATTGTTGTCGTGTTCGTTGTCGTGTTTTTCCTGGTCGGTTGTGATATCGTCTTCCTTGTAGAAAAGTCCTTCGTCGTCGTCGTCGTCGTGTAGTCGTCCGTCATCCGGGTCCATTTTTTTCATGATTTTATTTATTTTCTTTTATCAACAACGAAAGGACAATAAAAACTCTCCTTCCAAGGAACAATTTTTCTGTGCGTTAATGGTGCTGTTGACTTTAATGTAATTTTAATTTCTTTTGTTTATTTTTGCGTTTCTTTTAAAATATATGTATATATAAAAGTATTTCTATACCAAAGGGTTCTCAAGTTGCATTTGTATTTAACCAAGTACCTCCTATTAATGAAATGGTAATTGCAGTTTTTAGGTCGTTATAACGACATCCAGAACTCATAGAACGAAATTCATATATACCTATCAAATTATAAATAAATTAGAATTTATTCTTAGAAACTTAACTTAAAATCCTTACAACAAGAACAACAAAAGTTAAACAGGATGTGAGGTTATGATTTCCTCTTAGTATAAGGATTTTTGAAATGCACTTGATATATTTTTATGCATATTGCATCCTAAGTTCGTATATTTAAGAGTTTTAATGAAATTATTTTAATTCGCAAATCAAGGACATTTATATTTTTAATTGCATTCGAATAATTTTTTTTGATTCTAAATTAATGCTGTAGAAATCTTTAAAAGTTCATAACATGTTTTTGAGGTAAATTGAGGGAGGTTTGGCAGGATTATTTTTGTGTTCGTCCTTGAATCCAATTATTTTGAAAAAATAGAAAATTTAATCAAATTAGTGTGCTAAAAGGGTTTTGTAACCTAACCCCAACCCCACTTCACGGTGGTCTACTTCTATTGTAAATGAAGCCTCCCACTCTTTTTACCTTCCTCTTTGTCTATATATACGTAAAACTTTGTTTTCCATTAATTGAATGGTAAAAGAATCCTGTAAATGTGATTCCAGCTGGTTTTTGACAAGAACAACAACTGTCGAAAAAAAAATAATCCTTTTTGAGAGGAAATCATTTTGAAGTTTGTTGTATTTGTTTTTGTGTGTACTTCCAAAGGGAATGTGTTCCACCTTAGTTATGCCTGATGTGTATTTGCATAAATGTATGCTCAACAAACACATTTGATTATCAATTCAATGCGGCATTATAAGGACCTTTGTATGTACATATGTATGTACCTCTTTGCCTATAGCCAATATAAAGGTATGTAAAGGTTTTGTGAGTGAGTTGTGCCATCGAATTTCAAATTGGTGCTGTTTGTGGTCTGTATGTAGGTCCTATATGGTCCATCAGAGCAAAGCTGAAATTGTTTACTTACTGATGAAAACAGAGAAACTACATTATGTCTGTCTAACTGATGTTTACATATAACACACAGCACATACTCCTATTCTACGAGTATATGCTTTGAATTGATGGCGTAGCCTTTAGCTGATATAGAGATGCACATTAGGGTGGTGCGTCTATTTTGTTTTTTGATCGACAGGAATTTGTTCCTGGCGATTAAATTGCTTTTTTCCGCTTTCGGGTTTCGATGGTGTTAATTCAAATGCAGATTCAAAGTCACTTTATCGCATCAGGTTTTTGATTTTTAAAATTAAAACATTTCCATTCTTGAAATAGTTTTTTTGTTTCATTAAAATTCTCGATGTTTTTCAAATCCCTATATTCAATATTCAGTTTAAATATTTGTATAGTATTTCATTAAATTTTCGACAAATCTCAATGAATTCTAAAAGAACGCTAAACCATTTATGCTAAAACTGGTTTTAATAGAAAAAGCAAAGAGGGTTTGAAAATAATGTTTGTATTTGTAACGAATTCGTAGTCTTAAAAAGGCTATCACATTGTTATTTTTAAGAACTATGTTGTGATTTACATTAGGAAAGTTATAAGGCGAAATTCAAATTTAAGATGATTTAATACTTTTTTCTTTTTAAAAAAATGGGACCAAAAAATTTAATTTTCGTTGTTAACAAAGATCTAAGAATCCATAGATTGCAAATAACTTCTTTTGAAATGCATGTATGTATGTATGTATTTTTTCAAATATTATAGTAAGGCGCCAGTTATAGCTATCATTGAAATCGATATGGAAACATTTTTGAATCGATATTTGACGGTGTTTCCCTTTGATTAGAAATGAAAATTATATACTGATCGATCGGAAATGACTCAAAGAATTTTTTTGACAAAAAAAAGTGTAATTACGTATTTATTTTTCTCTAAAAATGTATTTTTCTATTTTCCGGGCGGAAATTCATTTTCCTGAACAGCTGATACTTTTATGTTCAAAAGTGAAACGAATCGTTCCACTGATTTGTGTTCCAATTTCACACAATTCCAATGACAGATTTCTGCCAGTAAAATTATGGAAAAATTATGGAAAAAATTTGGATTTGGTTAAAATTATATTTTGTAATTTATTATTTTGAGTTATAGCAGTAATAGTACTTACACATACACACATAACGTATACAAATAGGTATTAAATTGTATTTTATAACCCTCTTTCTGAGAATATGAGAAGTTACAAGTTAATTCTAATAGCTAACGAACTTTTTTATATTTATTTAGTGGACTTAGTCCAATTATTTTAATACTTAGTAAAGCCTCCTTTATTTTGAATTGTCTTAAAAATGCGACCCTTTAGGAAATTTTTCAGCTGTATGAATCGGTACATTGTCCTGCTGAAAAACAAAAATATCCTGGAACTGGAGCAAGGCTGTCTCAAAATAGTTTTGTAGTAGGCTGCTGTCACTTTGTGCCATAAAATGATATGGCACCCCATAACATAAATCGATCTCTCCCTGCTATGATGGCGATCTAAGAACAATTTTTCTTTTAAACCAAGGAAGTAATGATTATAAGTTAATAATCATTATAATGTCCCACATTTCTATACCTACCACAGCACCCAATACTTTATTTCCTGCACATTTTCTTTTTTTCTTTATTAATCTGCACTCTACAAAAATATTATAATCAGCAAAAATAGAAATAAGTAAATATTTTGTAAATCCAACCAAATTATTTAATTGCTTTATAATCAATAATAGAATTAAGTTCGAATTGAATTCAAATAAAAATAGTCAGTTATAAACTCACAATAAGAAAAGAGTAAACATCTTTTATTTACTTATATTCGTCTGGTTCATCCAGATTGAAGATTATATCACCTGAAAAGATCACTTTTTTGATAAGATGCTTCAATCAGTATTCCACGTCATGTCGTACCTTGCAAAATTAAGCCATTAAAGCATACGCTAATTGTTTAGTGGAGGTTTGTTTGCAGCTTCAGGTGCTTAAGATGTCTGGCATTTTTGATGACTCGACTTAAAGTCGTTCGGCTCACTTCTAATCCACTCTCATGTCTGATCTTATTCAGAGAGTTTGTGGAATTGGAGGTTTTTCTAATGATTTTACTTTTATCTTTACTTAAAAGAATGGTGAAACTACGCCCTTTGTAATTTCTGTCTATATAATAACTGTTTTATAGTTTTTAACTACCTTTGGGCTTTTGATAATTTTCCGAAGAAGTGATTAGAAAGTATTTGCTTATGATAAACCACTATTTTAGCAATTTCCGTTTTACTTAATGATATTTGTTCGACCAATTTAAACGGTAATAAATTTAAAAACTAAAAAAAAAATTTAAATCACTTCCGAATAGCTTTCGGATGCTTTTACTTACAGGTTTTGCTTTTGCCGCATAGCAGAGTGAAGTGAGGCTTTGAAATCTTACAAACAAAATTACTCTTTTTTGTGAAGATAGACGAAATTTGCTTTACAAAGTCCGTTTACTTTGAAAAATTCTTTAACACTCGTTTAATTTTATAAATCGTTCTGTTACCTTATCTTTAAATATAGATTTCCTTATGTACACATCAAAGATGTATCAAAAGAAGGTTTAAGTGTGATGCTATTAAAATGTTACTGACTGTATAAACCGTTTTTAGAAATTACTGAAAAAATTCGATCTGGCTGTAAGTCCTAGCAAGAATGTATGTAACTGAGCAACATGGACAATGCTTACTATAACAAATAACTGATGATCTACTATTGAACTGCTTGCTTTCTTCTTGCTCGTAAGCCTTCCTTAAATCGTTTCCTTAACTTTCGAGTTAAGTGTAATTGGGAGAAAATTTAACTTCCACACTTAGACTTTCTGCACAGAACCTTTTCTTTTCATGTAGTATGGATTGGTGCTTTTAATTTTCCTAGTCAATCTTTTATAAAGCTGATTCCACTTATATATCACTTGATGAAGAAAGAATGTTTTGATATTTTTGCTATCAAAAATCATAGCTTGAAACAAAATCAAGTTCAAGACATAAATTAAATTCCACTGGTTTTTTATCTGAGATTTCAAAGATCTGTGCGCTACAAGAAAATCATCATCTTTAATTATTTCGCTCATGAAAATCGTTTTGGAAAAAATTTAAGGGACTTAGTGAGTGTAACCGAACCATGAAGATGTCTTTTAAGGTCCAGATTTTAGTTGCAAATTTTAAAACACTACTGTCAGCTCTGGGGATAATCTTCATACCTTCAGCTTATAACCAACAATCATTTCCATCCTTAACTCGCTTCAAAACCTTTTTGCTAGCATTTTTTATAGAACACTTTTTTTATGAATATAATGATTGGATAAGCTTAGCATCTTTCAAGACGCGCTTCGACAAAGGTTCACTACAGTCAACCACATAATATTATCATTGCCAAAATCACATTGAAAGAAAGATATCTAGCTATCTGTGTTTCGTCAATTTTAAGGTGGCGTTGGACGCTCTTAATACGTAAGCGTTATTTTAAACACTATTGATGGTTTATTATCTATTTCTCAGATCGTCTACAGCAGCAGTATAAGATGGATTACAGCTATCAGAATAGTTCTCAAGGAACGCTGGAGTTCCCTAGGGATGTATTTTGAGTCTTCTTCTGTTCTCACTCTTCCATTAATGATTTGTTCACTTTACTTCTTAATGGTGTTTTTTTAGGGAACACGTATCAAAGTCTTACTTTACACCGATGAGTTGGTTCCTCCTTCTGACAATCGCTTCATTTTACAGCTAAAATTCAGCAAATTGCTTGAATGATTTGCTCATGGGACCTGATATTAATACCCAAAAAAAAAAAAACAAAACCTATGGTGTTTGAGAAGCGTCGAATACAAGGTCAATCTTTGAAAGAAAATTTAAATGAGGAGCTAGTCTAGTAGTCTAATAGTCTTAACTGTCAGTTTTAAAATACTTAAGTCCCCAGAAATACATATCTACGACAACCTGAAGTTTTGTCAAATTGAAGAAAACATTTGTTTGAACTGTGTCTTTTCATTTAATTAAATCAAGTACATAAGGACCTTATTAAATTTCTAATTATAAGAAGTTGTTCCATTATAAATTAAATCCTAAAAGTTTGGACTTATTTTGCTTTTAAAAGAGAGTTGCATTCTGATAAAAGGCTTATTTTATTTTAGAAGTCAAAATATTTAATTTTTATTTTTCCAGTATTTTTACAAAAATTCAGTTTTTCAAGAAAACATGAGAGTCAAAAAAGGGAGATTTACAAACGAAAAAATCAAAACAATTTCAGAATTCGGCGAATGAGCTGAAATGACAGCTTACATACATCATTTTAGAAACTTTAGCTATTGCCAAATCCGACAAAAGAAAAGGGAACGAAGTGTTCCACCTTAATCGCAACCTTTTCGAACTCCATACAATTTGCATAAGCTGTAATTCAGAAGAATCTGAAGTGAATTTAAAAAATGAAAGTTAAAAGTTTATTAGGTATAATGAATGTTTAAGCGTTTTTTTCTTCATGATCGAAAAATCAAGACAGTTATAATGTCTTGTTGTTGAAAGGCATTCAAATCTTTAACTCCAAATTAGAAATGAATTCGAAAAGTACTTTTTTTCTAGTAATTAAAATTTTTATACTCTTCTTTAAAGCATCATTTATTGATTTAAGAAGCTTTAAACATTTCAATACAATTTACACTTGCTGTATCCATCTAAGCGTATGTGCTTGAAAAGGTTTAAGAAAGACAGGAAGGCCTGCAACGCCTATATTCGAAGGACCAAATTTTTACATGACCAAACATTACGGCGAAAAATACTGCAATGTCCCAAAGGTAGTAAGAATTTTGGTCATTCGTAAAAAACATGAGGAATTCTTCCTCTTCCTCGGTTCCTACGCTTGTTGTCAATGACACTCCCTTAGGTAGCTCTATTGATAAATTCCACCTTACCAGATATTGTCATGACTCCCCCAGTTCTTGAACGAGTAAATGATTCTATGGGACCAATCTTTTTTCGTACTCGAGCTGTGGAGAGAGTTCTTAAAGATTTCAACATTCATAAATCCGCTGGCCCAGATGGTATCCTCGCTATTATTCTGAAGAGGTGTTCTTCCACGATAGCAAAACCACTGTCTCAGCTTTTCCATCTATCCTATTCTTCTGGGCTCGTTCCTAGTATAACTGCATTTGTTCAGTCAATCGGAAAAAAGGCGAATCTTCTTCTCCCACAAATTATCGACCGATAGCACTAACGTCCCTTCTTTCTAAGCTCATGGAAACGCTGATTAATTTATCAGCTTAAGAAATATCTTGAGCAACGGAAAATTCTTAATGACCGGCAATACGGCTTTCTAAGCAATAGGTCCACTTGTGATCTCATGGTTCATCTCACCGAACAGTGGAACAAATCTTTACATCGTTTTGGAGAAAGTAAGATTATTGCACTTGATATTTCAAAGGCATTTGATAAAGTCTGGCATCTTGCTCTCTTATCAAAAATTCGTGTTTTTGGTATTGACGAATCTCTTCTTCGTTGGATTAGAAATTTTTTCTCGAACCGTTCAATTCAAGTTGTTTTGGACGGATTCAAGTCTGAAACCCATAAAATAAATGCTGGTATGCCCCAGGGTTCCGTTTTGTCTCCGACCCTCTTCCTCATTTGTATAAATGATCTCCTGTCTGCTACTTCTAATCCAATACATTGTTTCGCTGACAACAGCACTCTTAGCTTTTCATATTTGTTTCCAGACTCATAACCCTCCTCTTCGGATGTGGAACAGCAACGGCAAAATATGAATAGCTCATTAAATTCCGACCTACACAGCATTGTACAATGGGGAATAAAAAATCGTGTGGAATTTAATGCTTCGAAAACGCAATGCTGCCTTGTATGGTTAAAGTGAGATAAACCCTCTTTGCCACTATCTATGAGTGGCACTTGCCTCAACGAAACGGAAAATCTAGACATCCTCGGAATATGCATCAGCAACCACCTTTTGCCAAAAATGCCGCAAGATATCTAGGTTTTTTGAGACGTTTCAAGAAATTTTTCTCTTCGTCTGATCTGGCTACAATCTACAAAACCTATATACGTCCGAAACTTGAATATAACTCTCATCTCTGGGCTGGTGCTCCAGTAACTTATTTAAGCCTCTTGAACAGTATTTAAAGAAGATCTTTCAAAATGATTATTGACATTAACATCGTCAACTCGATTACGTCACTCGAACATCGACGCAAGGTTTCTTGTCTCACCCTTTTTTACCGTTATTTTAACGGACTATGCTCTAGTGAAATAGCCCGTTGCATTCCTCTCCTTAAACAGTTCAACCGTAATACTCGCGCTTCTAGGAATGCTCATCATCAATATGCCCAACTTCGGTCGTACTGTCAAGTACAGAGATTCATTTTTTAGCCGTACTACGCGAATGTGGAACGCCTTGCCACGCTCCCTGTCATTGCAATGTTCATTAATTTAAAATCAATGTACACCGACACCTCCTATCCAACCTTCCCTCTTTACCTAATGCTCACACAGTGTCTTTGGCACATTAAAGGTAATGTGCAAGGTATGTATGTGCATTTTATTAAGATTTTCTACTTTGATTACTTGAAATTTATCTTAAAGACCATAATAGAGGCAAAGTTATAGTCCCTAGAAAACAATAGAATTCAGAAACATGTATACGTACAGAGAATTTGAGATGTAATAATATAATACTTTGAGCACGTTAGAAACTGACAGCGTCGCGACGCGTCGGTAGACATGCTATGAAATGATAAGGTAGTTTTATGAATCGAGGGCTTAAGACGTTTTGAAAAGAAATTGAGTCAAATTATTCTTCTAATCAAACTGCAACAAAATATACATTGACGCTCCACCCTAATGTACATTCATACATTATACGTATCTATAGGGCATAGGTCTTGCTGATAGACATTGGACAGAACAAGGACATGACATGCCCAATAACATAGCAAAGGAAGCAAAATTTAATTTGACTTGCGTTCAGTTGTCAGGAAATTAGTTCCTACTGAGAGTACAATTATTGTCCAAGGCAATGGGCAATAGGGCAATGATGATGATGATGATGATGATGGCAATATATGGATGTAGTGTCTAAAGAATGTTTCTTACCTTATACCTATTGGTAATATATTAGGTACCTTATACCTATGAGTGAATCCTGGAGTGACAAGCTGTACGATGAGTTGCTAATTAATTGAATTAAAAGGGTGTTGGCATCAGAACTTGTGATTAAGTCTACATTCGGAAAGACAGTATTTTATCTTGAAAGGTAGGCACACGAGCACCTATAGTTATCTCAGAAACAGTATCAGTATCCTTAATCTAGAAAACGAATCCTACATATCCTAAACTTTTGTATATTGGTAGAAAAGGTATTAAGGTATTTTTCTTTTGTTGTATCTAGTTTTTCTTAAAATTTGGCCCTCAATGAGAGTAATGAGAAAAGTGCGATACAGGATCTAAAATGAAAGTATTGAGCCTTTTAGTGCATCAAAGGAGACAGTAGTGCCTATCCAAGTATTGGTACTATTTCCTTCTTACAAAAAAATCTCGCAGAGACTCGACGGCCCTCTTAATCCAGCAAAACTTAGTTAGATAGCCTATGCTCCTGACCAAATTTTAGACACACAACCACAATAATTTCTGATATCCAGCACTTCAAAAATCATCGCAAACACCGTAACCGACTAATCGTGACCGATAATCAAAATAATGAAGCACTTTCCGACATTGTAGAATATTATAATTTTACGGTGTGATGAAATTAAATGGGCGTGGAATCAACCCACTTTCTTAAACAAGTAATGAGTTAAGATTACCACTTCTGAGTGTTGTAAAAAAATGTCATTTAACAGAGTGGAGCAGTCGATGTGGAAAATATGAAATTATAAACTAAAGAGGCGTGGTATACGCCTACTTGTTTGTATTTGGTAACGCCGTTTATGAAAGGAAGTGCTTGTTGTATATTCAAAGAGGAAAATAAAATAATTGAGATTATTACCGCAGATAGTGTTGGCGTATTATTATACTTTCGAAAATATATCTTCATATATTTTGTACATTCTTGTGCATTTTAACATCTCCTTAGCTAGCTCTCGAGGAAAACTTATTGCTGAGGTACATAACAGATTTTGGTTCTTTGTTAGACCGTTTCCATACACCTGCATCCATTAATTTTATATTTCAATGGAGTAAATTTAATAAAGCGAAAATCTTGGATTAAGTTAATATTTATCTTCCAGATTACAATAATTATAAGCTCTTAACCTCTGCGTTATTTTTCAACTCGAAATAAGACCTTTGATGTTTAGTAATTGATATCTCGAATTTACTAATGAAACCTCATTTTGTATGCACATTAAAATAAATTTCCATTTATAATGGATAATCTTTTTTTTTTATAGAAGGCCACAATATTGCGAAGAAATGCGTTTTAAAAGCTTTTTGTAAAGGTATTATATCGTAAACAAGGACAGTGTTGATGGATTTTGCATTTAATCACGCAATTATATTGAAATTTTATCCTTGCACGTTCAAATGAATCCCCATCATGAACGATATTTTTGTTGCAAGAGTTTCTGTAGAATATCGAGATGATAATTTTCATTCTGTATTCTAAAACTCACTATTTATAGAACTCTCCAGTGTACTGAAAGAAATACACAGTGAGTGTATTCATATTTATAACCTGGTTTATTAATTTGACCTATTTCTATTCGCGCACGTATTCGGTAACCCACTAACTCTTTATTCAATCCAAGGATATTGGAAATATTAAAGTGAAATTTAAGAGGGGAAAATATTATACTGGAGTATTGAGTTTGTTATCAATAGATTCATAGTTTCAAGTTGAGGTTTATATTTTTAAGTTTTTGTTTTAAAGAAAGAAGAAGACTTTTCATAAGTTTTAAAACCCTTTAAAATCATTTATGAAAAAAGGTACGGTTATCATTTCAGTTATTCTAAGTTAAGAATCAAATATGCCATTATTTATGAAAATTTCTTATACATTTTCAAGAGAGGTAATAGGTGCGTCAAAATTAGTATGTGTCATAATTTTTTTGTTATTTGAAACTGTATTGCGAACTCGAGATTTGAATCAAGTATGATATTACAATGATAAATAAATAAATTAGGTGGCCTAACAGTCCGTTGAGAGTTAGGGCCTAGTGACATACAACTCTCAACCATTCCTGTGTGCGAGTACTATTGTCAGGGATTGAGGGGACCTACAGTTTTAAGCCGAATCCAAACGGCTAACTTGAGAAAGCACTTTTCATAACAAGAGTTACTCTTGGAGGATTTGTCAATTCCTCGCAAGAGGCGGTGCCAGTGAAAAAAGTTAGGTGGCACAGGAAGGAATTGAACCCAAGACCCCTTGTATGACAGTCCAACGCACTAACCACCACGCTACGGGCACTACGATATTACAATGATAAACAAGTCAATAAAAATAGATCTAACAATTTCATCCGTCTAAATTTCTGACTCGCTATCCTCGCCCCTACGTATGTACATATATCCTCGATTGAGTTGATTGAGTTTAAACTTGCAAATTGAGATCTTAGACTTATGGCCTTTTTTGACTTTAAATAGTAGTTGTAATTGGTCTGATTTGTGGAATTAAAAATATTGACATATCTCGACGAAAAAATATTTTCTGTGAAATAGAAAGAGTTTGAAGATATTATTTTTAATTTTTGAAAAGCTATTTGAGTCGTATGTAAGTAAATTTTTACCATGTTTTAGTATTGTTTTTTGTTAGGTTTTTATTTTTTGTAAAAAACCTGTCACCTGTCAATTATATTTTTCTCAAAATTTTACTGAATGTTGACAACAATATTTTTTAAAATTTGAAAGTAGTTTAAGGCCAATATCTCAAAGTTTTGAAAAGATATTTGAGCCGAAAATCAATTTTTACCAACTTTTATTCATTTTTTTGTTTAGGTTTTTATTTTTTGTAAGAAAACTGTCAATTCGATTTTTCTCAAATTTTTTTTTATGTTGAAAACAATATTTCTTATAAATAAAAATTAGTAAGAAGCCATTATCTCAAGTTTTTGAAGAGATATTTGAGTCGAAAATAAATTTTTACCAACTTTTGTTAAGTTTTCTTTTAAGTTTTTATTTTTTTTTTAAACTGTCAATTCGATTTTTCTCAAAATTTCACTGTATGTTGACAACAATGTTTATTAAAAGATAAAATTAGTTTTAAGCCAATATCTCAAAGTTTTGAAAAGATATTTGAGTAGAAAATCAATTTTTACCAACTTTTATTAATTTTTTTTTTAGGTTTTATTTTTTGTAAAAAAAACTGTCAATTCGTTTTTTCTCAAAATTTTACCAGATGTTGAAAACGTTATTTTCTTTGCACAAAATTGTTTTGGTGATAAAATCATTTTGTATTCGTAAAATTTTCGAGGTGACACATTTTTTTTAAAATTTTTTTGATTTATAAACAAAACCGTTTATTGGATTTTTTTCAAAAATTATACTTGTTTGGTATTTCATTACAATACGTTATATAAAATTTAATTCAAGTCTCTAGAGTGTTTGGTTCGTAAGATATTTAGGGTTTACCAAAATGTTCACCTTTTTTTTAAACTGCTATGGTAAAAAACCACCCACGCAATTTTCTTGAGATCCCTTTCTGCATTCTGCATCTTTCTGCCTTATTATCTGTATAACAAAATTTATTTGAAGTCGATACCTCTTCTGGTTCTTGAGCTATGGAAGACAAAAAAAAACGTCGCGAACGTACGGACATACGGACGTACGAACGTACGTACAGACGCACGCACAGACATCTTTCTAAAAATCTTTTATTTCGACTCTAGGGACCTTGAAACGTCGAGAAATGTCAAAATTTTCAATTTGACAAATCGGACCCATTACAATAACTTCTTATGGGAAGTTAAAAATTGATTTTTGACTAGAATTTAGATATTGGCTTTAAACTAATTTCCTATAACTAAAAACATGGTTTTTATCATTTTGTAACATTTTTAGAATCATCCAGCCATCAGGTTGTTTTATAGAAATGAAAATCTACAATAAATACTACACAAATTGTTAAAAACTGATTTTAGACAAAAATATTTCAAGAAAAAATAATAAGGTATTGAAATTTCGATACTATTAATTAACAGCTTTAGTAAATTTTATAGAAAAATCAAACTGACAACTTATTTTAACAAAAACGAAAACCTATAAGAATCACTACAAACTTATAAAAACTTGTTTTCGACTCAATTATCTTGAAAACAAAGAAATATAATAACTTAAAATGTTCGTATCCAAATCAAAATGTTGTTTTTAATATTTTTTAAGACTTTTAGAAATATCGACCGATAGACGCGAAAAGCGGCGCTGCATAGAAGGACGAGAGCTGCTCATGAACTCTATGAGCAGGAGATGCGAGAGGAACACCGACTTCTCAGAAGGAAAAAGAGAGAGCATGAGAAGCGTGCGGTCGAAGATGTTGAGAGGTTCAAAAGCAGAAATGAATTTGGAAAGTTTTATGAGCAGGTAAAACGGAACTCACAAGTGCATAAACCTAGAACCGACTGTAGAACGACGACGACCAACCGAATTTCGCTGCCAGGCAGGATGATCCATTCAACATAGACGACGAAAGAGAAAAATCTTCTCTGCCGTACGTAATATGTAAACGTCTAAAGCCCATCGTTAACAACCTGATAGGTCCTTATCAGTGTGGTTTTAGACTAGGAAAGTCCAAAGTCGATCAAATACTCACATTACGGCAGATCACTAGAGGCACCATCTTTCAAAAGTCTGTCCAATTACTAGCATATGCTGATGACATTGATATAATCGGAAGAACTCAGCGTGATGTCAATGGGGCTTTCGTGAGTATTGAGGCAGAGGCGGCAAAAATGGGTTTAACGGTTAATGAGGGCAAAACAAAGTACATGCTATCGTCAAGAAAGGACTTACAACACCGACGTCTCGGTCAAAACGTCACCATCGACAGACGTAACTTTGAGGTAGCCAAGGACTTCGTCTACCTAGAAAGAATTACTCTTGCTAACCACCGTTTCTTTGGGCTAAGAAAGCAATTGAGTAGCAAAGTACTCTCTCGAGGGACCAAAGTGTCGCTTTATAAGACCCTCACCATCCCCGTCCTGCTATACTGTGCAAAAGCGGATGAAAGCACCTTGGGTCGTTTCGCGTGTGATCTGGGAGTGGAGGAGAAGATGGATCGACGAGCTGTACGGGCTTTACAGCGACGTAGACTTAGCCAGAAGGGTAAAAGTTCAACGACTAAGATGGCTGGGTCACGTAGAGCGCATGGAAACCAATGCTCCGGCCGGAAAGTCTTCGAACCCACACCCACAGCGCGCAGTAGAGGAAGACCGCGAATCAGGTGGCGCGCACAAGTGGAAAGTGACCTCACCCAATTTGGAGCGCGAAACTGGAGACATATAGCTAGGGACCGAGCTAGATGGAGAAGTTTGTTGGGTGAAGCCCTAGTTCACACAGGACTGTAGCGCCACCTTTAGTAAGTAAATAAGACGCGAATAGGAACGTTGACCAATACTATTTACATTTACACATTTAAGTCGGCCTAATACGGGGGACATCCATTATCGAATTCCATTTTTTACTTCCTTTCACTATCCAGTGTTATTATAGACCTCATAGGAAACTCTCTCATCTTTAACTATGTATTCAAAATATATCTTAACTAATTTTTGAAAAGCTTAGAAACCCGTATATTCTGATTAAGGCTTAAAATCACTAACAAACTGGACTATTAATAAAGCTATAAAGCAATATTTTTTAGTACCGAAATTTTGTTGTTCTTTATACAAAAATGTTTTATAGTTTAATTCTGTTGCCATTTGTACGGACAAGTTTTTAGGAAATTGAGTATAGATAGTTTATACTTAAAACTCTATCATGGATTGTCCTTCATGGACGTTTTGTATACAATGTTTAGTTCCGTGCTCCTTAATAGACTTATAGCCTGGTTTGAAAAAAACAACATTCGGAACGAACAACATTGAGCAGCCCTAGAAAATAGTTTTTTGGTGGTGTGAAGATAGCTGTTAAAAACCAGGAGTTATTTTAAAGTATAACATGTCTTAGACGGAGCACCTAAATAATAGATTAATTATTTTGAAAAATTCTATAAATTCTATGTACATGGTCTCAGTTTCTAAGAAATAAAATTATCCGACACACAGCTTAATTCATTCAAAATCCATCCTGTACTGTACACTCAGAAACAGGTATTCCAAAATTGTTTCTGACAACCCTTAGCTGAATTTTTCATTTATATCCGGAGTCATGGAGCTACCGAACAATAGGCTTCCCAAAATTCTTTCGGAAATAATTATTCGTAAGAACATCTACTGGGCCAACGAATGGAGGGGGCTTTTTCAGAAGCGTTAATTGAACACCCCTTCACACTTAATTTATTGCAGATAAGTAACCTACAAAAGGTCCTGCTTTAAGAAATACATTTTGGAGTATATTCATAAGCAGTCGCAGTTCCATAATGATTACTGCAACTTATCCTTCGTTGAGGACTCCAATTACATTTTATATTCGAATCGACAAGCGATGATTAATCTCATTCTCAAAACACGCAGTGGGTCGCTCAGTTTGAATGCGAGGGACTTCTAAAATTGGACCATTTGATTATGTACGATATGTAACCTCGACGCAACTGAGAATACACGCCAGTTTGTTGAAGTTTGTCACATATTTTTAAGGGATACAAAAAGCCATTTCGTAACCAGAACTATAAGTTTCTAGTTTGCTCAATTGGTCAAAACTATTGTTATTTATATTTATTTTCAAAATATGCCTTTAAGACAACGAGATTAACTCAATCCGGAACACAGACATCTTGGTTTCGTGCATGAACCTGGCAGCCCAGCCATTCCAATTTGCTCAAAATCAGAAATGGAAAGATCCATGGTTTGACAGAGATTGCGAAGCTGCAAGGAAAACATCTTTTGGATATCTAAAACTGCTAAGAGCAACAAACTCTAACCTTGCAAAAAGCATGTACCAAGAAGCTTATAAAGCCTTCAAAATCACATGCAAAGAGAAACAAAGCAAATACTCTCTGGAGCTAATGCGCAAATTATCAAAAGTAAATGACATCACCTCGTTCTGGAAAATAGCTCGCTCTCTCAATGGTATACCCTTCATCCAAAACATACAAATTGATATAAACGTCCTAGCACAACATTTTGAAAACTTGTTGAGCAAAAAAACAAACCCCAACCAGTTGATGCTTCACGCTTCGCCACATTTGGAGCTTGGACCATGTCTTCGCCGTACAAGAAGTCCTGGATGTGATACACAGGTGCAAACTCAACAAAGCTCCAGGCGAAGACCGTGTACCGTATGAGTTTCTCAAAAACGCGTCGTTAAACTTTATTGAAAAACTAACAGATGCATAAATATGTAATTACTTATTTGATGTAGGAGAAGTACCAGAAAATTTTACCAAAAATATTATACTTCCCATATTTAAAAAAGGTGATAATAACGATCCAAACAATTATCGGGGCATATCATTTCTGAACACCATAATGAAAATATTCACTGGCGTCATTCTAGACAGGCTCACAGCCTGGGTAAAACAGTAATAACCTTTTGAGTGAGTTTCAAGCCGGCTTTAGGAAAAATTATTCTATACAGCTGACAAGATCTTTTCACCAACGTGCATAGGTAGATCTTATCTGGATAAGGGAACGAAATCATATGCTTTCTTTATTAATTTCAAAGCAGCTTTCGATTCAATCAACAGGGATGCATTGTGCTACAAGCTCAGTTGCCTGGGAATATCCACAAAAATGTTGAAAATAATAAAATGCCTGTACGAAAACAATAAAACGGCAATATGAGACGGAAACAAAGGATCGCCGTGGTTTCAAACGACATCGGGGGTTAAGCAAGGCTGCCTATTAAGCCCGCTTCTGTTTTCTATCTTCTTAGATGATTTGACATCAGCTCTGCCAGGTGGAATTAATTTTGCTGGTGTCGACATCAAAGCGTTGATGTATGCAGACGATATCGTCATTTTCTCTGAAACCCCGGAAAGGATGCAAATAATGATAAATAAACTACAAGCATATTGTCTTCTCTGGAGCCTCACCGTTAATACAAATAAATCAAAAATGATGATCTTTAGAAATGGCACAGGCAGATTCGCAAGAAATGAAAAGTGGAAATGGGAAAATGTGAACTTAGAGGTGGTTAAGAAGTATAAGTATCTTGGAGTTACTATAACACCAAAGCTTTCATTCAACCAACATCTCAATGCAAAACTAACAGAATCGAAAAAAGCTATCAATTGCAATTGGAAGGGGTCTTCAGCAAAAAATATGTAGCCCCGAGCGCCAAATATAAGCTCTTTGAAGCGGTGATAAGATCGATAATGTTCTACGCTGCCCAGGTGTGGGGATTTCTTCAATATGAGCAAGTAGAAAAGCTTTTGAGATACTTTATCAAAAAAATATTTTGGCTTCCAGAAAACACCCCTAACTACATGCTACATCTGGAGACTGGACTTTCTCCGCTGTACATCTTTACACTTAAAATGCATTTTAACTACATTTTAAAAGTAATGGCTCTGCCAAGTCATCGTCTACCTAGGATCATTGCACGGCATCTTCTTAACCGAAAATCGCAGTTTTTTAGAGATAATATTGAATTGCTAGAAAGTGGGACCAATACTTGGAAGTGTAGCTTTGATACACTGCTCGCAAGGATTGAAGAAGACAATGTCTGTAAGTTCACCGGGATGGCAAAACGAAGCAACACGCGAAGTATGCACAAGGGTCTGCAGCACAACCTCCACGCCAGCAACTATTTTGATGACCGCTACACGTTGGAGACAATCTCTACTATCTTTAAAACGAGAGAAGAGTTACTACATCTGAATTACCGACCATATTGTGCAGATGAAAACACAGAGTGTACCCCATGCAACCACAGGGTTAGAGAAGACGTACTGCAATTCCTAGCAACGTGCCCTATTCTTGCTGAAATCAGAAGAGGACACTAGGGAAAGAGCGTCTTAACTTTCGATGAAGCCGAAGGAATCCTTAATGGACAGAAGTGGAACGTGTTGAGCAGTTACGTCAAAACAGCGCTAAAATACCGATACCAAATCCTGAACGAAGCCACGCACCTGAAATCAACCCTACAAAACGAACCTTATGAATCTTGATACAAATTTGTTTAGTGAATTAACTTAATGCAACTTGAAAATATTAACAATTCTATTTATATTGCACTTGTTTAGATTATACTCTTTCTTCTGTCTGACGACAAAAGCCAATGCTATAACTGTGAAATTAAAACAAAAACAATGAACAATTAATCTGATAAATAAAATCACATTTTTAATACTTACTACTACATATGCCTTTTAGTGATGAATGGTATTTTTTTACTATGTGACGTAAGTTCATAACGTCTTCAATTATCCAGAATTTTTTAACATGACTCGCAACTAGTATTAGTTATTTATACATTAATTTCAAAACCAGCAACACTGTTTTTATATAATTAAATAAATTATGGAAATTCAATTTATTTACTACTACTTCTACTACTACTAAAAACGCTAGACATGAAAATATCATTGGTTAATTATTTCGCAATATTTAAAATGTTTCCAAGATCCTACTGAATGAAATCTGCCTCAATTTTTCACAACTATGGATCGTGAGTTATATGATTTTTCAATATTGACCATAAAGTATAATTTTAGTTTGTTGTAGAATTTTCACTTGGTGGATACCATTCAATCTTTCAGCTTTCATTAACTACCGTTTTCCATTGTTTTCTATTCTATGAGCTTTTGTTTTGTTTTTTGTTTCCATTGTTCACATTATTTTTTTATTAGTTATCTACCCACATTTACTTTGAATATAAAGGTATATATTAATAAGGATGGAACATCCTTTGAAGCATTAAAAGGTTTCTCATAGGACCTATTATACAATAAATTTACGATAAAGTTCCCATAGGATTCTTGTCGCAGCAGTCTACATGTCAAAACTCAAAGTTATCATAATTGGTAGAAAAAAAAGAAGACAATTCAGAACACAAAGGTGACCAGACTTTTAGTAAATTGCTTAGCTCACTTTTGACTTTTGAGTTTCATTAAAAATTAATGGGTCCTTTTGTCATATTAAGGTTTTCGTATTTTTTAAGTATTAACTGTGTAATAAATGATTATAGTATTTTTAAATAAGTACAATTTTGCAAAATAATTTTCAAGTTTAAAATAATAAAGTTTATAACAAATTTAATAAATTACTCCTAATATCTAACCTATTGTTATTAAAATCAATTAAAAAATCGAATTCATTAAAAGCAATACAGGAATCAGTAATTTGATTGTGTTGAGCATAATTTGTACTATGAACAGGAACATATCAAAAATTACCATCTCTATAGGTCGCAAACTACGAGAAGGTACGTAAATATTAAACATTGATAGCAAAGTAGAACAATCTATGTTAGAATTCAAAACATCGGAAGCAAAGAGTATCGAATATAGTTTTCTTCTCAGCAGTAAAGGTTTTAATTTAATTAAGATACACCTCGCCTCATTAAATGAAATATCTGAGTTTCTAAAAACCTAGTATCTTAAAAAAATTCCACAACACTGCGTTTTATAATATTGAAATATAAACGATTTATAGTACACCAGTTAACAATGCAGTCCATATAAGTTTGAATTTTACTTGCATCTAATGGAGACCTTACACAGCTAAAAATCTTGAGATCATCTGCATATAAGAGACACTTTGCATAAGAAATATAATTTTGCAAATCATTAATAAAAAAGAGGCTGGGTTGCGACCCACACTGATAACTTCTCATCCCGTCTGTCAATTTGTCTTGCTTAAGAGTTTGCAGGGTTTCGTGTTTTGTTTCTTAAAAATTTAAAAATTACCAACAATATTTTGCATATAATGAAATAGTTTGATTTCAAAATCAGTTTTTGTTAACGAGATTTTTAGTCGAAAACCAATTTTTACCAATTTTAGTACGATTTATTAAAAGTTTTTATTTCTTAAATAAACAAATACAAATTGGATGAATGAAATGAAGTTGAAGTCAATACCTTCTATTTTTCACGAGATATCGAAAACCGAACATAAGTTTTTACCAAATTTGCGTACTATTTTTTGTAGATTTTATTTTTTTATGAAAAAAACTGACTGTTGGATTTTAATAAAAAATTTACTGAATGTCGAAAATTATATTTTCTGTGAGTAAAATTAGTTTGAAACCAATATTTTTAATTTTAAAAAAGATATTTAAGTCGAAAATCAATTTTTACTAACTTTTAATAATGCTTTTTTAAGGTATTTATTTTTTGTTAAAAATTGTCAGTTTGATTTTTCTCAAAATTTTATCGAATATTCAAAACAATATTTCTTATAAGATAAAATTAGTTTGAAGCTAATATTTTCAATTTTAAAAACGATAATTGAGTCGAAAATCTATGTTTATTAACTTTTATTAATTTTTTTTAGGTTTCTATTTTTTGTAAGAAAACTGTCAATTCGATTTTTGTCAAAATTTTACAAAATGTTGAAAACAATATTTCTCATAAGATAAAATTAGTTTAAGGCCAATATCTCAAAGTTTTGAAAAGATATTTAAGTCAAAAATCAATTTTTAGCAACTTTTGTTTAATTTATTTTTTTTGGTTTTTACTTTTTTGTAAAAAATAAACTGTCAATTCGATTTTTCTCAAAATATTACTGAATGTTGAAAACAATATTTTTAAAAATATAAAATTAGTTTAGGGCCAATATCTCAAATTTTAGAAAAGTTATTTGAGTTGAAAATCAATTTTTACTAACTTTTATTCATTTTTTGTTTTAGGTTTTTATTTTTTGTAAAAAAACTGTCAGTTCGATTTTTCTCAAAACTTTACGGAATGTTGAAAACAATATTTCTTATAAGATAAAATAAATTGAAAGCCATAATCTCAAATTTTCGAAAAGACATTTAAGTCTAAATTCAATTTTTACCAACTTTGAGTACTGTTTTCTTTAGGTTTTTATTTTTATAAGAAAATGTCAATTCGATTTTTCTCAAAATCTTACCAGATGTTGAAAACATTATTCTTCGTTGCACAAAATTGTTTTAGAGAAAAAATTATTTTTTGTTTGTAAAATGTTCGAGGTGACAAATATTTTTTTTTAAGTTTTTTTTGATTTCTTAAAAAAACCGTTAATTGGATTTTTTTCCTAAAATATATTTGTTTGTTATCATTATCACATTGCAATATATAATATATAATTTAATTCAGGTTTCCAAAATTTGCACCGTTTTTTAAACAGCTATGGAAAAAAAAACACCTACGCAATTATCTGGAGAGGCCTTTCTGCATCTTTCTGCATTATTATCTGTATAACAAAACTTATTTGAAGTCGATATCTCTTCTGGTTCTTGAGCTATGGACGACGAAAAAAACGTCGCGAACGACGACTCTATAGGAACCTTGAAACGTCGAGAAATGTCAAAATTTTCGATTTGACAAATCGGACCCATTACAATATCTTCCTATGGGAAGTTAAAAAATGTGGATTTACTTCATTAATATTTTACAGATTAGAAAATGCCAGTAATTTATAATTATCAATTTGATTTGAAAATACATTCATAAGCAATATTGGGTTTTAAGAACATAAAATTCGACATGGTCACCATAATTTTAACTGTAGGTATGATATGAAAAGTTCATATTCATATTAACCAGACGAAACATTCGTTCATTCATATATATATTTCCATTTATGAAATTAATTATTTAAACTACCCGCACTCTGTGCGACATTAACCAATGTGTGTTTAAATTTTTTAACTCAATCCCGTCCGGAGCCAGGTGAAAGTATACATATCTCTGTCATCTTTTAAAAGCATTAAATTTAATAGCATATTCAACTGACAGCTGCAGCGGCAGGCAGCCATAGCCAGCCATATTCAGCCAACCAGCAACCAGCCAGCCAGCCATTCAGCTAACAATCAGCCAGCTGTATAAAGCAGCTAGCAGCTAGCAGCTGTCAGCCTGTCACAGTCACTGTCATTAGGCATAAGTTCATATGTATGTTTCAACAACATTTTATATTATGTAGGTGCATTTATACGGCATGTCTGATTATCGCTTTATAACAATTTTATGTATGAACTCTCAAAAATGTATCTCATCTCATTTCTGTGATGTTTTCACGCAATCACTGGACTGAGATGAACGAATATAGATATAAATATTGAGTTAATTAAAAGTATATCCATTCGTTTTATGGCATTTAATGTACCTTAATATTATGTGTAGTTTTGTATTGTTGTTTTTTTTTTTTTACTTTGTTCTTGTAGTAGTACCAGGACTCTGTACATTATTATCATTTTATATTCAGCCCTTCATCAATGTGTCGTACTTGTAGTTCAGGAGTTTGCACTTTGAGAGTAAAGAATAAAAAAAAAAAACATACATACATATGTGAGTATTATTATAGCTGTCCATCAGAAAGGTTATAAACCTTTAATGAACATTGCAAGAAGAAATTATAATCCTTAAGAATGTATATTAAGCACAAAGGATATACCAATTAAGCTTTAATGATTCATTAACTTTATTCTTATATGGGACTAGGTTAAAGGTACGTTACATAAATGTTGAAGATTCAAAAGGCGTTTTTCATCTGAAGTATTTATTGGAATATTAATAGACAGTTAAATATACATTTTAATATTATGTACTTTATGAATCACGAATTATACGTATTAAAGTACAATTTTACAATTTACCTTTTATGATAGGATGAAATCAAAAAGTTATTTATAAAGACTATTAATCCGTCTACAGTGTGGAAATGCATCGGATACTTTAAAAAATCTCTTTTAATTTGAGTGTTTAAGAATGTCCAAAGGATCACATTTATGTTATAGGTTTTAATTTTGTTTTCAAAATGGTGGACAACGCAAAAACTTAATGCAAAGATTGAAAGGGCAAGCCACATTTACATATTGAGGAATTGGTGAGATTAAAGTGAGTAATAACGAACGTTTATAAAAAGTGCCTTATATAAACCAAAGTAGTTATGTTGAAAGATCATTTCTGATAACTTCTCTGTAGCGCATCTTAACGGCTTTTGAGTAAAAGCTGGTTTAAAGAATTTTTCTGAAATCACCAACTTCTAGTGGTTTTCTTATTTACAAATGATTTTGTCTTTAATATGTTTGCATTTTGAAACAACACCATTTAGGAAAACGAAAATATTTCAAAGAAAAATTATATGTAAAATTAAGACATTAAGTAAGAAAATTAGAATCTGTTGAAGAAAAGTGTTTTATTTTTATTATTTTCTCGTAGGAATTTATTGTAGTCAGTCCGATTTGTCGAATTGAAAATTTTGACATTTCTCGAAGTCCCTAGAATATCAATCAAAGGTTTTTACAGAAATGTATGTGTTTGTGTGAACGTACGTCTTCACATCTGTTCGTTCGGATTACCTTTTTTAGTCCTCCATATACCAAGGACTAACAAAGATATCGACTATAAATAAATTTTGCTCTATACAAATACAAAGTTAATTAAGTGGCGTAACAGTCCGTTGAAAACTAGGGCCTAGTGATTTACAACCCTCAACAATTCCTGTGTGTGTGTAATGCTGTTAGGGATGGAGGGGACCTACAGATGTAAGCCAAATCCGGACGGCTAATTTAAGAAAGCACTTTTGGTGATAAGAATTACTCTTGGAGGAATTGTCAATGCCTCGCAAAATGCAGTAACAGTTAAAAAAAATCTAGATGGCACAGGCAGGGTTTGAACTGGTTCTCCTGCTTCACCCTATCAGTTCGGTCCCGTTCGGACACAGCCCTCTGCTCCGCCTTGTGCCATGGCGTCCCGATTGTACAAAAGTCGCCTATCCACGGTTCGTCGTCTGACGTGG
Source organism: Eupeodes luniger (assembly GCA_951509635.1). NCBI lineage: Eukaryota > Metazoa > Arthropoda > Insecta > Diptera > Syrphidae > Eupeodes > Eupeodes luniger. Next base: position 257,524,012 of record OX608073.1, read on the forward strand.
TAGATAAGCGGAACTGCCAATCTATCCTGTATCAGACCGGATCTATCTAAAAAGAGGAATGCCTGTGGTAAAATGAAGCCGCTCAAGCGTGCCCCGAAAATTAAATTGTTGGTCGAAGACATAGCTCTTGCAATGTGAACTAGAACGAGTTTTATCACGAAATTGTCAATTCTGTTGATTCGAGCCCCGTTGTATAGGACCTCTTTGGAATAGTAATGCATGTAAGAAGATTCGGCTGTTCGATATAAGCTGGTACAGCGTCGTAAACACTGCCGCTCGAAAACCCGAAACTCCTCCATCTGGGAAGTGGCAACGTTGAACCACACAGGACAACCATAAACGATCATCGGCCGTATGAGGGCCATGTAGCAAATTACCTTCACTCTGGGGTCAAGCCGACTGCTGTAAAACAGCCGTTTCCTCAGAAGGCGAAGGCTCCTCTGGCTCTAGTCAGACCACCATTTATATGTCTGTCGAAATATAAATACTGATCTAACCAGATACCGAGGTACTTTACTACACTTTTGCTCGCTAATCGCTACCCGTGAAGATCAACGATGACCATCTTGCTCCAATTTTTGCACGTATCCCTCGTGGCCCTAGCCAACGGAGTCCGGAACAGAATTGTCTCCGACTTCTGGACATTTATTTTCAGTTTCAAGTCGTCGCAATATCGCTGAATCTTGTCGAAATCACGCTGCAAGATAATTCTTATAACCTCAACCTTTCGGGCCGTTCTGTACGCAATAAGATTGTCGGCGTATGCAATTGCCTTTATAAGACTACCTATCAGATCGCTGGTGTAAATGCTGAAGAGAATTGGCGAATTCACCGCTCCCTGTTGAAGACCATTTTTAATTAAGAATGTTGTGGTAGAAGTTACATTGCCACTTTTGACAACAAACTTTCTACCGTTAGGCATATCATAAAGTATATACAACAATGGCTTGCTTATGCCAAGCCTGCTCAGTTTTAGGTAAAGACCCTCTAACCATACGGTGTCAAAGGCCTTTTCCAAATCAACGAGAACAACACCTGTGCATTGTTGTTTTGATTTATTCCATTCGATATCAGAAACGAGTTTAGACGCAGCATGAATTGTGTCATGACCCGCCTTGAACCCGAACTGTTTATCCGGAATTATTTTGTTGTCCGCAGCCCACTTAGTCAGAGCCCTATATTGATGATCTTTTCGAAAACTTTGCTGATGCCCGGAAGAAGACTCATCGACCGAAGATTTGACGGGTTGGAGTTGTCCTTTCCCTTTTTCGGGAGAGGATGAACCACAACGGTATTCCAATGCACTGGATAATATGCATTATTCAGTGCATTATTGAAGAGTGTGGTGTAAATGTCAATTGCCTCCATCGGTAAATGTCTTAGTACAACGTTGGATATACCATCGACACCTGATCCTTCGGATCTTCAATTATAAAAAAGTCATCGTCCAAGATGGTTTCTTCTGGATCTATCTGCGCTGTTCTGAGTATACCTCTGTTCTCTTTGGTTCTTTGGAGTTTCAGACACACAAGGTCATTATGGTTACAGTCCAACGCACTAACCATCACTCCACGGGTAGTATTTTACTGTAATTAAAACAAAAATTGCGATACTTGGTTGATCCCAAATATTTATCAAATGTTGGTAAAAATCGGTTTTTGAATTAAAGAATTTTGAGAATAAAGAAAGATATTGTCTAATTTTACCTCAAATATTTTTATAAATATTTTTAAAACTTTTTAAAATATTGTTTTAAATATCTAAAATAGTGTTGAAAATAACTGACTTAGATTTAACAAAAGCAATCTCCATGATCTGAGAAAGGATGGTCTTATTTTGAAAATACACCGTAGACGTACACCAGGTGTAATGAAGTGGGGAGCTTACTGTGGCACAATCGACTTTTACTCTTTATCCAGAATATGGACGGAAACAACTATACATTTTTGTTGGAATGGAAAGCATTTTTGGACCTCTGCCTTGGATTAGAAGAACAGAATTATTGGTTGTATTTAAGAGATCTCTGTTTGCTCATTTTGCGTCAACTTAATAATAATTAATACTTACATAACTTGCTGTGCGCTTTCATTTCTTTCTTTTACTTCACTTCATTTCTTTTCTTTTATTTCATTTTATTGTTATCTGTTAATCTATAATCTATATTGTTTTACTATTGTAATTTTTATTGTAATTTTATTTTCATATTCATGTATAAATGTTAATTTCCTTTCTTCATACTTGTAAGTCTAGAAAATATTATACATGTTGTTATTTGCTCCATATTAGTATCATATGTTACCCTAAGCTTAGTTATCTAAAAGATGTAAATCTTAAAACTAAGTTCCTTATTTAATAAATATCAACCAACAAAGGATTTTCCAAAAAGACAAGGCCCCCATTCACACTTTAAGGGTTGTTAGAAGTTCAATTAAATCAAGACTGGAAACTTTTACCATGGCCAATATATTCACCGCACTTTAACATAATTAAAAACGTTTGGCCATGGCTTTTTGATAAAGTTTTTGAATTTGGCTGACAATTTGAAGATAAGGACACCTTAATCGAAGCTTTTCATGATTCCTGAGTCCAAATTTCCTGTGATTATTAAAAAAAATGAATGTTTCCATTCCAAACAGTTTGGAAATTCCAACGTTGGTTTCAAACTTATTCTTTAATTTTATAAGTTTTAAATGGTAAAGTGCGCACCAGTTCACAGCTAGTAAGAGTTTCCGGGTACAACACTTCCACCAGCTATAAAAAGTGAAAATCGATTTCAAAATTTATGGCCTCATCCTAGTGGTTGGCATAAATGGACATCCTATTTGGACATATATCTCATTTTTGTTGTTTTGGGCTTAAATCCCACTTTGGTTATAAATTAAGACTCATCTAAATAACAAATGAATAAGCCACAAAAAAAGACAATAAGTTCTCAATCACGTTTTTTTTGATGATCAATCACTGACAGGTCCCTATGTGTTCCATCAAAATTACTTAGGTTCTTGGACATTATTTAAAACAGAGCCTTTAAAATTATTGCTGAAAATATCATGGAACCAATAAAACGTCAAGCGAACATCATCATAATTTTTTTTTGTTTCAAACTTGTTTACTTGTTGTTTAGACTATGCGCTATAGTGAAATAGTCAATTGCAATTATCCCCGTGATTCTGGAGTGTTTAAGAATTCATATGAGTTTAACCTTGAATCCAACTTCAACCTTTCACTACTGTAAACTGCAGAGACTCGTTCTTTAGCCGTACTACGTGAATGTGGAATATCCTAACACACTCTATCTTTTCCTGTTATTGAAGTGTTCAGTCATTCAAAACTAATTCGTCTATAACCCCTCCCTTTTTTTAACTATTTCTCTGACATATTAAGGCTATAAGAAACCTGAACTACTATTAAAATTTTTTAAAATAAGTCATTGGTTTTTTACCTTTCGCCTTTTAATTCTGATTAATCGTGTGGTAATCGATCTAAAAGACGTTAGATATTTGAAAAAAAAAATGTTAATTGGGCAAAAGAATTGTTTAGAATTTGAGCATGGGCAAGGTTTGTGTTCTTGATTATGGAAGGTGAAAATGTCGGCAAACATAATAGTTTTAGGCAGGGCGGATAGATGGCATTCTTGTAGGGCGGCTTAGTTATCGGTTGAAACGGGTGGAATCGGTTCAGATTTGAATTAACAAGCATATTTAATGTTCCTTATCATTAATCTATAAAATAACGATAACTATAGAAAATTCACAATGAATTCGTTAAGATATGCAAGTGACAGTCGAAATTCTGGTTTTAGTTAGAGGAAAATAAAAAAAAAAAAAAATAACATAAACGAAATCATATAGTTGTTAACAATAATATAAAAGAAAAAGGGTATGAACAATTGTGGGATTCGAACCGGCCAAGATAAAATCGGAGCCAGCGACAAGACCACTGGACTACACTTAAGTATGGAAGCATTTGGACAAATTTGAGCTGAAGTGACGACAGAAAGTAACAAGTGAAAAAGAAAGAAAATAAGAAGGAAAGAGAAAGAAAATAAGAAATGAAAGAAAAAAAAAAAAATATGAAAGGAAAATAAGAATCGTTAACTAATACGAAGAAAAATAATAGTATGGGTAAATTATTAATTCCCGCCTTTTTCTATTCTTTGGAATTTTAATCAAAAATCCAAATTTCTTTTACATATATATGTGAAAAATTCGAAAAATGATTTCTAAATTAAAATTGGATTTTTGTAGATTAAATTCTATTTAAAATATGGAAAAAAGTGAGACCGGATCTACTTCCATGATAGAAGTCGAACTTTCGTTAACTTCAAAATAGAATAGAAAGGCCCTGAAAATATAAAAAGGAGAAAAAGATGGTCAGTTGGTTTCTGGTGCGTGAAATAAGTGGTGCGGTATCATTGTCCGAGAAATTTTGAACGTAGTTCAAATAATATAATATCTAAGTATAGCAAAAAAAAAAAAAAAATAAAAACAAAAAAAAGTCGAAGGGATTTTCCCAAATTTAATAATAATAATAAAAAACTTAAATAATTAAGGCATAGACCTAACCACGCCACTAAAAGTCATTCTTCTCGACACGAGAAACCAACGCCTCTTTACCCTACTCCAAACATTATCGTGAGTCACTTAAAGACAAGGGTATTAACATTCATCCATCCAGACGATTGGAATAAGTTTTCATCACCAGGGTCATTTGGCCTAACGTGAAAAGCCCGAGCCCAAGTACAGCACGGCTTGAACAAAGCCATCCATACAGCAAAGAACAGGGCTAAAGCACCTAAAATACCGCGTGATCAATAGCCTGAATCAAGCCTTCACAATCTTCAAACCGCTCGAGACATCAAATCTGTGGTTCCACAGAATTTCGACAACAGAGTCCAACAAGCCATACATTTACCAGATTCACATAACATTCATAATCGCATTCAACTACATGCACTCCACGAGAAAATTCTAACAACAATAGACCACAACCTCAACAGCAACTTTAAATCGACAGCAAGAACATACAACATCACTTCAACCACTCACAAGAACATTCTAACAGCAATAGACCACAACCTCCACAGCATCTTTAAATCGACAGCAAGAACATACAACATCAAAAACATCCAACAAAGCAGCATCATAAAACAACCATACACATCATCAGCATTTACATCAACAGAAAACAAAACACCATATTATTGTTAATTATAAAAGCTAAGTACCCAATTATTATTATCAACCTAAAAATTTACATTATTAATTATTTAATTTTTTTTCTATAAATATCTACTAAATTATACATGCATTAAAAAAAAAAAAAAAAAAATCTAAATAGTAAATTCTAAATTAAATTTAAAATTCAAACTTACAAACTAATCAACTAAAGCTTACAATAACAAGAAAAAGAAAAAAACAAAGAAAGAAAAGAAAGAGAAAAAAAAAAAAATGAAAATAAGATAAGATATGAAAACAAAACACAGTAAAGTAAATTAGACCTAATACGATAATCACTAAACAAATCACAAATTATTTGAACTTTAACTAGGTTTTTTTTTGTGGTACAGCAATATTTTCGATTTAAAATTTTCATTCAAATTTAAATTTTTTTTAAATAGGTAAAATTCTATAAACATCATACGTGATACGAGCAAAGTTGAAAATTGAATGCCAACATCGGAGCGGTGCACCACCTCGACGGCAGAATCATCTTAGGTAAAAGCTTATAATTTACGATCAACCAAAAGCTCGGTAAGTCGTTACACTTGATTATATTTGATTGTGAATTTTTAATCGGAATTGCTACATACCTACACAAATACAACCAAAACAAATTTTTAGGAATCAGTTTTCTTTCATTGAATCAAAAAAAAAAAAATAAAAAGCATCAAGAAAGTAAAGTTTTGTGAATAATATAATTAAAGCTCACTCTCAGTTGATGGATATAAAATAATTCTCACCGGAACTTTAAGTTTAAATTTTTTAATCAACCCGGAAGAGAAGTTTTATAAAAGTAGGCGACAGAATCCAAGATAGAGATCTTATACCTTTTCAATATAATTGATTCCAATTTATATTTTGGGAAAGTAAATAAATTAAATGATATTTTTTTTATTATTGATTAACCAATCCGAATTAAAGTGTTTGCGAAGTAACAGAAAAAGATTATAAAAGCACAAGAAGTTTAGGTATTTAAAAAAAAATAATAATAAATAAGTAAATAGATAGGAGAGGAGTTTACTTTACTACATTTTTAAATATTTTTTTTTGTTTTGGAATTAAGCTACGATTATTTTTAAATTTGAAATTATATATTACATACATAATTATATTTTTCTTATGTATTCTTGAGAAACTCAAAATGAGCTTTTTGAAGACCGATATTTTAAATTAATTTGTGGACGATGAAACATTTTTGAAGAAAATTTTTTGTTATATTTAAAATATATTTTTTTATTATACGTAATTATATGATATTTTTAACTTTTTCTTTTATACATATCTACTCGAATTACTTTAATAAACCAATTTTATAACGTTTTGTGAAAAGGAAGGTTTTATAATTTTTCGTTTTACGAATGGGTGAAATTTTATTTGGAAATTTAATGGATTGCTAATAATTCAATGAAGGGTGGATGTGGCAAAGCTGAGATCAGTTAACGACAAGATGGTAAGAGGAAAGATGGTGAGCTGATAACAAGCTGATCGTCAACAACTTAGGGAGCTACCGCAAAATTATCTTCGTGGATGCGGTAGCTTATGGACGTGTCACGGGGTGATATGTGGGGGGGTGTACCACAGATGGACAATAACACCTGTCCAACTCACTCTAGGGTTGCTATCTCGACATTATATTTTTTTTTCTTCTCTCCCTAAATTTCGCCATGATCACTTATTATTTTATTATTATGATTATTTTTTTTTTTTTTTTTTGAGTTTTAAGGGACGGATTTCGGGTTCTTAGATTTTTTTTTGTTTGAACCATTTCATTTTAAATACCCATTTAAAATTTTTTTCGGCATGTTAAAACGTGACGACCGTTCATATCTATGATGGCAAGAACCCAACCCAACGACGAGCAAAGCCAAGGCAATGAGCAAGCGTGCCGAGCCGTCATAGATTGAATACCCTTCACTCCTACTATCAGGACGGCCTGCTGTATCCTGTAGACAGTGGTTTGTTCTGGTGGAAAAAAAAGGGGTGGAGGTTTTAGGGGCTCAAAAGGAGACTTTCGTGGATGTGCTCTTTTCAGGAGTTTATTTGAAGGCAATGGCACCTCCCCTTAGGGAGATAATACGAAGTCTTTTTGAGAGTCCTCGACCTACCAGCTGAAGGTTCCGTTACAATCGATTTTTTGAGGTCTTAATTTATAAGGTTGGTGCAATTTTCGGTGGTGGACAACGTAAAGGCTTTAAAGACTGATTTTCTAAATCTAAGAACAAGAAAGTACAACCAATATAGAGGTATTATTTTGTGTAGATTGAGATTGTTAGAAGTGTGAATTGCAATTAAGACTTTCCCCCTGCATCTCTTCGTCATTGGCAAACGAACTAGAAGAATATTATGATTGTCATTGATTTCCTTTTGTAGTTTGTAGTTAGCAAAGTCACTTCCGTTCTATGGTTCTTCCATCTCAGCTTGTGCATCCCAATCACAATACCTGCATCAACATAGGACACTGTAGATAAATCTTAAATAAAAACAATAATAATTTTTCATCTCTGCAAACTATAGGTTCACATCGAAAATGATTTCCCTAAACCCTCCGACATAATACCGAATCCAAAAGTCGTAGAGGTAAGTTTTATGTTTAACTTTTCACGTCTTCGTCTTTTTGTTGTGAAATTAATCTCACTTAACAGTTCACATAATTTCTTATTCTTAGTTATACGTAGATGGGGTAGAAATATAAGGCTTCCTATTCCTAGTTGTTTCGTCCTTTTTATTTTTGATTTTGTGTTAAAGATTTTATCCCTAGAGCAACCATTATGCATTCAAGTTGCTTATCAGATATGACGGAAATACCGCCATTGAAGAAGACTGCACTTAAATTAAACCGCTCGCCATCTGTTACGCAGCCATAGTTTTAGTTTTATGCTCCGCCGAAACCTGGCATCAACTTTTTGGCAATAGGTACCTATACCTAAACCTACTTATAGATAAAGTCCGTGAAACATAAGAGCATCGAAGTGCGCCAGGGATTACACGGTAAAGTTTATACTTTTCTTACTCCCTCTCTTCTGTCATGTTTTTAAGAGTCTATAGGTCTTCTATATGGAATGGCAAACTTTATCCCAAAAATAAACTTTTGCTTTAGCAGCTGCTGCAGGCTCCTTATCCAATGCAAGAGTGGATACACCTAAATACACCATCATCAGCCAACAGTCTTCTCCTATAGCTCAGCATCACTCAGTAATGCTTACCCTTGCCTTGAATCCTTATTGCCATTGCTTATATACCTTGTAAGGACTCATCCTTGGCCTGCCTGTTTGCATGTACCTTACACCGTACCTATTCTCGTAAAAGTACCTTCCATTTTAACTTTTGTTCCTTAAAAACAAAAAAAAAAGAAGCAAAACAAAACTGGACAAAACAAACTTTTCCTAATATATCTTCTCGAAGAGGCCAACATGTCGGAATAAAACCCAAAGACGAAACACTTAAATTTCGGAAAAACTTTTTGAATCTTCCTCTTCCAAAAATTATCCTTCTTCAATTCAACGAAGTGAATCTTATAAATACTTAATGGTATCTTAAACCAAAAACGAAAACGAGATATTTTAATTACTGCATCTTCATTATTTTGGGTGGAAGTTGAAGTTAAAGTCGAATCAGAGCCTGAGGTACGTATCTTCTAGAATGGTTGGTAAAATAGGAGAAGGTTTTTTGTTTAAAAGTTTAATATCTACGATTGCTTACGGGGTATCGGTTCCCGTTCTGCCCATTTATCTCCTTCTTCGGTGTTGAATTCGAAGGGCTTTTTGTAGGTCTTTAAAATTAAGTTGCCTGTGGTTTAATGAAGTGAAAGACACTTAACACCTTGTGGCTCACCAAGATTGGGTGATCAACTTCCAGTGCCAGTGCAGTGCAGGCAAAGGTGATGAAGGATTGATTGGAAAATAAAAATTCAAACAAAACCGGTGGTGGTACTAAGCTTTAATCCCTTGAAAATCTAATTTAGTGTTTCCTTCGAGCTGAAATTTGTATATGCTTTAAGTTAAGTATAAATGGCGGTGGTAAAAAGTCCTACCATATCGATCGTTGTCGCGTTGCGCTACATCGTCCTTCGTTAGACTCTCATTGTTTTTTTTTTTTCCTCTTTTTTGTTAAGGAGACTTCACCGTGCACGACATTTAGTGGTATAGTAAAAGTTGTATGGATGGGTTGATATAAAAGTTCATGCTTTTTTTAATTGAATTAAAGGCAGGGAGCTAATGAGCATTAATTTGATAACGCACAGAAAATTAAAAGTTGGTCTTTCCATCCTACTTCAGGAATAACTCTTGTAGGAGTAGATTCGGGATGGTTTGTAAATTTTCAAGTGATTTAACCACACAATTATGGTTGAAGCTTTATTCACTCTTCACGGTGGAAGTAACAAATTCTTTAAAGTTATGTGGGAATTACAACAAATAGTAAGTTACACAAAAAAAGAGCTCTTGATAGAATTGTCCTGGATAAGAGAGCTGTAAGAGTAACGAAAAAATGTAAACGTTACTTTTGTTAAACAAGTATATTTTGTAAAGGGTTTTTCAATTGGCGCAGGTAGATTTTGGCGCCCCGTGGCGGCCATTTCGTTTTGGTGACGTCTGTCAAATCTTTTGTTTATTATTCAATTGTTTATGCAAAATCATCGTTGCAAGTTACACGATTGAACAGCACGTTCAAATGATAAAACTTTATTATAAAAATGAGTGTTCGCTACGGCAAACGTTGCGCGCACTGCGCAGATTTAACGGTAGACGTGGTAGCCCTTCACAGTCGATTCTTCAACGTTTGGTTGCCAAATTTAAGACGACCGGTTCAGTAAACAATCAGCCAACACCGGTACGTTCAAGGAACGCAAATTCGGCCGAGAACATCGCCGTAGTCCGTGAAAGTGTACAGCAGAACCCGAAGCAGTCTATTCCTGGCCGTGCACAAGTACTCGGCCTTTCGCAGACTTCAACTTGGCAAATTTTGCGTCGGGACTTGGGAGGCACACACTCGTACAAGATCCAACTGACCCAGGAGCTCAAAGTTCATGAATATAGACAACGCCGTTTGTTCGCTGACTGGGCTTCGAATTCTTTGGAAGAAGACCCCAAATTTTGGCCGAAAAATCGTCGTTAGTGACGAGGCGCATTTTTAGATGAATGGCTGTGTTAACCGTATATGGGACGACACCAACCCACGCGAGGTTTACCAGGTGATAATGCATCCTCAAAAAGTTACCGTTTGGTGTGGATTTTTGTCCGGGTGGCGGAGTAATTGGTCCATACTTTTTTGAAAACGACGTTAGTCAGGCGGTCACCGTGAAAACATGGTAATTTTTCCCAAATGTTGATTATTGGTACGGACCATTGACTTGAAAAGCATTCATGTTTATTTAAAGTGTAACAGATTGATAAATCGAATTCAATTTTCCTCAAAAGAAAATTGACTAACAAACAAAAGCACAATTGTTTCGTCTAGACTTCCTTAGATTCCACTCTAAATTACAGATAAATATCTACTTGTTTCCAGCTTTCAATGTTCTGTAGTTATTATTAACGCATTAAAAACGTAGATCTTGCATCTCAAATGAGTTTCAATCCCCATCCCACGTGAACTTTTAAAAAAGTTTTTTTTATATCTAAGAATATTATGTTCGTAATTAGTTAAAGCGTTTAGAACATCATTAAAATGAAATCTATTCAACTAAAATAGCTGCTCATTTTCAGTCACACTCATGAAACGTTTTAGATTAAAAAAATGAAATTAGTGGTAAATTCCAAACTAATTAACTCATTCCAATACATTTAACAAAACACAACAACAAACAAATCGTATAATAAAAATTTGATCCAAATGAAACACTCCATCATTCCATCAGCTATAGCTCCCTACCTCGTCCTTTCATTTCAAAAACCATTTAATAAAATTAAAATCGATGACTTAAAAATTTCAATTAGCAATTAATTAATCAATCAAAAAAGCCCATTTTACAGATTTCATCGCAATTCATCAATCGATGCAATTACCAAAATATAATAGAATTTTAAATTTGAATAGATGAATAGCAAAAAAAAAAAAAACAAACTAAACTATATAGATATATATATAAATGATGATTACTTTGTATCCTTCAGGAATGCACATTGAACATTGCACAGGAAATCACAACGTTATCAGTCAAACCATCAAACATAAAGTCACTACCGCAAAAGTTGAACTTTTCAATTTAAACCATGCATACAAAAATATATATATGCAAAGTTACAGGATACCATCTACCTTACATTATACAGAGCTTTGTTATGGTCTATGCTCTCTGCTTAACTTTTCTATTCAAATGCTCAGCAGTGAATCAGCATATTATTATTTTAGAACCAGGACGAGCGTCAGAGCCAGCACTAGCACCAGAAACAGAACCAGAACCAGAGCCTGAGTGAATTTCCTCAATTAACATTACCGAAATGTTTATTTCGAATGTAATTTTAAAACAATTTGATGCAGTGGCAAACCACTGACTCTCAAATCTGCTCCCAGATTCTATCATATCGCTCAAACTTTAGAAGCAAAAAGGATGTTTTTTGGGTGCCTCAGTGGAATTGGGTTAACCATAATTGTGACTATTTGATTTTAAGCATTGTTAAATTTTAAACTCGCAGAAGCGTGATCTACTTAATATGTATTTGTATAATATGCATGCAGGGTTGCCTTTAAGGGTTTTAAAAAAAAAAAACTGTAAATACCCTAGATCTTCCAATAGAGACCACCGAAATTTGGCAGTTGATGGCGGCCATATTTTTTAGGTTAGATTTGTGATATTAGATGTCATAAGATACAAGAACGTGAAATTCCCTCTGTGGTTTTTATTGTTAAATAAATCTGCAATGTGTCCTTAGAAAAAATCAAGAAAAAGTTTTGATACAATTTTGCTATCTTGGGTTCAACTTATTCCTAGATCCGTGAACAGTACATGCATATTTCCTTATTAATTATTTTTGAAACTTTATTAAATTATTTTGTAAATTACTATATTCATATAAAATATAATTTGGTAAAATGTCGTCGTTCATACGATACTACAGTTCCAAAACGCAAAACTATATTGTTTTTTTTCTGAATTAATATAATCTATGTTCTTTTACATAGTAAATTTCAGTTTTTAAGTGGAAAATAAAAAAAAATCACAAAAATAAAAATATAAGATAAAGTTCGCTGCTCAGCTCTTTTGTTTAAAAAAGGGTAAATTTTATATTGATTTATTGCACTCATCTACCTATTTTTAAATTTCAATCCCAATAAATACAAGTACAAGCAGTTGCATTAATATCAAGACTAGGTATTTGAAATGCCTATTTTCTCATTATATTCGTTTCCCTGTACGCCACCGTTAAGAATTTTTTACAACGATGTGACGTTGGCAGGCCTTTATCGTCGACTACTGGTGCTATAGGTAGATGATTTCCCACTTCTTCTGACATGAATTGGATGAAATGGACTCCTGCCATGTTGTTTAAACAGAACTTCACTAAACGTGCCATACAGCTCACGTCTCATTGGACATTGGATATCCTGAACAAAAGCTATTTGACACTCTCATGAAAACCATTTCGTTGGTTTTCATATTACTTTTAATTTACCATGATGATGATCAACATCCCAATCAAAATATTTTCTTTTTCCACACATCCAAATGAAAGATAAGCATCATTTCATGTTTATAATGTAGTAAATAAAATATCTAGTTACTAGGTAACCCTTTGAGCACACTTATACCTAGCTAAAGCGTTGCATTAGTTGCGATACATTCTACTTATCTACTTTATATAAAACGTACCTAGGGAATGTGCAGTGCAGCCCAAGCACCATCGCATTATTACACCAATACTTTCCTGCCCCACAATTCAATTTCAATTTTCTACGAAATTTTGTGTTATTTTGATGCTGAACAAAGCTACGCAAACGTTAGCCTTATTCTATACGAGTTTATATGGATGCATGCAGTGTGTTGCTTACGCAAAAACATACCAATTGAAAACACATGTTATGCCGTTGCATGGTTTTCATTTCCATTCTATTTTAAACCAAACCCAATCCAACCCAACCTAACCTTACCTACAATAGATTCCAGGAAAAAATAACTTAGTTTTGCATAAAATTTCCATGAAATAGTGTTTTGGGTTTTCACGTGTAGGAAGGATATAATATGATGTGCCATAGCCATAGGTAAGGCATATAAGTGCATATATCAGGAATTCCCTATATATATTCAGAGTTCAACATTAATCGACTCACCCATTGGTGGCGATGAATGAGTACAACGACGACGACGATGACGGACGATCAACGCAACGGGAGCACGAGAAATAAAGTTAAATGTTTACCCATGAACTGGGCATTTAGTACTGCACAGTGGCACAAAGTAGCTATAGGATGAATTTGGTGCATCAGGGATCAGTTAAAAAGCATACTGTTTCATATGCAGCAAATGCAACTGGAGCAACAAAGTCCAGGAAGACCTTGACATTGTTATGCCAAAATAAGACGGACTAGTTTAAAAAAAAAAAAAAAAAAAGTAATTTTTTGGAATACTTTAACATCACTTAAAATTGATGTTAAAATGACGTTTTGTAATTTGCTAAATTCATACGGCATCTGGATCCTTAAAGTTTTTAAATTTGTTTGCAATCTTTTTTTTTCAATAGCTGTAACTATTCAGACGTATTGAAATATACATAGTATCTAAAGAAGTATGTTATACTATTAGACAAAGTACTTAAGTTTTAGAATAAATAGTTAATTACGAAATAGCTTTCTATAAAATCAGTATTGGTAAAAGGAAAGGATTTTGAAAAAAGAGAAAGTCATAACTCATTCATACAAGTGAGTTGTGGGTAAGTATGAAGTTAATTAAAAACAAATTTAAATTGGTAAAAAATTAGCAAAATTCACGTTCATAATTTTTAATTTTCAATGCTGATTTTAATTTAATTGTTAGAAATACAAAATGTTCGCCTCATACTCATCATTTTGCTGCTCGAACAACAAAGAGCAACAATTTAATTGATCAACTTAAAATTAAAGGAATTTTGGGATTATATTGAATCCCTCTATTTCAAAATTCTATATGATGCTGCTTAGTTATAATGCTTTTTGTCTAAAATATTTCAAATTGAGATATTCAAATGCTGTAAGCACAAAACACTTAAAATACTAGTATCAATAAAAGCTTACTTTTGTATAGTTTTGTTTTTAAATTTAATTTTTTAAAAGACTAATTTCAGTACAAATAATGAAGGTTTTTTGAATTGTAGCCAGATCAGAAGGATTTCCGGTATTGAAGGAGAAGTCCGAATCACTTAGCATAATTTTTGGCCAATTCGGAAGGTGATCATTTCATTAGAGGTCATCTGTGATCGGCATTGAGGGTGGTTTATAATTTGACGCGAGGAAACAGCATTGAATATTCGAAGCATCAAAATCCACATATTTTTTCATTGGAAAATATTTTCAAGATGTGAATTTAATAAGCTCATCTTAGGTAAAAGGCGTGAATCTGAAAACGAATATAAAACTTTCAGAGTAGGTACTATTTTTATCAAAATGATTCAACTCAAGAACTACGTCGATACCAACACCACGCATTTTCGACACTCATATTGCGATGTGAAACTTTCTAGCTGAACAGCTTTCAAAATATCAAGTGCAAAAATTTGTTAAAGAAAATTCGTCCCAAATTCGTTTACGGTCTTAAGTACAAAAGAAGTTATGTCATTCTTATGGCAGCGTCAAATAAATAGCAAACTGTGCTGCAAACAAATGGGTTTAAGTCCAGTAAAAAAAGGACACAAATAGGGAAATGAGGAATACTAATTTAGAACTTTCATATACCTTTCTTTTATTGTTCTAAAAATTGTATAGTAAATTGAATGCTTGACAATTTTAGTATAGGTCTTAACAAAATTGGTATAGGTCTTAACAACATTGGAGCTACATTATTGAATATAACCGCAAACAAGAGCTTTTAGCGAAACTTGTAGGTTCATAATTTTCAACTTAGACACAAGATTTTATTGCAATTTTTTCATAATGTTACAAACACCAAAGAGAAGGGATAAACACGCTAACTTTTTCTCATTTTCAAGTGAGACCCTTGTATTACTGGCCCGTATCTGTATAACAAAGTTTATTTGCAGTCGATATCTGAACTGGTTCTTAGGCTATGAACGACGAACATACATACAGATGCACACACAGACATCTCTCTAAGAACTTGACTGAATGATTACATTAGAGGCAAAGTTAAAATCCTTAGGAAACAACAGAGCACAGAAATTTGTACTTGCAGCGCATCTGGGATGTCGTTGATGATTTGAGCAATGCCAGAAACTGACAGCGTTGAGATGCAAGTTCAGAAGTGATAAGGTAGTCTTAGAAATCGGCTAATTTCATAATTAAGTTTAGCAACGAATTCTAAAGGTCAGTGGATCGAGTTAACTCAGCGGGAGTGAAATTCTTGGATTGGGAATCAAACTATCGGGTGATTTTTTAAGAGCTTGAGAACTTTTTTAAAAAAAAAAACGCATAAAATTTGCAAAATCTCATCGATTCTTTATTTGAAACATTAGATTGGTCTATGACATTTACTTTTTGAAGATAATTTCATTTAAATGTTGACCGCGGCTGCGTCTTAGGTGGTCCATTCGGAAAGTCCAATTTTGGGTAACTTTTTCGAGCATTTCGGCCGGAATAGCCCGAATTTCTTCGGAAATGTTGTCTTCCAAAGCTGGAATAGTTGCTGGCTTATTTGTGTAGACTTAAGACTTGACGTAGCCCCACAAAAAATAGTCTAAAGGCGTCAAATCGCATGATCTTGGTGGCCAACTTACCGGTCCATTCCTTGAGATGAATTGTTCTCCGAAGTTTTCCCTCAAAATGGCCATAGAATCGCGAGCTGTGTGGCATGTAGCGCCATCTTGTTGAAACCACATGTCAACCAAGTTCAGTTCTTCCATTTTTGGCAACAAAAAGTTTGTTAGCATTGAACGATAGCGATCGCCATTCACCGTAACGTTGCGTCCAACAGCATCTTTGAAAAAATACGGTCCAATGATTCCACCAGCGTACAAACCACACCAAACAGTGCATTTTTCGGGATGCATGGGCAGTTCTTGAACGGCTTCTGGTTGCTCTTCACTCCAAATGCGGCAATTTTGCTTATTTACGTAGCCATTCAACCAGAAATGAGCCTCATCGCTGAACAAAATTTGTCGATAAAAAAGCGGAGTTTCTGCCAACTTTTCTAGGGCCCATTCACTGAAACTGCAAGCGTTGCTCGTTAGTAAGTCTATTCATGATGAAATGTCAAAGCATACTGAGCATCTTTTTCTTTGACACCATGTCTGAAATCCAGCGTGATCTGTCAAATACTAATGCATGAAAATCCTAACCTCAAAAAAATCACCCATTAGAACTGGGCAAATCATTCCACATTCTTGATGTGTGGCTCAAAAATTGACTCATTATACTCTAAGCAGTACGTCCGTGGTTAGAATTTTAATTTAAGGTTTTATAGGAAACTAACCTACTGATATTGTTGATACAAATTTTTGTAATAATGTGGACATTTTAGCGTGTATCTGTTTGACATAAATATTAATTTGCATCCTCTGCTATTTTTGATTTTGATTTTGATTTTTATTGTAGCGAAAAATATATCATTATTTTTTTATCTTAAATATATATTGCACAATTTACAGAGATTGGTATATTATCTACCTTACTACTGCCAAGTTTAAATGAGTTTTTAACAAAAAATTCAAAGATAAAGTATTGGTTTGAAGGAAAAGCTACTTAAAAACCTTCATTAAAGAGCATAACAAAAGAGTATAAATAAATACATACATTAATATATATAAAATAAAGAGAAGGGGTGGAGTGCATTCAAAAGCTAACAGTGCGAAATTTCAATTATCACTTTAACAAATCTGTATCAGTACACAAATTAAAGATAAATAACAGATAAAGTGTCAATGAGCACAAATGAATAGCATTTAGAAATGCATACATATATATTAATAAATAAATAAATAAATAAATATATAAATCATTAAATAACACATAAATACAAATATAATAACTAATTAAATAAATAAGTGAGTAAATAAACAAATGTGTATAAAAAGAATCGAATAAAATAAATACAAAACTAATAAGTATATTTAAAAATAAATAAATAAGTTAACAATACAAAATTAATAAATAAATAACAAATAAATAAATTAATCAACAAAAATAAATAAATTAATAAATTAGCCACAGCAAAGAAGATATAAATAGATAACAAAAATCAGTCTTTTAAATATTATAACTGTGAAGCCAAATTTTAAATATTTCGCAGGAAACTTTATATCGTTCTTTTAATTTTATAATTCTATCAGAAATATATTCAACATTAGCTAACACGTGTAATTCGTTGGTTGAAAAATGTCAAGGAAGGTTAAACATCATTTTTAACTTGTTTTGGGAAGTTTGCAACCTTCGGATATGGCTTTTTGCGCAGCTACCCCAAGCAGGTGATCCGTATTGAATAATTGCTTGAAAAATAACTTTGAATATAATTAGTTTATTTACATGACTTAACTTTGATTTACGATTAATAAAAGGATAGAGAATTTTAATGGTTACGTTTACTTGTTTCATGATTTCTTGGACATGAATTCCAAAAGTTAGTTTACTGTCCAAGTGGACACCAAGGTATTTAACATTTGATTGCCAGTTTGCTTCTACGCCGTTGATTAAGAGGGATTTACTTGGCAAAAAACAGGCTTTTCTTTTTCGAGTAAAAAAGATAGCCTGAGTTTTCAAAGCATTTATCTTAATTTTCCAATCATTAAAATGTTGTTGAAGTGCATTCAAAGAAGATTGCAAATTGGTTTCAATAACGGAACCAAGTGATTCAGAAGAAAATACACAGGTGTCATCTGCAAATATAGCTTTATTGCAATTTTGCATCAGCAGTAAAAACTGTATAGAGTATTGGGCCAAGAACGGATCCTTAATTGAGGCACGCCTGCAGTACATTCAAAGATTTCCGAAAGATTTTTGTTAAATGAAACAACTAAACTTCTTGATGACAGAAAAGACTTCACAATTTTTATTATACACATGGGAAAGTTGAGCATTACAAGCTTGTGTAAAAGCCCGTCATGCCAAACAGAATCAAATGCTTTCTCAACGTCAAGTATAACCATACCGGTACTTTTACCATTGGTAAAATTGGTTTTAATGATTCTGGTTATTCGATCAATTTGGTGGACTGTACTATGGTACGGTCGAAGTCCAAATTGTTCAGGAGGCAGAATTTTATTATTGTTAATGTGTGCCATTAGTTTGTTTTTAATTATTTTTTCAAAACACTTACTTACAGAACTTAGTAAACTTATAGGACGATAACTAACAGGATGGCTAACATTTTTTCCAGGTTTCAAAATTGGAATAATTTTAGCGTTTTTCCAATCTATTGGAAAGAAGCTTGTCTTAATACAAGAATTGAACAAATTTAAAAGAAATTTTATACCTGACCTTGGAAGGTTTTTTAAAAAAAGATTTTTTATGTTGTCAAAGTCAGTTGACTTTCAAGTTTTCAATCCAAGGATTACATCAATAACTTCCTTAATTGTAATATACTCTTATTGATCATTTAAGATGCTGGAGTTGCTCGAATGCAATGATTGCAGAACTAATGATTCTACATTGCTATTTGTTGTGGAGCTATTGGTTAGTGTATGGCAGTCGGTAAATATTTTGCCTAAAGCGTTTGCCTTTTCAGAACCCGACAATGCTACTAGCCCATTGTCAAGTTTTAATGCAGGTATATTTAAGTTAGGCTTCTTAATAAACTTAACAACATTCCAGAAAGGTTTGCCACCTTTCTCTAGCCCTCTTAATTTTTGGTTCCATTCCTTGTTTCTGAATCTCTTAATACCTTCTTTGATCAAATTTGTAAGAATTTTCATTTCAGTTAAGTAACAATAATCACTCGTCCGTATCCATCTTCTTCTAAAACTGTTTCTCATTTTAATGAGTTCAACTAAGTTAGGAGGAAGAACCGTCTTGCTATTTAACCATATTTGTTTCAAAGGAACAGATTGTTCAACACTTTCTATAACACTTTTAGTAAACAATGAAACATTTTGATCAATTTCTGAAGTGGATATATCGGAATGAAGATAAGAAACATTTCTTAGTTTTGAACTCAATTGTCAAAAACTTCGTTTCTTCTGTTCGAAGGCAGTAAATACGTACTAATGCATAGAATTTAGTTTTAGTCTGCTATTTTGTTTAACATAATATTTCTAGTTCTTTATATTTGTTCAAGCAAATATTTAATTCAAACTGAAAATTGTTGTCAATCCTATTTTTGTTTACTTTTTGAAAACATTTTTAAGAAATTCATATTTCTCACAAAAACTCTCCTTTGAGTAACTTAAAACATTGAAAGCAATGAACGAATGCATTTGCTATACTTCTTCAGGTTTAGAACTTATTAAATATTAAATTCACTTTAATGGAGTTTTACTGTGTGAATAATATTTCCCACCAGTGTACGAAAACGAATATGTACCATCATTTAACATCCTCAACTGGGCATCATCATCAGGAACAGGACGAAATACAATCAGTTAAAACTTGGGGCAAGTGTTTTAGTAATGAGTTTTGAGTTTTGATCCGATCATATATTGGAGTCGTCATTTATTGGATTAGATAAGGTTATCCCTGGGAGTTTTATAAAATATCTATCTATAAAATATACCTATACATTATGTAAGTTTTAATGTAGGAATTTCTACAAAATGGAGAAATAACATAGGGAAGGGATATTATAGTTGAACGAAATTGCATCATGGTTGGCTTAACCAAACTTATATACAAACCTGCACTACACATACATATAGAGATAAAAGAGGGGCGAGTAAAGTAAGTAATTAAAAAAAGAAAAAACAAAACAAAAACAAACAAACAATAAGATACATCGATTTACTAATTGAATTCTGCATGAATGAGTATTAGTTTTGCTCTCGAATTGATATGAGGGATAATGGGGATGCTAATGGAAAATTCTCTGGCCCGTATCCCCTTAACGTCATTATCCATATCCACATCGACACTCATTAAGGGTTTTCCGTTTTATTGTACAATACATTATGATCCGGATGTTTTGTTATTTTTTAATTTAGTTCATTTCAGTTTTGTTGGTTGCATCCTTTAAGGTTGAGTGCTTTTATATATGATTTTCAAAATGAAAAAATGAATTTGTTCATTTAGCAGAAATGATAAAAATGTATTCAATAGAAAAGTTGCGACAAAGTTTTACATTTGATTTATAAATTATTTCAATATTTTGATTTTATTTTTTGGCACTTGGAAATTATTGGTCCAGTTGAATGAATTTAACAAAAATATTTTTTCTGAATTTTGTCTCAATAAGTACATAAATGAAAATTACAATATTATAATACTAATATTTTATAAGCTTATAAAAATATGAATTTTAAAGACATGATGAGTGAAACTTTACACAGGAAATATACATGAATACCATACTCTAATTCTAAGCCAAAATTAAGGAATGTTATCATTTGAGTTTTGCCTGCAATATTGCCAAGATAAAGCGATTATTGTTTCAGGACGCAAATAACACGTGGATTTAACATTTGAAACCTAAAAGGCGGGATTCTGCACTATATCACATCAATACTTTTAGGATCAAAAGGAAACCACTTCAGCTGCTATTCATTGGTTTTGAGAAGGCTTTTTGACGGCAGCGTTAGGTCTTTTCGCCCAAAACCATATCGACCAAATTAAAAATGTCAAAGTGCCCGAAACAATATTATTAACATTCTTTTGTTGTTCGATTAGTACCTACAGTATAACCGAACCTTCGGGCCTTAAAACTTTTTTGGGTTTTATGATATTTCGATCTTATTGCCTTATCTTATTGATTTCGAAAACCGAACATCCATTTTTACCAATTTTGCGTACTATTTTTTGTAGATTTTAATTTTTTATAAGAAAACTGACTGTAGGACTTTTATAAAAAATGTACTGAACGTCGAAAACAATATTTTCTGTGGAATAAAATAAGATTGAAGGCAATATTTTTAATTTTTGAAAAGATATTAGAGTCAAAAGTAAATTTTTACTAAGTTTTTATTTTTTTGTAAAAAAACTGTCATTCGATTTTTCTCAAAATTTTACTGAATGTTGACAACAATATTTTTTAAAAGATTAAACTAGTTTAAAGCATTTATCTTAAAGCCTTGAAAAGATATTTGAGTTGAAAGTCAATTTTTAACAACTTTTAGTAATGTTTTTTTAGGTTTTTATTTTTGGGTAAAAAACTGTCAATTCGATTTTTCTCAAAATTTTTCCTAATGTTGAAAACAATTTTTTTTTTTAATATAAAATTAGTTTAAGGCCAATATCTCAAAGTTTTGAAAAGATATTTGAGTCGAAAATAAATTTTTAATAACTTTTATTATTATTTTTTTTAGGGTTTTATTTTTTATAAAAAAAACTGTTGATAACATTTTTCTCAAAATTTTACCAGATGTTAAAAGTATTATTCTTCGTTGCACAAAATTGTATTGGAGATAAAATCGTTTTTTGTTCGTAAATTTTTCGAGGTAAATAATATTTTTTTTTAGTTTTTTTGATTTATAAAAAAACCAAAAATGTACTTGTTTTGTATCACGTTACAATATATAATATAAAATTTAATTCAAGTCTCTAGCGTTATTGGCTTATGAGATATTTAGGGTTAACCAAAATTTTCACTTTTTTTTAAACTGCTATGGTAAAAAAAACCACCAACGCTATTTTCTTGAGAGCCGTTTCTGGATTTTTCTGCCTTATTATCTGTATAACAAAATTTATTTGAAGTCGATATCTCTTCTGGTTCTTGAGCTATGGACGACGAAAAAAATGTCGCGAACGTACGGACGTACAAACGTACGTACACATACGCACGCACAGACACCTTTTTAAAGTCTTTTATTTCGACTCTAGGGACCTTGAAACGTCGAGAAATGTCAAAATTTTCAATTTGACAAATCGGACCCATTACAATAACTTCCTATGGGAAGTTAATAACGCCAAGAAACTAAAAATGGCATATCTACTTGTTGCATATCGTCCAAAAGATGTCGTTTCAACATTTGTATATTCTGAAGGTCAAGAAAGCGTAACATATAATGTTGGCCTTTATTTCACTTTCAGAAAGCGAAATAAGGCCAATTTTCAAAGTGAAATAAAACAAAATAGTTTACTTCTTCACAGTCCTATCACCCATCATTATGGCTTATTAACAGTGAAATATATATGGGGCCAGTCTGCAAAGCTGTTACCCACCTGTTTTGACTCACTACAGGATTTGGGGTAGGTTGTGTGTATGCAAATGTTCTCTAAATCCATGTCTTTGGATGCACAGAAACTTTGCGTACGCCCAATCTAGCATCTACCCCAAATCCTGAACTGAGCCCAAACAGGGGGAAGCAGGGGAAAGCAAGCTCTCCATATATACCTCACTGTTTATACGTCTTAAAGCCCAATCACCACATACTTTTGGGCGTTATGACATTTATAAATTTGGGCGTTATGACATTTAAAGTCAGTTTGGTGATATGACATTTTATTTGCGCTTGGCGACGTTTTCTTAGTAATATTTTCAAAGCCCAACCCCTATATCATAAGACTCAACTTCATAATCAGAAGGGGTCATGACCCCCCCTGGGCGATAATTTGTTTGTATTTTCGTAAGAATTCCCTTTAATTCAAAACTAATCGTATTGCGTTAATAGATATGGCCCCCATAATATTTTGAATTATTTATTGTTTTTATATGAAAAGAAAATTTGTATTTTACTTCCCTAAACTTTCCATCCGTCTGGATCCTACACCCCAAACCATTGTGTCAATTGAAAAACAAGGTTTTCAGCCGAATAGCGCAAGGCATTTTTTTATTTAAAAATAACAGCTGTCCCCATATAAATTTGTTGGTTAAAAATTCGAACTTGTTCAAAAATGAACCAATAGATGTTTTTGAAACTTTCTCTATATTTGTTGTTCTTAATTTGGCTTCTTTCTAAAAGAAAAACGTATTTTGGTATTGCTCCAAAAGGGTGCTCCTTATCCTTACAAAACCGCTATTTGTTTTTAAGTTTTTTCAAGAACCAATGGACCGATTTCAATAATCTTCTCTGCAAGTTCTTGTCAATGATTAAATTATCAAATTGATCAAAAAAATTAAGTTAATCTAGGTTTTTTGAGAAATAAAATGGGATTTAAATTTTTGAGAAAAATTATTTTGCAGGTACATTTTCAAATCTTAAAATATATTTAATATTTTGAAACAGACTTTTTGGAAGAAAATGGCAAGTTCTAGCGACCCAGTCGTGCATTTTATTTCAAAATTGATTTTCTGTTGAATACAAAACATTTTAAAATCTTAAAAAAATATAAGAAATCGACTTTTTAAACTGAATTTGCTTTAGATGCTCTAGAACTGAGATTTAAACACGAATTTCAAGAAAAAATAGGAAAAGTGACACTTTTGATAAACTAATGGCTAATTGAAAATCCAAAAACGAGGCTGGGATGCGACCCACACTGATAACTTCCCATCCCGTCTGTGGATTTGTCTTGCTTAAAAGATTGTCTATATGTATCAATTTTTAACAAATTTGCGTACTATTTTTTGTAGATTTTATTTTTTTATGAAAAAACGGACTGTTGGATTTTTATAAAAAAATACTGAATACCGAAAACACTATTTTCAATAATAAAATAAGTTTGAAGCCAATATTTGTAATTTTTGAAAAGCTTTTGAGTCGAAAGAAAATTTTTACCAAGTTTTAGTATTGCTTTTTTTTTAGGTTTTTATTTTTTGTAAAAAAAACTGTCAATTCGATTTTTCTCAAAATTTTACTGAATGTTGACAACAATATTTTTTTAAAGATAAAAGTATCTCAAAGCTTTGAAAAGATATTTGAGTCGAAAATTAATTTTTACCACCTTTTATAAATTTTTTTTTGTAAGAAAACTGTAAATTCGATTTTTCTAAAAATTTTTCAGAATGTTGGGAACAATATTTTTTATAAGCTTAAATTAGTTAGAAGCCATTATCTCAAATTTTTGAAAAGATTATTGAGTCGGTTTTTAATTTTTTTTGTAAAAAAAACTGTCAATTAGATTTTTATCAAAATTTTATCAGATGTCAAAAACATTATTTTTCGTTGCACAAAATTGTTTTGGAGATGAAATCATATTTTAGTCGTAAAATTTTCGAGGTGACAAATTTTTTTTGTTCAGTTTTTTTGATTTATAAAAAAACCGTTAATTGGATTTTTTCCAAAAATATATTTGTTTTGTATTACGTTACAGTATATAATATAAAATTTAAAGTCTCTAGCATCATTGGTTCGTGAGATATTTAGGTTTAACCAAAATGTTCACCTTTTTTTTAAACTGCTATGGTAAAAAACCACCCACGCAATTTTCTTGAGAGCCCTTTCTGCATCTTTCTGCATTATTATCTGTATAACAAAATTTATTTGAAGTCGATATCTCTTCTGGTTCTTGAGCTATGGACGACGAAAAAACGTCGCGAACGTACGGACGTACGACCGTACGTACATACGCACGCACAAACATCTTTCAAAAAATCTTTTATTTCGACTCTAGGGACCTTGAAACGTCGAGAAATGTCAAAATTTTAATTCGGCAAATCGGACCCATTACAATAACTTTCTATGGTAAGTTAATAAATGTTTCCTATCTATTGATATAAAAGCTTTGAATCTCTTGAGAGAAAAGGGATTCTGAAACGTGTAGTTTGTGAGTGCCACACAAACATTTCTTCCCAACTAATTTGCTTGCCTTAATTTGTTTTTATTTAATTTTTAGAGAAATTATGTACTTAAATGCACTTATTTCCTTTAATTCAAGAACCAAACATTTTTCTCTCTACAATTTTTAAGTTTTGTTGACTCCTTTTAGATCAAAATACGATTAAGCAGATTGATAGCGATAGTAATAATAGACTCCCGAAAATTGAGTTCGAAAAATAACATCAAAAAAAGCCCGACTTCATAACATATCCTCTCCCAATTTTCTGGATTTTTGTCGATTTCTTCGCATTAATAAAAATGAAAACAATAAAAGCATATTTTATTGTTGGAAAAAAGCTACGTTTCAAAACACTTTCTTACATTTTTGCGTGAAATGCACCAAAAACCCTCTAAACTATTGTGTTTTAGCTCTTAAACTGTTGGAATCTTCGAATGCTTTCATATTATGTAGGGAGTCGTCCAAATTAAATAGTAAGACTGTACCTTGCTAAGCAATAGTGTTGTAAAATAATTTAAAATCTAAAGTTGTCACTTTAGCCCTTGAAATGTGTAAATTTAATGTTAAGATACACATTATGTTATCTAAATTTTGTTAGCCTAATTTACAGAACATTAAAGAACATTTTTAAGTGGTGACTAAAAACTCGTCTATATGTTAAGTGTGAGGGCTTTAAAAGTCTGGATCCGCAATTGCTCACACAACAACAGAAGCCAGCTGACCATTCACAACGGCGGCGTAGATACGTCGAAAGGGTGCAAAATTTGTCGTATTTGAGGTTCTGAGAATCGTCAAGTTATTGAAGGGAAGCCATTACATCCACAAAAATTCACAGTTCGGTGCGCTATTTGGTCCGGAGGTGTGATTGAATCTTACTTCTTCGAAAACGACAATGGAACGACTGTCACCGTCAATTCGGAGCGGTATGGTCATATGTTAACCGACTTTTTGTGTCTGCTTTTGAAGAATACAACTTGGGGAATATGTGGTTTTAATAAGACGATGCCACATGCCACACAAATCCAGCGAAAATGGCTTTATTGTAAGAGACATTTCCTGGTCGCGTAATTTCTCGTCATGGCGATATCAACTGGCCATCAAAATCTTTCAATTCGACACCTCTGGACTTTTTTTGTAAATCTTAGCAAAAGACCGTGTTTATGCCAATAAACCATTAACTCTTGAGCACTTAAAACCCAAGATTCATCAAGTTATGATTGAGATACCGTCCAATATGTGACAAAAAGTGTTCGAAAATTACCTCAAAAGAATCGAAACTTGCAGCAATTCGCATGGTGGTTGTTTAAATTATTTACGAGTTCACAAATAATTTCAACCTTCAAGCTTTATAATAAAAAGGAAATATCATGAAAACAAATATTTTATATTTGTTTTATTTACGTGTACTTTTGAAACCGCAAAATGGATAACCTTTACACAAATTCACAAAATTTTATAATTTTATTGCATTGCAAACTTTAATCTGTTTAACTAAGTTTTAAATTTTGAATCTGTGTTTCTTTTTTTTTCAATAATTTTGTTTTGAATCATTTTTCAAAAAGAAGTCCATTTAGTTAAGAAAGCCCTCGTATATTACCCGACAATAATTAAACATAATGTTTTCCTTTTGTTTAACCTTTTTTTTTGACATTAAGACGAAAAAAATGAAATCTCTAGAATAAAGTCGTCTTAATATTTAATATCTTAGAAAAACAGGAACAAAATCTGCCACATTTACCAACATTTATATGGCTTTTCTTTCTTTTGTTTTGTTTTGCTTTATTTATTTTTATTTTTTTACTCCTCATTTTATTCTTGTCTCCTTTCATAAATCATAAAAAATCTCTTTTATTTCCTACATCTTCACAAGAAGCAAAATATATACATACATACAACATCATATACACAGATGTAAGTATGTAAGTAAAGTATGTATATATATTTTTCTTAAGGATCGCACAATTCCACAAGGACCTCTCTCGCTGCTGTTTACAAGTTAACCTAGCAGTGTAATCTTCTTCAAATAGATATTTATGCCGGTTGCACACTCAACCAAGGACCAAACATATAACACCCCACTTTACATCCTCGTCGGTCGTCGTCATCGTCCTCATCGTTATCGTCGCGAAGAACACCCACAATCCCCCAGGGACAGAGACAGGGATATCACAAAGAGAGCCAAGCTCGAACCGCTCGATGTTATAAATTTTATGAATATTTTTTTATATAATTTATGGCACATTAAAGTCATATGGAAATGGAGGCACTTCAGTATAGGTATGTGTTGAATACTATCCTGGATTGTTGGTGCAACACATCAGAGCTGCTGCTACTCCTTAAAAGCAAATTGATGGTGAAGTACCTTCATTTGAAGTTGATTACTAAGATTTATTTAAATTTAATAAAGTGATTTCTTGATGTTTTTCAATTAATAATTCAAATTTTAATTCAGAACATTAGAATAATTTTTAAGAATAAGTATAAATATTTACAGATTTATGAACTTACTGTTACAAAAAAAGATATACGTATTATTACAATACGCCAAACAAATAAAGATGACACCTCTGGTATGCTACCACAGCAGCCCTGCATCCCAAAAAGTATTGAAAGTCACCAGACGCAATTGTGGTATGGTTAAAACTTCCTTTTCAAATGAAGGGCAAAATTTGCACATTGCATTTGTTCGCAAAACTTCGTTTTTACATTTTTACGATACAATTGCAGGTCATGTACGGAATCGTAAAAAAAGAACTTGAAGTTATTCCATTATTACCTGGGGAAAAGACTTAAGATAACCACATAAATTAAACTGTCTTATTCCATATTCACCTTTCTATGCAATCCATTATGAGCTAAAGGTCACAGAAGTTAAACAAAACACACACTATTATATTTGAACACTTGTGTATGTAACTTTTATTCTCATCATGTCTAAAATTGTTTCAAAGTGTTGAACATGTAGGCTTACTTCAAGCTCCAAATTTTAACTGAATTGAGATTTCAGAGCAAGTTCTTCCAACCTTTAATGCCTTTAGATGTTTTGTTTGTAAAATTCGGTATTCGCATTGTGAATATGGAATCAAGGTCAGATCAAGGCTAGCCTAGAAACTTGTAAGTCAATATACAAGCTGGGTCAGGGTTGGAATATTTTGGCGTTACAGTTTATGGAATATTGGGTAAAATTCTCGTAATAAATCTGTGGATGGCTCATGGTTGAAAGGGTAAATAAGGATTCTTTCGTTTTACTGTTTATATTAAGCTTTGATGTAAAAATATTTTACAAATTAACGATTGAATTAAAAAGATATTCTTTGATTTATTTTTATCGATACTGTAGAAAACGAGTATTTGTTTAACCATTTAATAATCGTATTTCACAAACAAGGCTCGAATGAAAAGCTTAACCAGATACAAAAAAAAACACATTTTTGATGGTATTTACTTTGTCGAATTGAAAATTTTAACATTTCTCCAAGTCTCAAAAATTGACAGAAATATCGACTTTAAATAAATTTTGTTTTAGCCTTTAAATATGCAAAAAAGACTTTTAAAATATTGAAAAGATGTTTGACTTCAAATATCTCTTGTGCCAATAACACTAGCGACTTTAATTAAATTTTATATTTTATATTGTGACCTGATTCCAAGTTTGTGTAAATTTCGAAAATAATCAAATAACGTTCTTTTAAACACAAAAAAAAACATCAACAAATTAAAGTGAAATAGTTTTATTCATTCCATATCCACAAAGGTACTTGGCGGTCCCCCGATGATCGAACATGCAACCAAATCGATCATATTGCTATTGACTAGCATACTTGGCGTTCGTACGTACAAATCAGCCAACATACATTCCGACCACTACCTAGTTGGTACTAAACTGCGCGTTTAGGCGAACAACAAACTCGAGGAGAAGATTCAACGTTGGAAGACTGCAGCAGGAGGATACCGCCAATGCCTTTGCCGACCGAGTATCTCTAGAGCTTGCGAGAAACCCTACAACAGACGAGAGGTGCCCGGAGACCCACTGGCAGCTTTGCAAACAATCCATCAGGAATGCTGCAGAAGAGGTGCTAGGTTTCTCACAGCCGCCGCCAAGGAACCTCTGGTTTGACTCTGAATGTGCTCAGGCAAACAAAGCCAAAACAGAGGCATACAGACTGTGGCAGCAAAGGAGGACACGATCTTCCCGCCAGCTCTACGTCGACTTGCTCAGAAGAAAGAAAAAAGCCCATGAGCAGCGTGAAGTCGAGGAGATCCAGGGATATTTTAACAGGAAACAGGTGCGGAGCTTTTATAGAAGAGTCAAAAAGAAAATAACGGGATTCACTAACCGCCCTGGAGCCTGCAAAGATTAGGAGGGGAATATCGTAGTCGAGACGCAGTCAATGCTAAAAATCTGGAGAGATCATTTCAACCAGCTGCTTAATGGTGATGAAGTTAACTATTCCTCCAGCGAGTAGCCACGTCAACTCCACTTGGTTGACGATCTAGAATTCCACCCACCCGACCAGAGTGAGATCAAACTAGCCATCACCAAGCTGAAGTCGAACAAAGCGGCCGGTGATAACGGTCTGCAGGCGGAGCTTTTTAAGTAAGCTGGAGCAGATCTGGTAAGGAGCATGCACCAGCTAGTTACTAAAATTTGGTCGGAAGAAAGCATGCCCGACGAGTGGAACTTAAGCACCATGCTCTATCCATAAAAAAGGTGACCGCCTTCTCTGCGCAAACTACAGAAGCATTAGCCTTTTAAACATCGCGTACAAGATCTTATCCAGCGTATTATGTAAACGCCTGAAGCCATTTACTGACGAACTAATTGGCCCTTACCAGTGTGGCTTCAGGCCTGGAAAATCTAACATCGACCAAGTTTTCACTCTACGCCAAATCCTGGAAAAGAACCAAGAACATAACATCGAAACACACCATCTTTTCATCGATTTCAATGCAGCTTATGACAGTGTAGACGGGAACAAACTATACCGTGCCATGTTGAGTTTTGGTATCCCTACCAAACTGATACGACTTATCAGGATGACGCTGGAAAATGCTCTTTGCTGCGTCAAAATTGGAAGCGATTCGACCGAAACCTTCGAAACTACCAGAGGACTTCGGAAATGCGATGCGCTATCATGTAGCTGCTTCAAAATTGTTCTTGAAAGAGTGGTGCGTAACACCAACGCCAATACAAGTGGCACCATCTTTCAAAAATCCACACAATATCTTGGATATGCAGATGACATCGACATTATGGGAAGAACCAAACGAGCAGTGACGGGTGCCTTCTCTAATATTGAGTCTGAGACGAAGAAAATGGGTCTTGACATTAACGAGGACAAAACGAAGTACTTACTGTCGTCAAATAGAGTCGATTCACACCGTAGACTTGATCAAAACGTGACAATTGACAGGTAAAACTTTGAGGTGGTAAACGAATTTGTTTACTAATCGCTGTTTCTTTGGCCAAAGCAAGCGTTGAGGAATAAGGCCCTATCGTGAAGTACCAAAGCGACACTGTATAAAACCTTAATCATGCCAGTCTTGCTGTATGGTGCAGAAGCATGGACCCTCTCCCAGGCGGATGAAGGATATCTTCGAGAGGAAGGTTCTGCGTACGACCTATGATCCGGTTTGTGACGACAGGCAAAGTAACATCTGGCGGAAAAGATATAATCAGGAGTTAAACGAGCTGTACAGCGACTTGGCACTGGTCAAAAAACTGCGTGTTCAACGCTTAAGATGAAATGGCTAGGGCATGTCGAGCGAATGAACATCGAAGCTCCAGCCCGTAAGGTATTCAACGCCAAGTCTGAGGGAACAAGAAGCAGAGACAGGCATCATCTCCGGTGGAGTGATCAAGTTGAGGCCGACGCAGGTCAACTTGGTATTCGAAACTGGAGGCAGCAAGCTAGAGATGGAGTAAGCTGGCGACAGTTAGTACTTGAGGCCCAGGAGCACAATGCGCTGTAGCGCCAACTAAAGCAAAGTAAAGTAAGTTTTATTCATTGAAGAATAACGTTTTTGATATTTTGAAAAAACAAAGCCGTACTAAAAATGTGTAAGAATTGAAATTCGACTTAAATATATCGGGAAAAAAACAGATATTGTTATCAATCTTTTATAATAAAAAAAAAAAGAGGCTGAGATGCGACCCACACTGATAACTTCCCATCCCGTCTGTCGATTTGTCTTGCTTAAAAGTTTGTCTATATTTATCAATTTTTACCAAATTTGGGTACTATTTTTTTAAGAAAAAACGGACTGTTTGATTTTTTTAAAAAAATTACTGAATATCGAAGACAATGTTTTCTGTAAAATAAAATAAGTTTGAAGCCAATATTTTTAATTTTTGAAAAGCTATTTGAGTCGAAAGTAAATTTTTTCCAAGTTTAAGTATTGTTTTTTTTTTTAGGTTTTTATTTTTTGTAAAAAAAAATGTCAATTCGATTTTTCTCAAAATTTTATCGAATGTTGAAAACAATATTTCTTATAAGATAAAATTAGTTTGAAGCCAATGTCTCAAATTTTTTAAAAGATATTTGAGTCGAAAATCAATTTTTAACAACTTTTATACATTTTTGTTTTAGGTTTTTATTTTTTGTAAAAAAAACTGTCCAATCAATTTTTCTCAAAATGTTTCCTAATATTGAAAATATATTTTTTATAAGTTTAAAGTAGTAAGAAGCCATTATCTCAAAGTTTTGAAAAGATATTTAAGTCGAAAATCAATTTTTACCAACATTTGTTAATTTTTTTTTCGGTTTTTAATTTTTTAAAAAAAAACTGTCAATTCGAATTTTTTCTAAATTTTTCTGAATGTCTACAACAATATTTTCTGAAAGATTAAAGTAGTTTAAAGCCAAAATCTCAAAGTTTTAAAAAGTTATTTGAGTCGAAAATTAATTTTAACCAACTTTTATACATTTTTTTTTGGTTTTTATTTTTTGTAAAAACAACTGTCAATTCGATTTTTCTCAACATTTTTTAGAATGTTGAAAACATTCTTATCTTATAAGATAAAATAAGTTTGAAATAAATCTCAAGTTTTTGAAAAGATATTTGAGTAGAAATTCTATTTTTACCAACTTTGAGTAATGTTTTTTTTTTTTGTAGGTTTTTATTTCTTATAAAAAAAACTTTAAATTCAATTTTTCTCAATATTTTATCAGATGTCAAAAACATTATTTTTCGTTGTACAAAATTGTTTTGGAGATGAAATCATATTTAAGTCGTAAAATTTTCGAGGTGACAAATGTTTTTTTGGTTGATAAAAAAAATGTCAATTATTGTATATTTTTCCAAAAATATACTTGTTTTGTATCACGTTACAATATATAAAATAAAATTTGATTGATGTCTCTAGCGTCATTAGTTCATGCGATATTTAGGTTTAACCAAAAAAACCACCCACGCAATGTTCTTGAGAGCCCTTTCTGCATTTTTCTGCCTTATTATCTGTATAACAAAATTTATTTGAAGTCGATATCTCTTCTGGTTCTTGAGCTATGGACGACGCGAGCGTACGGACATACGGACATACGGGCATACGGACGTACGGACGTACGGACGTACGAACGTACGTGCACACGCACGCACAGACATCTTTCTAAAAATCTTTTATTTCGACTCAAGGGACCTTGAAACGTCGATAAATGTCAAAATTTTCAATTCAACAAATCGGACCCATTACAATAACTTTCTATGGGAAGTTAATAAGCAGCATTGTCGATTTTGGAGTGCATATTAGCCAGAAGCATTGCAAGCGCTACCAATGCATCCACAAAAAGTCACAGTTTGGTGCGGTTTATGGGCTGGTGGCATCATTGGACCGTACTTCTTCAAAGATGATGCTAATCGTAACGTAACTGTGAATGGTGAGCGTTACCGTGAGATGATATACAACTTTTTTTTGAATGACATGTGGTTTCAACAAGACGGTGCCACATGCCACACAGCACGCGCAACAATGGACTTATTGAGAGGCGAGTTCGGTGAGCATTTTATTTCACGTTCGGGACCGGTCAATTGTCCACCTAGATGGTGCAATTTAACGCCTTTGGACTATTTTTTGTGGGGCTTTGTTAAAGCTCATGTTTATACAGACAAGCCAGCTTCAATTGACGCATTAAAAGACAGCATTGAAGCATTTATTCGTGAGATATCGTACGAAATGTTGGAAAGAGTAAGCCAAAATTGGTCCAAGCGGATGGACCATTTGAGGCGTAGTCAAGGTCAGCATTTACATACAATAATTTTCAAACATTAAATTATATGAATATTAATAATATTTCATAATAATATTTCATGCATTTTTTTGAATTTTATGTGTTTTTTTTTAAACTTTCTTACAGCTTTTAAAAAATCACTCTTTAGTATCCAATCATTAGAAAAAACATACGGTCAGTATCTAACTTAAACAAGGCCCATTTAACAAACAGGCGTCGATGTTTCAATGCGTCTACCCCCAGTGGCTGGATCAGTTAAATTTTGAAATGGTTAAAGTTTTGGTCTTTAAAATGCGGAGGTCTTTGGGAGGAACGAGAAGTTTTCTGCTTCGGATTGCATTCTTTCTTCTCCACGACACTGTAAAAATATTAATTTCGGAAAAATGGGCAGATGCGGGCATTTCCTATTTTGGTAAAGCAAATTTATTCTATTATTTATAATATGAATATTCAAATATCTGCTATTGGACGACCTTTCAGTTGTTGGTTGTACTACTTCCTAACCGATATTTAAAACCACATTTGATTATAATTCTGTCACAATTTTTAGACAAAAGTAGTAATTTCATTTCGAAATGGGATAGAGATTAAACAAAGTTTCTTTTATTAAAAATGATGGTTTAAAATTTTCATTAGCATTTTTCTGAAAAAAAAAATATCAAAATCGTTTAAATATTCAATCTTATGCAAATACGAACCAAAATAGTAAATGCTAATAGAAAATTGAAATTGTACACTGAGGCGTATACGTACTTTTTTCTGCATTGAGAGTTTTAATTTTTAATTATTTTTAAAAATTGTATATTTTCTTTACTTTACTTTAAAGGAGAACTGGATTTTAAATTCATATGAAAGCACTTTAATTGAGGGATGGTACTGCTGCCTTTATTAATTTCTTTCCATTTTATTTTGTACACAATTCAATGAAACACAATTTGTACTTTAAAATTATTGTAAATCCATCCAATATCCATAGTTTAACTGATTTGTCATATTTTCGTATATTTGTGTACTATACACACAACATCACAATCTGATTTGCCCTTAAGGTACACAACTACTAAATAATTAATCAATTAAGCATAAATCTAAAAACAAAAAATCCTTTAAGAAAAAAAAAGAAACCAAAATCACCACAACACTAAGTGCCCTGAAGATAAAACCCCTAACCACCATTCCAATTCCCATATAAATATGTAAACTTTATTTCTTTTTGTCTTTAAAAAAATAAAAAAGGAAACTACAAATCTGTTATGAAAACACCTTGACAAATGCTCTCTTTATGGAAATGTATTATTACGGCATTCATATTGAATGGGTTGAAAAGTGGGGTGTGGGTCATATGTGTCTCAAATGTGAGGCAGAAGTACAAAAGCTCATAAAGGGCTTTTGAAAAAAAAAAGACTACATCGCCACAACAATAGAATAAAGGAACAATAGAAATGAAAACCGAGTATAAATGCCCCAAAGGCATCCAACATTCTATAAAACACCCAAACACACAACTCGCAACATCTATTGGTACCTAGAATCATAGAATCCTTTACCTACTATTCTTTTCTTGGAAAAACCGCGCCACATGAACATTGCATGCAGTATGTGTGTGTGTGCGGGGAGGGGGGGGCGGAAGGTGGAAGAAGTAGAAGCAGAAGCTGATGGCAGCTGGAAATTGCTCAGGAGCGCTTTGAATAGGTACATCCTTTTTAGTTCAGTTGACAACTGTTGGTTAGAGAGCGTATATAGTGTTTTGTTAGACAATGTCCTTTTGTGTCCTTCTTCTTCCATTCATTATGTTGTTGGTGGAGAGCAAAAGTACTTTCCTCTATATAACCTCTGCACCTTCAACTCACCGTAACGGCGGTGCGACGACGGTAGCGGCGTGCGTGTACGTACAGTGAGTCGCTTGGTTGGATCTGTACAATCATTGCAAGAAACCATCTCTTCTCTGAGCTTTGTTAAGAGTTCAATATATCAACGGTATAATCAAGGTGGATAAAGTTATGATTGTGACTATCATTATAACGGAATATAATGAATATATAAATGTTAAGGAAATGAAAAACTTCAAAAGAGCAAAGAGAATATAGAGACTCTAAGGATTAAATTGAGTAAATTAAGGATTTCAGTTGTGCATTTTTGGTTGCTTGTTAAAATTGAAATGAAATTCCTCCTTCAAAAGGTTGGCTTGGCTATGTGAGTGCTTCCATATTTTGAATAAATTCAAAATAAATTCAAATAAAAGGATTCCATGATGAATATTAACACAGAGTTCCGTGAGAGAACTCAGATTACAAATAGTAAACATAAAAAGGAGAAAGGTTCACTTCTTTTAATTATCACGATGCTCCGCACGCAAGAAACAATTTTATACCAATTCATTACACCTATATAGAAACCTACGTATAACGTCGGATTATCACAAACCTGAGCTATTCATGTTACTACTTAATTACTCGTCAAAGTTGAATATATTTAGTATTAATTTTTAACAATATGAATAAATGAACTTTTATTCTGAAAAAAATACAAGCACGAAATAGCTATATCTCCAGCCAAAAACAATGAGTGGTAGCACCTTTAAGTTGTTGTTGTTGTTCAAAAACGTTCAATGAAATTAAAAGGAATGGTCAAGTCTAACAAGCTGACATTCTAGTACGAATAGTACAATAAAAATAATAAAAATACAAGTATATTAATAAGAATCGCTTTTCCTGATGGTAAGAGTAAGTTTCTCTGTATGCTAGTTTCATGTTTCGTGAAAAATTAGGGTTTTGATCAAAATAAGCGCTATAAGGTCGGTTAGAATGTAGCTTTACACACTTTAATTTAAGACTGAAAAAGACATAATGCTGTAAAGCATTGCACATTCATCAAGTACGGCTAAAGAGCAAATCTCTATACTAGGTGGTATTGAAACTACTTCTCAATTAAAGATCCTGATACAGTAAGAATTTGCTGACCTTGTCATATATTGCCTTGAATATTCTAAAAAGCGCAGTTGTGAATCTAAAAACGATTGTGAATAACTCAGTGTACTATCGTCAAATAATCAGGTTAAAGGATTTGAAGTTTCAGACAACAAATAATTATTCATTAATACAAATGAAAGAGTATTGGAGACATTACAGTGCTATATGGCACACCACCGTTTGTTTTGTGGGAGAAAGACTTGAACAGAACACATACAATATGACTTTTATAGAAGGGATCCTGATACTAGAGCGGAAAGTAAAAGACAACATAATTCTTCTAAATACTACTGATATCATTTAAGTAACTTACTTAGTTTTGTGCGAAATTCATATCAGTTACGAGACTTCATTTAATTATTTATAAAGGTTTAAGAAAACCTAAATTCAATGCTGTCGCCGCCGGTTTGAAAAATACGTATATGGCTCAAAATCACCAAGGT
Organism: Eupeodes luniger; assembly: GCA_951509635.1. NCBI lineage: Eukaryota > Metazoa > Arthropoda > Insecta > Diptera > Syrphidae > Eupeodes > Eupeodes luniger. The sequence goes on from OX608073.1 coordinate 257,560,752, forward strand.
GCAGAATTGGCTTCGCTAGCAATTTTATGTCTTAAACCTTGACTTAATTAAAAAAAAAAAAATTAATAAAATACTAAAACTGACCTGTTTTATGTTTCTATCAAACAATATAATTTATTAATAAACTAAATTTTAAATGAAATCAATATACACGCATAGAAAATCATTTCGGGAACGCGTCCCAATCTACAATCTTCAACTTCAAGCCCAAAATACAATTGAAAGATGTAAGGTATTCAACCCCGGTCATCACTTAATACACCGTATTTTTTATACAGAATCTAGTTTTAGAAACGGTACTAATAGATTATTTATTTTTAACTGTAAAAAATGCAAAAACAGTTTGTCCGATACCGCACAAGTCATTTCAGGGAACATATCGATAATCGATCACAAATAATTTTAAGTGAACGCTATAATTCTGTGTCAAACGTCAGTCGAGGAAGAAAACAATAACAAAGCCAGCTGTCAGAGTATTTATCGTAAAATAAGTTATATCTAAATGGTAATTAAATTTCTATTCATCATTCGTAGAGCGTACATCAATAGTCCGTCATTCCGTGAACGCATTTATTACATTTAATTATTGATGAAATACTTTTCTACGACACGAAATTTCAAAGTTACCTAAAATATTTTCCTATTGACAAAGTCAGATCGCATTTAAGATGACCGCCGTATAATTAAAGCGCGCGCTTAATTGAAATCGTCATTTCGGGAACGGTCATTTCGGGAACGTTCCCGGAAGATTTTGTATGTATTGTTTTTATTATTGCTTATTTAATATAGATACATAATATACCCATGTTATTAAACAAAGCTTAAATTATGTACTTTGTTTTGTTTTTGTTGATTTTATCAAACTTAGAAGAACGTTCCCGAATTGATGGTTTTTATATGAAGTTTAGTACTAAACAATAATACTAAGAAAGTATAGAGTTCTGTGCGCTGCCCTGTCAAAGTTTATTAATATAAAATGTTTGCAACAGTATAAACTAAAATTCATCATTATAGCTTGCAATTTTTTTTGTCATACAAAAAATTTGAAATTTGCAACCTTGGTGATTTTGAGCCATATAGAGTTTACTTTTAGTGCTGATTTAAAATTGAAACTAATTAATCTGGTTAAGTTTTATAAATCCACGTTTTCAACAATATTTATATGTTTTCTTTTTTAATATATTTCAAAAACTTGATGTAATAGCTTTGTTAAAGGCGACGAATTCAAAAATATTTTAACTAAATATTGAAGAGCACGAATTTTATTGGAAAAAAAGCTACTTCATTATTAAGTTTTTTTCCAATATATTTTTACGACAATAAATATTTTCGAGTTTAATGTTTTTAATAAATTTGATTTGAATGAAAATTTTAAAGATATCTTAGTCAAATTATTGAAACCCCCTTTCAAATCAAAATTTGTCTTAAAGAAACTAAATATTATGGATATTTCTTTTTTTTGTTTCGAATTTTAAAAATATCTCGAAAACTTGACTTTATAGAGTTATTTTGGAGTTGGGTTTACATTAAGATTTAAGGCCATAAGAGAATACAACCTTGTAGACCTGTGTAATAAGAGGGGGAGGAGGGTTTGCTTTCTTTAGATATAATGCACTTACATAATTGCTATTTTTAATCTACAGAAGGAAATTTGAAGAGGATAGATAAATAAAAAAAGAGGCTGGGATGCGACCCACACTAATAACTTTTCATCCCGTCTGTCGATTTGTCTTGTTTAAAAGTTTGTCTATATGTATCAATTTTTAACGAATTCGCGTACTATTTTTGTAGATTTAAATTGTATGAAAAAGCGGACTGTTGGATTTTTATAAAAAAATCTACTAAATATCGAAAACAATATTTTCTGTGAAATAAAAAAAAGTTTGAAGCCAATATTTTTAATTTTTAAAAAGCTATTTGAGTCGAAAGTAAATTCTTACCAAGTTTTAGTATTGTTTTTTTTTTAAGTTTTTATTTTTTGTAAAAAAACTGTCAATTCGATTTTTCTCAAAATTTTTCCTAATGTTAACAACAATATTTTTTATAAGTTAAAATTAATTAGAAGCCATTATCTCAAATTTTTGAAAAGATATTTGAGTCGAAAATCAATTTTTACCAACTTTGAGTAATGTTTTCTTTAAGTTTTTAATTTTTTATAAAAAAAAATGTCAATTAGATTTTTCTCAAAATTTTATCAGATGTCAAAAACATTATTCTTCGTTGCACAAAATTGTTTTGGAGATGAAATCATATTTTAGTCGTAAAATTTTCGAGGTGACAAATTTTTTTTTTCAGTTTTTTTGATTTATAAAAAAAACCGTTAATTGGATTTTTTTCCAAAAATATAATTGTTTTGTATCACGTTACAATATATAATATAAAATTTAATTCAAGTCACCAGTTTTATTGCTTCGTGAGATATTTAGGGTTAACCAATATTTTCACCTTTTTTTAAACTGCTATGGTATAAAAACCACCCACAAATTTTCTCGAAAGTCCTTTCTGCATATTTCTGCCTTATTATCTTACAAAATTTATTTGAAGTCGATATCACTTCTGGTTTTTGAGCTATGGACGACGAAAAAAACGTCGCGAAAGTACGGACGTACGAAGGTACGTACACATGCACGCACAGACATCTTTCTTAAAATATTGTATTTCGACTCTAGGGACCTTGAAACGTCGAGAAATGTCAAAATTTTCAATTCCACAAATCGGACCCATTACAAAAACTTCCTATGGGAAGTTAATACACGACTGGGTGCACGAACTTGCTCCTGTATTGAAAAAGTCTGTTTAAAAATAATATTTAAAGATTTGAAAGTAAAAAGCTGAGAGCAATGAAATAGCAGTGCTTTCTTAAGTCTATTCAACTAAAGATAAACGGAGATGGCTCTGAACAAAGTTACCACCTCGTCCACGTGCAGTGGACTAGGTGTTAATTAGAGAAAAACTGAATTGATGCGCTTTACGACCAAAACTAAAATACCTGCCTTCACCCTATCCCGACTAAACGGTCCAACCCTGCCTTTATCCTCCAGCGCGAAATATTAAGGTGTCATTTTAGAACCAAAACTAAACTGGAAAGCAAACAAAACGGGTTAAGAAGACCTGCATTGCCTTTTACACCTGTTGAAAAACTTCTTTAATCGAAGTTGATTTTGTGGATGTACACAGCCGTTGTACGTACTATTTTGTTTTATGGATCGATTATGTTATGGACTGCGCTTAACAAGAAATACAACATCAAGAAACTAAGAAAGGTTCAAAAAATAGCTATTGTCAGAACAAACACCGTCTACTGCACCCTTTTTTTTTGTATTGTGCCCGCACTCAAGGAGATATGAATACCCTTATAATGTTTAATCACAGTGCAAGCAATTATAGGAAGGGAGGATAGGATTAGAAAGGAGATACCGATGCACACTGGTTTTGAATGTCTGCACATTGTAATGAGTGGGAAATATTGAGTCTGGTAAAACATTCCACATTCGTGTAGTGCGACTAAAGAAAGAATCTCTGTACTTTTCAGTTTGTTCGAAATTGGGCTCAAGGATAAACTGATGATCATTTCTAGAAGATTGGGTATTACGGTTGAATTCTTTGAGGGGAGGAATGCAATTGGCTATTTCCTTAGGGCATTGTTTATGAAAGTAGCGATAAAATAATGACATTCATGAAACCTTACTACGGTGCTCAAGAGATACAAAAGTTTCAGTTAGGCAAGGGTCACCTATCATTTTTAGGGCTGTCTTTTAAATTCTGTCCAAGAGACTCAAGTAGGTAATAGGAGCACCTGCCCAGATATTTGAATTATACTCGAGTTTCGAACGAATATAGGCTTTATAGATTATAGCCAGATCAGAAGGGGAAAAAAAACTTCTTGCATCGTAGGAGAAAAACCTAAACACTTAGCAGCATTTTTGGCGATGTCGAATATGTGATCACTCCACAACAAGTGGTTTGTAATGCACATACCTAACACTTACATCTGTTCAGTCTTTTCGATGCAAGTATTACTTATGGATTTGACATTGGGGAGGGTTACACTTTTGAGACAGTAGACGGCATTGAGTTTTCGAAGCATTAAATTCTACATGGTTTTTGATTTCCCATTGGACAATGCTGTCAAGATCAGAATTTAATGAGCTTATCATACGCTGCCGTTGAAGTTCCACATCTGAACAACAAGAATGCGAATCTAAAAACGAATATGAGAAGCTGAGGGTATTGTCATCAGCGAAACAATTAATAGGGTTAGAAGTTTCAGACAAAACATCATTTATAAAAATAATCAAGAGCGTCGCTCGGAGACAAAACGGAGCCCAGGGGCACACCAGAGTTTGTTTTGTGGATATCAGATTTGAACACGTCCAATACTACTTGAATTAAACGGTCCAAAAGGTAATTTCTAACCCAACAGATAAGAGATTCATCAATACCAAAAGCACGCATTTTTGATAAGAGATTCAAATGCCCTTGAAGTATCAAGTGAAATAATCTTACTTTCTCCAAAACGATGAAAGATTTGTTCTACTGTTCGGTGAGATAAACCATGAGATCACCAGTGGACCTATTGCAACGAAAGTCATACTGACGGTCATTAAGAAGCTTTCTTTCTTAAGCTGAAAATTAATCATGACCTTGGAAAGAAGGGACCTAGTGCTATTTGGACAGATGGAAAAGCTTATACGCAGTATTTTTGCCAGCGTTGAATAACACCTTTTCAGAACAATAGCGGGGATACTATCCGGGCCAGCGGATTTGTAAATGTCAAGATCTTTAAGTACTCTAGCAAATTGGCTTTATCAATCTAGCTTACAAAAGGATTGTCATTGGAAACGAGCGTAGGAACTGATGATGACGTAGTATTGCGCACATTTTTTACAAATGACCAGAAATTTGTTCTACCTTTGGGACATTGTAGTATTTTTTGCCGTAATTTCTGTTCATGCAAAAATGTAATGCGTCGAATATGCCCGTTAAAAGTCTTTCTAGCTTGTTTGAACTTATTCCGGTTTTCCTCAGTTGGGTTGGCTTTGTAATTCTGGAGACTTACATTTTTGATCCCAATAACCTCTTAACAGCTCGAATCAAACCATGAGTTTTCTTTGGGTTTGTTAGATTTTACTCTATTCGCGATAAAATTTCTCATTCCACAAAGGATTAAATTTGTAACCATATCTGCTCTGGAGTCCACGTCACTATCAAGGAAATATAGTGACCAGTTAAAGTTCCTGAAAAAGTCGTTAAGACCGTCCCAGTTGGCTTTCTTATATTGCCATACGGTTCTCGTAGGGGTTTTCACTTTAACTGGGTTTTTTTTGGCATGACAAATTAGCAGAAATGATACTAGAGGCGATAATACACTGATCGCATATTTATTAGGATCAGATGTAAGAATCGAGTCATGAGTATTGGCGGATTGACTTGCAACATCAGGAATCCGAGTTGGCTCGTCAACTAACTGAGTCAGGTGGTTTAACTCAGCAAAAATTTCGACATACCTTTCTTCGGGTGTGGACTGACCAGAATACCGCAGCCACGAAGAATTGTGTACATTAAAATCGCCCGTAAAACGATCTCACTGATACAATTCTCTGGGTAGAGTCGGACAGCGCATCGAATTCGTTAGAAGTTGAATTACTATCCAGACTTGGGCTACGGTAAATAAATCAATAAAGATTTTAAAGTCATCTTACCTGCCAGAAAGGATTTGGAAAATAGAAAAAACTTCGATACCACTTTTTTTACTGACGGGTCGGGAATCTTCTTTGAGTAATTAAATGTCTCCAAGTCTTTTCGGCTACCTGATTGTGCCAGTGCATTTCCAGCTGCATCACTAACAGTTAGAGAAGAATGCAAAATACTCAAATCAAACTCAAAAACACAGCTATCTGCACTGACAGCAAGGTGGCTTTTATGGCTATCAATTAGGCTACAAAATCCTCTATACTGATCCAACAATATCGGTATGAACTATTCAGCCTCAATATCAATCTCCAAGTAAATGAAATGAACGGGCTGATGAGCTGGGCTGGCGAAGATCGGATCTTCAAAGGTCACTTGTGGAAGGGAAAATTTTTCTCAATTTTCCTTACAGAATCCAACAGCAGGTGGAAAAATTTAATGGGCTATACCATATTTAGGAAGAGATGGCCTACCTATAACAAAAAACGTTCTTCAGGCATAATATATCTGGGTATCCCTCACATTACTTACTGCCGTAGCTGCGGAGACCAAAATGAAAGGGAAACTTAGATTTTTTCTTTTCTTTCTTTCTCTGTAAATGTCCTGTCCTGGCGAAATCTAGAATGTTAAGCTTCGGAAGATCATTCCATTAAGATCTTGATCAAATTTCCTAGATGAAAATCAAAGACTTGATTACGTGATGAAACGGCTCTTGTATGACTATTTTTTTTAATATAAGTACGAGTATGTCATAATATTATCTTTTTATCTTATTATTATTTTTATTTTCAATACAGGAGTTTATGGTATCAAAACGGCGCTTTCCAGCACTAATTGAAACGTTCAACAAGGGCTGCTTGGGACTGCAATATCCACCTTACCTACCCACCATTTAAAAAATTCGATAAGGCGGCCAAACGACTGTACCATTTCGTGAGACAACACGATCTCTAAACTTAGTTTCCAATAAATTGATCGTGACATTCGCTGTGTGGCTTGTGGTGCCATCCTGTTGGAACCACATGTCCGCCAAGTCCATATCATCCAATATTCGGTTAACATTGAACGGTACCCAAGCAAAAATTTGTAACCTCAGTAGCAAAATTACCGCGGTTATTAATTTTACCTGGAATAACCTTGGTTTTAAAATGGTTTGAAATAGGTTATCTTTTAACTGAGGGAAATTTTCGGTAAAAACAAACCCTGAAATAAACCCAAAGTTAGTTTCAGGTAATTTTGCATCCTTTTTTTTAGGTATTTTAATAACCCAGGTTAAAAATTGGCTTTAAAATATCCTATTTGAAACCTGGGTCATAAATCAGGTTTATATTTACCAATTATTTACTTTTTTTAAATTTTCTGGTTATTTTATTACCAGTTCTAGCTATCAAGGTCAAAACCAGCTTTAAAATAACTGATTTTTCAGGTTTAAAAAAACACTTTTGAATTTGGTAATTATTTTATTGGCTATAATCTTACCAGTTTTACTAAAAATGTAAAACTGGTTAAAAAAAAACTTGTTTTATTGGTAGTTATGTAACCGATTTAATTTTGGTAGTCAAATTGGTTTTTAAATAATTTGTTTTATTGGTTCCTATTTTACTTATTTTTTTTAAAATGTAAATTTGGTTTTAAAAAAGCTTAATTTTGAGTTGAAATATAACCTTTTTTTAGTAAAAGTTGAAAAATTACTGTTTTTTACTCCATATTATCTGTATTTAGTCTAAATATTACCTATCTAGAGCCTCAGTAATAATCTAACTCATTTGTATTTGTATTCTCTCCACAACCAAACTCACTCAACCACACAAACTATTTTCCAATCAGTATCAGTATCAGACTATGTTTTCGTCAGTTGGTTTTTGTTGTGCGTGGCGTGAAGTCGTAAAGTTTGCTAAGTGCTAATAAGTGCGTTGTGAAAATTATAAAAAAAGTAATTTATCGAAAACAAAAGGATTGTTTATCAAAGGAGTTGGAGTCAACAGGATTATTGTGTCCAAAAGGATATTTGGTAAGTCATTTTAGAATATATTAAATCTAATAATTTTTTTGGATGAAACGTAATTTGGGTAATTTTTTTTCCTATTTCACCTTTTCTTATAAAGAATAGGTAAAAAAATCTCTTCTTTTTAACTCTCTAGTAAAAAATAAGTAAACTAATCACATCTTTTTTACTTCCTCATAAACAAGTACAAATATTACTAGCATTTTTCCTGGACGCAAACAATGACTCGAACTATCGGACGACTGGTAAAAAATAGCGCTCAAAATTATTTTTGATAATATTGGTAAGTACTTTTTATTTATTAATTTAATTTAAATTTTCCAAAAACTAAAATACTTGTCGTCTCAATTCGAAACTATGCAGTTTCCAGAAGTACTTAGCAGCAGATGTCATAGCCCAAAAGTATAACTCTTATCATTCCATACAAAATGTTATTCTTTTTGTTTAATGTTTCAATTTAAAAATAAGTTGTAAAATATTATTATTGAACATTTCAGATTCCAACACTTCTCAACAGCAAATTGCCTTATAAACAATTCAAAATGTGTGAGCTGAACAAAGGGCAAGTCCGGTCCCTCGAAATGTTGCTGGGGCATTAAAAGTGGATTCCGTCGAAAATAAGCAACTCCTTGAAAAGATAATGGCTAAGACGGAGGTTACCTGAAACCTTATTATCAAGAAACTGTGCCTTGGAGTTGCGAGGACGGATACAGCTAAAATTCCCGACAGCTTGTTGCACATCAAAGATCACGCTCAGATGGATGAGCTGGAAGAAAAAATTGGGGCTGATCCAGTTTTTAAGCGAGCCTTGGTATGCGTAAATTCTTTTGTATTTTTACTAATGTATTTTTATAATTTTTCTTACTAATGTATTTTTACTAATTTATTCTTACTAATGAATTTGTACTAATACTATTTTTCTCTATGTGTTAAATTATAAGTAAAATTTTTGTTTCGTTCTGTTTTTCTTTTAAATAGATTTGGAAAATCAGCACATTTGGAGGAGTAAGAACGAAGAAAACTGTTCGCACAATGTCCAGGTGCATGTTTGAAGACACTTTGCTCCTCGAATACTCGTGGTTCGGGTAGGTCACCAAAAAACGGTTCGATGTGTTTAAGCAAATTTTTAGAATGGTGGAGACAGTCAGGAAGAGTTTCCCTAACTTTAGCGATGCGGAGGGATCTGCATACATAAAAATGTAATTGAAACAGGACCGTTTGAGGCTAGGAAAAATGTAAGTTAATTTTACCTACATTTCTTTTTATATAATTATATTTATATATTTATGTAGCTATAATAAACTAAAAAATAGAATATTGCTTTTATTTTTTTTTTCTAATAAATTTGTATATTTTTTTTCAGCGACGGGGCAGCAACCGATTAAATTTTGTTTATTAATATTAAGTTATATAAATATATATATATATTTAAGTATGCATTAGTTTTAAGTTCCTAAAGTAGATCAATGTTTAGTTTAAACATGAATAAAAAACATGTAAAAAGTAATTTTTTAACCTCTTTTTATTTAAAAGGAATTTTATTTTCAGGAAAGTTATAAATAGTTATAAAATAACTGATCTCGGAAATATACTGGGTTTTTTGGTAACCTAGTTCTAACCGACGAAAAATAATGGTTTTTAAGTAACCTAATTACAACATTGAAACCAGGTATTAAAAAAACCGATTTGTAGGTTTCCTTACTACTTATAATAACTGGTAAATTAAATACGTCACCATAACGCTTCAAAATAACGTCAACGGAACGTAAGATATTAACCGTTTCTTATCGGTTACATTTAATCTCCAATAAGCAGTTATTATTTTACCGTTTAAAGCTGGTTTTTTGTTACCACACAAAAACCCAGGTTTAGAAGAAGTTATTATTTAACTCTTTAAAATCGGTTTTTTGTTACCAAGAAAAAACCCAAGTTCGAAAGTTACTGACCATTTCGGGTAATGGTAATGGTTCTGGAACGTTTCCCAGCCGTGATTTTTACCGATTTCATTACTTTTCGGTAAATAACCTCGGGTTATAAATCGGTTCATAAGCCGATTTTTTACCAAAAATTGTTGCTTGGGTAGCGATCCTCATTCAAAGTAACGTGATGGTCTTGATCATCACGGAAGAAGCACGGCCCAATGACGCCGCCCCGGCCCATAAACCACACCAAACCGTAATTTTTTCGGGATACAATGATGACTCATGGAATACGTGTGGATTACTGCCTGACTAATAGCACATATTTTGTTTATTGACGAACCCGTTCAGTCAGAAATGAGCCTCATCGCTGAAGATGATTTTTCGATGAAAATCCGAATCATTTTCAAGTTGTTGCTTAGCCCAATTCACGAAAATACGACGCTTCTGTTGGTCAAGTGGCTTCAGTTCTTGCGTCAATTTAATCTTGTAAGGATGAAGGCCAAGATATTTTCGCAAAATTCGCCACAACGACGACACAGAGATGCCCAACGCTTGAGAACGACGTGTGAGAGACACATTTGGGCTTTCTGCAACTGAAGCCTCATCTGCAGCAATATTCTCGACACTATGGGCACTTCTTTGTCTTACAAGCACGGGAACATTTAGTACTATGCCTGTGGATTCAAATTTGTCCACTAGACGCTCAATTATTGAATTGCTAGGACGATTATGACGTGACGGCCATAAATTGGACGTAGGGCTCTTAACGTTGAGGCCACTGACTCCGAATTTTGGTAGTAAAGTTTAATACTTTCGACTCGTTGTTGGCGCGTATCTATCCATAATAAAATGGCAAACCTTACTGGCAAACCTTAAATGAAATGTCAAAAGTCCTTGTCGAAAAACCCTGTTTATTGAAAATTGAAAACTTTGTGTTGGATGGAAAACATTGTCAACTAGTTTTTGAAGTTTCGTTGTCTTGCGAAATCTTTACATTTTAAGGACTGTAGTGGAAACCAATTAAGTTCGATAAGTTAATAAGGTAAAATTTTAATGTCAGCGCCGCCGCCGTGTAAAACAAACGATGTTATATAATTTAAATTAAGCCTTTGCCTCTATTTTTAAATCCTTTTCACTTTTGCTCTAGTAATATTTAATTTATAACTTATTCGAAGAACAATCTTTCTCCATAAAAGAAAAAGTGCAGAATTCAGCACATATACGACCTCAAATTTTATTTGACCTCGGACTTTTTTTTATATTAGGATGGATCTAATAAAAACGAGAGACCAAAGAATTTCTGTAGTTTTTAACTGCAGTTTTATTTTGAAATCTGTTGAAATGATTGAATATTGAATTTTATTGAAATTGAAATAGGAATGGAATGTTACAGGAACAAAATATCCAAATGTATTTTTTTTTTTTTTGAGGGAGAGAGATAGAAAATATGTAGATTTTATAAATGGGCCAACATATCAAAACCCATCACATACCTAACAGTTAGGAGAGAAAACAAATGATTTAGCCAATGGGTATTTCTGTTGACATACATAATGGACGTACCGGAATACGTACCTATTCAAAAATGCAGTATGACTGTATCAGACAGAGGTTAGGTTAGGGGATTCGTTTCATAGCAAAGCTCAGTTCCAATTGTACAATGTACATACCTTGCCTACATTTCTCCATAACCTTATGCCCTTTAGATGAATTTTGTGTAGGATGTATATTGTATATGTAACATATACGTATACGTGTATCTTTATATGATTGGAACCACCTGGAGAAAGGTCCTTAAAAATGTATCCTTATACCCTTTAAAATTGGAATGGATGGAGCTCGACTCATATAAACCATATCATTTTCACCTCTGCACTGAAATCACTTCTCATGTTTCTGTGCCACATCCACATGTCACTGAGCACACCTGTCTCTAATGAACTTACAAGGACATTCGCATGGCTCCTTGAAAATTGTGGTCAGATATATGCTGTATAGATATCTACCTACCATATAAATAGATAAAAGGACACACATCGGTATCCATTACAGTGGGTACCTACCTATAACATACTCGTTTAGTGATATATGTGAACTCCGAAAATACTGCTGAAGATGATGAACAGGGTTAAAGGAAACTGACGTTGAATTATTAAACCTACAACGACGAAGGACTCTACGACTACGAACAGTTGGAAAGGATGATTCTGACGCGTATCTTATCCCCTTCTGTGTAACGAAGGTAGCTTATTGCATAGGTTAGAGTTATTCTACTCATATATAGATTATAACAGTTTAGGATAAAATTTAAGTGAATTTGCCTTGAGTTAAATTTGAAAAATAATTATAATTTATGAAGATTTGTACGGATGCGATATATTAGAAGCCTTAGAAAATTTGTCACCTTAAATTTCTATTGGAGGTTTTAGGTTTTAAGGATGAGAGGAGTTTTGTTGTGTGTCCCTAATTCCTAAGCATATGAACAAATTGTAAAGGGTCTTCCAATTAAGACTCTGAAAGTTGAAAGAAATGTTAATAAAACTACATTTGGATATAATTGCCATGAACATATATAGATTTTACAACTACCGTATGGGTTCTAGAGTAGTTGGTAACTGACAATAATTTTCATTTAAAAATCATCTTCAACAATGAATCCCATTTATAGAGTCAAAAAACAAATCTGTCGAATTAAGGACGACATTAATTAACACGAGATGCGTCTTATCCGTCACAAAAATTAAATCTTTGCTGTACATAGATTTTTGTTCGACAACGACTTTGGGCAGGTCATCATCGTAAGCCTAACTACAGGGTTTTCCAACAGGGACGCTACAAAAGTAGAGCAACAGGGACAGCAAACGACGCCATATTTCTTGCCGCTCTTTTGACATTTCTCTTCAGTAAGGTTTGTCATTTTATTGTGGATAGATATACGAGCCAACAACGAGTCGAAATTATTAAAATTTACTACCGAAATTCGGAGTCAGTGACCTCAACGTTAAGAGCGCTACGTCCAATTTATGATCGTCACGTCATAATCGTCCTAGCAGAGCAACAATTGAGCGTCTAGTGGACAAATTTGAATTTACAGGCACAGTACAAAATGTTCCCGTGCCAGTGAGATAAAGAAGTGCAGGTAGTGTCGAGAATATTACTGCCGCTAAGGCTTCAGTTGCAGAAAGTCTAAATGTGTCTCTCACACGTCGTTCTCAAGCGTTGGGCATCTTTGTGACGTTGTTGTGGTGGATTTTGAGAGAAGATCTTGGCCTACTTCCTTAAAAGATTAAATTGACGCAAGAACTGAAGCCACTTGTTCGTGAATTGGGCTGAGCAAAAATTTGAAAATGATTCGGATTTTCACCGAAAAATCATCTTCAGCGATGAGGCTAACTTCTAGCTGAATGGCTTCGTCAGCTTCGTCAATGATAACCGAATATTTTTGGCCACAATTGGATCATATGGACTTGGAGGACAGGACGGCGGCGGTGCCACAAGCCACACAGAGAATGTCACAATCAATTTATTTTAAACCAAGTTTGGAGAAAGTGTTATCTCACGAAATGGTCCAGTCGCTTGGCCGCCTCGGTCGTGCGATTTGACGCCGTTAGACTATTTCCTGTGAGGCTATGTCAAGTCTATGGTCTAGGCCAACAAGCCAGCGACGATTGATGAACTTCGCACGAATATCGAACGTGAAATTGCAGCAGTATCGGCCTATTAATGCTTGAAACCCGTCGAAAATGGCGTTTAGCGTCTGGACTTCTGCAAGCTTACCCATGGTGGCTATGCAAAAGAAATCGAGCTCCATACAAAATGGCATTGAACGTACTTTCACAGGAATAAAGAATTGCAATGATATCCAAAACCGTTTTTGTTTCATTTAAACAAAATTTGTAGCGCTCTTACTGAAAAACCCGATAAAATCAGATGCCGAAAAAATGTATACGCTATTTTGTCATTTATTTTCTATGAATTCACAACCACTCAAGGCCAGATATATAATATGTATAGAAACTTACAGAAAATCTTAATTGAAGTACAAGTTAAGTTCATGATTCTTTTAAGTATATAAAGTAGGATGGAATGATCAAAGCAAACAAATGCTTTACAAAAATCTCAGAGCACAAGTGCGTCAAAATTACCAGAATCAAGGAAAAGCGGATATATCCGATTAAACTTTAATTGCTGCAGATTCACAACAGTGTATGTTGTAGAACCCAGGCTTCCACTTAGAAACCAATTTATGTTGTACCGTCCATAATTTTTTCAAAAAGCAAAGCTTATTTGGATGTGGCTTTGCCATTGGAGCCAAGTTTAGGCAACAGGTCTTCAGCTATAGGTGCATCAACGAGCGCCTAATTACTATCCGCATCAAGGCTTAATTCGCAACATTAGCCTAACATGTGCACATGCCCCTACAGAAAAGAAGGATGACAATACCAAAGATATGTTCTTCGAGCTTTTGGATAAAGAATATGAGCAGTGTCCTAGCTACGATATTAAAATTGTCCTCGGCGATTTTAATGCCAAGCTATAAAGGGAATACATCTTTGGTGGAATAATTGGGAAAAAAACAGCACGACACGACAACAGTTCCGATAACGGATTCAAGTTCATCTGTTTTGTTGCGGATCAAAACGTAATTGTCGCCAGTTGGAGAACGTTGGGAGAAGAGTTCCGGTGTCAGACAGGATGATCAATTCAATGTAGACGGTAAAAACCAAAAGTCCCGGCTTAGATGAATTAAGTAAAGCAATGTCTAAGCTGAAGACATACCAAGCCGCTAGAGCAGATAGCTTAAATTCAGACCTTTTTAAAGCCAACAAAGGTAATTTGTTTAGGAGCATGAACCAACTTATCTGTAAAATATCTTCGAAAGAAAACATGCCCTTTGAATGGAACCTCAGTATTGTTTGCCCGATACTGAAAAAGGAGACCCTCTTAACTGCTCAACTATAGAGGAATCAGTCTACTTAACATCGCATACAAAATATGTGAACGTCTTAAGCCCATCGTCAACAACCTAATAGGTTTAAATCAGGGTGGTCGTAGAACAGGAAAGGTCGCAGGGTCGCATCACTTCATCGATTTCAAGGCCGCATATGACAGCATCTACAGGGACGAACTATAAAGAATGGAAAATTCGAGCTGCTACATAAAGGTTGGAAACTACTTAAGATGATTCGTCCTTAAAAGAATAGTGCAAATCTCCCGCTTGGTTACCAATGTTTCGAATCCTACAGGACAGTGCAGTAGCGGAAGACCGCGAATCAGGTGGCACACACAAGTGGAAAGTGACCCCAACCAACTTGGAGCACGAAACTGGAGACATCTAGCTAGGAACCGAGCTAGATGGAGAAGTTTGTTGGGTGAAGCACTATTTCACACAGGATTGTAGCGCCATCTTAAATAATTACAAACAATGAGTAGTACTAGCTTTTAAAACTTTGGCGAAATAGTGAGTTAGTTCAATTTGTACAGTCTTCTAGATCGGTCATGGTTTCTGAGCTCCTTCTGAGCGAAAGTACAGTAGTACAGTTCGGTAGTTCCTTCAGAAACATCTAGTATTAAGATTTCGAGTTAGTTCAACTCACTTAAAGAAATATTGCAATAAAATGTTCCTATAGTCGGGTTTTCATAGTTTTCCCGACTTTATATAAATCACTGTTTCATTTACCTATTTATTTCCTATAGTTTACAGTCCGCTTAATACAGGGGCATAAACTTTTATTGTTCGATTCTTTGACACCAAGTTTCTTAAGATTGTTCCGTAATTCTCACTAAAAACCTTTGAATTAGATTCTATGGACCTTGAAAAGTTGATAATTGTTAAAATGTTTAATTTAACAAATTAGACCGATAACAATAAATTATTATGGAAAGTTAATGTTATTTTAAATCTTGCTTTTATTTAATTTTAAGAATAAGAACCGCTTATGAAATCGTGGTTTTATTTAATTTTAAGAATAAGAACCACTAATTAAAGACTCTGGATTAGGAATTGTGTTGGACTTAGAAATCAACTTAGGTAAAGAAATATTAAGATATCTACAGAAATACACAATTTTAAGTTCCTCTTCAAATTTTATTTTATTGCATTTACAACGTCAGTTCCCTATTCAAAAGCGAACTTGTCAGACTCTATTCTTCAACCGAAACAAAATGTTTTTTATTGTTATTAGATCTTAGATCTTCCGATAACAGTTGCGCTTTCAAAAATGTCGTAATTTATTAGGTATTTCACTGGAATTTCTTCATTTTCACGCTTTGGGCGATAAAACCTTTGGCAACATCAAAAGCCCGCAGTCAGTATGTTGAGTTCATATAATAAGCCCAACATATATCACGCATCGGTCACACATCCTTTATTACAGCTTGTCGTAATAAAGTATCTTTGTATTATATTTTCTTCTACAAAAATAAGGTTGGGTTAAAGTGCGGTTATAAGTCCCTAAAGAAGGCCGTTGTCGTTGTCGTTGTCGCTGCCGTCGTCGTCAACATTAGTTCCTCATCACTATAAATCACACTTGGTCGTTGTCATTGTTGGTTCGAATAAATCTTCTCCTACTCTCGCTTGCTCGAAGTTAAAGGACCTTTTTCTAAGTGAACAATCCACATGTATCATACACATCCCCTCCGTCAATGCTCATATACAAGTATACCTATATACCTACTCTCTCAAGAGAACTTGACTCGTTAGGATCCTTTCTTCAACTATTTATCTATCTTAGTGCGAATGGCTAAACATTAGGGTTTTTGTTGTTCTCATTGAAATTGAAACATTACTTTTATGTAGTTGGAACAATTCAAAATGGTGTACGCCCGTCAGTCACCATCTGCCATCTTCGCGTCCATCCTCCCCCATCGTCAACGCCATCCATTGAGAAGATTTAAAAGAGAAGAGGTGTCATTGTACGAAAAATAAGGATATTTTTGTTGTTGTCATTCGTGTTGGCGTTGAGTTTGAGAAGGGCACTTCTTTTGTAAAGTTAGAAACAAAAACACAAACAACTGCTAAAGGATACTTTGAAATGCATTTTTAAATAGCTTAAAAGTGCTTTCTAGAGATAGCGTGCAAACAAAAACATATACTACACTTAAAAAAGAACGTACAAAACCATCGACAGAAAGGATATAGTGATGAATTAAGGAACAACCACATTATGATAAATTTAAAAGAGAAGAGTCGAGAAATAGAGGTTTGCGTTTGAGGGTTGTGGTTTGTGTGATGCGGAGTGTTTAAATGTGCCTCGTTTATTCTTTTAGTGTTGGATGACTTTTTTTCGTTTTTCTGCATACACATACACCTCTACTACCATCAACCTACATAATACTAAGTATATGTGTATACAAAGGATCACAGACAAAACTAATGGATTTCTATATTATGAGCATTACGAGTTGGAGTTTTCTAGTGGTTTGAGAGGAAACCATTTAAAATGGTGAATTTCACAAGCTTAAAACTTTGTTTTTCTTAGAATTATATTGCAGCGTAATTTCACGACTTAGATGAGTACTGGAGAAAGAAGGCGGAATTCAAACGACACGACGAAATAGGAAACACCAGGTCCAATCCTCTTAATAAATATTAAAGACACGCAAAAACTGTGTTTTCAAGACGAAGGTAAAAAACGGACTTAACAATAAATTGTGTGATGAATTTCCAAAATAGAAATATTCGATTTCTGAAAAGAGTTTAAGTCATTTAGTATTTTAGTTATAAGTTAAAACAGATTTAGGATGGTTCAGATTTTCTTTAAGTATTACTCGTATATGAGATGAAATGTAACAGATTTTTAAAAATTCAATATGAGTTGAAATTTAACAACCTATGAAGATTTTTCGAAAATTGTAGTAAATAGTATAAAAATATATCAAGTGCATATTGAATAAAAGAATGAAAGGTTTGAAAACCTAAAAACCCAACTTGATATAGTAGTTTTGGAATGTGATTTGACTTAACATGTGTAATATAATAATTTATTAAATTATCTGTAATACTAACTTAGTCGGTCTACAATAAAATATAAGTCAAAGAGATGCTTCAATTCAGTAGGCTAAAATCAAATATGATTGCAATTTTGTCGTCTCTTATCGTCTCGGTCTCGTGTAACAGTGTTTTGTCTAGATCTCATAATTCTTAAAAATAAACTAATTTGACAGTTTATGACTTGAAATTTTGACAAGAAAACATATTTTAACATTCATGCGAATCTTCGATTTCGTAACGCGCATTCAAGGGATTTTTAGACTAATTTTTAGATACGGGGAAAGGGTCTGAAAGGAAGACGCGATTAGTTTTGAATTAATGAATTCTGCAATAAAAGGGACAAACAGTGTGGGGAAAACTATTCAACATTCATGAAGAACGAAAAAGTACAAATCTCTGTACCTACTATTTGATGTAAATTTGGTTTAGAGGAATACTGCTGCTCATTTATCCAGGCGTAAGTATATTACGCCTGAATACTGAGATGTAAGTTATACTTTAGCCTTAATCGTATATACATAAGTCTTATAAGTAATAGCCACATCGGAAGAGACAAATTTGTATCATCGCTAAAAAAAAAACTCAAACATTTTGTTTGCATTTTAGGCGAGGACGTCACGTACAAACACATGTGATTGTTCGACTTCAATGGAAGGGATTGATCAATGCTTAACAAACTGAAAAATATAGAAGAGAACTACGGCCTAGTGACTTACAACTCTCAACCATTCCTGTGCTCAAGTCATTTAAGGGTATAAGGGGCAGCTCCTCAACGGCTGATTAGAGAAAGCACTTGTCATGACAAGAATTACTATTCGAATATTTGTCAATTCCTCGCAAGAGGCAGTACTCGTAAATAAAACTTTAGTTGGCACAGGCAGGGATTGAACCCAGGAACTTTAGCATGAAAGTCCAACGCAGTAACTATCACGCCACGGGTACTAAAATGCTCAAAACCAAGCAAAAAAATAGCAAAGAAAGAAGTAAGTAATTTTACATCATGAAAAAGCTGTGAAATAATTTTTCATACCCGTTAAATCTTACTTCTTACCCTGAAACTCTCAAATGACACTGATTTCACAACGCTTTTTTCACT
Organism: Eupeodes luniger; assembly: GCA_951509635.1. Lineage (NCBI taxonomy): Eukaryota > Metazoa > Arthropoda > Insecta > Diptera > Syrphidae > Eupeodes > Eupeodes luniger. The sequence continues at coordinate 257,579,459 of OX608073.1, forward strand.
TCAACTGAGTATGTTGTTTTGAAGAATTCATTTATATTACATTCAGAAAGGAAATTAGGTCTTTGATTATTATCTCGGAAAGTTCATCAAGATCTTTAAGGCCATTTCTTTCACTTCAAGTGAGCTATATGAAGTGCTGATCTTTACCAGGCTAACTCATCAGCCCGTTCATTTCCATCAATGCCATTATGACCTGGAACTCAAATAGTAATGACACAGAGGTTTATGCTGGACAGTCCAACCCGATATTGTTGGACCAGTATAGAGGCTGTTGGTTTGAGTTTGATTGGAGTATTTTGCATGCTTCTCTGATTGCTATTGTGCGCTTGAAATACACTGGCACAATCGGGTATCCGAAAAGACTTGGAGACATTTAAGGATTTAGAGAAGATACCCGACCCAACTCCGTGCTCCATTTTTTTTTATTTTTTATTTATTTAATTTATTAATTATATATATAACTATTAAAAGTTTAAATCTTTAACAAAATTTTAAATTAAAATAATTTTTGATTTGACTTTACAATTTACCCATAAGTAAAGATAGTGGTATTGAAGTCTTTTGTAACCGTGCCATCCTCCCAATACTTTCTGGCAGGAAAGATAAAAAAAAAGAGGCTGGGATGCGACCCACACTGATAACTTCCCATCTCGTCTGTCGATTTGTCTTGCTTAAAAGTTTGTCTATATGTATCAATTTTTACCAAATTTGCGTACTTTTTTTTGTAGATTTTATTTTTTTATGAAAAAACGGATTGTTGGATTTTTATATCGAATGATATATGAATATCGAAAACAATATTTTCTGTGAAATAAAATAAGTTTGAAGCCAATATTTGTAATTTTTGAAAAGCTATTTGAGTCGAAAGTAAATTTTTACCACGTTTTAGTATTGTTTTTTTTAGGTTTTTTTTTGTAAAAAAAACTGTCAATTCGATTTTTCTCAAAATTTTATCGAATGTTGAAAACACTATTTCTTATAAGTAAAAAATTAGTAAGAAGCCATTATCTCAAATTTTTGAAAAAATATTTGAGTCGAAAATAAATATATTTTTAACAACTTTTGTTAAATTTTTTTTAGGTTTTAATTTTTTTTACAAAAGCTGTCAATTCGATTTTTTTCAAAATTTTACTGAATGTTGACAACAATATTTTTTGAAAAATAAAAGTAGTTTAAAGCCAATATCTCCAAGTTTTGAAAACATATTTGAGTCGAAAATCAATTTTTACCAACTTTTATTCATTTTTTTTTAAACTGTCAATTCGATTTTTCTAAACATTTTTCATAATGTTGAAAACAATGTTTCTTATAAGATAAAAAAAGTTTGAAGCCTTAATCTCAAGTTTTTGTAAAGATATTTGAGTCGAAATTCAATTTTTACCAACTATGAGTAATGTTTTTTTTAGGATTTTATTTTTTATAAAAAAAACTGTCAATTAGATTTTTCCCAAAATTTTATCAGATGTCAAAAACATTATTCTTCGTTGCACAAAATTGTTTTGGAGAAGAAATCATATTTTAATCGTAAAATTTTCGAGGTGACAAATTTTTTTTTCAGTTTTTTTGATTTATAAAAAAAAACCGTTGATTGGATTTTTTTCCAAAAATATAATTGTTTTGTATCACGTTACAATTTATAATATAAAATTTAATTCAAGTCTCTAGCGTCATTGGTTCATGAGATATTTAGGTCTAACCAAAATTTTCACCTTTTTTTTAAACTGCTATGGTAAAAAAATCAATCACGAAATTGTCTTGAGAGCCCTTTCTGCATCTTTCTGCCTTATTATCTGTATAACAAAATTTATTTGAAGTCGATATCTCTTCTGGTTCTTGAGCTATGGACGACGAAAAAAACGTCGCGAACGTAGGGACGTACGGACGTACGAACGTACGTACACACGCACCAAAGACATCTTTCTAAAAATCTTTTATTTCGACTCTAGGGACCTTGAAACGTCGAGAAATGTCAAAATTTTCAATTTGACAAATCAGACCCATTACAATAACTACCTATGGGAAGTTAAAAATCTGTACTGAGGTTCAAGGCAGGGGTTCATTAGTCGGGGTTTGTTGCAAGAATATAGGCTGGAATCAGTTCGTTAGTGTTGCCATACCCATAGGGGCTCTAAAACCAAACGTTTTTCTACATGCGTAAAAGACAAAGCAGTTACCCAGTTCTTCAATGCTTACTTTCCAGTTAAGTTTGGGATCTAAAATGACTTCTAAAAATTTTGCGCTAGAAGATAAAGACATGTTGATTAAATTCTCTGGATTTATGACAATTTGTTGCCCACAGCTGACAATTGTATTCCATAATTGGTCCAACAAATGTTATAAAAATCTGCTTTATAACAAAACGATCACAAAATTGTTTTGATTTGAATTAGACTAGTAAGTTATTCAGTTCATGAGACTTCCAGTTTTTCATCAAATAACACACCATGGATAGACGTTTAATTAACACGAAATAATGACAATCCCTCAAAAAATGGTTAAAAGAAATTACAGAAAACTTTCTAGTAAAGATTATTGTTTGTTTTACATGTATAAACATTATGAAGCAGACCAATTAAAAGCCGTTTTAAGATTACATTATAACTCAGTTTTGAAAATTGTAACATCTTCGGGATAGTACTCGTAATTGATGCTTTTAGAGCGCTTCAACCCAGATGGTTGATCGTTTATAAAAAAAAAATAAAAAGAACAGGGCCTAAATGACTACCTTGTGGAATTTCAGAGTTAGCTTGGAATAGAGTATAATATTTATTATCGAATAAATAAGATTATAGACAAATTAAACCCCAACTTCTCTTCGTTTAAAAAGAAAAACTCGATCTGAAAGTTTGTCAAAGGCATTATTACAGTCAATAAAAATACAGCCCAATTAGTTTTGCTTTTAAATGAGTCAATAAAATTTTCTCCTAAGTCATTTTAAAAGACCACGCTGATTTGGAACGAGCATACAAACATAGTGATTCACAAATAATAGATTGAAAGAGTTTAGGAATTACAAAAATAATATATTTTTAACATTTGTATGCAAGAGGATTGAAAAGGAACTTTTCCAAATATATGGAAACACACAAGAAGACATTCATAAATTTAGTAATTGACAAAGAAAACTACAAATAACTACAAATGATTTTTCAAAAATGTTCAAGTTGACTTATAACCCGTTGATATCGACTTGCTCCTTAGCTACTCAGATGAAATCAACTTATATTGAGTTGGTAAATAGATCAGTTTTATTCCGGGCAGAGTAAGTCAATCTTCGCCTAGAAATTTAGTTAAAATCAATCAAGCAGGTTGGTGCTTTGTTAAATTACAACATGGTATGGTTCTGTTAAAATGAAAGCGGAAATGATATTAAAATGTCTTTGTTATCATAAGTCTAATAACATGGTAAATTTTGACCATATATAGGGTTTTGAAATTGGCGCGGTTAGATTTTGGCGTCCCGAGGTAGCCATTTTGTTTTGGTGACATCTGTCAAATCTTTTGTTTATTATTTAGTTGTTTATGTCAAATCATCATGCAAGTTACACGATTGAACAGCACGTTCAAATGATAAAACTTTATTATCAAAATGAGTGATCGTTAACGCAAACGTTGAGCGCATTGCGCCCATTTTAAGGTAGACCTGGTGGCCTTTCACAGTGGATTCTTCAACGTTTGGTGATCAAATTTGAGACGACCGGTTCAGTAAACAATCACCCAACACCCTAACGTACAGGGAACACAACGTGTACACTGTACAGCAGACCCCAAGGCAGTCTATTCCTCGACAAGAACACGGCCTTTTGCAAACTTAAATTTGGCGAATTTTGCGTCGGGACTTGGGCCTACACCCGTACAAGATCCAACTGACCAAGGAGCTCAAAGTTCATGACCATAGACGACAACGCCGTTTGTTCGCTGATTGGGCTTCGTTTGGAAGAGGACCCCAATTTTGGCCGAAAAATCATGTTTAGTGACGAGCCGCATGTTTGGGTGAATGGCTGTGTTAAACAAGCTAAATTGACGTATATAGGACCACCAGCCCACGCGAGGCTCACCAGGTGGTAATGGATCCTCAAAAAGTTACCGTTTGGTGTGGATTTTGGGCCGGCGGCGGCGGCGCGGCGTGGTGGCGTAATTGGTGCGTACTTTTTTGAAAACGACGTTAGTGAGGCGGTCACCGTCAAGGTCACAGCGAGAGCTATATAATGATAATAACTAATAACTAATTTTTCTTATGGCCCAAATTGAACCATATGGACCTAGAAGACATGTGGTTTCAGGATGGAGCGGTGCTACGTGCCACACAGAAAACGCCACGACATCTAGATACCCCCCTTATTGAAAACCCCTATTTTTAATCAATTACGTTGAAATGACGGGTGGTACCCGTGGCATGAAGGTTAGTGCGTTGGACTATCATGCCAGAGGTCTTGGGTTCAATTCTTGCTTGTGCCATCTAAAGTTTTTTTTCACGGGTACTGCCTCTTGCCTTGCGAGGAATTGACAAATCCTCCAAGATTAAATCTTGTCATGAAGAGTGCTTTCTCAAATCAGCCGTTCGGATTCGGCTTAAAACTGTAGGTCCTCTCCATTCCTGACAACAGTACTCGCACACAGGAATGGTTGAGAGTTGTAAGTACCTAGACCCTAGTTCTCCACGGGCTGTTACGCTACCCAATTTATTTATTTAAGTTGAAATGACGATGTTTTTATAAAAAGTTGCGTTATAAGTGTTGTAGTTGTTATTTTTGTTGACATATTGTGTTACACCACTTAGTGATTTGATATTCATGAAACCAATACTTGTTCTAATGGAGAATTAAAATAAAAACCTTATGAAACTCGGACCTGTGCTGAAACAACTCTTACAATAATTTAGATTAGATGACAACAAAAATTAATTAATTCCATGTTAAGCTTATTCTCATTAGGAATAGTTTCGAACAAACTTCTGCTTTAGAAATCCACATTTTCATACGTGGATATCAGGACAGTTTCCGAAGTTTGTATATATTTTTCTCCTCTTTTGTGATTTTATTGGAAAACTGAAAAGGCTACTTTTCTCGATTCTTGTAGAGAATATGTTGTTGCTGCTAAAGCAGAATGTTATGTATACAATACATATGTTGTCTATAACTATTATTTCGCTGGCCAAAAGGCAATAATGACAATGAACGGTGGTGTTAATGAGTTTTTCAAGGTTTAAGCCAGCTGGACATGATTACTTTTTGATCTCAGCTGGTCGTAAACGTTAATGGCCAAAAATGCAGAACATTTTATTTATCGAATCTGAGCGTATCTATCGCTGTGAGTATACGTATATACTCACATATAACGGTGTATATGTTTGTAATACAATATCATCATCAAGCTACAAACATATATAATGCTAACATACACGCGTTCTATAGATTAATTTTATATGTTTATAAAGAGGAGGGGGGCCAAGGAGAAAACTCAATTTAAGTTACAATAAGAAAATTTATATGGAATATAGTGTGTTAAAATAGTTAAGGTTTGGGTTACAAATATATATGAAGGATACCTTCGTTTATGGTCTATTTTATGTCCTTCTTCTTCTTATTTAAATTTTATCACCCATTTCATGGTCTTTAATTTTAAGAATTGGATCAAATTTATTAGACTGATTCTAATAAAAAGGTCAGCAAATTTTAATTGTTTTATCATTGAGGAGGGGAACAACGTACAACAATATTAAAAATGTTTCAAATGCTGAAACTTGTTATTTTTCTTATATTACCTAAGACTTTGTTTTATTTTACCAAAAATAAAATCATAAAATGTGTCTTGAAAATTAAATTGATGATTTTAACTCATGTATGAAGCTCAAAATTCATACTCAAGGAAAATAAGTTGATCCAAAGATGGGTTTTATTTTATTATTTTCTTATATTATTTCATTTAATTCTGTTTGCATCTTAATATTAAACCATTTAATTCGAATATTAAGGTATTCAGTTTTCAAGTTAATATTGGCAGGTGTAGCTTCATCTTGATGTTTTTACTCAGGAACGGGATACAAAAATGTTGAGTTATAGAAATTCCGTATGAGTAAAGTTTTGAAATTTTATCAAGCTTCTTTTGAATAAACAAAACATTTCAGACTAAATAAATTCTTGTAAATTAGAACATTTGTATCAATTTTTAACTAACCAAGTCTCAGAGCTAATGAGGCATTTATAGTTGTTAATGTGACACATTTTTAACTTAAAACCCTTATTAACTTTCCATAGGAAGTTATTATAATGGGTCCGATTTGTCAAATTGAAAATTTTGACATTTCTCGACGTTTCAAGGTCCCTAGAGTAGAAAGAAAATATTTTTAGAAAGATGTCTGTGCGTGCGTGTGTACGTACGTTCGTACGTCCGTACGTCCGTAGGTTTGCGACGTTTTTTTCGTCGTCCATAGCTCAAGAACCAGAAGAAATATCGACTTCAAATAAATGCTGTTATACAGATAATAAGGCAGAAAGATGCAGAAAGGGCTCTCAAGAAAATTGCGTGGGTGGTTTTTTTACCATAGCAGTTTATATCTCATGAACCAATAACGTTAGAGACTTGAATTAAATTTTGTATTATATATTGTAACGTGATACAAAACAATTATATTTTTGGAAAAAAATCCAACTAACGGTTTTTTTACAAATCAAAAAAACTGAAAAAAAAAAATTGTCACTTCGAAAATTTTACGACCAAAATATGATTTCATCTCCAAAACAATTTTGTGCAACGGAGAATAATGTTTTTGACATCTCATAAAATTTTGAGAAAAATCTTATTGACAGTTTTTTTACAAAAAATAAAAACCTAAAAAAAATTAATAAAAGTTGGTAAAAATTGATTTTTGACTCAAATATCTTTTCAAAACTTTGAGATATTGGCTTTAATCTACTTTCATCTTTCAAAAACTATTGTTTTAACATTCAGTAAAATTTTGAAAAAAATCGAATTGACAGTTTTTTTACAAAAAAATTAAAACCGAAAAAAAAATTTAACAAAAGTTGGTAAAAATTGATTTTCGACTCAAATATCTTTTCAAAAATTTGAGATAATGGCTTCTAACTAATTTTAACTTATAAGAAATATTGTTTTCAACATTATGACAAATTTTGAGAAAAATCGAAGTGACAGCTTTTGTACAAAAAATTAATAACCTAAAAAAAATTTACAAAAGTTGGTAAAAATTTATTTTTGACTCAAATATCTTTTCAAAACTTTGAGATATTGGCTTCAAACTAATTTTATCTTATAAATAATATTGTTTTCAACATTCGATAAAATTTTGAGAGAAATCGAATTGACAGTTTTTTTTACAAAAAATAAAAACCTAAAAAAAAACAATACTAAAACTTGGTAAAGATTTACTTTCGACTCAAATAGCTTTTCAAAAATTAAAAATATTGGCTTCAAACTTATTTTATTTTACAGAAAATATTGTTTTTAATATTCAGTAATTTTTTTATGAAAATACAACAGTCCGTTTTTTCATAAAAAAATAAAATCTCCAACAAATAGAACGCAAATTTGGTAAGAATTGATACCTTTAGACAAACTTTTTAACAAATCGATAGATGGGATGGGAAGTTATCAGTGTGGGTCGCATCCCAGCCTCTTTTTTTATTTTTAATTTTGAAATTTTGAGATTTAATAAAGTTCAAAAAGAAAGAAATATAAGAAAAACACAAAGAATTTTTTAGATTAATAACTTTTGAAAAATTGCATTGCAGAGATCTGATTTTATTAAAGGGGTCAGTCGTTTTCATAAACCTAAAATATGGTCCAATATCTACCGACTTTGTGAACCAATGAATGAATGTTTCATATAAACTTTTACTTTTTAAGTTAAGCTGAAGCTCATTTATTAGTTGCCAATCTTTTTTAAAAAAAAAAATATCTTGTGAGTCAAAAAATTACATTGGGTATTTAGACTTTTTGTTAAATTTTCTACAGGAATATGCTTAAAATTTTGATTAACATTGTTTAACCACATTCAGGCTGTTAACAAGTTTGTGGGACCCAGTAGGGTCCACAACCATTATATTTTCAGCAAGTTCCATGAAACTGAAAGACAAAGTAAATACATTATATTCGCTCTCTGTTACATTCCATGAAACGTGCAACATCATTTTTCAAACAGAAGTATGCATGAAAAATGAAGATTCATATTTCTGTGCGGTATTTCATTTCGACCATCATCAATATCTACATATTTCTGATAAATTTTATGCTCACTGAATTGGAATTGCATTCTTGTTTAGCTTTGGTTGGGAATGCGAAATTCATCTGTTTCAAAATGTATAAATATTTCGGCATAAATGTAATTAATTAATAAACAAGAGACTCTTCGTGGCGTGTATATAGTTTTCTGCCTATCGCCCCCAATTTTCCAAACCAAGAACATAAAAACCTACAGGGTAACAGATATTGTACCCGCAAAAGACCAACAAACCAACAGCGAGAGCGACAGAGCAAAACTCAACTCAAGTCAAATTAAATTCACAATAAATGACTGAATCCTTGTCGTCCGTCTGTTGCTCTTCCTGACGGCGGGTATGGCGGCTGAAGGAAAACACGAAACGAACCCATCTCGATTGATGATTTATATAAAAATACTGAAAGTTTATTATTTCCCTTTAACCATTCAATTTGTTTTCTTCCTTTTTATTTGTATTTTGTATGGTTTGGTCCTTTTGCAACATGGGGACATTCGAGGCGGTATCGAAGCGAGATTTTCCTGTCAAAGGCCGCAGGACGACCACCCAGGATGTTTCAGAGATGCCTAGCCAACTACCTGCTGTGACACAGACACAGACAATGTCTGTTAATGATCTCAAAGGAAGGTAAATAAATTGTAGTCTTTTCGATGTTCGTGTATCTACATAACATATCTCCAAAACGTATTCGAATACATTTTTGTATCGTTATACATTTGATTGTATGTACAATACATAAATATAGTGGCTGTTTTGTATACTCCTACGGGTATACCAGTTGCAAAGGTCCTTGAATTGATTAAGTGAATTATTTGTTACGTTGGCATTGTCAGTTCAAAATAACAATATGTTATCGAGATTCCAACAGTCACACCACACCAAAGCAAAGCAGAATGTCCATTTTATACCCTGCCCAGCCCACACAAAAAGATGGTTCCCATGGAATAAAAATGTTATTGAAAATAACACATATTCAATTCATGTTTCGCAGACATAATGGTAAACATAATATATTTTATATTTAAGTTGAATTGTTTTGTTTCAGGGACGACAAAGACGCACAGTGTTTCGAAATATATTCAGAACCTGTCTAAAGTTCAAAGGGTGAGATTATTCCAGAGGTGATTTGGGGTTAATACAAGAAATTTTCTTGTATGATGGAATAACTTATCATTTGTGTCCATCAGTCGCTACTTCTTAAAGTCTTATTAATACAAATTTTTTATTAGATAAAAAGCTTGAATAATTCCTTTTTCTCATATACTGATTCGGAACGCATTTTTACCAGTTTTAAGTTGTTTTTTGTGTAAACAAATTTCATCAGTTGATTTTTTTTTTGAAAATTTTTGAAAGATTTAATAAATGTGATTTCAATATCTTTTTTTGTTCTAATGATAAATTATTAGAAAACCAATTTTTACTAAGATTTGGTAGCATTTTTTAAAGAAAATTTTCTTATATCGGGTGATTTTTTAAGAGCTTGAGAACTTTTAAAAAAAAAAAACGCATAAAATTTGCAAAATCTCATCGATTCTTTATTTGAAACGTTAGATTGGTCCATGACATTTACTTTTTGAAGATAATTTCATTTAAATGTTGACCGCGGCTGCGTCTTAGGTGGTTCATTCGGAAAGTCTAATTTTGGGTAACTTTTTCGAGCATTTCGGCCGGAATAGCCCGAATTTCTTCGGAAATGTTGTCTTCCAAAGCTGGAATAGTTGCTGGCTTATTTGTGTAGACTTGAGACTTGACGTAGCCCCACAAAAAATAGAATTGTTCTCCGAAGTTTTCCCTCAAAATGGCCATAGAATCGCGAGCTGTGTGGCATGTAGCGCCATCTTGTTGAAACCACATGTCAACCAAGTTCAGTTCTTCCATTTTTGGCAACAAAAAGTTTGTTAGCATTGAACGATAGCAATCGCCATTCACCGTAACGTTGCGTCCAACAGCATCTTTGAAAAAATACGGTCCAATGATTCCACCAGCATACAAACCACACCAAACAGTGCATTTTTCGGGATGCATGGGCAGTTCTTGAACGGCTTCTGGTTGCTCTTCACTCCAAATGCGGCAATTTTGCTTATTTACGTAGCCATTCAACCAGAAATGAGCCTCATCGCTGAACAAAATTTGTCGATAAACACATTTCGAACCGAACACTGATTTTGGTAATAAAATTCAATGATTTGCAAGCGTTGCTCGTAAGTAAGTCTATTCATGATGAAATGTCAAAGCATACTGAGCATCTTTCTCTTTGACACCATGTCTGAAATCCCGCGTGATCTGTCAAATACTAATGCATGAAAATCCTAACCTCAAAAAAATCACCCATTATTAGGTAACAACAATATATTGTACAGAATGATTAAGTTTTGAAGTCAAAACTGTGATTTTTCTCGAGATATTTGATTTGATATACTCAGTTTTTCGAATATTTTTTAAAAACAAAACTATGAATTTGATTTTTTTAAATTTCATCAAATATTAAAACCTACTCTTTTATCACATTGAATAGTGTTTCTCGATTATTCCAAACATTTTGCCAGATCTGAAAAAAGTTTTCTTTTGACACATACAATTTTATTTAGATGTAATAGCAATTTTTGTTCTTTAAGCTTTCTTGATTTATAAAAAAAAATTGTTTGATTTTATTTTGGAACTTATATCAATTTAAAAAATCTTCCAAGGGTAATTCTTTTTAATGAAAAGTGTTTTCTGAAGTAAGTGAGTTGAGTCCCTAGTTCTCAACGGACTATTGCGCCGCCTTATTTTGTGTTCAAACAAAACAAACTACAAACTTAATTACTTTGGGAGTCAATGTTTTCAAATCACAAAACCGGACCCGAAAAATTAACCTCAGCTTACTTACATAAGGTGGCGCTACAGTTTTGTGTGAACTAGGGCCTCAACCAACAAACTTCTCCATCTAGCACGGTCCGTAACAAGATGTCTTCAGTTGGGCGCTTTTGTGCGCGCAGCCTCATCCGTGGTCTTCCTATACTGCGCTATCCTGCAGGAGTGGGTTCGAAGATTTTCCTGCCCGAGCATTAGTTTCCATGCGCACTACGTGATCCAGCCATCTCAGTCGTTGGACTTTTATCTTTCTGGTTAAGTCTACGTCACTGTACAGCCTGTACGTACAACCCGTCGTTCCACCTTCTCTTCCACTCACCTTCTATGCGAACGGGACAGTGCCGCCTCTGCCTCAATACTCACAAGAGCCCCATTGACATCACGCTGAATTATTCCGATTATGTCAATGTTATTAACATATGCCAGTTATTGGACAGACTTTTAAAAAAAAGTGCTTACAGTGTTGATGTGGGTGCACTGCACTATTCTTTCAAGGACGATTTTAAAGAAATCGCATGGTAGCACATTACCTTGTCTTAAGCCTTTTTTGATATCGAAAGGTTCTTTTAAGTTGTTTCCAACCTTTAGGGAGCGGCGCAAATTCTCCATGGTCATCCTGCACAAACGGCAGGGATGCCAAAACTAGACATAGCTCTATACAGCACGTCCCTGTAAATGCTGTCATATGCGGCCTTTAAATCAATGAAGAGATGGGTGTGTCGATTTTATGTTCTTGGGTTTTTTGCTGAAGCTGCCGTAATGTGAGTATTTCATCGACTGTAGAATTTGCTGATTTAAAACCACACTGATAAGGACCTATCAGGTTGTTGACGATAGGCTTAAGACGTTAACATATTGCGGCAGAGAATATTTTGTAAGCGATGTTAAGTAGACTGATGCCTCTATAGTTAGTGCAGTTGTAAGAGGGTCTCCTTTTTTCCAGAATCGGGCAAACAATACTGAGGTTCCATTTATCGGTCATGCTTTCTTCCGACTATATCTTACAGATAAGTTAATGCATGCTCCTAACCACAATAACTAAAGCTGCTTTGAAGAGCTCGGCATTCAAGCATTCTGCTTCAGCGGCTTTGTTAGACTTCAGGTTAGATATGACAATATTTACTTCGTCTTCTATGCCGTCGTCGGGAAGACGGCGTTTTCGGCTTTCGTCGTCTATGTTGAATGGATCATCCTGCCTGGCAGCGGAATCCAGTTCGTCGTTGTCGTTATACAATCTGCAGAAATGGTCCTTCCATATCCTCATCATTGACTGCATTTCCCCTACGATGTTTCCACTTTCACCTTTGCAGCCTTTTGTTCGAGGTTTATGTAGGTATTTTATTCCACCTGCTCATAACACTTTCGAACTTTATTTACGTTTTTGAACCTCTGAACGTCTTCGACAGCACGCTTCTCATGCTATCTCTTTTTCCTTCTGAGAAGCCGATGTTCCTCTCTCCTTTTCTGCTTGTGAGCAGCTATCGTCCTTCTATGAAGCTCCGCTTTGCGTTTATGTTTGTTGGCTTCATTTGCCTGCTGACAATCTTTACAAACCAGAGATTTGTTGTTGGTGGCTGTTTATAACTCAGCACGCCAGAGGCGGCTTCTCTGATTGCATCTTTGCAATGTTGCCACTATTTCTCGATACATTGCGTTGGCGGCAGAAAACGTTGAGAGAGGATACTTGTAACTCGATCGGAGAATCTCTTCCGATTGTAGCCCTTCGTGTGCTTCGACGTTGTATCTCCCTGTTTCGCCTTAGGGTCCGGCCACGCAATGAACGACAAGCGACTGAGCGACCGAACGACGAGTCGCTGAGCGACGCAAAAAAATTAGAACACATGAGATCGTATGGAGGCTGCCACATAAACCCTAAGAGCCCGTTCACACGATCCCGAATCGGTGGTTTTGCCGTATCGGCGATTTTGCCGTATGAGCCAGTGGCAATATAATTTAAATGAGTATATTCAGACGATACGGCATTTAACCGTATACGGTAAAATCACCGATTCGGTCGATTTTGTCATTCGGTTTTGTCACTGCAAATCGTTTTCGGTCGTACGGCAAAAAAACCGATTCGGTTTATAGTGGCAATGTATTTACATACAGTGCGTTCAGACGATTCGGTATTTTGACCGAAAGTGCGTCATTTTTCGTCTGGGCTACTGTGGAATAATGTATTGCTAGTATATAGTCGTTTTTGTGTTTTACACCGAATACGGTGTAGGGTTGAGTACGGTGCACGGTTAAATTACCGTACCGTCTGAACACTCCAACCGAAAGAAACCGAATCGAGAAATTATCCGATACGGCGAAAATACCGAATCGTGTGAACGGGCTCTAAGCGACTGAGCGATTTATTAAGTGACAGAGCGACGTCGCTCTGTAATCAAATCTGTTTTAATTTTTCAATCGATCGCTGAGCGACGTAGAAAAAAGATGTGTACAATAAACACTGAAAGTTTAATTTCAGCTGTCCAAAAGCTGTTCGATTTTTTTCAAAATTTTATTAAATGTTGAAAACGTTATTCTTCGTTATACGAAATTATTTTGAAGATAAAATCATTTTTTGTTCGTAAAATTTTAGAGGTGACACATTTTTTTTTTTCAGTTTTTTTTTGATTTAAAAAAAAAACCGTTTATTGAAATATTTTCCAAAAATTTATTTGTTACAATAAATAATACAAAATTGATTTCAAAGGTTAACCAAAATGTTCACCTTTTTTTTAAATTGCTATGATAAGAAAACCACCCACGCAATTTTCTTGAGAGCCCTTTCTGCATTATTATCTGTATAACAAAATTTATTTGAAGTCGATATCTCTACTATTGCTTGAGCTATGGACGACGAAAAAAACGTCGCGAACTTACGGACGTACAAACGTACGTACACACACAAACATCTCTCTTAAAATCTTTTAGACTCAAGGGACCTTGAAACGTCGAGAAATGTCAAAATTTTTAATTCGACAAATCGGACCGATTACAATAACTTTCTATGGGAATATAAAAATGTTACCGATAAAGAGTGGGAAAAAGTTGGACAAATTTGTAATTGTTTTGTTAAGTTTTTATTTATTTAATCTTTAATTACAAATAGTGTTTTTTGTTCAAAAGATGGTACTGATATACGACAATATTGCAAAATCGATCTGGAAATCTACGAAGATTCAGAAATAAATGATGAAATTCAACATAATTTTCCCTTTCACGATTTATGGGTTGTACACCAAATCTACGGAACCTCGATCTTATTACAGATCTATTTTTTCCAACTAATCGCTCAGCGACGTGTCGTTTAGTAAATGGCCACCCATCGCTCATATTGGTAGCTCAGCGACTCGTCGCTCGGTCGCTCAGTCGCTCATTGCGTGGCCGGACCCTTAGGTCAAGAAACCCGAAGTGCGACCTTGGCTACAACGAGGTAGTGGTCTGAGTAGATGTTAGTTGGGGTTGCAGTTCCATATTACTTTTATGATACTACCATGACCAGTTCGCACACTTTCAACTTGATAGCCTACGAATTAAATCTTAAAGGTATTGAATCCAATTTAAAACATTAGCATACAACTCTTCAAATTGACGTGGCCTCACAAAAACAAGTCTTAAGGTTTCAAATCACAAGATATCAGTCACCAATTTTAATCATCTCGTTTAGAAGCAACACGATCGGGAAAAGTTTCTTGCAAAATGTTATTGTTTTGTTACTTGGGTGAGACGTAACTCAATTTCGAAGTGTTCATCGGAAATTTCAAAGTATTTTTTCTTGAAGCGTGAATAGTTTAATAATTAGTCATGACGTACTTTTACTTTAATAGCTTCAAAGGCGACAGCTACCCAAAAAGAAGTCAATTCAAAATGAATCCTCTTATTGGAAAACCCTCATCCTGCATCACAAGAAAGAAGTAAATTTATTTGTTTGAGACAAAATGTCTTAAATCTATCTAGTTTATCATTTATAATTTTACAACCTCAAGTTACTTATTGTAATTTTGTTCTAATGCGGTTTGTAAATGTTCGGATCTAATGGTGCATTTACGTGGTTGAATATTTCTTCATCCAATTATTATATCCTACATCATTGCAATTGCTTTTTATTTCCATTAGCTTTATTATGTCATTTGAGGCAAAATCCATTACTTCGTGGTTTGTAGTAGGTATGGGAGTTACAACCTCAAATCACTTTCTAAAAATCACGTTCCTGCATCTGAAATCTGCTCCATATAATTTGACGTTTTTGATGTGAAAACATTGAGACGTGAATAAGAAAGGACGAAGTAGAAATACGAATCTTCCTACAATCCTTGCAGTTTTGTCCTCCAACAGGGGTGTAAGTGTTCCCATTCCTTTTGTGACTCCCTTAAAAATAGTAAAATAAAAACGAAAGTAGCAAGGAAGTTTCTGTGCAGCGAAAAACTTTATTTAATATAAAAGATAAACAAGATGCAAAGAAGCTCACACTTTTTGTGTCCTTAGGTGTATCTTTTTTTCGAGAAGCTAAGAATTGAAGGTGACATCTTAGAACACAAACATTTTGAGTTGTGTTTTTTGCCTGTCAATTGTCTTATCTTGTGATTCTGATGCATTCTGAATGCAGTCAGGCATCCCTTGTATGCGGTTGAATAAATTGTAGCAGAACAAAATGTCTCAATCTTTTCTCCTCAAATTCGATATCAAATTTCTTCGGTTCGATTGTGACTTGTGAGTACCTAGTCATCAATAATGTAAGTCGTTTGCAATTTGAGAACTTTTCCAATTTATTTTTATTGCGGAAGGGAAACATTGTTATTTGAAATAGATTTTTGTTGTGTAGGAGATAGGGGATAGGGATTTTTTGAGTGTAGGAGATAGGGAAAAATTAAACTTTGAAAATTGAAATTTAAGAAATTATAATTGCATGTGAGTGTAATTTAAGGGTTTTTGATATTGGATATGCCTTTGATTTGTTTGTGTTAATCTTTTATGTTTTTCTTTTGAGTTTTTGTTGTGGAACTTAACTTCTTCTATTACACCGGAAACCATATTAATAAGACCTTTTTGTATATATATTCTCTTTTTCTTTATCTATTCTGTCTTTTTCATAAATATTTTATTTGTAAATTCCCCATTTAGAAGTCGTTATAGTGATTGAGTGTAGCAGCTCAATTATATCCAACTCCAGCCGTCCTTATTTTGTATATCCTTAACGCTCTTATGTGACATTCCTTCTAGGTATCCATACAAACATTTCTGTATATGTATGTGGTGTGTGTATTCTGTTGTATGATTAACTAAAATAATGATGTCAATTTCTTTAAGAGTCTTACTGGTGACAGCAATTCCTTGGCAACTATAATGATGTTGTAGAAGAACATTTTTATGTCTTTCGCACTCATTTTACTCTGCATACATAACTTCTTTTCAGAAGAATTTGTTGGTATACCTTGCCTAACCTATGACTATTATTCCTAAGCTCTATTATTACTGAATAAATCTTTCCGAAACGGAGGCAATTCATTTGTTTCGGACATAATCACATGTCACAATTGCAATCAAAGTCCAAAGCAATATTTCCTTATGAAAAGACTAGACTTTCGTATTTAAAAATTCGTGGAACAATAAAAAAATAGGCTGAGATGCGACCCACACTGATAACTTCACATCCCGTCTGTCGATTTGTCTTGCTTAAAAGTTTTTAGGTTTTCGTGTTTTGTTAAAACAGTTTTCAGTTGTTGAATTATCGAAAATTTAAAAATTACCAACTATGTTTTGCATGTAATGAAATATGTAGTTTGATTTCAAAATTTATTTTTGTTAACGAGATTTTTAGTCGAAATCCAATTTTTAACAATTTTAGTAGCATTTCTTAAAAAAAATTATTGTGAAGTCAATATCTTCTATTGTCCACGATATATCGATTGCAGATTTGTAGATTATATTCTTTATGAAAAAATAGACTGTTAGATTATTTAAAAAAATTACTGAATATCGAAAACAATATTTTTTGTGAGATAAAAAAAGTTTGAAGCCATAATCTTAAATTTTTGAAAAGATATTTTAATCGAAAATCAATGTTTACCAACTTTTAGTAATGCTTTTTTTTAGGTTTTTATTTTTTGTGAGAAAAGTGTCGATTCGATTTTTATCAAAATTTTACGAAATGTTGAAAATCGTATTTCTTATAAGATAAAATTAGTTTGAAGATAATATTTTTAATTTTTGAAGAGATATTTGAGTCGAAAATCAATTTTTACAAACTTTTATTAATTTTTTTTTGGGTTATTATTTTTTGTAAAAAAACTGAATGAAGGTTAAAAAAATATATCTTATAAGATAAAAATAGTTGGAAGCCAGTATCTCAAAGTTTTGAAAAGATATTTGAGTCGAAAATTAATTTTTACCAACTTTGAGTAATGTTTTTTTTTAGGGTTTTATTTTTTATAAAAAAAAAACTGTGAACTAGATTTTTCTCAAAATTTAACCAAATGTTAAAAACGTAATTTTTCGTTGCACAAGATTGTTTTGGAGATAAAATAAGTTTTTTTTCAAACAATTTTCGAGGTGACAAATATTTTTTTTTCAGTTTTTTTGATTTAGAAAAAAAAAACGTTGATTGGAATTTTTTCCAAAAATATATTTGTTTGGTATCACGTTACAATATATAATATAAAAAAAAACGTCGCGAACGTACGAACGTACGTACACACGCACCCGCAGACATTTCTCTAAAAATCTTTTATTTCGGCTCTAGGGACCTTGAAACTTCGAGAAATGTCAAAATTTTCAATTTGAAAAGTCGGATCGAGTATAATAACTTCCTGTTATCTTATAAAAATTTAAGACAAAAATCTTTATGGCTGTAAATTTTCAATTCTATTTATTTTAAACATAAAACCAAATGTTAAAAACGTTATTTTTCGATTCAAACAATTATTTTGGAGGTTGTTGAAAAACTTAGTTTCCATAAAACAAGTTTTAAAGAATATCAATATTAAAGGCATGATACTTTTTACATTAACTATGTTTAAAAAACTTTTATTTTTAAAATGCCATATTATTTGTTTTCAGTTCATTGATTTTGAGAAAATCGAAAACACGTCGATAATAAAAACGTTAATAATAATTTTAAAAAAATTGTTTATTTTTATTTCTGTACGAATTCATTGAAATTATTACATTTTTAATAACCTGCTTACCCGTTTGTAAGATATATGTATTTTTTTAAAAAGTTTAATAACATGGGCGCAATTTTTGACGTTTTTCAGATTTTTGGACGTCTTTCATTCGGCGTTAGAGGTCGAAAACTTTGAGTTTTAATGAGGCCAACATGCATCGTAAACAAGAAACCAAACGATTAAAAATACTGGATAATTCAATGTTTCATTCTAGTTGAAAATGGTTTCAGCGGTTAATGAGGGCAAAACAAAGTAGGTATATGCTGTCATCAAGAAAGGACCTACAACACCGACGACGCACGTCTAGGTCAAAACGTCACCATAAACAAACGTAACTTTGAGGTAGTTAAGGACTTTATCCACCTAGGCTCCACTATGAACATAAAAAACAACACCAGCGCTGAGATCAAACGAAGGATTGCTCTTGCTAACCGCTGTTTCCTTGGGCTAAGAAAGCAATTGAGTGGAAAAATCCTCTCTCGAAGGACCGAAGTGTCGCTATATAAGACCCTTATCATCCCCTTCCTGCTATACGGTATAGCATGGACTATGACAAAAGCGGATGAAAGCACATTGGGTCGTTTTGAGAGAAATGTTCTTCGCATGATCTACGGTCCGTATTCATAAAAGGTATGTGGAGGAGAAGATGCAACGATGAGCTGTACGGGCTGTAAACCGTCGTTGACCTAGCCAGAACTATGAAAGTTCAACGCCTGAAAGGGCCGCGGATCAGGTGGCGCGCACAAATGGAAAGTGACCTCACCCTACTTGGAATGCGTAACTAGAGACATCTAGTTGCGGTCCGAGCTAGATATAGAAATTTGTTGGGTGCGGCTCTAGTTCACACTGGTCTGTAGCATTACCTTAAGTAAGTGACCGCAACTAAAAAATGGCGTCATATCATTTAGCTGATATTGTTTGCTCTTGATAATGAAAAAAAACATGAAAATAAAACGTCTTACTATAAATCTCTGTTTAATATAAATACTTTAGTTATTTGATAAACAAATTTTAGAATCTTACCGGTGTATGACGAAAAAACTAACGTTTTTGTTTACAGATGAGTGGATGCTGACCTGAAATATAAACAAAATTTTGTTCTTATTAATTTTTTAAAAATAAACAATTTTTTAGATTTAATAATAGCAACACAAAATTTAAAAAGCATAGAAGAAGAAAATGAAGACACGATTGAAAAGGTTTTGGAAACCATGATCCCTTTTAACCCTTTCGGTAAGAGAGTGGGACAGAACAAAGAATATTTATATGTAAACGTACCACTCCCGTCCCGAAAGGATTAAAGAACTTTATAAAGAGTGATACTCTAGTTAAAAAAAAACCAGGTTGCGACCCTACCTGATTACTTTAAATCCAAGCCTGTTTGTCGATATCTCTAAAAATGTTATATAAAAATAAAACAAATTTTAAGTCGATGGATTCATTTACTTTTGAGATATTCGAGTCGAAAATCAGTTTTAACCAATTTTGTATTTTTGTAAATTTTTATTTCGGCGTCAACAAAGTTTTTCAATTTCTTTGAAAGTCCTTTCTGCATTTGAAGATATTCCGAACGTACGGACGTACACACGGACATCATTCTAAACATTTTTGATTTAGTTTCTTGAGATCTTCAAACATTTTCAATTCAACAACTCGTAGCAATTATAATAACTTCCTATGTTAAGTTACAGATCATTCAAGAAAATTAAACTTTTAAGTTTTTCTGCTACATTTCATCCTCAAATTTAAGAACCCACAACTTGTAGTTACAGTTTATTTTTGTTTTCAAGAACTCCAACACCAGTGTATAGTACACACATACCACTTAAGTATGAAGGATTTTTTATTGAAATTTCTTCTTCGTTTTCTTTAAAATGTTTTCACCTCAATTTTTTTTTTTTTTTGTTCTTGGAAAATTCAAAAAACCTTAGCTTTTTGTTCATTCAGATAAAGCTCTTAACAAGACTTCATTATTCTCTAAAGTAAGGTAAACCAGAAACCACACTCATAACTCAATTTCTTTTCCTTAAACCATCGAACATGTTACCTTACATTGCAACACACATACATACATACATACATGCATCCTATAACTGTACACAGGTAAAATTTGTATGCTAATCCGCTTTAAGTTTGAAGGAAATTGTATTTTGTTTGTATTTTCGTTCTTTGGAATTTTTCAACAAACTGCAAGCAATCTGCAACAATCCCTCTCTGTCGTGTCCTTACATACTTTGTTAAGTTATTTTTCAAGGATGTGCGATGTGCACTTGTTCACTTGTGCAGTGTTAAGGATACCTGTGTCGGTAGGGTAGGTATTGACAGAGTAGATAGGTTGAAAATCCCCACACCTACCTACCCTACCTAAACTCTATACACTTCGATGGAATGCTCTTTAAGTATGCACACACTTAACTCCTCTGGAAAACTGGTGCTCTTTTTTTTGTTATTGTTGTGAAGGTATTTCGAAGAACTTTGATAAAATGAAGGAAAATTGTGAATGCATTAACGTGATACATTTGTGGCTATAACAAGGACGAATTGAATTTAAATCCATCAAACCAAATGTGGCAAGAATAACGAAAACCACCTGCGAGAGGTACAACTTTAGCTTATTGAAGCTCAAACATTTTTGGTTAATGAACGGTGGCGGTGTAGAACATTCTTACTTATATTTAAAGGATCTCTTAAAAAGGACATAATTGAAAGAAAATACCGTGATATCAAAAGGTTTACCGCGGTATTAAGCACGAACAAAGATGACTCTAAAATTCAATGGGGCAAGTCAAAAAATTAACATTTCATAACTTGGAACGTGTTGGATTAAGCAAACAACCGCCCCAAGTATGTATCACCTGTTTCAAAGGCGTATTTTGGTTTAATCAAATTATCGATAATTTTGTTTTTATTTTACTATTAAAATAAACGCTCTGTCTTTTACCTTTTATTTTTTTTTTTTCAAGGTTAAATTGAAATAAAAAGAAGCCTGGCCATGCGACAAACACACGTACTCATAACTTCTCATTGTTGCCCATTGAATCAATTGTTTGTTTGCCATAAGCCAAATTATCATCTAAGGATCCTTGAAAGATTTGCGATAAATAAATTAAAGTTTTAGCTGTTTTTGCTTAGATTTTCGGGCCTTTTTCTTTTAAGAAAACTATTAACTAATAAATGTTTTAACTTTAAGAAAAGTTAGTAACAATTTTATGACTTATATAACATATTTTGCATTTTACATAAGCTTTAACATTCGTTTTTAAGATATTCGACTGAATAAATTGTAAATTGTATTCATTCAAATAGAGCTATTAATAAATATTAAAAATAATATTTTGTACATATAAACTTTATTAATTCCCATAGGAAGTTATTGTAATCGGTCCGATTTGTCGAATTGAAAATTTTGACATTTCTTGACAATTCAAGGCCCCTAGAGTCGAGATAAAAGATTTTTAGAGAGATGTCTGCGCGTGCCTTCGTACGTCCGTACGTAAGTATGTTCGGGAAGTTTTTTTTTGTCTCCATAGCTCAAGAAGCATTAGAGATATCGACTTCAAATAAATTTTGTTAAACAGATAATAATGCAGAAAGATGCTGAAAGGGCTCTCCTGAAAATTAAGTGGGTGGTTTTTTTATCATAGCAATTTGAAAAAAAGGTGAAAATTTTGGTTAGCCCTAAATATCTCACGAACCAATTACGTTAGAGACTTGAATTAAATTTTATATTATATATTGTAACGTGATACCAAACAAATATATTTTTGGAAAAAAATAAATTAACGGTTTTTTTCTGAATCAAAAAACTGAAAAAAAAATATTTGCCATCTCTAAAATTTTAACCAAAAAAAAATATTTTATCGACTCAAATATATTTTCCAAAATTTAAGATTATGGCTTCCAACTAATTTTAATTTACAAGAAATATTATTTCCAACACTCAAAAAAATTTTGAGAAAAATCAAATAGACATTTTATTTACAAAAAATAAAAACCTAAAAAAAATTACTAAGTTTAGATGGCCTTCCTGGTCTGTATTTTGGTTTGGTTCAAAATACTTTCTCTTGGATACATTTTGTTGATTTATTTCTTTTGAAAAAGTCATCTTCAATTTCTTCTCCAGTATTGTTATTATATATCTAAAAAAGAGGCTGGGATGCGACCCACACTGATAACTTCCCATCCCGTCTGTCGATTTGTCTTGCTTAAAAGTTTGTCTATATGTATCAATTTTTACCAAATTTGCGTACTATTTTTTGTATATTTTATTTTTTTATGGACAAACGGACTGTTGAATTTTTATAAAAAAAAATACTGAATATCGAAAACAATATTTTCTTTGAAATAAAATAAGTTTGAAGCCAATATTTGTAATTTTTGAAAAGCTATTTGAGTCGAAAGTAAATTTTTACCAAGTTTTAGTATTGTTTTTTTTTTAGGTTTTTATTTTTTATAAAAAAAAATATCAATTCGATATTTTTTTATTCGATCAATTTCTCAAAATTTTATCAGACGACAAAAACATTATTCTTCGTTGCACAAAATTGTTTTGGAGATGAAATCATATTTTAGTCATAAAATTTTCGCGGTGACATATTTTTTTTTTTCCTTTTTTTTTGATTTATAAAAAAAACGTTAATTGGATCTTTTCAAAAAAAATAATGGTTGTGTATCACGTTACAATATATAATATAAAATTTAGTTCAAGTCTCTAGGGTCATTGGTTCATGAGATATTTAGGTTTAACCAACATTTTAATTTTTTTTAAACTGCTATGGTAAAAAAAACCACCCACGCAATTTTCTTGAGGGCCCTTTCTGCATCTTTCTGCCTTATTATCTTTATAACAAAATTTATTTGAAATCGATATCTCTTCTGGTTCTTGAGCTATGGACGACGAAAAAAACGTCGCGAACGTACGGACGTACGGACACGCGGACATACGGACATACGGACATACGGACTTACGAACGTACGTAATGAAGTCATTTTAAGATTAAACGAATCTAAAAATTGTGCAGTAGCGCATACTAGGAAAAGGTAAAAAGGGTAAACATTTTGTTAACCCTAAATATCTCACGAACCAATCAAGCTAGAGACTTGAATTAAATTTTATATTATATATTGTAACATGATACCAAACAAATATTTTTTGGAAAAAATTCCAATTAACCTAAATCAAAAAAACTGCAAAATAATATTATTTATCT
Source organism: Eupeodes luniger (assembly GCA_951509635.1). Classification (NCBI taxonomy): domain Eukaryota; kingdom Metazoa; phylum Arthropoda; class Insecta; order Diptera; family Syrphidae; genus Eupeodes; species Eupeodes luniger. Next base: position 257,602,913 of record OX608073.1, read on the forward strand.
CGAAAAATTTAAGAACAAAAAACGATTTTATCTTCAAAACTATTTTGTGCAACAAAGAGTAATGTTTTTAACATCTGGTAATATTTTGAGAAAAATCGAATAGACAGTTTTTTTTACAAAAAATAAAAACCTAATAAAAAACAATACTAAAACTTAGTAAAAATTTACTTTCGATTCAAATACAAAAAATTACAATTTTCAAAAATTAAAAATATTGACTTCAAACTTATTTTAATTCGCAGAAAATATTGTTTTCGACGTTTAGTACATTTTTTATAAAAATCCAACAGTCAGTTTTTTCATAAAAAATTAAAATATACAAAAAATAGTACGCAAATTTGGTAAAAATTGATGTTCGGTTTTCGATATCTCGTGAACAATAGAAGATAGCTATTGACTCCAAATTAATTTTATTCATCCAATTTGTATTTGTTTGTATAAGAAATATTTTTTTTAAGAAATGCTACTAAAATTGGTAAAAATTGGTTTTCGACTAAAAATCTCGTTAACAAAAAAATAATTTCGAAATCAAACTATTTCATTATATGCAAAATATTTTTGGTAGTTTTTAAATTTTTAAGAATAATTCAACTGAGAATTTTTTTTAACAAAAGACGAAAACCTACAAACTTTGAAGTAAGACAAATCGACACACAGGACGGGAAGTTATCAGTGTGGATCGCATCACAGCCTCTTTTTTTTGAAAAGTCTTTCTGAATATTAAGATGGTGTTTTCTGTAAAACGGATTTTAAGTTGACATCTCTGTCGAATCCGGAGATATTATACCAGTAGTGGAACAAAGTATCAAAAACACATGATTGTTACTGACGAACAGACATATGGACTTTTACAAAGACATCTCTCTAAAAACGATCGATTTATATACTTTATATCGATCTATATTCTTTATTCAAACGGATCGATTACAATATCTTCTAATGCGAAGTTAATAATTGTTTTCCTGAGAATTTTCATACAAAATTCATCCAGAAAACATTATAAGCAACTTCCTTTGGTTTTCAAATTTCCTCTACAAGTATTATTTATCTGAAGAAACTTTTCCGAATCAGCATTGCAGTTCCTTCTGCGAGGAATAAATTATCCGAATCGACAAGCGCAACCTCTTTCCACAAACATATCCTTTTTCATTTTAAGAGTTTTCGTTTATTTCGCTCTGAATGTGCTTATATAAGCAAAAACTAAAAGATAAAAATGATATTAGAGATCAAACAGCCGCAACCTTCTTGTTCTCCTCCTTCTTCCTTGCAGGTCTATAAAATACACGCAATTAACTCTTGATTATCTTAAGACAGATGATGACATATTTACGTTTTAACAACAACAGCAATAAATTGTATGTTTTTTTCTTCTTTTTCTTGCAACACACTTAAGAAAGAAAAAAGAGTAGCGTCTAAGGAGGTTAACGTAGCCACAATTATTGTACTCACTATAATATGTAGGAAGGTACGTACACAAAAACATAGGACTGCTCCTTAATAGATTGGTATATATATGTATATATGTAGTTGGGCAATTATTGCAAAACATTAAACGTCTAATCGATTTCACAAGAAAAAGATAAACATCTTTCCCATTAAAATATCGATTCATTAAATTCTAAGGACTATTAAGACACTTCATTTGAATAAAATTTCATTTCACTCTGAATAAAATTATAACAAACATGGCACCGGCAGACGGGCTTCGATTGGGGTAGCAAAAATGTCATTAAAGCGATATCAAAAGGATATAAAACTATCAACACAATTTTTTTGCTGATAGAGCGTGTCTTCTATCAGGTACTTTCGGCGCTTTCTTAAGAGATAGATAAAATATTGATCTTCAAATTTCTTTGACTAAGAAGATAGATAGACGGAAGAACTATTCTGCAGAGGAAACTATCGAAGACGAATATGACGTCATGGATGATGACGGACAAAACTGAGGAAGATAATAGGAAATTCAAAAGGATGTTTTTCTTCTTTCATCAACTAAGAGTGGTGCACACTCCAAAACAGAAGCCATCATCTTCGCAAAGAAGACGAACATTATTATTTGAGCGAAAGCGGAAGAGGTGTACACAAAAAACAACAATAAGAACTTAGGTTCCTGGGAATAGTTCTCAATTATGAATTATTCACCCAGCGTGGATAGAGATTGGGTAAGGACCTACAATCTACATATTCCAACTGTGGTGACCATCCTACGCTTTTATAATTCCTACTTAAAAAAAAAGAACAAATATATTTTTAAGAATATTTTTAAACTGTTGTTTTTTCAACACATAGAAGTTTAGTTTTTTAAATAGTTTTAGTTCAAAAAATATGCAAAAAATGGTCAGTATTGAACTTTTTAATTCATAAACAAGTTTAAGATTCACCTCTGGTTTAAATTCGGTTTTATTTGCGGAAAGAAGTGCGGATTGCGTCTATCTACAGTGTAGCCCTATAGACGTATAATAGAAATTTCACCTTAAAATAATTTCAATATCGATGAATATTGGTAGAGACACTAAGGACATCGTTATTAACAAGCAACAAAAAGTCCCCCCAAAAATCCCAAGTGAGTATAAAAAGTTATTAAATCTTTCTTTGGCCTGGACACCAAAAGAAACATTTAAAAAACATTTAAAAAAAATTTTAGAAACATAGAAACATTTCTAAAATGATTCTGAAATATTTCTTGAATGTGTCTGAAATTTGTTTTTGGTCTGGACGGTCTTTTCTGAAATATATCTCTGTTTCATATTCCGAATGGGAAACTTAATTTAGAAAGTGCGTAAGTGTTTTTAATATATGTTATGTATATATGTTTAATATACAAAATGTCACGAAAAGTGTGGAGCAACTATAATTTTATCCAATTAATAAAAAGGTATGAAATAAAAAAGCTTTGTGAGATTTCTTGACAAACATTTTAAAAATAAAATCAAAAAAGAGGCTGGGATGCAACCCACACTGATAACTTCCCATCCCGTCTGTCGATTTGTCTTGCTTAAAAGTTTGTAGGTTTTCGTGTTGGGATAAAAAAGTTGTCAGTTGAATTATTCTTAAAAATTTAAAAATTACCAACAATATTTTTCATATGAAGAAATAGTTATGTAAGTTTGAAAATCTGGTGTTGTTAAATAGATTTTTAGTCGAAAACAAATTTTTACCAATTTAAGTAGCATTTCTTGTAGATTTTATTTTTGTATGAAAAAAACGGACTGTTGGACTTTTATAAAAAAACTACTGAATATCGAAAACAATATTTTCTGTGAAATAAAAAAAGTTTGAAGATAATATTTTAAATTTTTGAAAAGCTTTTTGAGTCGAAAGTAAATTTTTACCAAGTTTTAGTATTGTTTTATTTTAGGTTTTTATTTTTTGTAAGAAAAACTATCAATTAGATTTTTCTCAAAATTTTACTGAAAGTTGACAACTATATTATTTAAAAGATAAAAGTAGCTTAAAGCCAATATCTCAAAGTTTTGAAAAGATATTTGAGCCGAAAATCAATTTTTACCAACTTTTATTAATTTTTTTTGTTAAGGTTTTTATTTTTTGTAAAAAAACTGTCAATTCGATTTTTCTCAAAATTTTTCAGAATGTTGAAAGCAATATTTTTTATAAGATAAAATAAGTTTGAAGCCTTAATCTTAAGTTTTTGAAAAGATATTTGAGTCGAAAATCAATTTTTACCAACTTTTGTTAAAATTTCTTTTAAGTTTTTAGTTTTTTGTAAAAAAACTGTCAATTCGATTTTTCTCAAAATTTTACTGACTGTTGACAACAATATTTTAAAAAAGATGAAAGTAGTTTAAAGCCAATATCTCAAAGTTTTGAAAAAAAATTTGAGTCGAAAATCAATTTTTACCATCTTTTATTAATTTTTCTTTTAGGTTTTTATTTTTTGTAAAAAAAACTCTCAAAATTTTTCAGAATGTTGAAAACAATGTTTCTTATAAGATAAAATAAGTTGGAAGCCTTAATCTCAAGTTTTGAAAAGATATTTCAGTCGAAATTCAATTTTTACTAACTTTGAGTAATGTTCTTTTTAGGTTTTTATTTTTTATAAAAAAACTGTCAATTAGATTTTTCTAAAAATTTTATCAGATGTCAAAAACATTATTCTTCGTTGCACAAAATTGTTTTGGAAATTAAATCGTATTTTAGTCGTAAAATTTTCGAGGTGACAAATTTTTTTTTTCAGTTTTTTTAATTTATAAAAAAAACCGTTAATTGGATTTTTTTCAAAAAAATATACTTGTTTGGTATCACGTTACAATTTATTATATAAAATTTAATTCAAGTCTCTAGCGTTTTTGGTTCGTAAGATATTTAGGGTTAACCAAAATGTTCACCTTTTTTTAAACTGCTATGGTGAAAAAACCGCCTACGCAATTTTCTTGAGAGCCCTTTCTGCATCTTCCTGCCTTATTATCTGTATAACAAAATTTATTTGAAGTCGATATCTCTTCTGGTTCTTGAGCTATGGACGACAAAAAAAACGTCGTGAACGTACGAACGTACGTACACACACACGCACAGACATATTTCTAAAAATCTTTTATTGCGACTCTAGGGACCTTGAAACGTCGAGAAATGTCAAAATTTTCAATTTGACAAATCGGACCCATTACAATAACTTAGTATGGGAAGTTAAAAATTAATATGCGTTTTTTACTCTTAACAATATTTAAAAAAAAAATTATAATTTCTGCTGCATACCACCAACATGTTTAGAAATATGATCATTTCAAAAAATGAATTTTGTTTCATATTTGTAGGTACATATTTCCACTATTTGACCTTTAATTCTTTAAAGGTTTAATTTTGGTACTTAATAATTTTTTTTTTCAAAACTTGAGATTCAGAACCTCTGTAGAGACAGCAATCCAATAGTTCGCACAATTATTATTGTCAAATTCGTTTGAAAATAGAAAAGCGCCTTTAATACGCATTTTCTCGAGAAAATGAACCTAAAACGCTAAAAATAAGATGATCAGTACAAATATGGAACAGAATAGGAATTGAAGTTACATTTCGCTTAACGTTTTTGTCACAGTTTCCGTTCAGATGCGCAGGAATTCCGTCTCAAATATCCAAGGTTTCTCATACCAGTTTTACGAACTGAAACCACGCTGGAAAATAATTTGTGATAAAAGGTTTGAAAAATAGATACTTTAATTATGGTTTGTTTTTCAGGTGAGGTCTAAGGTAACTTCTGGCTGATGATGGTGAACCTAAACTCTCGTAGGTTTCTTGAAGGAAGTCAACTTATTTAGTCTGTATTGACTTTAACAAGCTACGTACAGCGTATGTAAATGAATCATTCACATATAGTAAGCATTCATTTTGTTTAATTTTGATATAACCTCCATTAAAAAGAGAAAGCGATCCTAGTTCTGTGCTTTGATGCAACTCCTGGTTTAATTCCTTTGGTTGAAAAGAAAGATTCGAAAGAAAAACTATTGAACCTGGAAATTAAATATGGTTTGGTTAGTTTACAAATAAGTCAAATATTTAGAAAGCAAGTTTTAAGAAGTACATAAGTGCATTGTATTAGTAGGAAACTTCGTTCTCGTTGATTCTCATTAATTTGTGTTGTTGATTAAGTACTGAAACCACAACAACTTTTTCCTAAGAATAGTTGTTTATGATGACCAAAAGCATAAAATTAATGTGTCAATCTTATATTCACTGCTATAGAGTCAAAAATGTAACCCAAGCCAGACAACTTCCTAAACCAAAATGTTATGGTCACCACATTCTACTAAACCTAACTCTGTAGGTAAGTGTTGTTTTCTTTTGTCTTATGTTTTAATTTTTTTTTCATTCCCTTAACTTCAATATTTAATTTTAGTTTTCCGACATTCTCTCTGAAGACTATATGCGGCTACCGTTATGGCTAAGACTGACTACCGACGACGACGACACGGCTAAGAGAATATGACGTGATGTAAAGGATGAGTGCCCACTCCAACAAGTACCTACGCAAGAAACAAAAATTACAAAATGAAAAAAGGACGAAAGTGCCCTTTAAGGACGTGTGTATCTATCTTTTTTAAGAGTCACAGTGGGTAAGAGGGTCTGTAGGTAACTTTACCTACAATGAGTGGCATCCAAATGGGTTTAAAGGCATTCGGGACAATATAGAGTCAAGTGTTTGAATTCTTTTATACTCTATAGCTATAGCAGTTTAAGTATGTAGGTACCTTACCTTCCTTGCGAGGAGGACGGTAAATATTTTTCATTGAATGAATTTGCTCTATGTAAACATTCGAGTCCTTTTCTTTAGAGAATTGTAGATATACAATTTAAGGGCAGTAAGGGACTTAAGAGATAGGAGTGCAAAATAAAATATGTTCCTCTATCTAGCTGTAGGATCCAACCATGTATAAAGAAAAATGCAGTATCTGCAATGATGAATGTATTTTTGACCATTAGTAAAAAGGATTTTTTATTTCAAGATAAAAGAATATAAAAACACGCTGTCAAATGACGATGCATAATTTCGAAGATTGTCAAATGGATTCTTTTGAACATTTTGGTTGCACATGTTAGAGGTTGAAAAAGATTTTATGAGGTGATATTTCTCAAAAGTGTTAGTCGACTTCAATATTGTTCACATTTATTGAACTTTCTTTTTATGATGTTTCATTGAACTGAAAAACAATATTTTTGTATCTGAGATGCATTTTTGTGAATCCTGATTTCTAGAAATCGTTTCATTCAGATGGACAAACATAATTATTCATCCATTGTATTGAGACTTATACAATATATTCGCTGTTAAGTTCCTTGAAATGCTAACAAATTATACGGACTTTCATCAAAAAATTATCTCCAGAGATGAGACTCATTGTAATTTCAGAACCTAGGCAAATAAGCAAAATTCTCGAATTCAACGACTTGGCACATGAGAGCGACCAACGGCCGACGAATGAATGAATAAATGTGATTTTAAACAACTTAAACTAAATTCTGTGCAAATTGTAAACAAAGGGGTACAATTGAGGCTTTAGTAAATTAGCTTTTTGGTTTCCAAAATAAGAAAAATTTAAGATAGCAAGCGGAAAGTTTTTTTCGTCCGCTTAATATCTCAAGAACTATAATAGAGATATTGACTTCCAATAAATGTTATACAGATAATAATGCAGTAAAATGGAGGAAGGACTTTCAAAACAATTGAGTGATTGGCTTTTTTTTGGTTAGCGCAAAATATCTTACGAATCCATAATGCTAGTGACTTGAATTTAATTTTATATTATGTATTGTGACGTGATACCATACTGATAAAATTAAAAAAAAAAATAAACGAACGGTTTTTTTCTTATTCAAAACAAAACTGAAAATAATAATTTTCACCTCGAATATTTTACGAACAAAAACTTATTAAACTCCAAAATAATTTTGTACAGCGAAAAATAACATTTTTGACATCTGTTAAAATTTTGAGAAAAATCGAATTTTACAGTTTTCTTACAAAATACTAAAAACCTAAAAAAAAAAAATACTAAAACTTAGTAAAAATTTACTTTCGTCTCAAATATCTTTTCAAAAATTAAAAATATTGGCTTCAAACTAAGCTTTCTCACAGAAAATATTGTTTTCAATATTCAGTAACTTTTTATAAAAATCTAACAGTCAGTTTTTTCGTAAAAAATTAAAATCTACAAACAATAGTACGCAAAATCGGTTAAAATTGATTCGGTTTTCGATATCTCGTGAGCAATAGAAGATATTGATTTTAAATTCATTTCATTCATCCAATTTGTATTTGTTTATGTATGAAATAAAAACTTTTAAGACATGCAACTAAAATTGGTAAAAATTGTTTCTCGACTAAAAATCTCGTTAACGACTAAAACAAAAATAGATTTTGAAATCAAACTATTTCATCATTTATACAAAATATTGTTGGTAGTTTTAAATTAAAAAAAAAATCAATTGACAACTTTTTTAACAAAACACGAAAACCTACAAACATTTTAAGGAAGACAAATCGACAGACAGGATGGGAAGTTATCAGTGTGGGTCGCATACCATCCCCTTTTTTGTTTTATTTTTGCCACACAATCAGAAGAATCTGATGCACACCTTAAACTTGCTCGTTTTCAAGCTGCTGTTTTTGCAGTTTTATGTTTTTTTTTCTGTACGAATCTTTAGTTTGTACGTAAGAATATTAGGGAAACTTGAACTAATTTTATCAGCTGCTGCATGTCCGGTTGGGCCTTGATGTGTAAGCAAGTCGATTTAAGCTTTTAAAACACTGCTAAGGCATGCAGACTTATCATTGGTCTTCAAATTTTAGATCAGAAATTGCATTTCACTAAAAACACTAGAAGTGTTGATTTAATCCAATAAACTTACATAAACAACCATTAAATTGTTGCCTCATTGTTGTTGTTTTTATTTTTTAAATAAAATTTAACAAAAACTTTTCTATGTGACCTTAATTTAATTTGATACAAAATACACTCTAGATTTAATTTTTCCGCACAAATTAAAAGCAGTAATTTGTAAGTTATTACCACAAAAACAAATAATGGACAATGGGACAAATTTAAGAAATCTACAATGTCAATTGTCCAAAACTTATAGATTTTATTGTAGACCTTTTAAAAACCATTGAAACAAGCTGTAACTAAAAGATGTTTTAATAAAGGTGTATATATTTTTGAAATGTAATAAATCAAAGATATTTAATATTGTTAAATTTACATGAAATTTACTTTATTTGAAATTATAATCTTCGAACATTATAATTTAAATATGATTTCTAGTAATGACTGTCACGGCTATTTTGGACGTAAGCTTATCTGGGAGGTTGGGTTTTTTGATGACTTTTATCAACATTTTTGGCAGTATATCTCAATTAACGTGGCAAATTTTGCCCTCCATGTGGTCAATTGTACAGTCTTATCAGCGTAGACTAGCGACTTAACATATCTCCACAGAAAAAAGTCAAGCGGCGTTAAATAGCACAATCTTGAAGGCCAATTCAAGAGTCATGTAGCATGAAACTGTGCGGTTACCAAACGATTACTTCAATAAATCAGTCGTGTCTTGTTGAAACTTGAGCTCCTGCACATCTTGGTTGTTCAATTGATGAAGGAGAGAATCAGTATAAGTGGTTTTATAGCGTTGACCATACACTGTAACGTCTTGGCTAGCAGTACTGACCAATTATTCCAACAACCTATAAAGCACACCAAACAGTCAGTTTATGTCGGTTTCTCAATATATACTTAATGATTATCATTACTAAAAATACTGCAGTTTTATTGATTTTCGTATCCATTCAACAAAAAGTGAGCTTCATTACTCAGCAAAAACCATAATTTTTAAAATAAATTTGACCAATTTGGATGTTGAAATGCCAAGCCAAATTTAAAATAAATCTCTTCAGTTCTAAACCTCTAAAAACTGTATACAGTAGGTACTACTGATTTTCAAATCTCTATACTCATCAAATTTTTTAGGTTCAGTTATTTGTAAAAACTAAGGGTTACATTCATTTTTACATTTTCACACACATTTTAAAACTCCACTTTTGTCTTGTACAATATTATAATTTTATTGTACCATAACACCCTAGATACTTCTTCAAAACTTTTCCCAATTCATTCTGTTAAATTAAAAGATGGCTGTCATGTCGTAATGTGCTAAAACAAACTGGCCATTTCCAACTAAAAAAATTCTGTAGATTCATACTTATATCAAAGTTCATAGAGCAATAGGTTTTGATGTTATAATTAAACAACAGGCATCATGTTCAACTGTTAACTTGAACCATGTAAAATGTACATCACTTTAAATTACAACATCAAAAATAAAGAGAACCAACTTTGTAAAAATTTGCCAAAGTGTCCATTTGATTGACTCGTCGTCGTCGTCATAGTCGTCGTCTTGTGTCTCATGTCAAACCTTAAATGGAATGCTTCATGTTTCGGCTTTAATTAATTGTTTCTTACTTTCGCCTATACTTTCATGTTTTTCCTCACGCACAAATTGCCTCAACAAAAACAAAAATAAGAAAAAAAGCCTTTTTAAAAAAATTAGTCCTTTACTCTGTAAAAACGAAACATTATATCGGCGACAAACAAAACTTGACAACAGCACAGAAATAACAATGCCTCCCCATCCCTTCAATTGGTCGTCACTATGTTAAAGACGGATGTCCCTCAGGAACAAAACTTGTCCTTATTCCTCTGCACCAGTGGCAACTACGTAACGTATACGTTAAAAATTCTCCCAAAGGAATGAACTTGCCTACAATATAAAAAAGACTCTACCTACCTCACTGCTATTTTTGTGTTTGTTTTTTTTTATTTAAAACTTTCCACTTTAATAGCTGCATAGAGAGGACAACACGTCCGCGTCCGGAGTCCGGACTTTGGAGCGTTGCAAAAAACGAAAACGGAAAATCGCTTATTAAGATGGAAAACGTCCGAATGGCAACGACTATGACAACGACAACAACTACGACAGGCCGCGATTTGCCCTTAACAAAATTTTCTGGAAAAACATACTATTGTGTCCTTTTATGTTTTTCTTTTACTTTCTCTCGCAGTAAGGACACGTTCTTCGCCATTTTGTTCCGGGTACTGTCCCGGTACCGTATATATTTTGTTGTTTTAATGTTTTTTCTTTATTTCTTTCATTTTGGAAGTTTATATCACGTTTTAATGTCGAACTGCAATTGCTCCTGGAAAATGTCCTTTGCGTGTGCTCGCTATGGCATACAGCATAGATGAGGCGATCTGTGGAGGGAAAAAGCCTTGTGCTGGATACAAAGGATAACCTATTTTAACCCCTATCCTTGTACTTATATTCTTCGTTATACTGGTGCACTTATGCCTTATTACAGTATTCGAGTACGTAAATATATAGTGACCCGGGAAGATAGAGGTGTAGCCGGTCCCAGCAGTCGCTACTCACAGTCGGCTACTCCCTGCATGAATGCTTTCCAGAACATAATGCCCCCTTCATTCCGCATTGCAGCAATGGGCTTGTGCACCACCTATCAAGCATATGGCACAGTGAGCACGGAACAACTTTGTCCGTGTCTGTGTCCGTGTTCACGTCCAGGGATGTGGGAGCAGACGGCTGGCCTACGACTTCCTCGACTATACGTGGTGCAGTCTCAAGGTTTTTTTTTTCGTTCCTATTTTAAGAACATTCAACGTATCTAGGAATACTCAAAGATACAATGGAAGCTCTTTGCTATATGTAAAAAAGAAAAGAGGGAGAGAGAATATAGGAATCACAGGGGTTGTAACAAATGGCTGGCTTAGCTGGGTACATGTGCAAAAGTATGTTAAGTCTGATTTTTTGATTTCATCCATAAAACTAACTTATGTGAAATTTAAAAAAAAAATATAACGCCATTTGTATGTGTGTTGTTTTGACAGAAAACATAAAGAGATCCAAATTTTTAAACAGATATAAAGTTGTTTCAAAAGGCGTCTAAAATTTGAAGTTTTCGAAAAAAGGAACGCATATTTTTTGAAGTTGGAGATTGCTGACACCATTTCTGATTGATCGTTTAGAAAAAAAGGAAAGATAGGATTAGGAAGAAAATTCCGATGCAGATTGGTTTTAGCATCTTAAAAAATTCCACATTCATGTAGTACGGTTAAAAAATAATCTCTGTACTTAACAGTACGTCCGATGAACAATTCCAAAAGACGAATATTACGGTTGAACTGTTTGAGGAGATTAATGTTATTAATATTTTACAAGAGGAATGTTAGTGAAAATAACATTGCCTGTCACTTATAAAAGAGCTAGAGGCACTATGGCCAGCGAACAATTAAGTGGACTTTATATGCGATGAAAAAGGTCATTTACCAACATAAGAAAGGTTTTCATGTGATCCTTCATCATTGTATTGAACATCGATGAAAATATAAAAGGATCAACCTGGGAACCATATTATCAATTCCTGGACAAGCGGTAGCGATGGTAGGAGATTTTAAATATCTTGAGTGTGTTTTTTCTACGGGAAGTACCCATGTCGTGATGGTTAGTGCGTAGGACTGCCATGCCAGAGGTCTTGCGTTCAATCCCTGCCTGTGCCATCTAAGGTTTTTGTCCACGGGTACTGCTTCTTGCGAATAATTGACAAATCCTCCAAGAGTAATTCTTGTCACGAAAAGTGCTTTCTCAAATTAACAATTTAAATTCGGCTTAAAACTGTAGGTCCCCTCCATCCCTGACAACATTAATCGCACACAGGAATGGTTGAGAATTGTAAGTAACTGGGCCCTAGTTCTCAACGGACTGTTACGCAACCTAATTTGTTTTTATTTTATTTGTGGAACTGAATTAGACGAAAGCAGCTGTATCAGGGAGTTAAGGTTGTATTCGAAATCTTGCCTAAAATATGGGGAAACAAGCAATGACTCCTTCGCTCCAATGTTCAATCTGCATTGGTTCTTGGATGCCGCACGTGGAAAGTCGAAAGCACTTTCACAAGAAAGCTGCAAACAAAGATGTTCTCGAAACGTCTTGACAACTTTCTGACAGAACCGTAATTCCAATGCTGAGCTTAATGCGAAATGGACCAGGAACCCATTCAATCTATTATACGAAGACAAAAGTATCAGTAGATTTGCCAAACTTTTCGATAAAGTGACGAATGCATCTTCGAGGTGAAGTACTTGGCGAAAAAGAATAGTTTCAGTTTCAGTTTCAGTTTCAGTTTATTGCTATAATTACTCAGTAAGATACAATATCTTTTAATTTAGAGCAAATATCAGTACGTAGTACTTTCTATAGAATATAATATATTAAGTGTTGCATAAATTGACAATTCATTTCATATTAACTAAATATTTAGTAAATTAGTTGATAATTTAAAGGAAAAAAAATTAAATATCAAAATAAATTCTAAGAAAGGAAAAAATAAAAATTAAAAAAGTTCACGATTATGACACAATCATCATCACCACCGCCACCATCATCAACCACCATCAAAATCATCACCATCATTACTTTTGCCCCTAAATAATACATCAAGTCGCTTTATAAAATTCTTTTAACATTCTACTAAATTGAGTAGTGCAGATTACCATTTTTAAATGAGTTGGGAGAGAGTTCCATAGTCGAACAGCATGGACATAAAACTGGCGCTCAGATACAAGATATGAGAAACGAAGAGGAATAAGATTTCCAGACCTATGAGATCGAGGGAATTGAATTCTGTTAAAAAGATATTCAGGTTGGCGAATTTGTATGATATTATGCAACAAGGTTAAAGTTTTGCATTTGAAGATATTTTCGAGCGTCATATCATACATTGACTTCGAATAACTAGATATGTGCTCACTCCTTCTTATTCCGAAGACATACCGTGCTATACTATTAAAAGCTACATTAAGTTTATTCTTATGTGCATAGTCACAATTGCAATAGATTTCGCAACAAAAAAGTAAAATTGGAACTAACAACGTCTTCGCCAATATCATTCGCGTTCTCAGCGGAGTTATATGGTGGGAAGCCCAGAGTAATCGTAGACCTCCATATACCTTTCCTAAAGTGAGTCTTATATGATTATTCCAGGTCAGAGTACGATTAAATGTAAGTCCTAGGTTTTTTGCAGAGTCGACAAACTCAATCGGGGTGTTGCTCATGTAAACCACAGGGAAATAAGATGTATCTATGAGTGTTCTTGATATAACAATGCATTTTGATTTTTTGGCATTCAGGCAAAGATCATTTTGCTGAGACCATATTGCAATTTTTTGCAGATCATTATTTATTTCATAAATACCATTCTCAAGCATTCCGATAGGAAAACTGTTGTATAATTGTACATCGTCTGCGTACATGTGCACAGAGGACTTTAGGGGACAGGTAGAAAGATCATTAATGTACATTGAGAAGAGCAAGGGACCCAGAATAGAACCCTGGGGAACACCTCTATGCACTGGAAGAGGAGAAGACAATATACTGTTCACAAAAACAGATTGCGATCTTTTAGATAGGTATGAATATATTAATTTAGCTGATGACGATGAAAAATTAAATTTGTTAAGGAGCTTTATGCATAATATATTTTTATTTACCGTATCAAAAGCTTTTGAAAAATCTAAAAGAGTAAGTATGGTTACTTTGTCATTATCAACTGCGCTTCTTATTCCTTCAGTAACGTCAATTAGAGCTGTTGTACAGCTATGCTTAGCTCTAAAACCAGACTGATAAGAGCAAATCAGTTTATGTTCGGATAAAAAACAGCGTATTTGTTTGTTCATGATTTTTTCCAAGACTTTCGAGAGAAAAGGTAAGATTGCAATTGGTCGAAATTCATCACAATTCCGATTTTTTGGTATTGGAATGACCTTAGCTTGTTTCCAGGCTGATGGAAACGTACCTGTCATAAAAATACTGTTAAATAAATGATTAATATATTTAAGTATATAAGGTAGAATTGCTTTGAGAAAAGCTGGATTCATGCCATCAGTCCCCTCAGAGTTGGATTTTATTGCTATAAAACTTTCAAGCACATCAGTTTCCTCAACAACCGAGAAATTAAACTTTGACATTTGATTGTCAACCGAAACAAAATTAATTTCGCTCTCATCAACTATATAGTTGCGACCTAAACTATTTAGTTCAGTGAAATTTTTGTTTAGGACTTCGCCGTCAACGTTAGATAAGTTATTGTTATTCTTACTACCTACTCCAATATCTTTGAGGTTTTTCCAGAGTTTACCTTTTGCTAAACTAGGATCAAGTTTAGGAGCGTAAAAAAGCTTCTTCGATTCTCGTATAGCACAAACAACTCTATTTCTTAACCTTTTGTAACTATTATGCAGTGCATCAAGCTTAAATATTTTCCATCGTCTGTATGCCATATCCCGTTCTCTGATGAGTTTAACTATGTTGTTATTTAACCGATACTGAGTCTTGTTTTGGTGTAGTACTGTCTTAAGCGGAACATGCAGATCGTAGAGATAGTTAATATTCATATGCAGAAAAGATAACTGGTCATCTACCGATTGTAGATAGTAAATTTGACACCAATCAATTAAACCCAGATCAATTTTTAACTGATGTTTATTACAATTTTTAAAATCTCTGAATGTAAAATAAGAAGGAGAAAAGTCTGGCGAGTATTCGAAAGTCAGGTAAATAAGATCGTGCTTGGAAAAGGCTGAGGCAGAAAGTTGGCTGTAGAGAAGAACTTTACTTAAATGGCTTACAAAAAACATGTCTAAGAGGGTACTATTGTTTTTAGTGAAATGTGTTGGTGTTGAAACATTTACTGGAAACAAACTCAGTGATCTCATACTATCAGTCAACTCAGTGGTTTGAAGTACATTATTGTTGAAATCTCCAGCGACTATAAGAAAAGGTGAAACAAATGATAAGTCATCAAGAACAGAAAAGAGTGGAGACAAATTGATATTCTGATGAGGACTATATACTGATCCTATCAATAATTTAATATCATCATGAGATTTAATTTCGATGAATAGGTACTCAATTTCACTACCAGGTGGAGCCTTACGGATAAGTTTGCATAATAAACCTCTGCGTGTAAAAATTGCTACACCACCTCCAACTCGGCCTACTCTGTCACATCGGAAAACATCAAACCCGTCGACCTGACAAACAGAATTATGAGAAAACCAGGTTTCACTAACACATACCACATCGACGCCAGAGTTGATAAATAAATGCTGAAATTCGTCTAGTTTAGGACCTAAGCTCTGTGAATTGATGTGGCACACTTTCAAACCCTTTCGTTGCTCACCTAAAACCCGAATCATGGAACGTGTATTATGAGCATGTTCGATCATGGAAACTCTATTTTGACCATTTATTTCAGTCATTTAACTTAATTTTAATTTGATTGATAAGGACACAATATGGTCCAATGGCATAAGCCATATTATAAAATGACAAACTGCAGAAGCTCTTGAGGTAGAAGATGTATTAAACAAAACAACATGATATACAAAATTAAAAAATAGAAACAAAATAAAGAGAAGTAAAGATCCCGATGACGATGACGACGACCATGACGATGATGATGCATATGTTTCAAAAATCATAGAACAAGAAAAGAGAAAGAAAATTAAAAAGAAGAAAAAAGAATATATATTTATATAATAATAATGTTGTAAGAAATAATAGTAAGAAATACGAATTTACGTTGATCAGCTGTTGTCATCAGTTATTCGTAGCAAGTTCATTCAGCATTTCAATGTTCTCAATTAAAAGAGCTTTGTCAATACGGTTCTTTTTTACATAGACAAACCCACGCAGAGTGAAAGCGGTAAACAGATTTCCGTTCTTCTTCAACCTCAGTGCATTTTGCAAAAGTTCTCTATTTCTTGTGGTCAAACATTCATGCAAAAAAACAGCACCATCCGAAGATTGTCCTAGGTCGCGAAGGCAAAGTGGTTTTTTAGTTCTGGTGCGGTGATTTGCTATCGAGCGTAAGACAGTGCTTTTGTCGCGCGTAGTTAAAAATTTAACCACCACTGGCGGAGTGAGAGATGTTTGGTTTTTCAAACGAAAAATATCACGAAGAACAAGTGTTTTTATTCCAACGACAGTGCATATTTTATTAAAAGTTTCAATTAAGTTTTCATTTTCGAGCATTGGTAGTCCATGTATAAGTGCATCTTTCTCTGTTTCCTTATATTTTTGTCGTTCTTCATACGTTTCAATTCGTGCGGTTATCAGTTGAAGTGCATCATTTTGTTTTGTTAATTCGGCTTTGAGTGATAAATTTTCTCTTTTTATGACGTCGATTTCATTTAGCTTGTTTTCAATTGTATTCATCTTTTCGTTGACGTCATCGATTGATTTTTTTAAGTTTAAAACATCAGTGTTAATTTTTGCGGTAATTCTCTCTTCAAAAACATTCAATTTATATGAGAGTAATGCAACAATATTTGCACTATCTTTCTGAAGAGAAGCTTCAATATCTTCCATTTTCTTATGTTCCGAGCCCATTAAGAGATTTAAAGGTGAGTTCGATGTGTTGTTGTTATCGATTAAGACGGTTTTTATTTGCTTTGGTTCGGGGAGCGGTTGCTGCTGCTCAGGAGAGGAAGAAGAGGCTTTCCGATTACGCTTCAAAGACATGAACACGTACAACCATTCAAATTTAAGTGATATTATGGTAGGTTTAAGGGGCAACTATGTATATTGGGCTAGGTATATAAGTTTAAATATTAAATAGTTAATTTAACGTAATTTTTTAAGAGACAAGATTTGACATCTATATCACACACAGTATCAGAGTTGGCTCTTGTGTTGGTGTTATATATTTACACTTATGGGATTGGGTATTGTATAATAATAATAATAATAATGTATTTTTTTTAAGAGAGTAGATTTGAAATCTATTTCACACACAATATCAGTGTATAGGTTTTTGTGTTGGTGTTATAAGAGACACAATTAATTGTCACGCTTGAAATTAAACTTTAAGGTTAACTCAATAGCCAAACTAAATAACAAAATATTTAAACAACTTAATTAAGAGTTAATGTCACTTGTTATTTTATTTAATTTATTTAACCAGCCAAGAAAATTTGTTTTCGCGATCTTCTAATACAAGAACAAGGACCTTGGTACGTTTTTAACGTTTGAAAATCGAATACACAATTGCTACTTTGCTAGAGACGTCTATTCAGCAACACATGCTAGTCAAGAATATTCGGACAAAAATCAGAAAGACTGAGGAAGAAAAATCGTACTCGATTTAGTAGGAGGCTCTTAAAATTAATATTATAACTCAAACTCAAATAAAGTACTATGTTTTCAAAAGAAGAAAAAACTTTAAACTTTTAAGAAAAAAATGCTGTTAATTGCATACTTTCTATAACTTAAGGTTCTTTCAAAGTGACTTGCTTTATAATTTTCGCTTTTGCTTTGATCAAATACAAATTCCAAAAGCTATTCTTTCTCTAAAAACATTTCTTTCTAACATCGTATTTCACTTTAGCAAAAGCTTATGGCGTTCAATGGACATATGATGTAAAAGGTGTTATGATCTAAATAAGTAAGTCAATGAAGACGAATTCATTAATTAGAAATCAGAAAATCAACAAGTTTTATCTTTATTATATCTGAGTCCGAAAATGTCTTACCAATAGAAAGCCCTTTCTGAGACATCAAGTTATACAAAACAAACTATTTATTTTTCCTGAAAGACTTCCCACGGAAAACTTATGTTATCGAATTGTGCGAAAAATATTAAAGAATATACTTCGAAAAATTTCTTATGCCATGTTTTTTAAATCGTTAAAGATTTAAAAAAAAAAATTAAAAAAAAACTATAAACATTTCTTAATATTGTAAGAATAGAAAAAAGAGTACATGGTGGCGGCTTAAGCTTTTGTCCATTCTTGCTTATGAGGATCTGTTAAGAAATGTTCCCGCAATAAAGAAACAGTGCGAAAGTATTTTAGTTATTATTTTTTACCTCACCTTTGTATTCAAATATTGAAACAAAAATCTATCAAAATCTTCTGTGAGATTCAGCCAAAGAAAAAATACTTAAAAAAAAAATGTATAACTTATTTCTTTCCGTCCCACTAAATAATTTCTGTAAGTTTAATATTAATCGTATAAGATGACTTTCCAAGAAATCAAGACACATTGAGATTGGAATCAATTATTAAAATTTATCTTAATAGCAAAAGAAAGTATATCCATTATCCATATCGATTCTAAGACGAATTTTTTAAACAAAAATTTTCCACTCAATTAAATAAAATACCTTACCCTTAGACCTAGGACCAAAAATGTTCTCATAAAATTCCTAGTATAACTACACAGAGAGTATTTTATTTGAACTAATGGCGAGGGTGCAAGGGAGCTTATGTTGTATTTAAAAAATCATCTCGCAGGAGTGAGTCACGAGGGTATGTTAAAATGTTTTCCTCTCTACAATGAAATACTTTAATACGAATTATAGTACCGTGTAGATTGTAACAATGTCGTCGGTCGGTCGCTCGGTCGGCATATCCCCTGTCTATTGTTTTGTTAGCGTCACACAAAAGTAGGTAGATCTCATGAGATAGTTTGGCCATCTCTCAGGACCAAAGGACTTACTACATCTACCCTACCAGTAGTAGAAATGTTATTCATGTAACCCTATTGTTAATTCTTTTGAATAGAACACGACACAGGGTCATTGGGCTTAGTTGAAAAAGGAAATTGCAAAAAAAAAAGAAACAGAAGAAAAACAATGAAGAAACGAAACTGAAGAACAAAAATGCAAAAAAGAAAAAAACAAGAAGAAAAACTTCAACAATATTAAATTTAGTGAAAAATTTACATCAGATAACATTGGTTATATTTTTAGATAGAAAATCTCAATGGCAAAGGCAAGTTTATAACGATGACGAAATAAGGGTGAGGGGGGGTGGTGGTGGTATGGTTGAGGTCCTTTGATCCTTATTCATTCAACAAGGAAGAATGATGGATGAATAATTATTTCTATATACCTACTTTCTATGATGTAAGCTTATGTCAAGGAAAACAGAGCATTTATGTGTATATTAACGAGTGATGTAAGAGCTTTGGGGAAAATCATAAAGGAGCCAAGCAACAAAAATTAATAATGTAAATAATCCAATTTGTTCAAAATGTGTGATTATCACATATGTACAAGTAAATATAATACCCACGTGTTCATAATATTTCTTAGAATATTGAATTTTTAAGAAGGACACTTAGTACTCAAACGATTTCTACGGAAAGACTTTATTTAATTTTATTACAAAATAAGGACTATTGTTATTTGTTATAGATATGTATGAACTTCTACACAACCTTATTGTGTGGTGAATACGGAGTGTTTACTTTGACTTGCGACCAAGTTAAGTTTTTTGTATAGTCCAGTGAAAATAGACATTTTAATTCGGAATACTCCGCATATCGATGAACCTAAAAATCTCATGAGAGTACAAAAAGTTTTAAGGTATTTTGTCAAAAATTCCATATTTTTGTTATAAATTTTGATAGGTAATTGCTGGAAAAAAAAGTTTGAAGCTAGATTACGAGCTATAGGGCTAAGAGTTACAGTATTTTGAAAAAATGTCAAATGTCAAACGGTGGTTTGTAGAAGAGTACTCGTGGCATGATGGTAAGTGCGTTGCACTGTAATGCAAGAGGTCATCCCTGACTGCGCCATCAAAAGTTTTTTCACGGGTACTGCCTCTTGCCAGGAATTGACAAATCCTCCAAGAGTAAATCTTGTCATGAAGAGTGCTTTTTCAAATCAGCCGTTCGGATTCGGCTTAAAACTGTAGGTCCCCTCCATCCCTGACAACATAACTCGCTCACAGGAATGGTTGAGAGTTGTAAGTCACTAGGCCCTAGTTCTCCACGGACTGTTGCGCCACCTGCAATTTATTTTAATTTATAATGTCAAACGGTAATTTGTATATATAGGCACTTCAGGTACTTACTATACTTTTTTTTTCTCTATCAGAAAATATAAATAAAAAATCCATGTTTTTCATCGTAATTCCAAATGATAATGATGTTTAAAATATTGTGTACCTTGCTTATTAACTATATATGTATGAAATTGGCTACAAAAAGAGCTTATAGCTTACAAGTAAAAACAACTTATTAACTGGGTCATTTGGGTCATACGTATTTCTAATAATCTACGTTTTTTTTTGCAATACTTCGAAACATTTTAGGGTCTTATCAAATTTGGTCAAGACCCAAAAAAAAAGTATTTTCTTATTACTTGCGATATATAGGAACTATATGGCAAGTTTTGCATTCGTGCAAAATTTCGAACTCGAGATTTTAATCAAACATGATATTACGATGATAGAGAAGTCGAAAAAAGTGGGTCCCGCCATTCCGTCCGGTCTGTACAAGCTCCTACAGCCTAAACCTTTGGGTCGATTGAGTTCAAACTTGGAAGTTAAGGTTTTGAGCAGATTCGCGTTAGGCCTTTTTTTATTTTTTTTAAGATCAAAACTAACAGTGGCCCCCATAAAATTTTTTTGGTCAAAAAACGAAAATTCGAATTTTCTCAAAAACAAACCGATAGATTTTTTATTTAATTTTCTTTAAAATTTTATTTTTTAACTTGGCTTCTTTTAATAAGAAAAACATATTTTTGTATTGCTCAGGAAAGGTACCGCGCATAGAACCGTTATTTTATTTTTTAATGTTCTCAGCATCTTATGAACCGATTTTAATAATTTTTTTTGAACGAGCTCTTATATTGCCTTAACAATATTTGTTTATCAAAAGTGTTATTTTTTACTTGCGACATATAGGAACTATATGGCAAGTTTTGCATTCGTGCAGAATTTTGTCTGTCTGTCCACGCTCCTACAGCCTATACCATTGGGTCGATTGAGTTCAAACTTGGAAGTTAAGGTTTTGAGCAGATTTGCGTTAGGCGTTTTTTTCATTTTTTTTTAAGATCAAAACTAACAGTGGCCCCCATACAATTTTTTTGGTCAAAAAACGATAATTCGAATTTTCTCAAAAACAAACCGATAGATTTTTTTTAAATTTTCTCTAAAATTTTATTTTTTAACTTGGCTTCTTTTAATAAGAAAAACATATTTTTGTATTGCTCAGGAAAGGTACCGCTCATAGAACCGTTATTTTGTTTTTTAATTTTCTCAGCAACTTATGTACTGATTTCAATAATTTTTTTTGTGAATAAGCTCTTATATTGCTTTAACAATATTTGATTATCAAAAGTGCAATTTTTTTTGTTTGGATTTTTAAAAAAATATTGAATTTTTTTTTTTTTTAAATTCTATATCTCAAAACCGGGTTAATATTTTTTTACGAAATTCAAATGTAGAGCGTATATTTACAATCACTAAACAACTGCATACCAAAAATATTTTTTGAACAAAATTGAAACATTTTATATATAAAAAATTAATTTAAAAAAAAACCGCTCTAACGATTTTCGAAATTTTTTTTTGAAAAATCAAGGGCTTTTTTATTTATAAAATGGCATTTAAATTTTTGAAGACAAACTTATTTTTCAGGTAAAATTTTGTATCTTAAATTAGTTTTTTTTAATTATTTTAACTGTATTGAATGTAACCCCCTCCCAAAAAAATTGAAAAATGGAGGTTTTTTCGACAAATCAAATGGCATTTATATCTTTGAAGACAAACTTATTTTATAGGTATATTTTTAAATCTTATATACATAGATACTTTTTTAAACAGACTCTTTGAATACAGGAGCAAGTTCGTGCGACCCAGTCGTGCATTTTATTTTGTTTGGATTTAAAAAAAAATATTGAATTTTTTTTTTTCAAAATTCTATATCTCAAAAACGGGCCAACATTTTTTTACGAAATTGAAATGTAGAGCGTATATTTACAATCACTAAACAATTGCATACCAAAAATATTTTTGGAACAAAATTAAAAAATTGTGTATATAAAAAATTAATTTAAAAAAAAAACGCCCTAAGGATTTTCAAAAAAAAAATTGAAAAATCAAAGGTTTTTTGATTTATAAAATGGCATTTAAATTTTTTTACGACCAACTTATTTTTCAGGTAAAATTTTGAATCTTAAAATAGCTTTTTTAACTTCAAATAGGAAGTTATTGTAATGGGTCCGATTTGTCAAATTGAAAATGTTGACATTTCTCGACGTTTCAAGATCCCTATATTCGAAATAAAAGATTTTTAGAAAGATGTCTGTGCGTGCGTGTGTACGTACGTTCGTACGTCCGTACGTTCGCGACGTTTTTTTCGTCGTCCATAGCTCAAGAACCACAAGAGATATCGACTTCAAATAAATTTTGTTATGCAGATAATAAGGCAGAAAGATGCAGAAAATTGCGTTGGTGGTTTTTTTACCATAGCAGTTTAAATAAAATGCACGACTGGGTCGCACGAACTTGCTCCTGTATTCAAAGAGACTGTTTAAAAAAGTATCTATGTATATAAGATTTAAAAATATACCTATAAAATAAGTTTGTCTTCAAAGATATAAATGCCATTTGATTTGTCGAAAAAACCTCCATTTTTCAATTTTTTTGGGAGGGGGTTACATTCAATACAGTTAAAATAATTTAAAAAAAATATAATTTAAGATTCAAAATTTTACCTGAAAAATAAGTTTGTCTTCAAAAATTTAAATGCCATTTAAATTTTTTTTTAAATTAATTTTTTATATATAAAATGTTTCAATTTTGTTCTAAAAATATTTTTGGTATGCAGTTCTTTAGTGATTGTAAATATACGCTCTACATTTGAATTTCGTAAAAAAATATTAACCCGTTTTTGAGATATAGAATTTTGAAAAAAAAAATTCAATATTTTTTTAAAAATCCAAACAAAAAAAATTGCACTTTTGATAATCAAATATTGTTAAAGCAATATAAGAGCTTATTCACAAAAAAAATTATTGAAATCAGTACATAAGTTGCTGAGAAAATTAAAAAACAAAATAACGGTTCTATGAGCGGTACCTTTCCTGAGCAATACACAAATATGTTTTTCTTATTAAAAGAAGCCAAGTTAAAAAATAAAATTTTAGAGAAAATTTAAAAAAAAATCTATTGGTTTGTTTTTGAGAAAATTCGAAATATGGT
Organism: Eupeodes luniger; assembly: GCA_951509635.1. Classification (NCBI taxonomy): domain Eukaryota; kingdom Metazoa; phylum Arthropoda; class Insecta; order Diptera; family Syrphidae; genus Eupeodes; species Eupeodes luniger. The sequence continues at coordinate 257,626,480 of OX608073.1, forward strand.
TTTTTGACCAAAAAAATTGTATGGGGCCACTGTTAGTTTTGATCTTAAAAAAAAATGAAAAAAACGCCTAACGCGAATCTGCTCAAAACCTTAACTTCCAAGTTTGAACTCAATCGACCCAATGGTTTAGGCTGTAGGAGCGTGGACAGACAGACAAAATTTTGCACGAATGCAAAACTTGACATATAGTTCCTATATGTCGCAAGTAAAAAAGGTGAACATTTTGGTTAACGCTCAATATCTTACGAACCAAAAACGCTAGAGACTTGAATTAAATTTTATATTATTATATTGTAACGTGATACAAAACAAGTATATTTTTAGAAAAAAAAATGCAATTAACGGTTTTTGTTTATAAATCAAAAAAAACTGAAAAAAAAATTTGTCACCTCGAAAATTTTACGACTAAAATACGATTTCATCTCTAAAACAATTTTGTGCAACGAAGAATAATGTTTTTGACACCTGATAAAATTTTGAGAAAAATCTTATTGACAGTTTTTTTATAAAAAATAAAACCTAAAAAAAATATTACTCAAAGTTGGTAAAAATTGAATTTCGACTCAAATATATTTTCAAAAACTTCAGATTAAGGCTACAAACTTATTTTATCTTATAAGAAATATTGTTTTCAACATTTTGAAAAATGTTGAGAAAAATCGAATTGACAGTTTTTTTACAAAAAATAAAAACCTACAAAAAAAATTAACAAAAGTTGGTAAAAATTGATTTTCGACTCAAATATCTCTACAAAACTTTGAAATATTGGCTTTAAACTGCTTTTATCTTTCAAAAAATATTGTTGTTAACGTCCATTAAAATGTTGAAAAAAATCTTATTGACAGATTTTTTATAAAAAATAAAAACCTAAAAAAAAAACAGTACTAAAACTTGGTAAAAATTTACTTTCGACTCAAATAGCTTTTCAAAAATTACGAATATTGGCTTCAAACTTATTTTATTTCACAGAAAATATTGTTTTCGATGTTCTTTTTTTTTTATAAAAATCCAATAGTCCGTTTTTTATAAAAAAATAAAATATACAAAAAATAGTACGCAAATTTGGTAAAAATTGATATGTACATATATATAGTCCAGTCAAATTAGACGAAAAAAGGGGTTCAGCTCGGAAAAATTCCCACCTAGCTGAATTTTGGTACACATCTTTTTTATATTGTTCTTAACAATGTGTAAAAAGTCGACCTCGATATCATGTACGCGTCAAAGGTTATTCGAGGTCAAAGGTCACAGAATTAGCCTTTTTTTTAATATCTCGTTTTTTATTGGTCGTACAAAAAAAAGTTTTAGACACAAATTGTAGAGGAGGTAATTATCTACAAAAATGGTCTTATAACATTTTCACGTCAAGTTGATAGTTTTTCCGTTATAAGGCCAACAAAGTGTACACTTTTAATGAAATATAATTTTTTCACTAAAAACAAGTAGCGTTTGCGTTAATATTTCGCTTCATACTGTTTGTACAATAAAAAGTCTCGAACAAAAATTGTAGAGGACAAAATTATCTACAAAATGGTTATACTCGTATATATATATATGTATCCAATCGCACTTTCGCTATACAAGTTTTAATGTTTACCATACAAAATTACAATAATATATAATGTTATATCATATTATAATAACGATAATAAGAATGCATTCGTTTTATGCAAGATGTACATATACATATGTAGGTACATAGTACATATTACTGTCGTCTGGATGCCAGACGGCGAACTGGATGGTTGGGGGGTAACAGGTTGTACATATACATATATAGTATTTATAAGGACTAGGTCGACCTTTTTCAGTAGCTCAAGACGATGCTGACGTACTTATTATAGAAACAGCAATTGAAGAAGCATACACTCGGAAAACTATTGTTATTGTTGGAAAGGACGTATATCTCTTAGTTATACTAATAGCACGCACTCCGTCGCAAAAACAAATTTTTTTTTTAAAACCCGGTAAAGGAAAAGTTGACACAAAAATATACTCATCTACTAATAGCATGGATCATTACAATTTTGGTAGAGAACATATTTTATTTTTGTACGCTGTCACAGGATGTAATACGACATCTTCATTTTTTAATAAAGGAAAGGTAAAAGTTTTAAAACTATTAGAAAATCCTCCAGACCTTCAAAGTGCAGCAGCAGTGTTCAAAAAACAAAATTGCTCCGTTCAAGACATTTTCAAACATGGATTTTAATTTATTTGAGCAATGTATGGTGCCCAAAAACAAGTGGTCTCCATCGATAATTACAAATATATAACATTTGCTAAACTAATTAGAAATAATAAACCTTTGAAATTATCATCTATACCACCAACAAATAGCGCCACCCAACAGCATCTGCTTCGAGTTTATTACCTGGTACAAACTTGGTTGGGTAACAAATTAAACCCAGAAAGCTGGGGGTGGATAATGAATAACAATGTTTTGGAGCCTATAATGACATTGTTATCACCCGAACCTGATGAATTGGTGAATATAATTTTTTGTAACTGTAAAAAAGGCTGTGGTACTAACTGCAGTTGCAAAAAAATTGGTATCAAATGTTCGATTTTTTGTGGACATTGTCGTGGGCAGTCATGTTTCAATTCAAGTTCCGATAATGCTTTATATAACAATATAGACACACTTGACGTTTTGTCAGCGGATTTAACGGAAGAAGACAATACATATTATAATTTTGAAAAAAAATGAAGAAAGATCAAAATGACGAAGAAGAAATGCATGAAGACGAGAGCGATGTTGATGATTAATAATAATTTAAATGTAATATTTATTACTTTGTTTTGACGATAACTATGATACCTATAATAACTATTTAACAATTATTGTTGACTACATGGACTAGGCTACCGTGGAAACCATGGAAAAAAACGCACCATGCTTCAACCTCAATGGTGGTGTGGAAACGAATGCATTCTTATTATCGTTATTATAATATGATATAATATTATATATTATTGTAATTTTGTATGGTAAACATTAAAATTTGTATAGCGAAAGTGCGATTGGATACATATACATATATATATACGAGTATAACCATTTTGTAGATAATTTTGTCCTCTACAATTTTTGTTCGAGACTTTTTATTGTACAAACAGTATGAAGCGAGATATTAACGCAAACGCTACTTGTTTTTAGTGAAAAAATCATATTTCATTAAAAGTGTACACTTTGTTGGCCTTATAACGGAAAAACTATCATTTTGACCTGAAAATGTTATAAGACCATTTTTGTAGATAATTACCTCCTCTACAATTTGTGTCTAAAACTTTTTTTTGTACGACCAATAAAAAACGAGATATTAAAAAAAGGCTAATTCCGTGACCTTTGACCTCGAATAACCTTTGACGAGTACATGATATCGAGGTCGACTTTTTACACATTGTTAAGAACAATATAAAAAAGATGTGTACCAAAATTCAGCTAGGTGCGAATTTTTCCGAGTTGAAAACCTAATTTGACTGGACTAATAGACAAACTTTTAAGCAAGACAAATCGACAGACTGGATGGGAAGTTATCAGTGTGGGTCGCATCCCAGCCTCTTTTCTTTGTAGGGATTGACGCATGATTACCATTAGAAGCCTAAGTAAACCTTTAAAGAGTTATTGTCATAGTCTTTTGATTTAATATTATCAACATGGGACGTTTTTTTTTTGTGAATCTGGTTTTTGGATTGTGTTGCGTTTTTATAAAATGTTGACAAATTAAATTTCGAATAATTGATTTTAGTATAATAATGAATAGTCATGTTATTCCTTTTATGTTGAATAACATAGAAAATACCTGGGACACATTTTTGAAATTTCGGAAGACATCGCATTGAATGCATGTGTATCACGTTAGTACCATTTTCCTTGAAATTTGTTGGCAAGAGCAACTAACAAAAAAATTTACCACTTCGCGTCTTCCGGATGTTTTGAACAGTTAATGTGTTGGCATAGGCATAGAATGGTAACAATGGTTGTTACCGTAAGATTACGAATGGCAGAATTTTAGAAATGCCTAATGAAAATCGTGGTGTGAAAAATGTGCATATCCGATGCTAAAAGTATAGTCATTTGAGTTAAAAGAAGAAGCAGTGCTTGGCTTTCCGAAGACACTTGGGCCCACAAGTACCCTAGCAGAAGAAATAAACGAGCTATTGTCTAGGTATCACATGAAGATGAGAGAGGGAGAGTGCTGCGTGATAAGCGTCACTACATCATGCATTATCCACCGAAGCAGAAGAAGCTGCTAGCTGGGGTAACAGTAGGACAGTCTAAAGAACTACTAAAGATCTTACAGGTTTCTTCAGCTCTAAACAACATCTGGTAAAAACCACTGCCAATATTAAATAAGGGCCACCTAAATAGGTGGAAGGAACACTTTTTTTCTGATCTATAATAAATTGTGTTCTTGAACTAAAGTGTGAATGAACCGTTCTGAAGTAGCAATCTCTCAAATACACACCGTACCCCACAGTAAATAAGAAATAATTACAGTCATTAAAATACTTAAAAACAACAAAGCGGTTGGACTTGATGGTATTTCTGCAGACTTCTTTGGAGAAGCCCCCACAACATAGAGCGAGTAACCGCACCTACTAGTTTTTTTAGTTTGTGAAACAGAGATCTTTCATGAAAAGTGAAAAAAGGTATGATAATAAAGCTGTAAAAAAAGAAAATCGTATGCAGTGTAGAATCTGAAGAGAAATACACATTCTTTCTCACTAGCCAACATAATAGCAAAATAGTATTGGAACGAATCAAAGACCACTTTGAAGACACATTCAACCATGCATGATTCTTCATTGCATTTTTTTATGTGGACGTGGACCACATTAACAGCTTTCGGATCATCCTTAAACAGTGCGTTGAATATCGATAGCCTGCTTTTGATCCATTTGAAAAACGTGTTCGACATACTCTCTTCAATACTGTTCCTATTGGTGGTAAGTAACCTACTGTAAGCAATTTTGTCGATTGGAAATGGGGGAATTCAATGGATTCTCTAACTCAATCTAACCTTAAACAACTGGAATTACGAGACGACGTACTCTTACTCTCAAGGGAGTATTGATCAACCAACAAATCAACCACTCAACAAGGGTAAAAAGAGAAGCAGACATTTTTGTGCTAAATATAAACTTAGCAACAATTTTTTTATAAGCCTTAGAACTTCTCAACAACTCGGTTCAATATTTTTGGAGAACTGGTAGAGATCTTTTACCTCCAATATTATATATGTATATTATATGTATATTACCAATATTTTGGGTTTATTGTCTCCATTACGGGTGACGGAACTGAACTTGACGTAAATAACGACTGTTTCGCTTCAATGTTGAATCCGACTGGACTATAGAAAAACTTAACGAAGAACGTTCCAACAGAAATCACAGCAAAACTGAGGGAGGTTTGGAGAGAGCTGCAGTATATCTTCATAAATCGTAAACGATGGCACGTAGGAGTTGTGAAGGCCCTATGCACCGCAAGATAAACTTCACGGATGTAATGGGGCTAAGGACCTAAGTATGTATGCAACTAAGTGTTCCTTACACTCTCACTATGTGTTTGGCATGAAAAGGGTACCAGAAAGCTTCTTGAGTGCGCGTTTAATGATAGAAAGCGCTACATGAAAAACCCTGTACATTGGGTACCTGAATAATTATTTATTTATCCTTTTTAATAAGTGTTTCATTTTTATCTTATAATTTCTCTCCTTAAATCGTTAAAATAAATTACTCGACGTCTTAACCGATTCAAGTCGGCTTATATAAATAATAAGAACAAAAAAATTCGTCATTAGACTACCTCCCCCTTTTCCCCTACTTTATATAGTACCTTCTCACCACAACTACAGGAAGTTTATAAATAAAATAAAAACACAGAAAAAAAGAAAAATTGGATTTTCCACATGCATGCCTATTCTTCTTTATATACCGTTCTCTCAGTGATGTAAATGGAGTATTAATTCGCGCATTCCACCTGGTTGCGCTTTAATGTCACTCAACCCTTTCCTACCACCCTACTCTCTCCTACCCTAGTCATAAGACCCATCGAAAAAAAAGGATGCTGATGAGATGATGGTTGCCTTGATGAACACAAAAATGTGGTATAAGGTACCCAGATCTAGGGACTTATTTACCTTCATCTCTTCTTTCCCCTCTATCTCCTTTTCTCCCTTAGTCCTTATCCTTCCTTAAAATTCTCTAGATGGAAAAAATTATTACGATCCACCGCACTGGGTTAAGTACACCAAAAGCAACAAAAAAGGAAACGAAAATCCTGAGGAAAAAAAAATATCCTTTTGTTTTTCATCTTCATTCACTCGTCCTGAATAAATACTTAAACAAAAATTTTAGTTAGTCCAACGAAATATGAAAAAAGAAAAATTAAAATTCAGAATAAAAACCAACAAATTGCTTCATAAAATGACAAAAATCATCCTATATCCTCGCTGCTGGGTGACACAGATGCGGTTGCTATTGCTGCAACTGCAACTGCTGCACAGTGCACAGGACATCATGTGTTTCATAGCGCAGCAAAGTGGATTTTTCTGCATCATGCTGTGTGTTTCGTTAGCTGCTCCACTGCCAGTGATGGTACACTGATAGAAAACTGTCATCACATTTGAGTGACAAGTAGGAACTTATTTTTGTTAAATTATAAGGACTTACTTGTTCCATAAAGAACTCTAATTTTTCACTCTTCTTTTCAGTAGAAGCCTTCAATCAAAATTTACTAAGGGTTTAAATACTGATACTGAACATTTCACGGTTCACTTCTTTTCAATTAAACTTAACATCCTGTTCAAGAGACCCATTAAATAGTCAATCTTAACATTTTTGTAACTCCTTGTAGCTCCTTGTCAGTTATAATTGACTTAATCTAAAAGGTTTTATTTTGATAATGCCTCTTATTTGACAGCTGTCACTTTTGAATCTGTCATCTTTTGACATCTGACAGGTAAGAACTACTGAATCCGTGTACGTGTCGCTGAAGAAAAACTGAAAAGATTGCTGCTATAGTAGCGTTGAAGTAATCCAAGGTTTGTCGATTCCACGTCTTTCTTTGAAATTATTAAAAATCCAATAGTAGCTAAACAAACATTATATGTATAATATAAAAGAATCTGAATATAAACAGAGCTTAAACAACAGCATACTTAATAGTTTTTCGGTATATATTTACTGTAAAGCTTTTTAATTAAAAGATGCAATTTCTTCCAATATTTTGAGATAAGCATGTTTCTGGTACTTACATTGCGGTCTTGAAAACAAATTTGCTATTGAATTATTAAAATTATGTATTTAGTTTCTGAAAAAAAGCTAAAAACTTGAAATGTTTCATTATTTGAACCAGAAATCCGCCAACTTCCAAACCCCAGTTTTTGTTATTTAAAAACAAATAAACTTACAAAATTCTAAGCAAACTTCTGATTTTTGATCTTGCAATCTCCTAAGCTAAGCGATTTTTTGAAAATAAAGTAAAATATGAAAAAGGTATGAAGTTTATTTTTAAACTATTTTATGGAAGTAACCAAAAAGATAAGACCATGGACAACAAGGAAGCCGAAAAAAGAAGGCCAACGGATATACTAAAAGGATTTAGGGGGCAGCTTGGGTAAATTATTGATAAGCCAAAGCAAGGACTTGGCAATACAAAATGATAGAAACACTCCACTCTAATTTTTAGAAATACAGAAGTAATGCAGCTATAACTAGAGAATAAACAACTTATAGAGATCTCATAGAACTGGAAAAGGTTATTAAATAGAACTATTAAGTCATTCAAGTTTCAATTTAACATATCCACAAGGTCTGATCGCAAGGGACAATGGGCTCTCAAGAGCTTCGAATCGTTTAAATCCATCAGATGGCATAATACTAGCCGAACTACAAAAATTCTCAGACATATTTGCACCAATCCTTGAGTCAATTTTTAACAGCTGTTTATTTCTAGTCCATATTCCCTCGGCATGAAGAGAAGTGAAAGATGTTTTTATACCCAAAGCAGGTAAATGCTCGCAAGTCAACCCTGAAGATCTATGACCTATAGGCCTATCATCATTCCCTAGTAAGACCTTAGAAAGATTGATTGATATTCATTTAATGGCAAGTATTGATACAAGACTTCTGTATGTGTCTTAACATGCCTAGAAATCGGTGAAAATGGAGCGGCCTTACACACATTAATACGCACCATCGAATACTCTCCCCATCATAGAGAGTTCACTATGGTTGCTTTCCTTGACATCGAAAGCGTTTTAAAGAACGTGGACACATCTGCAATCACATTTCTACTAACATCTCTGAACGTAGAGGGTTCGCTTGGGGAGTTAATTTATTTAATGCTGACTAGCAGAATAATCAACTCGAAACTGGGCAACTCTTCTGCAAGAAGATTCGTTAGTAGAGGGAAACCGCAAGGCGGTGTTCTATTCCCTCTCCTCTTGAACCTTATGTTAAATGAAACCCTAATTGGTTTGGTGGTGGAGGGTTTCAGAGTGATTGCCTCTTACAAAATACCTCAGACAAACTAATACTTTGGTAAGATCTGTGTGGACTGAGTGTTAACCTGCACAAAATCGAGTTTGTCCTATTTTCGAGGAAATACAAAATTCCATTTGTTAAACCCTCCCAATTCAAGTTCTAAGACGATTCTGAGTACCTGGGTCTTAGTTTAGACAAAAAACTGAATTGAAAACGCAATTTACAAAAACTACTCAAAAAAAGCTAATGTAGCTCTCCTTCCTTGCAAAAAAGCCATTGGCAATAAATATGGGGTTTACAAACCCGAAATACACATTTGTTATACACATCGGTGATCAGAAAGATTTTAATGTGCGATGTGGCAGTATGTTGGACTGCTTAAGAGAAAGCTATAAACCGTGACAGAATAAATAAAGTCCAACATTCATCTTGCCTATGTATAAGCGGATCGCTTCGCATGACCCCATCTTCGGCACTGGACACCCTACTGTACCTAAAACCTCTTGATATTTGTTTCAAAGCTTTACCGCAGTGAGTCAACAACGACATTGGCCACTTCGTTATTCTTTAGTATTTAAAATAAATTTTAAAGCACACATACTACACCATCCCCCAACTGCAATTCGACAGAAACTTTCAGACTTCTATACATTCCAGATCTTTCTGGGAGGATAGGGCCTTTCTGGAAGACCAGTCAATCTACTTTTCCACAGATGGATCAAAAACAAATGCAGAGGTTGGATGAGGTGTGTACTCTAAACGACTGATTTTAAGTCTCTTATTCCGCCTTCCCAATCATTGTAGCGTGTTCCAGGCGGAAATTTTGGCGATAAAAGAAGTCATGCCCTATCCTAAAGAAAACGTGATATCAACATCTGATATCCGTATTTTCTCAGATAATCCGCTATCAAATCTCTGGACTCTGTCTCTACAAACTCTATAACAGCCCATAACTGTCGATCATCTCTAATGGAGATGACACAACAGTTTAATATTCACCTTTGCTGGGTGCCGGGCAATAGACACATTCCATTAAACTGTATAAGGCAGACGAACTCCTCAGGAATGGTACAGTACAACCAATTCTACCACGTTTGGTAAATGCTGGGATACCTATCGCTACATGTTAACTATTGCTTACGCAGGAGGGTATGAAGAAGGCAAACATCGGGTGGTAGGTACATTTAATTAAAAGAGCCCAAGGTGTTTGATGTTTCTCAGATTGCATATAAGTTTGATAATCGGTGTCATAACCAGGCACTGTCTAGAAGAAAAGCACGCCACGTGGCTAGGCGTATTTTCAAATGACTTTTGCAAAAGCTGCATGGATGGGGAAGAGGAGAAAACAGTTCTTCACCTCCTCTGTACAAGCCCTGCTCTAGCTCAAAAACACAAGAATTACCTAGGAGAATCCTTCTACAATGATCTAAACGTTCTCAAGCCATTGAACTGGCCTAAGTGTGTCCTACTCACGGACAACTACTTTAACCTAACCTGCCCAACGTTACACCGTATTTTTCATAAAAACTTTTGAAGTTAACACAAGAACTCAAGCTGGTCAATTACTAGTAGTTTCCGTAGGGTCTTCTCTGATTGAGTCTTCGAAATGCATCGAAATGATCCGGATTTTCAATAAAAAATCATCTTCATTGATGAGGCCCATTTTTACCTCAGACACATTTGATAAGCAGAATTGTAATAGGTATTTGCGACGCGGAAAATCCGAAACTGATTGTTCAAAAGTCTCCTAGTTCTGAACGTTTCGGTATTTGGTGTGGTTCTTGTATTGGGGAAAAGCTATGTGATTAGGCCTTGCTTACTAGAAAATGAAGCCTATGCAACTATTATGGCGATTAAAATTGCGCTACCAAAATATGACTACTAATTTTTATATGGCTGGAAAAAGATTTTGTGTTATCTTTTAATAAATTGATGACTGTTCGTAGACGAAATTTGATTTTTTTAACAGCCTAAGACTTTTTCTCCACATGATCTTCAAAATGAAATTCGTGAAGTTATTAATCCCTATAGTATGATTCACTTCTCCATCGTTATTGCCATACTTTTTCTTTTCTATGAAATAAACACATATTGATTTATTTTAATATAAAACCTCTTAAATACTTTTAGATCTTGGGGTACGAGTTCATGTGTTTTGACTTTTCCTATTGAGTAACTTTTTTTGTAAAGTAATGGTCCAAGTATTGAATCTTGTGGAACTCCACAGTCCAGGCATTAAAATCGATTAAATTAATGATAAGAACTCTTGCAACTGACACAAAGAAATCCCCTCGAGAAATAAATATTCTCTTATCTGTAGAAAGGATTCAAGGACTATTAGTCCTTTTTAGGATCATTCAAAGCAACTACCAACAAAGTGCCTTTTCAAATGTTTCTCTACTTAATTGGACTTTTGTTTTTTTTTCTTTTCCTTAATTTTTTTATCAGTGTATAAGGAAGAAATCAGTTTGCCTTCACATACAAGATTAAACTGTTAGTCCAGAAATCCCAAGTCCTGAAGCCTGAAGCCATGGAGCACTCATTTTATATGTGAAAAGAGAATAATTCAAGGTAAAGGGAGCTATACTGGCACTCCATATACATATATAGGAAAATATATCTAGTTATAGATAGAAGGAAGGAAAGGTACCTACTATGGAAGCTTTAAGTTGAGTGGTGATAGTATCCGACATGATTACGGCGCTAGGACAACAAGACTTTACATACACAACAGGCAAATGGAAAATCCTTGCCCATCTCATGGTGATATCATCTGGATGTCAGCCTTGCGGTGCTATACAGCACAGACACACTGTGTTTTCTATATGGATATGTAACCCAGGATGCTCTGGAAATTGACGTTGCGATTCGAGATGGAGCCATGGAGCTGGAGCGAGTGTTAAACCTGGGATCCTTTTTTAGAGTGCTTTCGCATTTTGGATGCATTATGGCGGTTTTAAAGGATTTCCAATGGAATGACGATGCTGATGATAATAACGCTGGCTATTTAACGCTTCGAGAATTTCCGGATTAACTATACATGTTCTGACGACGACGACGATGACGACGGTCGGGTCGGACGCGGACGCGGAAGGTTCGGTATCTCTACTGGTGGTATTGATGCGCTTAGCTGTCAGAGCTGTCGGGAGGATGTGAGCGAGTTGAGAGTATCCAATGGCAATGGGTTGATATGGAGTTGCAGTGTGATTAAACAGGATTTCTTATCAAGTAACTGTTGAAAGTGCGCGATATTCTCACATCTCACATCGTTCCTATTTTATGTATATACGAGCGGGTTTTTAACGGTTCAGTTGGTTGAATGCACTGAGGAGCTTCTGATGATGATAAAATTTTGTGATGTGAGTTGGCTATACGAGAGAATCTAGCTTTTGAAGTAGAATCCATTAATTAAGGCAAAAAATGACATTATCTATTGATTTTGTGGTGAGAAGTCTTTGTAAAAGGGTCTGGGGGATGCATTGCATATGGATGGAGGATAAGTATTGAAATTGATTGATAGATTTTGGTTTTGATGAATTAGGTTCTATCAAACGCATCGTAGTGGCAAAAGTGGTTCGATGCTTGATGTAATGTTCAAAATGATGATGAAATTTCCCTTATTATCACAAACGTCTGTGTTTTAGAAACATTTAAAGAATAAAAGTACTTAAGTATTTAGTTGGCGGTAGGTTCTTATCTGGAAGGTTCTATTAAATCTCCAGTATTTCATTCTTGTAAAGAAATTTGTATTTAATTGCCCCACAATCAAAAAAAAGAAAAGAATATTTATCATTCAATTCAACCTATGTATGTAGTTCTCCACTGCAACATATTTTCTATCGATTTCATGAACTATACATACATTTCACACGTTTTTTAACCTTTTCTGCTGCATACCTTAGAACCTTTACAAGAAATATGCTAAGCACACACTGCCATTAAGGTCTTGCAATTCAAGTACGAAAAGAACTTATAGCTAATAGTGATAAAACTCAAAAATCATCTACTATTTTCTGAATTCGGCCCAGAAGTTCTACCAGTATGAATTGTTTTATCCTTTTTTATAACCATGTTTAAAAAAGGTATTTAAAGTCTATGAATCTGCTAGCTCTTTAGATAAAGCCGACGAAAAAGCGTATCATGAACGTACGGACGTATAAATGTAAGAACCTTTGATTATCAATTCGAAAAATCGGGCCTAATTTAAAAATGATGATGGTAAGAACTTTACCTATAGAGTCATGATTACTAACTTTTTCGTTCATAATTTAAGGAAACGTTGGGTAACAGCACGTTACGGGCCCGTGAATTACATTTCAAGATCTTGAGATTTAACACCGCTAAAATATATTCTGTACTCGTATGTGTATTATTCGTAAAAATATCGATAAAATACTGTTAGACAAGAAACCTTGTGACGGTGCTCAAGAGATACAAAAGTTTCAGTTAGATTAGACAATGAATACATGCTATTTTTAAAGCTCACTTTTCAATTCTGTAAAAGAGCCTCAAGTGGGTTATTGGAATCCTGCCCAGATATGGGAGTTGAACTCGAGTCTTGGACGAATATAGGCCTTATAAATTAAAGCCAGATCATAAGGGCCAAAAATACTTCCTGTTTCGTCGGAGAAAACCTAAACACTAGCAGCATTTTTGGCGATGTCAAATACAACAAGTAGTTTGTGATGCACATACGTACCAAGAGCTGAAAGCTGTTCAGTGTCCTCGGTGCAAGTACCACCTAAGGATAGTTGCATTGGTAGAGGGTTACGCTTTTATGACAGTAGACAGAATTGAGTTTTCGAAGCATTAAATTCTACACAGTTTTTAATTACCCATTAGGCAATGCTGTCAAGGTCAGAATTTAATGAGCTAATCGTAGGCTGTCGTTGGTAGTACACATCCGAAGAATAAGGATAAGAATCTAATGGGTAATGTTATAAGCGAAACAATTAAGTGGGTTAGAAGTTTCAGACAAAAGATAATTTATAAAAAATAAGGAAGAGTGTTGAAGATATTACGAAGCCCTGGGGCACACCAACACTTATTTTGTGGGTAGATAGATACCAAATGCGTATTTTCAATAAGAGAGCTTGATGCCAAACTGTATCTAATGACTTTGAAACATAAACTGAAATAATCTTATACTTTCTTCAAAACGATGCAAAGATTTGTGCTGCAGGAAAATTAGCTTTATCAATCGAGCTTACAAAACTAGTGGCAATATAAACGAGTGTAGGAATCAACGATGACGTAGTGTTGCATAATTTTTCAAATGACCAGAAATTTGTACTACGTTTGGGACATTGTAGTATATTTTAACTTATTTGTTGGTCATGCAAAAATTAAATGCGTCGAATATGTAATTAACAATTCTTTCTAGCTTGTTTTAAGTAAATCTGATTTCCCCATGTGTAGTTGGTCTTATAACAACGGAAACTTACATCTTTGATCCTCATAACCTCTTTACAGCTCGAATCAAACCATGAGTTGAGTAGTATTTGGGTTTGATAGACTTTACCCTATTAGGGATAAAATTTCTTTTTAATTAATTTTGTTATCGTATGCTGCAATCCACGTTACTATCGAGGAAGCGTAGTGACCAGATAAAGTTCCTGATGAAGTCGTTGGGATCGTCCCAGTTTGATTTCTATTATTGAAAAACATGAGACATTTTGAGATTTGATACAATGGTCTGATGTTCCTAGAAGCCATAACACACTAACCGCATATTTATAAGGATCAGAGAAACCAATTCAAAATGTTGGCTCGTCAATTAAGGAAGTCAAGTGGTTCAATATCGAAATACCTTCCTTCTTGTGTTGTTTAACCAGCGTACGTAAACGCTGAGAAAGTAAATTGAATTAAAATTTGAGATTTCTTTAGAAAACAAAATTAGATGAACGCGATTTTTGGCCGTAGTGAAAGATTTAAATTTTTATAATTCTTATGATATTGCTTTTGCTCCACAGGATTGAAAGAAAGAAATCACAATGAACCTAGTTTATTGAATTTTTTTTAGTCCTCTTGGCAAGAACGCTTTTAACTAAGAACTTCTAATCTAAAAGGATTCTTCGTCATTATCTTTGAAAACTTAATCTGATCCCTTAGTAAGAAAGAGGCTGGGATGCGACTCATACTGATAACTTCCCATCCCGTCTGTCGATTTGTCTTGCTTACAAGTTTGTCTATATGTATCAATTTTTACCAAATTTGCGTACTATTTTTTGTAGATTTTATTTTTTTATGAAAAAATGGACTGTTGGATTTTTATAAAAAAATTACTAAATATCGAAAACAATATTTTCTGGGAAATAAAATAAGTTTGAAGCCAATATTTTGAAAAGCTATTTGAGTTGAAAGTAAATTTTTACCAAGTTTTATTATTGTTTTTTTTTTAGGTTTTTTGTAAAAAAAACTGTCAATTCGATTTTTCTCAAAATTTTGCCGAATGTTGAAAATAATATTTCTTATAAGTTAAAATAAGTTTGAAGCCATAATCTCAAGTTTTTGAAAAGATATTTGAGTCAAAAATCCATTTTTAAAAACTTTTGTTAAATTTTTTTTCGGTTTTTAATTTTTTATACAAAAAAACTGTCAATTCGATTTTTTTTCAAAATTTTACTGAATGTTGACAACAATATTTTTTGAAAGATAAAAGTAGTTTAAAGCTAGTATCTCAAAAGTTTTGAAAAGATATTTGAGTCGAAAGTCAATTTTTACAAACTTTTATACATTTTTTTTGTAGGTTTTTATTTTTTTGTAAGAAAACTGTCAATTCGATTTTTTTCAAAATTTTATCAGATGTCAAAAACATCATTCTTTGTTGCACAAAATTGTTTTGGAGATGAAATCATATTTTAGTCGTAAAATTTTCGAGGTGACAATTTTTTTTTTTTCAGTTTTTTTGATTTATAAAAAACCGTTAATTGGATTTTTTTCCAAACATATATTTGTTTGGTATCACGTAACAATATATTATATAAAATTTAATTCAAGTCTCTAGCGTCATTGGTTCATGAGATATTTAGGGTTAACCAAAATTTTCATATTTGTTTAAACTGCTATGGTAAAAAAAACACCGCCGCAATTTTCTTGAGAGCCCTTTCTGCATCTTTCTGCTTTATTATCTGTGTAACAAAATTTATTTGAAGTCGATATCTCTTCTGTTTCTTGAGCTATGGACGACAAAAAAAAACGTCGCGAACGTACGAACGTACGTACACACGCACGCACAGACATTTTTTTAAAAAATCTTTTATTTCAACTCTAGGGACCTTGAAACGTCGAGAAATGTCAAAATTTTCAATTTGACAAATCGGACCCATTACAATAACTTCCTATGGGAAGTTAAAAATTACTCAATGTTAAAAACAATATTTTTGGTGAGATAAAAATAAGATATTTAAGCCGAAAATCAATTTTAACAACTTTTGAGTAATGTTTTTCTAGGTTTTTAATTTTTATAAAAAAAAAACTATCAATTCGATTTTTCTAAAAATTTTACCAGATGTTAAAAACGTTATTCTTCGTTCCACTAAATTTTTTTGAAGGTAAAATCGTTTTTTGCTCGTAAAATTTTCAAAGTGACAAATTAAAAAAAAAAAAAAATTTAAATTGCTATGGTAAAAAAACCACCCACGCAATTTTCTTGAGAGCCCTTTCTGCATCTTTCTGCATTATTATCTTTATAACAAAATTTATTTGAAGTCGATATTACTTCTGGTTCTTGAGCTATGGACGACGAAAAAAAAGTCGCGAACGTACGGACATACGGACGTACGGACGTACGTACACACGCACGCACAGACATTTTTCTAAAAATCTTTTATTTCGACTCTAGGGACCTTGAAACGTCGAGAAATGTCAAAATTTTCAATTCGACAAATCGGACCGATTACGATAACTTCCTATGTTAAGTAAAAAAACATCAATTATTATTTGAATTGTAAGAAAATCTGTAAAAAAATAATACATTTTTTAAACAAACGCCTTGCGTAAAAATTAATAAGCAATTACTCAGCAAAAATAAAAGAAACTTTCTTTGAATTTCAAAGAATTTTCTCAAAATAATTGGAAACAACAGAATTCAATACTTCTTATCCAAAAGCAGAAGTATTTTCTCTCTCCTAAAAATAAATAAAAAGAGTTGCATCAACTCAATCCTGGAAATTGATGCATTTTTTAGATTCCCAATAGGACGTTATGTGTCGATTCACATTGTGTCTGATATCTTCCTTCGTAGTATATGTGAAAGGAAACGTGTTCAATTCTAACAATGAACGACAGCACTATGGGAAGTCAAAAAGAAAAGTAAGAAAATAGAAATTGTCAATGGGGTAAGGAATTTTCCATTGAATTTCCTTCTTCATTTCTTCCATTGCACAATTTTATTGAGAATCAGTTTTCTTTTTTGTTTTTTGAAATTCATACCACCATTAGCCTTAGCCTCAACCTCAACCATCCCACCAGGCAAGGATTGAAGTGAGATGTGCGATGCGATGTGAGAGAAGAAAGCAGGAGCTCATTAATGTGAAACACATTCGCATACATTTTCCTAGGATATAGCTACGTATGAGATGACGATTGAGAGAAAAGATGTCTTCCCGCGTGCCGGAAGTAAGATTTTTTTTTATATACTTTCGTTACACTTAAGTGAGTTCACTTGAGAAAAGGGGTAGAGATAGGAAAATGAAATGCGAGAGAGGTTTCGAAACATGAACTCAATTAAAATCGAATGACTGTGGTGGAGGCGGCGGTGGTGGATGGATATAAATATAAAATCGATAATCCGAAAATAAAGTCCCGTTCTTATACGAGAGTACGTGATTCACGTGCACTTATAAGATTTCACATTAAATAAGTCGGATATAAAATGCATTTTATGGAAGCGGAAGAGGTTAAGAACTGTCTGTATTTTTAAATAATGAATATCTACGTCCTACGTCCTACGTAACGTTTGCAGGTCGGTAAGTAAGGTAAAACTCATTAAGCATTAAATTGTATTCATTAGCTATTTGGATTTTTTTTTTAAGATTGACAAATAAATGTAAAAAAAACATTACGTATCCAATTTTTAAGTATATAATGCATTTGATAGAATGATATTGACAGTTCATGGATTCTAAATGGTACAAAGGAGTATTTTGAATAAAATCGGATATCTGAATAAATAAATTTTCGAAACAGTTCAAATCAAAACAATCCAACACCTACAACTGATTCAGATCCGAGAAAAAACTTCAATCTTAAAGATCCAACAAGATATAAAATCTTGATTGAAGGCTCCAAGACTTAAATCAAATACGGTATTAAGCTGTGCCATTTAAGAAATTATTAAACAAAAAACTTCGATTACCTCGCATTGCATTTGATCTTATATACCATAACATCCCATTGGTTTCAGAAGCTCTAAGGAAAGATGGTGTCTAATTGTGTAATGGAAACAATAGAAACACTTTAAGAAAAGTTAAAAAATAAATTTTTGAATATTATATTTTACATATACAAAATATTTTATCAAAATTCCTATGCCTAATGCTAAAAAATGCAAATTGTTTTATTGAAAGTATTTTTGAAATAACTGACTCATATAGTTTACGAGCAAAGTTTGTCAGCTAAGAGTAAACAGTTTTTTCTGTTGCAAAAGGGAATAACAGCATAAGTCGACTTATGTCAAAATTGAGTTAGTGACACTACAGCAATCCCCTATCTGAGATTCATTATACCCTTTTATTTTGTATCATAATATTTAACGGTTGCGAATTTATAGCTAAATGAATAATAGCATAAGTCATATTCCACAACACATGCAAACGGAACAAAAGCATAATTCATGATATTCCTTAAAAATGTATACTTATGCTGTTGTTCACTATTGATAATTCTCTGTAGAACAACCACAAGTTGACTTAAGCCCTTTTTCAAAACTAAATGTTTTTGTTCCTTAACACACATGTTGATTTGTTCCTCTTTTCCATTCAAGCCGTTACTTTCAGGTCAAGACACAACTATACTTGTGCTGTTATTCCGTTACAAAACTTGGGTGTATTAAGCAAATAAGTGGACTGGTGTTGTTTTTCTATTTTTTGTAACTCAATTTAGTTGAAAATAAGTATAAATATGTCATTATTCCGTGGACAAATTTTGAGTTGAATTGAGTTGTTTTACTGAATATACATTGCTGTGCATTAGGTCAGGGGCGTCTTTAGACTTTTGGGGGCCCAGGGCCCAATAGGATTTGGGGGCCAGAAAAAGTAGGTATAATATATTTTTTTTTAATTCTTTAGGTTAAAAAATCATTTTAAAATTTTTACTTTTTTAAACAGATATTTTTTTTATACTTTTATAATTTTTTTTCATTTACCCTCAAAAGTTGAACATTTTTCTTTATAGTTGATTTTTGATAATTTGTATTGTTTTTTTGGTTGATTTCTTATGTTTTTATATTTTTCTTTTAACTTTATGTAAGTTTATTTCTTTATATTTGCATTAACATCTTTATGGTTTTTTGAAAACTGTTCGCAAGAATTTTGCAACTCCACTGAAGTCAAATATTGCAATCGACAAAAAAAGCCAAACAATGCAATAGCAATTGGATCGTATTTTTAATTGCAAATAGTGTCAATAAGTGTCAAAAAGTTGATATTTTAAACTTTTCTTTCCCAATTAGCTGAAAGGATGGTGCAGGACCATCAAAATATGTGGTACGCGAACTTCGTACTATTTTTCGTTGCAATACACGTAAGTCTTTATAATTAGCATCCGGATTCAGAATTTTGGCACACGTTTCAAATTTATCAAAATTCTCCCTTATATAATTTATGAAAGAACATAGTGAACAAAGCAAATTAGCAGTAACGTCAATCGTTATTGTTTCTTTTTGAAGGCTCTTGCTTATTTTATTAATTCTTTCTAATATTGTGCTCCATATTTCTATTAAAATGAGGAACTCCAGTTTTGACATTTTCTTAGACAAGCTTAGCGCTTCGCTTTTTGTGTCTGGAGCGTGCTCTGAATCTCTTGAGATAGATGTCAAGGCTTCAGTAATTTGCTTATAACCATGATGGAGCTTGTTAACAGAAGGGCTTTTAAGAACTCTATGTGAACCTAAACATACATTCAATTTATTTCAGCGATGGGTAGAAGCAGAAAAAAAGTTGTATATTTTTTGAACCACTTGAAAGAAACTTGTTGCCTCCTGCACACAACCAGCTGCATGAAGGCCTACTAAGTTGAGAGAATGTGCTGCACAAGGTGCATAGGTAGCAAATTCGCACTTCTCCT
Source organism: Eupeodes luniger (assembly GCA_951509635.1). NCBI lineage: Eukaryota > Metazoa > Arthropoda > Insecta > Diptera > Syrphidae > Eupeodes > Eupeodes luniger. The sequence continues at coordinate 257,646,262 of OX608073.1, forward strand.
TTAATCTTGCTTGCAAACCAGAATATTTTCCCGACATATTAGACGCATAATCATAGCTTCGTCCTCTACAATCCTCTATTGAAATATCACAATTTTCCAAAAATGTGAAGATTGTTTAAGCCAAATATTCAGATTTATGCTCTTGAATAGGTAAAAATTTTAAGAACCTTGCGATGGGAACACAATTTTTAACATACCGAATTATAAAAGTCAACATATGAGAAAGGTGGGGTGTACTGTCAACACTTAGGGAAAAATATTTTGCCGATCTAATTTCACCTACAATTTTCATTCGGACTTGTTTTCCCATTATATCAATGAATTCGTTGCAAATATTTGCTGATAAATAGGAACAGGAAGTGTATCCCTTTCCTGTGTTCCCACATTTTTTTAAATGATCTGTTATGAATAAATCATCATGGGAAAATTTTGTGTTTTTATGGAGTGAGTTGAAAAGTCAACATGTGTGCAGAACTGTAAAGTAAAACGAAAGCAGAGTTGTTAAAATAGTGTTGACAGCGTGTGCAGGTGTATGATTAAAGATTCATGTTGCCAGAAGTTTAAGATGTTGAGGAGGAGAATTTCAACGGAACGGAGAGTAAAATGAAACTTGTTTTTCTGTTACTGTCTAATAACCTCATTTTGTTTTCTATATAATTCTTGTATAGATTCATTCATTTTGAGTTGGTCGATTTGGGGGCAAATTATTGCGGGGCCCTGGGCCTTGGCCCACCGGGCCCATGCCTAAAAACGCCACTGCATTAGGTGTATAGGTGTTGTGATAAAAAAGTTATAACAGTAAACTTATTGTAATAATATTGTTAAAGTGTACCTATATTGTTGAGTGAAATAAAGTTAAGTGCAAGCAGAATTTTGGCAATGGTAATTAGGAAAAATTCCAGTCAACCTACAGTGATAAATAAACGTACAACTTTTATATGAAGATTCTAAAATTTTTTGACTTAAGTTTTTTTTACTGTTAAATCTATTAGAATAAAAGTTGTGAAGACTTCAAATTATTAAATTATGATTGTTCCTTGATTCGTTTACATAATATAAATAAGTCTGCAAATAAATGTCATCTTCTTTTGATGTATTTTATATTCCAAAATGAATGGTTTTGAACATTTATTTATTATGTTAAGTTTAATTTTATTTTAATATACAAAAATCATTGTTATATTATTAAATTCCCATAGGAAGTTATTGTAATGGGTCCGATTTGTCGAATTGAAAATTTCGACATTTCTCGACGTTTCAAAGTCCCTAGAGTCGAAATAAAAGATTTTTAGAAAGATGTCTGTGCGTGCGTGTGTACGTACATACGTCCGTACGTCCGTATGTCCGTACGTCCGTACGTTCGCGACGTTTTTTTCGTCGTCCATAGGTCAAGAACCAGAAGAGATATCGACTTCAAATGAATTTTGTTATACAGATAATAAGGCAGAAAGATGCAGAAAGGGCTCTCAAAAAACTTGCGTGGGTGGTTTTTTTTACCATAGCAGTTTAAAAAAAGGTGAACATTTTGGTTAACTTTAAATATCTCACGAACCAAAACGCTAGAGACTTGAATTAAATTTTATATTATATATTGTAACGTGATACCAAACAAGTATAATTTTTTGAAAATAATCCAATAAACGTTTTTTTTTTTAAATCAAAAAAACTGAAAAAAAAAATTGTCACCTCGAAAATTTTACGAATACAAAATGATTTTATCCCCAAAACAATTTTGTGCAACGAAAAATAACGTTTAACGATTTGAGAAAAATCGAATTGACAGTTTTTTTAATAAAAAATAAAAACCTAAACAAAACATTACTCAAAGTTGGTAAAAATTGAATTTCGACTCAAATATCTTTTCAAAAATTTGAGATATTGGCTTTAAACTACTTTTAGTTTTTAAAAAATATTGTTGTCAACATTAATTAAAATTTTGAGAAAAATCGAATTGACAATTTTTTTACAAAAAAAAAAAACCTAAAAATAAAACAATACTAAAACTTGGTAAAAATTTACTTTCGACTCAAATAGCTTTTCAAAAATTAAAAATATTGTCTTCAAACTTTTTTTATTTCACAGAAAATACTGTTTTCGATATTCAGTAGTTTTTTTTATAAAAATCCATCATTCCGTTTTTTCATAAAAAAAATAAAATCTACAAGAAATAGTACGCAAAATTTGGTAAAAATTGATGTTCGGTTCTTTATATCTCTCAAATTAATTTCATTCATCCAACTTGTAAAAATTTAAGAAATGCTATTTAAATTGGTACAAATTTGTTTTCGACTTAAAATCTATTAAACAAAACTACATTTTTAAACTTAACTATTTCTTTATATGAAAAATATTGTTGGTAATTTAAAACTTTTTAACAATAATTCAACTAACAACTTTTTTAACCCAACCCTACAAACTTTTAAGCAAGACAAATCGACAGACGGGATGGGAAGTTATCAGTGTGGGTCGCATCCCAGCCTCTTTTTTATTATTTGAATTCTCTATTGTTGTTTCTATACAAATTAGAAAAATAAATGGAAGTTAAATAAAAAAGTTTAACATATGCATGTATATTTTAATTTTTGTTCTTTAAACTTATTTAATAAAAAGAGAAAGAAATTGGAGTTAACGTCCATTGTTTTTTTTTTATTTTTCTGAGATTTTCGGTGAGTAGGTACAGTTAAAAAAACCGTAAATTTCTGGTAGTACAAAATATTGGTATTTACAATCATACTCGTACTACATACTACTTGTATAAAAACAGCACAAGGTGACTTGACAATTGAACATTTATCAACTGAGAAAGGGAAAAGAGACATAAATCCACTTGTAAAAAAAATAGAATTATATGAAGAAAAATATGAACAATTATTTAATACAAAAATTACAAATAAAATTTACTTTCCGTGAGCTTCAAAATGTTTTGTATCCGTGAGCTTCAAAATGTTTTGTATTAACCCTTATAGTTTTTTTACCACACTCTGTTTAAAAATAGAACTTATATTTTAAATGTTAAAATTTATCAATAATAAAACTTTGTCTTCAAAAATGTAAATGCCATTTACTTAATCAAATGAACATTGATATATTATTTTTTTTTTTTTTTTTGAAATCAATAGAGCGTTTTTTTTACATTAATTTCTATGCATACAATTTTTCGATTCTAGTTTAAAAATATTTGAAGTATGCAGTTTTTTAAAAGTTATTAAAACACATTTTATATTTAATTTTCGTTGAACAAAATTGATCCGTTTTTGAGATATGTATGTATGATATTTTTTTAAAATCCAAAAAGTAAAATTTGATATTTTTGATCATCAAACAGACAGTTTAAGAATTTGTGAAGACAAAATGATCGAAGTTGGTTCATTATAATATGATAATATCAAAAAATGCAGTAAGGATTTTTCAAACAAAATTAGTAGGTGGTTTTTAATATAGCAATTAGCTAAAAGTATCTTAAATGCAAATTAAATAAAATTACGAAAAATACATTTCTCACCTGGAAAACTAACAACACATTATATTACATATTTCCAAAATAATTGTATGCATTGAAGAATATCGTTTACGACATTTGATAAATTTGTTAGGAAAATCAAATATGTATATTCAGTTTTCTTGCAAAAAATAAAAACCTATGTAACCTAAATAGATTTTTGACTCAAATATCTTGGGAATAATAACAAATATTGGTTTCAAACAGACTCTATCTTTTAAAGAGGAATTTCATAAAAGTATGGAAAAAGTTTTGAAAAAGCTCTAATTAACAGTTGTTCTTGATAATTAAAAACCTACTAAAAAGACTACTGAGAACTGGTATTTTTACTTAATGACTGAGTTTATGGTTTCTTACAAAAAATTAAAAAATGGTAGTTGTGACGGGGCTCTTGTCGTCGGTGGGTTGTTGTGGGACAATCAGTCAAACCACACTAAAGAAAGCAGCTTTGCTGTGTTCTCAACCGCATTCGTGCTGTCCAGGACACGGGGACTACAGCGAACGTTGAATTGGCAACACAGAAAAGTAAGGAGAGAGAAAAGGAGAGGTAAATAAAAAGTTGGATGTTTAAAATTTAATCAATTAGATATATGTATATATAAATTTTATTAAGACAAAATTGAGGAAGTAAAACAAGTTGAAGTTAAATCTAAGTAACAAAGTAAAAATTGCAAGTAGAAAACAAAAATGGCAACGGCAAGTGAAAAAAAGATTTGTCCATTTAAATTCGCGCCGGCCCGCAATGTGTGACTATTAAAAGTCCAGGGAACGGAGGTGGGAAACCAACTGTCGCCCTTATGACCAAAAAACCACAAAAAAGCAGAATTTATCAAGAGTTTATGCGAACTCTTGGTTGAATAGACTATTTTGATATATATGATGCTGGATCTGGAGTAGCTCAACTTCGATATAATATCTATCAGTTCTATTAACCATGAGTGGGGATGAGGAGAGTTCTAATTTTTGCCAATTTATAACTTCCTTGCACAACACTGAAGGTGAACTCTAAGAACTAAAGTTCAAAATTCAGTAGACAGTGCTATGGTAAAATTACATTGGTTGCCAGTTGCCACTTGTGGGTGTTATTTTACATTTAGCAGAAGGCAAGAACATTGGTATACATGTAAGTGTGTGATTATCATGTTGGCGTGTTACATAGTGAAAATTGGTTTTCAACTTAAATGTCTGGATAACAAGAAAAGATATTAAAACCAAAATTATTTTATCTTATTAACAAATGTTGTTACTATTTACTAAAATGTTTAGAAAAACACAAATGACAGTTGTTATTTAAATAAAAACAAAAATCTATAAAAAGCAACTACAAACTAATAAATGTTTATTTTTACTTATGTAAGTAAATATTTTGAGAACAAAAATGATATTTACTTTAAATTCTTTTCATCTTAAACACAATGATATAATTCATATTTTGTAAAACTCCTATTGACAGTATAATAAAAACCTTAAACAAAAAAGTACTTGACAATTTAATTTTGTCTTAAATATCTTGTGTCCAGGCCCGGATTAATAGGGGGCTAGGGGGGACTGCAGACTCGGGCCCCGCGGAAACGAGGGCCCCATCCCATTAAGAAAATTAAACCGTAAAATCGCGATATTCAAACTGTACAATCTAATAAACCCCAAAAATAAAAACCAAAATTAGTTGACCCCACAAAATCCAAACTCGAAAGCTATATACCCCAAAAACGTTAAACCCATATATCCCAACTCGCAATTAATCCCATTAACTTTAAACCCACATAACTCAACTCGCTAGTATATCCAAAAAGTCAAACTCACATAGCCTAAGTCGCTGTTAACCCAAAACTTTAAACTCAAAAAATATTAAATCCATGCAGCCTAACTCAGCAAAGGGTTTCCTGATTGAAAAAAAATTGAATTCTATGCCTCGTATTTTTTTTTTTTTTTTTTTTTGCGAAGTGTGGAAATATGCTGGACTAATTAGTAATTATCTCGAGTACCTTATTTATTCTTGATTAAGGGAGATGTGCGAATTGAGCGTTAAAGTACATTTCGATACTAGTGTGGTAAAATTTAGAATTGTTAATTTCAACGAATCTGTTTTCAGTTTAACAAGCGAAAAATGGCGGTTATGTGGGTTTAACGCTTTTGGGTTTACGATTTTTTATTTGCGATTGCAAAATGAACACATTTAATTTTTCAAAAACGTTAAAAAGAGTCCCTGATGAATAATTAGCCCCGGGTATCAAAAATTCTTAATCTTATCCGGGGTTGGAGCACTTGGGGGACAGCTTCTTGGATTTTCGATGCGTCAATAGTCTCTGAGAGCGTGGACTCCTAGCTCCTCGGGTTATTGGGTGGGCTCGCTTGGGGTTTAGGACGCTCTGGGTTATGAGGGGTTGGCTTACTTGGGTTTTATATCTTTTTAGGGGGCCTTAAATTTGAAATAGCCCAGGGCCTCGATTTTTTTTAATCCGGGCCTGCTTGTGTCATCCCATATAAATATTACTTTCAATATCTTGCAACGTTTATACGTTCTTTAAAATGTTTTCTTACAAGAATCAAAGTTCTACTAAAACTACTAATTTAATTTAACTTCTCCAATATATCACTACAGAAACATATAAAACTTGAAAAGTTGTTTGTATACTCCTCCACTTTCTTTAAATTAAAGAATTTACTATTTACAAAAATTTTCATTTTGACCATGGTCCCATGGGTTATCAATGTGGAGTGTTTTCTGTTTCTTATTGTTATAAATTATCGGATTTTTAAGAAAAAGAAAAGAGTATTAATTTTCTGTAATTCATTATGATTACACTTGGGAACCAACCTGAATTTTAATTTAATTGGTTTTAAAAGTATAGTAAAGCAATCTGTTTTCAATTTAAATATAAATCATTTTTAAAGGGTTTCCTAGATTGCATGTAAATTGTACAACATATGTCTTTATACCGCCTACGTACACAATATATAAGTGCTCTTCCTTTCAGCGCAATAAATTTATCCATTGAGAAATCCTTTTCTCTCGTATTTTTTTTAAATCATTTTCGTAGGTATTCGTATTCATTGAGAATATACGAAGGACCTTACCTACCAACCTACAAATAAATACGAGTACCTCAACGCAGAAGGTAAATAACCTATGTTGCTGTGATGCAAGAATTTAAATTCAATTAACAGAGAAAAGCCTTAAATAACATAAATATTAAATTCACTTGAAGCCTTTTTGGTGAAACAAACAAATAAAAAATGTTGTCCCATATGAGAAGGCAAGTTTATTGAAAAACCAAACCAAACCAAACCAAAACCAAACCAAACCGAAGACCGCACTCTTCTTCGTCTGCGTACCATCACCTAAGCTACCTATACAATTTTATACCACAAGAATGTAAAATAAGGTCATAAAATTTTTACCCACAAGCTTTTTTGGCTAAAGATAAAGATACATATCTATACGTAACGTATATAATCCGAGTTGTTCTCGAAAACCCCTTTAGCCGAAAACTGTAACTTAACATATTGCCACACTCATGCAAAGCAGTTAACTGTAAATCTACTCTAAAAGCAGGCAGATTCCCATCATCGTGTAGAAGAAGGAGAGCGGGTCTCATATATAAATAAGAAGGTAGGTCTAGGTACGGTACGACATACCTTATAAAATATCCAAACGTTTTCAGAATTCAATTTCGGTAGGCAGTGTATTGAAAGTGAGAGTGAGAGAGAGATATATAGAAACCGGGATGATGGCTGAAAAAAGCATCAGTTAATTTATTTACCAATAGGGACTCTGTTTTTTGTAGGTCGGTTGAGACACCCTTCCCCATCATCAACATCAAAAACCGACTCCTCCCGTCCCGGGCACCTTCTCGGGAGTATTTTTGTGTTTGTGTCAAGTGCATCGGGAAAATTGAAATTCAATTTACAATCCGTTTTCATGGATTGCACGACAATAAAAGAGAATATCGAATGAGAGGACAAACAGTGTTATACGGGTTACGGCATCCAGGAGCAGGAGCAGTAGTATCAGCATTCCAAAAGGTATCTATACGTCAAGTTAATGTATATATATATGGTTTTGTATGTATTGTATACGGACCTAGCAATAGGCATCAAGTCCTTTTCATTCCTTTCTTCCATCAGCAGAATGCAAGTCAATTTCAATTTTCTCGGTTTAAAATGCCTTCCGGTCATTGGGTTCTTGTAGTCTTAATTTCGAATCTTGCAATCACCTTGATTGGATTGCATATTCAATTAGTTGGAAGTTGGAAGTTTCGTTCGTTGTATTCTGACAATTTGTGAGAGTTTATTCAGTTTTAAAAATTCTATTCACTTCCGTTTCAGTTCAGTTATTGTGAGTAATGTGTCAAATTTGTCAGCTATATATACATATATATATATATGTAGCTACTAAATACATATGCGAGCCAAGATAAAAACACAGATAATAAAAATATATTATTTTTGATTTAAGTTTATGAACAGATATTTGTACCAAAATGTTTAAAAGTTTTAATCGTATATATGTTTATCTTATCATGTGCATAGAAAAACATTCTTAAGAAAGTATATACCAAATTTAATTCGCAATATGTCAAAATGTCATCATATCCAACATCCACCCCAACATGCAATAAAATAATCAATCATCTGAGATAGCCGATATGCTTAAGTTTTTTATTGTGTTTATTGACCATATACAAAGAAACCACTAAACCATATGTCAAAATCAAGGTACCTCCAATGCCGGGTTAGATACAAAACTCCCATAGCAATATAAAATTTACAAAATCTAGAATCACAAAATTCCGCCACTTCAATACGGTAAATCAACAGAATACAGAAATGTATGCCTTTGCTTTTTCTTAGTAATGGTTTAATCATTTAATGAGAATCAACAAGAACGAAGCATTACATTACTATAAATGTGTCGGGATTTCGTTACATCCCCGATTACTATGTTACTTCACACACTTCGGAAATAGATACCACTTATATTTTAGAGTATATTAACATTGGATTTAGACGGCTATGTATTTATATTATGTGAGGCGGACAAAACTTGTTGGTTGAGCCTGTGAATGCATGAGTTTTACATCAAATTATTAAGTGCTTGCTATTTTTAGACCACCATTTTTCACAAGCGAATAACTTTTCTAGCATAAAAACTAAAAGTTCTCAAAGCTAAATGAGCACTTAAATTATATCATTAATACCTACTAACTTTTATGTACGTAATGTTTAGACCTACTTTTTTCACACAGTTTATAAATACCTACATGAAAAGCTTGAAATTCCACTGTTCCGATTGATGAACAACAAAATCACAGCTACCAACACGCAAATTATCAATTTTTGTGTTTTATTTTTTCTTTTTGCAAATTCTTGCACAAAATAAACTTACACTCAAACGACAAGAAGCTCATTAAACTTATTATTTCAACATCTACTCGTACACATGTACAAACTATATATAAATAAAACGGCATAGGTAATATGGTTCAACGCCTTTAATATGCTTAAGGAGAACTCCTCACGCTAGACGCCTGAGAGAACACATAATATATACATATGTATGTATGAAAGCGCACAAAAACTCAAACCAACCAAAACCGAACTCAGGCCTTAATTTCCTTTCATTCTTCCAAGTTGAGCCTACAGGAAGAAGGAGCAATTTTTGTCTTTTATCTATTTAAACTTTTCATACACAAACTGTACATGTACTTATACATATTATATAGATACTTTACCTAAATATAGATGTTCTATGGTGCAAGCAAACTATCTGTAGTTTTAGTTCATTTCGTTTCATCCTGTTTCTTCGTTAAATAAAAATAAAAAACTTATAAAAAAACGAAATTCTTCTGCACTAAATATCCTTTTGATTGTGACAAAAACCCCAGAAACACACTTGTACAAGAGCATCCATATCTAAAGGATAAATATGTATCTACGTGAATAAAACTTGGTTGTCAGTACGGAGAGCAAACTCACTTCTTTAAAGGATATAGCATGCAGCGTGTGGCTGACAAGCACTTTCATATACGAGTACATGCATATTAGGGTGGTCAAATTTTGTTTCTGATTTTCATTTTTAAATTGAGCTGAGCTCTTTTTTTAGAAATGGTGGCAATTTTTGTTGCTGGCTCTATAACTTTTGAATTTTAAGTCCAACTTAAAATTTTATTTTACAAAACACAAAATTACTTAATTGCTTTTAAAACATACATTTTTAAATTTTCCTTATAATGAGTCATTCTCCAAATTTTTTAAAACTGAGATATTCTTTTTTAATTTCCATATTCAATCATAAAATCGAATTGGTATTAGCTTTCTTCGAAAACCTTTGTTTTTGTTCGCTGATAAGAATATCAGTTGATTAGAAAAGAAATTTTGATGTTATTTACATACTCATAAGCATAACTTAAACTTAACTTGGAAGAATGAAAGGACATTAAGGCCCGAGTTTGGTTTTGGTTGGTTTGAATTTAAGATCAAAGCGGCATACATCTCACATTGATCAGCAGCAGCAGTGGTAAGTGAAGCTTGCAATATTTTGGCATATTTATTTACAAGATTATGTCATATGGATCAGAGTAAAGTTTCTAAAAAAACGAAAACTACAACTTGCACCAAAATCAACAAATTCTATGGGATATTGAAAGAATTTATTTTTAAAGACAAGACACTTGTTTGTGAAAAACAAGTCAAAGGAGCTAAAAACCATATTTCCATATAACAATATTCACAGAACTGAGTTCATCTACTTTCGACATTTAACAACATTTTCCGGAGCAGACTTTATATATTCCTTCTTTTTCGGCAAACATCTAGACTCGAGAAGTGCATTGCTGGCGCTATTAATTGCACAGACCTACCTTTAGGTATGTTATCATCTTTATACAAAAACATTCAAGAATTCTCAAGTACGGATCAAAAATATTTATTTGAAACGTGTATTGAAGAATAACAATTCATCACCATCCCAGCATACGGGCCTGCATTATATATTAATGATAATATCATATAGCTATAAAATTTAAATTTATTAAGTTAGCGATAATGGCAGTGGAAACAAAGTGATGGCGTAGGCCAGTTCATGATTTGCTATGGAGAATTAAACTTCGTTCTTTTGAATTCACATTTTTTTTTGCCTTCCAATAGGATAAGAAAGTAATGGTCATAACAGAATACCAACCAACCAGTCAGTCCACCAGTCCTGTAAAAAGAAGGCCCAGGAATTGAAACTAAAGGTACATTTTTCACAGACTACCCTGCAAGTTGTAATGTAAATAATTTTACCAGCAAGAATCCCAAAGCTGTTAATAGATGGCGAAATCTGTTGATAGCCGATCCGTTGATAGTCAACGAAATCGTCAAAGTACTACAGAAACCCAAAGACCAAGAGAGGAGGTTACGTGCCAGAGCAATAAATAAGTCCAAGGTCCAACCAAAAGTTAATAAACTAGAGGACGAACCCCGAATCGAAAATATAACTTACTTCTGGACAGAAAGCTTATGTACATAAGTATCCATCCGATAAATTGTCTTGTCACTCATATTAATGAAATATTGTAACCTAAATAAAAAACTTCAAACTAAACCGATCAAAAAATGTATCGAGCTGTATTGTTAAAGTCATTGTATTGTAAAAGGTAGAGAATGAACGTCATCAGCACAAATTTATTTCAATAAAACATCCCGAAATCTTATTTGACATAGAAAAAAGTTGAGGACCCAAAATATACCCCTGGGGGACTTCTTTATCTGTATAAAGAAAGACAAATTTTAATGTTATCTTAGACTTCTTAAAATCTATCTTGCAAATACGTTTTCATTTAATTGAATTGAATGATTACGCCAAACTAACAAGGGAGTTTATGACATGGGTCTCGACAGTTGAATATGAATATGAATCTCTACGCTCCAAAAAATGGTATTCACAGTACGCTCTAACATCGTCTCAAAAAACTGTTTGCGTGAAATAATATCTCTTTGTTTGTGTTCTTAAACGATTTAAATTTTGAATGGATGGAAATTTAAATCCTTTTTTAAAATTTCAAGCTCTTGGAATGCCCAGTAAGGCTGCCCTTTTCCGTATCGAAAGTCATGGATTTTCACGTAAAATATCTTCAACCACTTCAATGTTTTCGGTAGCCCTTGAAGAGCGATTGGGCCTAGGCCATGGAGTGTTCATAGCCGAAGCATTTGCACAGAACCTCTGCCGCACGAACGAATTAAATTCAAACTCGGCCCATCACTTATTCGTCGTATACCGAAGTGTAAACAAAACGCGGAGTTACGTACGAATCGTTACTCTGGAAAATGCCTCAATTTCTAATGCACAATGCTTACTTGACCAGTGCCACTGAGAAATTCCCACGATCACTGAATCCAATGACACCACCTTCCCCCCCTCCGTTTATTTCATGAATCTGCCACCAGGCACCCTGTAAATTCGTATTTTTACACTTTAGTAATTGAAGTATTGTTGCTTGTGTCCAAATATTAGGCAAAATGTCAGTGATAATTATTATAGTATTAATAAATTGTGTTAAGAAGGGCAGAATATATGGCACAGCTGTTTTCACGAATACACGGTAGATACAATCACTGCCAACCGCATTTGATTAAATATCTACTTTAAGCTTTCAACAACTTCATGTCCTTTCAACACATATAATTGATTTACATTACCGAAACTGCATTTCAAGTCAAATGATTACCTTATGACCTGGAGCTAATCACATCGCCTCCATTGTTATAAAAAATAAGTTATCAGGTAATTTCAGTAATATCCAAACATTTACGCTCCACCCTAATGCACATACATATCCAATGCTACACCTTATACACATAGATACAAAATACTTTAAAAAGCATAACTCTAATTCCTGCGTCAATCCCCTTGGGAAGGAGTATTTGGTCTGCAGCATCATTCGACCTAGTACCTATATATATTTACGTAGATTCCTATCTATGTATTTATGTACCTACTTGTATATACATATCCAAATATAAAAAAACCATCGCGTGCGGGACTGTATCACTGATACGGTGTACTGAATCGACCTGACCTGTTTTCCATCACCACCAACATATCCAACACTCATTAGATATTTATGCAATTTATGTTTTTTTTTGTATCTCTCTGTGTTTGCTTTATATTTTTATCTTCAATTTTTTACTCACTATCATTCATACATAGCTATTACACGCGTTGTGGCAGAGCTTTTTTTCTATAGATGCAGCACCAAACACCGCACTTTTTGGTGAATTTCACAAGATTTTTATTAGAAATCTTATTCACGGACGGTTAAAAACAAGGACATTTCTACTAATCGTAAAAACCATAAAGCTATTCAGATATATAATAATAGATACAATTGAACATTAGGTATGAGTTCAAATTCAGCAGAAAAGACGAATCAAACAAATTTAATAAACAAAGTAGAAATTAAAAAGGACAAAATAATAAAAAAAAAAGGAATGCATCTAGGGAAAACTATCATGACAAACGCATTGAAGGCTTTATTATAAATTATAAACATTTACGACACAAAAACGAAACATTACACAAAACATAATTTAAAAAATGTAGACCCAACAAATACTAAAAGACCAAATCAATTTGCAGGTAGGTAAGCTTTTGGCTTCAAGCAATCTTTTGGCTGATAATAATGAGAGTAACGATAGCAACATTCATAATAACACCAATACAAACCAATAGAAACATAGGCACATCAGAAATCATAAATGAAAGCCAGACTGTATTACATAAAATAGATTCTAACGATATGTTTTCAACAATAGGATTGATAGACGTTAATTTGCAAACTTTGCAATTAGAAAATAATACTGAAATACGGAATGAAATTTTTAACATAAAATCAAAACTTGGTTCAAAAGTCTCGCTAAGAAGAAAGAAAAAAAGACTAATTAACATTGCAGGAACAAGACAGAAATGGTTGTTTGCAGCAATGGAAGAAAATGACAGACAAGATATTATCGTACAATGTACATGTACATTGAACATAATTGACACCAACAATCTTGCAGACATAACAAATCTTAACGAATAAATTAAAATTAACGAACAATTTATGGACTCAATTTACAAATTAAAAAAAAATAAAGTGCACGACTGGGTCGCACGAACTTGCTCCTGTATGCAAAGAGTCTGTTTAAAAAAGTACCTATATAAGATTTAAAAATATACCTGTAAAATAAGTTTGTCTTCAAAGATATATATGCCATTTGATTTGTCGAAAAAACCTCCATTTTTCACTTTTTTGGGAGGGGGTTACATTTAATACAGTTAAAATAATTTAAAAAAAAACTAATTTAAGATTCAAAATTTTACCTGAAAAATAAGTTTGTCTTCAAAAATTTAAATGCCATTTTATAAATAAAAAAACCCTTGATTTTTCAATTTTTTTTTTTTGAAAATCGTTAGAGCGGTTTTTTTTTTAAATTAATTTTTTATATATAAAATTTTTCAATTTTGTTCTAAAAATATTTTTGGTATGCAGTTGTTTAGTGATTGTAAATATACGCTCTATATTTCAATTTCGTAAAAAAATGTTCACCCGTTTTTGAGATATAGAATTTTGAAAAAAAAAATTCAATATTTTTTTAAAAATCCAAACAATAAAAAATTGCACTTTTAATAATCAAATATTGTTAAGGCAATATAAGATAAGAGCTCGTTCAGAAAAAAAATTATTGAAATCGGTTCAAAAGTTGCTGAGAAAATTAAAAAACAAAAAAACGGTTCTATGAGCGGTACCTTTCCTGAGCAATACAAAAATATGTTTTTCTTATTAAAAGAAGCCAAGTTAAAAAATAAAATTTTAGAGAAAATTTAAAAAAATCTATCGGTTTGTTTTTGAGAAAATTCGAATTTTCGTTTTTTGACCAAAAAAATTGTATGGGGGCCACTGTTAGTTTTGATCTTAAACAAAAATGAAAAAAACGCCTAACGCAAATCTGCTCAAAACCTTAACTTCCAAGTTTGAACTCAATCGACCCAATGGTTTAGGCTGTAGGAGCGTGGACAGACAGACAAAATTGACCGGACGGAATCGCGGGACCCACTTTTTTCGACTTCTCTACCATCGTAATATCATGTTTGATTAAAATCTCGAGTTCGAAATTTTCCACGAATGCAAAACTTGCCATATAGTTCCTATATGTCACAAGTAAAAAGAGGCTGGGATGCGACCCACACTGATAACTTCCCATCCTGTCTGTCGATTTGTCTTGCTTAAAAGTTTGTAGGTTTTCGTGTTTTGTTAAAAAAGTTCTCAGTTGAATTATTCTTAAAAATTTAAAAACTACCAATAATATTTTGCATATAATGCAATAGTTTGATTTCTAAATTATTTTTTTGCTAACGAGATTTTTAGTCGAAAACCAATTTTAGTAGCATTTATTAAAACAAATTATTGCTTTTATAAACAAATACAAATTGGATGAATGAAATTAATTTGAAGTCAATATCTCCTATTGTTCACGAGATATCGAAAACCGAACATCAATTATTACCAATTTTGCGTATTATTTTTTGTAGATTTTAATTTTTTATGAAAAAACTGACTGTTGGATTTTTATAAAAAAGATATTTGAGTAGTAAATTTTTACTAAGTTTTAGTATTGTTTTTTTTTGCAGGTTTTTATTTTTTGTAAAAAAAACTGTCACTTAGATTTTTCTAAAAATTTTAACGAATATTGAAAACAATATTGCTTATAACAAAAAATTAGTTTAAAGCTAATATCTTAAAGTCTTGAAAAGATATTTGAGTCGAAAATCAATTTTTATAAACAAATTTTTTAGGTTTTTAATTTTTTGTAAAAAACTGTCAATTCGATTTTTTTCAAAATTTTACTGAATGTTGACAACAATATTCTTTGAAAGATAAAAGTAGTTTTAAGCCAATATCTTAAATTTTTGAAAAGATATTTGAGTCGGAAATAAATTTTTAATAAATTTAATTAATATTTTTGTAGGTCCTTATTTTTTGTAAAAAAACTGTCAATTCGATTTTTCACAAAATTTTACTAGATATTAAAAACATTATTCTTCGTTGCAAAAAATTGTTTTGGAGATAAAATCGTTTTTTGTTCGCAAATTTTTCGAGGTAAATAATATTTTTGATTTATAAAAAAAAGCGTTATTTGGAATTTTTTCCAAAAATATATTTGTTTGGTATAACGTTACAATATATAATATTAAATTTAATTCTAGTCTCTGGCGTTATTGGTTCGTGAGATATTAAGAGTTAACCAAAATTTTTTAAAAAAATGTTCACCTCTTTTTAAATTGCTATGGTAAAAAAAACACCCACGCAATTTTCTTGAGAGCCCTTGTTTTCAGCGACGAAGCTCATTTTTGTCTCAATGGGTACGTAAATAAGCAGAATTGTCGATTTTGGAGTGGATATCAGCCAGAAGCATTGCAAGAGCTACCAATGCATCCACAAAAAGTCATAGTTTGCTGCAGTTTATGGGCTGGTGGCATCATTGGACCGTACTTCTTCAAAGATTATGCGAATCGTAACGTTGCTGTGAATGGTGAGCGCTACCGTGAGATGATATCTAACTATTTTTTGCTAAAAATTCAAGAGCTTGACTTGCATGACATGTGGTTTCAACAAGACGTTGCCACATGCCACATAGCACGCGCAACAATGGACTAATTGAGAGGCGCGTTCTGTGAACATTAATTTTATTTCACGTTCGGGACCGGTCAATTGGCCGCCTGATCGTGGGATTTAACGCCTTTGGACTATTTTTTGTGGGGCTTTGTTAAAACTCATGTCTATACAGACAAGCCCGCTTCAATTGACGCATTGGAAGACAACATTGAAGCATTTATTCGTGAGATACCGGTCGAAATGTTGGAAAGAGTATATGCCAAAATTGGACTAAGCGGATGGAGCATTTAAGGCTCAGTCAAGGTCAACATTTGCATGAAATAATCTTCAAACATTAAATTATATGGACCGTACTATCGATTCAAATAACGATTTCATGAATTTTTCTGAATTGTATGTGTTTTTTTTTTTAACTTTCTTAAAGCTTTTAAAAAATCACCCTTTAGATCATTTCGGATGGGAATGAGTTTATAAGGTGAAAGAATTATGTAGGTATTAAACTACATCTTTGACAGGAACGTGCAACTGACATATTCTCATTTGGTCACTGACCAAATTCCCGATTGGGTACAGAACGCCCTAGTAATGAAAAATGACATATACATAGGTAAGATTTGTACAATACTTCCCCCAAGGTTGGGAATGTGAAGAATAGAAAAAGGTGACTTAATGAAGTGTAGGATTTCGCTGTGAAGATTTTTAGTTGAAATTATAATAATTCCAAATGCCTTACTTGGAGTTGGGATGCAGAACAGTTTGAAGTTGAAAGTGGAGCCAGACAGAGCTGCATACTGTCAGCAATTCTGCTTTTTTTTTTGGTGATCAGTGATTATCGAATATTTAGACTACGTAATCTATGTATGTGTGCTTACTTAGAAGATCTGGTATTTTCATCGAATGAAAATAATGGTGAAGGGGAAAATGGAGATCGTGGGGCTGGAAACCAGTACGGATACTAAGATCTTAAGCATCGAAAGCTCTCAATTATCTTCTTTGATAGACATTGCTCAACAACTAGTAAAGTATTTTGAAACTAACTGGTTACTGAAGGCGTAGCCAGACAATATATTTCTAGCTGTATCAAATAATCAAAAACTGCTTTCGGGATGTTGTCCAAAGTATAGAAGAATGTCATTCTCTAATTTAATGACCAAAGAAGAATTGTAATCGGTCCGATTTCTCGAATTAAAATTATTTACATTTCTCGGCGTTTCAATTTCCCTTCAATTTCTTTTAAATTTGTATTTTACATGTAATAGCATCAAAAGATGGAGAAAGGACTTTTAAAAATATTTTCAGATTCAAATCTTTTCCCAGTTATGTTAAGAATATTGAAAAATCCTGAAGAAATTCTTCCCAGTAAAAAATAAAAACTATAACTTATTTTCACAATTCATGTCCCTGAAGCATTTTTAAAAGCGTGTGTATAACCAGCTACTCATGCATCACACTCAAAAAAATCCTTTAAAAGGAAAAAAGAAAGAAAAACAAATACACCTACACCTACGAGTAGATATATGACAAACCAGAGCAAACCTCTAAAATGCTTTGTGATTTCATTGGAATTCAGAACCCAGGGCTAAAGACGCAGATCACAGATGATTGCATGCCCTTCTAAACACATAGCAATTCCATGGAAGAGAATTTTATGTACTATGACAAGGAATGGCTCTTGGATATCTAAGTGTAGCTAAAACAGAAATACTTCACTTCTTGTGTATTTAAAATTCTGGCTACACATTCCGTAAGTTTTTTAAATGCATTTCTGGCTGTCAAAAGAATTGAAAGAATCATTTTTAAATAAAAATAGGGGGGCAAAATATTTTACTTTTATTTTACCTCGGTTAACACAATCTTGGAACAAAAAAGCATCTGCATCATCTGCTCATAATTTTGAAAGGGTGGAAAATACTTTTACATATGTGAAAGACACTTCACATTAAATATATATATATCTTTTTATTTTTACTCTTCTGCAGAAATAAAAAATAAGAGTTTTTATTTTATGTAGAAAATCATAACTCCTGAGTGAGTTATATTAAAATGAACTGCTACGATGTGATGTACGAGTATTACGATGTCTTGAATGAAGGTTAAATGGTAATAAAATTTCATATACGAATCATCACACTCGTATAAGTATTTTTTTTTCTATATAATAATGATGTAAAGGGTTTTCGTCAAGTGGCTTAGGATAAAATAAGTATGGAAATAAAGAGAAAAAAAGAAGAAAAATATACTTAAAAAATACTAAAAAAGACGTTTAAATGTTTTTTAATATGGTTACAAATTTTAACAGTAAAATATTCTTTTGTCTCTGAAAAATAGATAATACTTAAAATTGTTCATGAAAAGAAAAACACATTAAACTTGCAAAAGACAAATTTAATAAGCATCAGTTTTAAGGACTTTCAATGATGTGGACTTGAAGCAGAGTATGTACCGTAATTAAAATGTAAAGTATGCATGTAAAAGGTTGATATCAACAATTAGAAACTACACAGTTCAGTTTTCTAAACATTTCTAGAAGTACGCGTTAAAATTCTTAATATTTTATACAAAATCAGACCTTGACTCTAGCCTGTTGAAATTACGAAACAGTTAGATACGATTATATTTATTTTGTCAAGGTTATACTCGTACCTAGTGAATTTAGGGGCTCAACCAGAACATACGAACATAGAATTTCAACGGAAGGCCAACTGGTTGAAGAACATACCTACCTACACAGAGCTGTATGAGAATAATGATGTGGAGCAGCACCTGCATTATATGTACTGATAAACCAATTTACACCTTAATAACAGCTTAAAATTTTTGACTGATGTTACTGTTTTTGGAAAACATTTAAGCATTAAGGATCATTGAATCATTTTGTTGTCTAATTCAACATTGGTCTGACTGAAAATTGTTGTTTTCAAACAAAATAGGAACAAATTTATTGTAATTGTCATTAAATTTAAATTTAATAAAAAAAAAGTATTGGCAACAAATGTATGTATCCCAGGGTATCACACCTAAATTAAGAATAAGTCCAAAAATCTTACACCTTACCACAACTTTCACGAATAGATAAGGTTTACGGTTGATGACTGCAAGTTAAAGTATACATTTTGCAAAAAGATATTCTATTTTGATTTTAAATTAAAATGAGTTTTCCACACCCCAACATCAACAAAGGAACATGGAGTTCTTCAGATCAATCAACCGTCAACCAGATTGACCATATTGCGATCGACGCTAGACACACTTCCAGCATCATTAATGTCTAAACTTTCCGAAGAGAAAAAACATCCACTCGTACCACTACCTCGTTGTAGCCAAGGTAGCACTTAGAGTTTTCAGACCAAAGGCAAAACAGCGAGATGCTGGGAGAAGATACAACGTCGAACGGCTACAATCACAACAAATCGTTACAAATCGCCAAATCCTTTTCCGACCGAGTCACAAGTGACCTCTTTCGAAGTTCTCTGCCGCCAACACAATGTAACGAGAACCAGTGGCCACATTGCCAAGATGGAATCAGAGAAGCCGCCTCTGACGTATTGGGTTTCAAGCAGCCACCAACAAGAAAGCCCTGGTTCGAAAGAAAAGGAGAGAGCTCTTTAAGGCAACTGCAGATAATTTGGTTAAGAGCACACACCAACTTATCTGTGAAATATGGTTGCAAGGAAGCATGTCCGATAAATGGAACCTCAATTTGACCGATACTAAAAAAAGGAGACCCTATAAACAGCACCAGCTACAGAGGAATCACTTTTGTTAACATCGCTTACAAAATCTTCTCTGCCGTAATATGTGAACTTCAAAAGCTTATCGTCAACAATCTGATACGTCCTTATCAGTGTGGCTTTAGAACAGTAAAGTCCACAGTTGATCAAATCGAAGAAGTCAGATCCTGGAAGAAAAAATACTCAAGAACATCAAATCGAAACCCAGAATTCCTTCATCGATTTTGAGGCTGCATACGACAGCATCTACAGGGACGATACTGTTCGTCTATTTTTGGCAACCCTGCCAAACTCGTCCGTTTGTGCAGGATGATCATAGAGAATTCGCACTGCTCTATAACGCTTGGAGATAACTTAACCTAATCTTTTGATGGCAAAAAAATGCTTTACGAAGGGTGATGCGCTGTCATGCGATTTCCTTAACACCCTCCTTGAAAGAATAATGCAGAGCTCTTACGTCAACATTAGAGGCACTATCTTTCAGTAGTTCATGCTAGCATCAAGAAAGGACCTACAAGACCGACCGACGTCTCGGTCAAAACGTCATCATCGACAGACGTAACTTTGAAATAGTTAAGGAAGGACTTTGTCTACCTAGGCTCCGCTATGAATAAAGAAATACTCTTGCTAAAGGCTGTTTCTTTGAGTTAAGAAAACAATGGAGTAAAGCCTTCTCTCGAGTAACCAAAGTGTCGCTATATAAAACCCTCATCATCCTCGTCCTGATCTACGGGGCAGAAGCATGTACTATGACAAAAGTGGAAGAAAGCACTTAGAGTCGTTTCGAGAGAAAAGTTCTTGCCATGATCTACGGTCCCATATACATAGAAGGTGAGTGGAGGAGAAAAAGGCACGACGAGCTATACGGGCTTTACTGTACAGCGTCGTAGACTTAGCCAGAAGGATAAAAGATCAACGACTGAGATAGTTGGGTCACGTAAAGCACATGGAAACCAATTCTGCGGCCCAGAAAGACTGCGCAGTAAATTAAGACCGCACATCAGATGGCACGTAGTATAAGTCCAAAGTGACTTCACTTGGAGTGCGTAACTGGAGACATATAACTAGGGACCTATCTAAATTGACAAGTTTGTTGGGTGAGGCCTTAGTTCACACAAGTTCGTTAGCGCACAGTGAATTGACTGTAATATTTGCATCAGCCTAATTTTCAAATAAGACCCCTAAAAAACCGCACAAAAACATGACACGTGAATCATGGAAAGACCTTTCATCCATCATCCTTGAATTTTTAAAGGCCCTAATCGGCAATTCATACTTGTTAACTTAGATTTTCTCAGTTGTTCTTGAGCGACACATACGGTTTCGATAATCCTCATAACTGAATAATCCCAACAGCTCAAACTTTTACTCTGGTTGTACTTTCGCCAACCAAGAAGGTCCCTCACAACACGATGATCCAAAAGTGCTTGAACTGGTCTCCAAAATGTTCACCATTATTTTGCCGTAGTTTAAGTCAAATGTCAAAAGATGATAGCTTCAAAAGTGACACTTGACCGCAAATATTCAAAATAAATTTCTAATCCGAAAAATGTCAATGTAGAGTATCAAGGAAAGACACTAAATCCCAACGACTCAACGACTAGTAAGTTACCAAAGGCAGCTATAATATTTTAAGGACTCCATTTTCCTAATACAGCAAACGATACCCAGCGAATGAAAACGTCTTATCCTTCTTTTATACAAAATTGTTGAGTAATTAATGGTCCTATACATATAGAACTTGAACGTTCTGTTCAAAAACATACAAATTTGGTCCAACGTCAATTTGGTCAAGTCGATGGAAAAGAATTTTCCAGCTTTTAAAGTCTTTAATTCGTATCGACCACAACTCAGATGGCACACTCAGAGGATCTAGGTTCTTAACCAACTTGGTGCGATGAACTGTAGACAATTACATAAGGCCCAAAACATACAGATGGCTTGTTTAATGAAGCCCAGGTCCACCCTCACCAAATTTATATAAGAAATTAAGTTCAAAAATAAAACATGTGTTAAATGTGTACAGTATGATACAACAAAAATACGTACATATACGCCTAAGTGTACCACTTTAAAGAAAATACAAATTTCACCCTTTGCAATTAAAAAGTCTTACAGTTCTAACCAAATAAACACTTTATTTTACTTCTAAAAACTTGTGTTTACAAAATTAAAAACCCCATTTTTATATACATATCTATTCAACCAAAAAGTGTACCAAAATGCTAAAATTTTAAGAACACTGTGTACATAATCAAATTCAATTGTTTTCGTTTTGTACGTATAAGATATGCACACCGTGTACACTTCAGACTTAACCCTATCCTTGTTAGTTTGTTTAAAGGCAAAACTCTTTCTTCTTACGCTTGCACAAAAATGCACAGCTTAGCAAGAATTCAAAAACAAAAAACGAAAAAATTAAAAAAAAAAACACAACAACCTGCCATATGAACCTTGAACTATGTACAGAAGATCTTAGAAATCCTTTTGGCGGAATATGTATCTGCTTTGCAGAACACATAATAAGTCTCATACCTTCTATCTACTACTAGCCTAGCACTCCTCGAAGGATAACTAAGGTATACCACTATGTAAGCTCTCTCTTACAAAATTTCCACAAGCTATAAGTACTTTTTGCTGTAAAATTACCTTAACCCAATTTTGCAAGTAGGTATAGTAGTACAGTACAGCATAGTAGGGATGGGAGTCAGTTGATGCCAGTCAACTGAAGTTCATTAGTTAACTGGGGCATGAATGTTTAACCCCCTCTCGTACCGTCGTTTTATATTCTCGTACATATCTATCTACAAATAATTCTATATTGCGCAATTCTATGCAAAATCAAGAGATAAGAACAAAAATTAATAATAATGAGCAAAAAGAATGAGAGTTGTACATATTTTTTGTTTTTATATTAAATCCTTGAACCTCTACTTAATTTGCCAACATCAATTTTGAAACAGCGCGAGCTTCATGAACAAAAACAAAGAAAATACAAATTAAAAAACAAAAGTCGTTGAAATAATAGTAAAAAAAAATAATTCAATGTTTATCGCCTTTGGTATAAAATACAATTTAAAAAAAATAAATAAATACATTTTCAGGATGATATGACAAAAGCAAAAATACTTAACAATTTTTTACTCTTTGATGGTACAAAACGTGAAGTTGAAATGAAATTGTTTGAATTAAATTCTTTCAATTCATTTATAAAAATGTTGGAGTTGGATTTTTATTTTTAATTTAAATTTTGCAATTTTGATCTACGAATTCAAATAAAATGAAATCGCCTCCAAACATTGTTAAAAGTAAAAACAATCCACTTGGAATGTGTTTTTTTGTAAACAAACATTCAATTATTGGATTATTTTTGTTTTTCTGTTTATTTAATATTTTTTCATGTCATATAACAATATTATGTTAAAACGATATCGACAACAAAAAATAAAACTTACAGAGCTGATTTACTCAAAGGATTAACCAAACAATTCAGATTCAAATCTCGTGTTTGTTCAATAAAACAGTGCTTACATAGTTTATTTCTTTTAAAATGAAAATTTATATTAATTGTCAGAATTAATAAACAAAAATAAATTTATTAAACAAACGTTGAAATTGGTGCATTTTTAAAGAGCAAATCGGCATATAAAAACGAAAAAAACTTGTCCCTATCCATGCGCCACGAAGTGTATATTGTTACGTGACACTAAACAAGCAAATTTTTGGAAAAAAATTAATGGTTTTTTTTATAAATAAAAAAAATGAAAAAATAATAGTCACCTCGAATATTTTACAAATAAAAAATGACTCACCTCGTTATAACGTTTTTGAAATCTGGTAAAATTTTGAGAAAAATCTAGTTGACAGTTCTCTTACAATAAATAAAAACTTAAATTTTAAAAAATTGGACTTAAAATCTCGTTAGCAAAAATAGATTTTGAAATCAATTTAAATGCAAAACATTGGTAATTTTTAATTTTTTAGAATAATTCAACTACGATGCTACATAAGCGGTTCACAACCTGGATAGAAACAGGGAAAGTTTTGACAGAATTAAAATATGTTAAGAAAATATTTCGCCTGCCATCGAATACGACGAATAACGTTACTATGTTCCCTATATAGGGAATCTTGAAATTCCCTATATAGGGGAATATGCAGCAGGCTTAACAATAATGTAGAAGAAACTATTTCCGTGATGAGTATAGTATAAGCGTAATCACGACAATATTGTCAGTCTTCACAGAGAATTACTCACCTAAACGTTAGAGAGCAATATCTAAAACTTAAGGGAAAGGGAAGACAATTTTCATTTAGTAGGGAAGTCAGTGTCCAACTCTAAGTAAATCCAGAAGCAGCCTCCTTGGAACTGATTTTTTGTCAGAAGAAGAAGTTCTCACAGAATTTTATGAGATGAACGTAGCTAAATTGTAGCCAAACTGTATTAATGAGCCAAATTGTATAAATATTGCAAATCTATCGGTCGGTTTCATTAATTTTCGATTTTTGACCAAATAATTTTTGTGGGGACTGCTGATTTTGTTTTATCTTAAAAAAATGAAAAAAAGAGGCTGAGATGCGACCCACACTGATAACTTCAAATCCCGTCTGTCGATTTGTCTTGCTTAAAAGTTTGTCTATATGTATCAATTTTTACCAAATTTGCGTTCCATTTTTTTGTAGATTTTATTTTTTTATGAAAAAACGGACTGTTGGATTTTTATAAAAAATGAGTGAATATCGAAAACAATATTTTCTGTGAAATAAAATAAGTTTGAAGCCAATATTTTTAATTTTTGAATAACTATTTGAGTCGAAAGTAAATTTTTACCAAGTTTTAGTATTGTTTTTTTTAGGTTTTAATTTTTTGTAAAAAAGCTGTCAATTCGATTTTTCTCAAAATTGTTCCTAATGTTGAAAACAATATTTTTTATAAGTTAAAATTAGTTAGAAGCCATTACCTCAAATTTTTGAAAAGATATTTGAGTCGAAAGTAAATTTTTAACAACTTTTGTTAAATTTTTTTTTCGGTTTTTAATTTTTTGTAAGAAAACTGTCAATTCGAATTTTTTAAAACTTTTACTGAATGTTGAAAACAATATTTTTTTAAAGGTTAAAGTAGTTTAAAGCCAATATTTCAAAGTTTTGAAAAGATGTTTGAGTCGAAAGTCATTTTTTACCAACTTTTATAAATGTTTTTTTAGGTTTTTATTTTTTTTGTAAAAAAATGTCAATTAGATTTTTCTCAAAATTTTACCGGATATCAAAAACATTATTTTTCGTTGCACAAAATTGTTTTGGAGATGAAATCATATTTTGGTCGTAAAATTTTAAAGGTGAAAAATTTTTTTTTCAGTTTTTTTGATTTATAAAAAAACCGTTAATTGGATTTTTTTCCAAAAATATACCTGTTTTGTATTACGTTACAATATATAATATAAAATTTAATTCAAGTCTCTAACGCCATTGGTTCATGAGATATTTAGGGTTAACCAAAATGTTCACCTTTTTTTTATACTGCTATGGTAAAAAAACCACCCACGCAATTTTCTTGAGAGCCCTTTCTGCATCTTTATGCACTATTATCTGTATAACAAAATTTGTTTGAAGTCGATATCTCTTCTGGTTCTTGAGCTATGGACGACGAAAAAATCGTCGCGAACGTACGGACGTACATACGTACACACGCACGCACAGACATCTACTCTAAAAATCTTTTATTTCGACTCTAGGGACCTTGAAACGTCGAGAAATGTCAAAATTTTTAATTTGACAAATCGGACCCATTACAAAAACTTCCTATGGGAAGTTAATAATCATACTTTTTACTTTAATTACTTTTAATTAAATTGTATGGGATTTTTGTTACTTGTTAATAATGATATCCTCATTGTCTACCAATTTCTATCGATATGCGAATTATTTTTGAGTTTGAAGAATTTTATTAACCGCTGAAATAGAACTTTTGGGTAGCAAATAATATAAAACAAGACTTTTTCTTGAATAAGTTCTTTTCCACCCATAAGTGAGATCTCTGAGGCCAACCAACAACCAACCGCAGCGAAGACATGTGGACTTTCAAGTCCCTTTAAAAACCATTTGTTTTAATATAAGGTTGAAAGTTTCTTTAGATACTTTTCGTTTGTTTCCGTTAAAAGTTTCTTGTGATATTGAAGACATCCGAAGGCCGAAAATTCCGTTCCACATTCCCAACTATACAATTTCAAAAAGGGCAAAACAATCAAGAATCTATACATACATAAATAGGTAAGGTACACGTGCTACGATTGTTTTTGTATTTTCAAGACTAATACGCATTAAATGCCAATAGAATTTTTTTGTAGTATGAGCTAATTGCTTTTTTCGGTTCTTGTTATCCCTATTATCTATACAAATCCCTAAGACAGAAAACCACATGCCTTTTTATTTGTTGTTGTTTTGGTTTTCAAAACTTTTTGTGTACCACAACGTGTCAAAATTAAGCTGTACACGAACTGATAACCATCATGTGTGTTGTGTTGTAATGTTAATGTGGCCAAAGTAAAACCAAAAATAAAACAAAAAAAAGGACTAAAAAATCCTTGGTATTAAATTGCGAACCGCAAATGAAAATGCGATGGTGTTTTGTGACAATTTAACAATTTCCCACACAAAAAAAAAAAAGCGGCGAAAAATGACAAAAATAGGTTTAAAAAACCAAAGGTGTGTCTAATGGATGGGTTTGTGTTCGAGGTGGTTCGAGTTCGAAATGAAAATTACAGCAAGAAAAAGCAACCCAGCCATAAAAACAAATAGAATTTATATATGAACTTCAACTTTTATCATTTTTTAGCTTTCCCGAGAGAAATTTTAAACCAATTAAATTTCCAGACATCAAAAAAATAGAACCCAAATTCCTCACGACGATGATGATGATGATGATGATGACGATGATGGCTCACGTAGAGAAACAAACACATCATCCGACATCCGCCCACCTTTGATGACAGACGAGCGACTTACAGTTACACTCAGAGCTGAAACCGAAGCCGAAGCCAATACCATAATATCCTTCACAGTTATGATGTTATATATACGCCACCTTGTTTCCTTTTCTTGTCGTCATACGTCGGCGTTGATGTTGGAGCTACTATAGCTGGTTTAGCGTCTCCACAAAATGATGTCTCCACCACCATCGACACTGCTCCACTACTACCGTACCGACCGACCGACACCGACTAAAGAGAGCGAGGAAGAGGATGTGACTGAGTCCTGTATCTACATCTACATCTACACTTCACTTAACACACAATGTTGTGTGTTGTTCCATCGACATTTTGCGGTTCAATGAGTCCTTTCAAAGACCCCAACCAATTTACTTGCCAACCGCACCTTAACTTACTCGTACGTGCAGCAACAACTCAGCTTGTTAACTTGTAGATTTGTATGTTGCCATTGCTGCTTTGGCATTGGGTCACTGGCACCTCCTGAGCTCGAGCACGTAACCATATTACAAAGGACCTTTTGAAACCTTTTTTATTGTTGTTGTTGTTGTTGGTGGAATTTGTGCAGTTGAGCCTCCATATAAGCGGGATATAGGTATCCTTACATTAGCTATACATATACCTTAACCTATAATGTATAAAAGCTCCCTCTTTCTCTTCCTCAACAAGAAAACCGTTGAAGAGTGAAACCGAATTATTTTGCTTTTACTGAATTATTGATTAGGGCAACCGAGAGCGAGACTAAATTATTATAGGGGCTTCAGGTGAAGCGGTAGAGCAGTAGCGGAAGAAATATGTGTTGGGGGTCAGAGGGTGAGTGAGTTAGGGTATCCTGTTCCTGTGCAGTGGCATTTGAAACCGTTTTGTTGTGGTGGATAATGCTTAAGCGTGATCAAATAATTGGTTATTATTACTTTACAATAATGTGAACGAACACTTTAAGAATAAAATATATTCCGCTACTGTTGGTGGTAATGGGTGGTAGAGGGTGATTTGTGGTGGATGTTGGCACTATAAGGCTATAGCGCTATGGCATTATTTTTGGGGGTGGAGTTTTGTGTTGATGGTAAGGTGAGTGCTCCTGTGACAATTTAATTTTAGTTTTCTATTTTTATAAGAATTTATGTTTTGAGAGCACGATATTTGAGGAAGTGGAGAAAGTGGGTTAACTTTTTATTTAAGCACTTTTAAGGCTGACACTAAAATTGTGTGCCACCATGTTGTTGATGTTATGACCGATTGAGTTCATTGGAATTCGAAATATTTTGTCAGTTTGTGCTTCTGTTATTGAAAAATGTAAACATAATCTGAAAAATGTGAACATTGTTTTGGAATACAGAATGACTTGAAAACTAATCATTTAAAATTCACTATTTAATTATTTTTTGTAGTGTAGGGCCACTCATTTTTTTCCATTTCGAAAGTAAAGATAAAACAAATATATACTAAACTAGCGACCCGCCCCGGCTTCGCACGGGTGCAATGCTGATATACTAAATACGCTACAGAAAAACTGTGAACGTTGTTTATAAAAAAACATAGCGGCCCGCTCCGGCTTTGCACGGGTTTAAAATATGTAACTCACTGAAAAAATGATAAAATCAATCCAGTAGATTTGATTTATTCATTTACTGGCCGTAGCCCGCACGCGTTTTTGGAGTACTTAAAACAATTCCCCTTTCCTTATCTTTGGAATATCTTTTATACACAATTCTCTGTCCCTCTGCACTGTATGCCTATCTCGATCCCGACGGCGGCTAATCTCACGCTCTGCTGAAGATTCTCTCTCTCTCTCAGCTCTATAATTATCCCGAAGCTGACTGAGTCGAGCCTCACGTTCCGTTGATTGTTATTTTCCTCGCTACAAAACTCCGATAACGCGTCCGATCGCTGCTAAATTCAATGTGCTATAAGGAAATCCGCGGCCTCCGACGCGCTATTTATAGGCACGCTGCCGCCGCGCCGCGTCGCCGTAAACGCTACGTTCCGCAATTTTTAAATCTGTACATCTTCAAAAATATTGATTTAAATCAGATGCTGTAAAAGGCCAAATAGATCTATATTAAATCAACAATGTATTTAAGGTATTTAATTGGATAAGGATTAATGCTGTATTGGTTAAAATCGCTTCGAATATTAGTCATTATTTGTCGTAAAAAGTAAATGACAAAAAAATGTTATTGTTTGATATCCATAAGAGATAGACATATACCATCGCGGAGTTTTCTGTAGACCTTTTCATTGTGTACAATACTTAGTACATTATTATTTTGATAAATCTCGTAGGATTCAGCCTGCGTTTGCAATGTAAGCGGAAAAAATGTAATTATTTGCGACATCACATTAGAAACCTCAAAAATAACAGTATTTGTCCACTATTTAATGGATGATATTATACATAAAAACCTTCCTCATGAGTTACTCTATCTATTAAAAAAAACCGCATCAAAATCCGTTGCGTAGTTTTAAAGATTTAAGCGTTCATAGGGACATACAACATACATGACAGAAAAAGCGACTTTGTTTTATACTATGTAGTGAAGATACATCGCATTTAAAAAAAAATACTGAAAATTGCGATAAATGTTTTGTTTACTAAGTTTTGCCCTAAACGTTTTTTTTTATTCAAGGCAATTTTAAAATATCGTTGAAAATGTTTGTATTATTTAAAATTTTAGCCATTTAGGGCAAACATCGTTATTGGCAATGCCTATCTATATTGGTATCGGGTGTTTTTTTAAGAGCTTGAGAGTTTTAAATAATAATACAAGACAAACATTTTGTTGGAATGAAATATTTACTATTAAAGATTATTAACTTCCCATAGGAAGTTATTGTAATGGGTACGATTTGTCGAATTGAAAATTTTGACATTTCTCGACGTTTCAAGGTCCCTAGATTCGAAATAAAAGATTTTTTAGAAAGATGTCTGTGCGTGCGTGTGTACGTACGTTCGTACGTCCGTACGGCTGTACGTTCGCGACGTTTTTTTCGTCGTCCCTAGCTCAAGAACTAGAAGAGATATCGACTTAAAATAAATTTTGTTATACAAATAATAATGCAGAAAGATGCAGAAAGGGCTCTCAAGAAAATTGCGTGGGTGGTTTTTTTACCATAGCAGTTTAAAAAAAAAGGTAAAAATGTGGGTAATCCTAAATAACTCATGAACCAATGCCGCTAGAAACTTGAATTAAATTTTATATTATATATTGTAACGTAATACAAAACAAGTATATTTTTAGAAAAAAATCCAATTAACGGTATTTTTTATAAATCAAAAAAACTGAAAAAAAATTTGACATCTCGAAAATTTTACGACTTAAATATGTTTTCATCTCCAAAACAATTTTGTGCAACAAAAAATAATGTTTTTAACATCTGATAAAATTTTGAGAAAATTGAAGTTAGTTTTTTTTATAAAAAATACAAACATAAAAAAACATTACTCAAAGTTGGTCAAAAATGTAAAAAATCAAATATCTTTTCAAAAACTTGAGATATAGGCTTCAAACTTATTTTATCTTATAAGAAATATTGTTTTCAACATTCTGAAAAATGTTGAGAAAAATCGAATTGACAGTTTTTTTACAAAAAATAAAAACCCAAAACAAAAAAAAAGTGGGTAAAAATTGATTTTCGACTCAAATATCTTTTCAAAACTTTGAGATATTGGCTTTAAACTACTTTTATGTTTCAAAAAATATTGTTGTCAACATTCGGTAAAATTTTGAAAAAAATCGAATTGACAGTTTTTGTACAAAAAATTAAAAACCGAAAACAAAAAATTAACAAAAGTTGGTAAAAATTGATTTTCGACTTAAATATCTTTTCAAAACTTTGAGATAATGGCTTCTAACTAATTTTAACTTATAAGAAATATTGTTTTCAACATTTGGAAAAATTTTGAGAAAAAGCGAATGGACAGTTTTTTTTACAAAAAATAAAAATCTAAAAAAAAAATTTGTAAAAGTTGGTAAAAATTGTTTTTCGAGGCAAATATATTTTCAAAAATTTAAGACATTGGCTTCAAACTAATTTTATCTTATAAAAAATGTTGTTCTCAACATTCAGTAAAATTTTGAAAAAAATCGAATCGACCGTTTTTGTACAAAAAATTAAAAACCTAAACAAATTTAACACAAGTTGGTAAAAATTGATTTTCGACTCAAATATCTTTTCAAAATTTTGAGATATTGGCTTCAAACTAATTTTATCTTATAAAAAATATTGTTTTCAATATTCGATCAAATTTTGAGAAAAATCGAATTGACAGTTTTTTTTTTACAAAAAATAAAAACCTAAAAAAAAACAATACTAAAACTTGGTAAAAATTTACTTTCGACTCAAATAGCTTTTCAAAAATTACAAATATTTTCTTCAAACTTATTTTATTTCACAGAAAATATTGTTTTCGATATTCAGTCATTTTTTTATAAAAATCCAACAGTCCGTTTTTTCATAAGAAAATAAAATCTACAAAAAATAGTATGCAAATTTGGTAAAAATTCATACATATGTATAGACAAACTTTTATGCAAGACAAATCGACAGACCGGATGGGAAGTTATCAGTGTGGGTCGCATCCCAGCCTCTTTTTGTTTTTTAAATTGCTATGGTGAAAAAACACTTACTCAATTTTTTGAAAGTCCTTTCTGCATGTTTCTGAATAAGAAAACACGTTCGAAGTCGAAATTTCTACTGGTGCTTGAGATATGTACTATAAAAAAGCTTCCCAGATGTACGAATGTACGTACACTACACATGCACACACAATCATCTCTCTTAAAATCTTTGATTTACATTCTAGGCACCTTGACACGTTGAGAAATTTCAAGATTTTCAGTTCGACTAATCGGAACGATTACAATATCTTCTTATGGGAAGTTAATGAAGTGAAATAAGCATACATAGGTACAAGAATTAATTTAATTGTATTCAAATAGTAAAGATGTATACATTACAAATAATTCATCTTATACTGTATTGCTGAAAACTGTTTTTTCCTTTAAAAAAAAACGATAATTTAGTGTTATTATTTAGTTTAACATCCTTTAATTACGAATTACTGAATTTTTAGATGGAACAATTTCTCTTAAATTTAATATGAGTTTGATATTTATGACAATTTTTTATCCCAAAGTGCCTTAATCATAAAAGCAGCCTTGTTTTACAAGTTCCAATTATTAAAACATGATGTCCTTAGACGTTCATATCATACACATATGTTTCACGTTGTTCCACTCATATAGGAAATTGTATGAGTCTTGAGCAATGTATAACTATACCCTTACCTATCCTAAAAAAACAAACAAATATTTTTTGTCGAAACAAAGCGTTTGAACTGAATACGAAACTATATGGCATCTCTTTCACAATTTTCCGCACAAGGAAATCGATACAATTAAAAGTCACTAAAAATACTCCACCTCTATAAATTAAGTAATTAATTAATTTTATCTAATTTAGTCAATTTTTCTGGGTGGTTTTCTTTGTTTTTTCTTTTGGTTTTTCATTAAGAAATAAGAACTTTTACCTTGCTTGGTTTTTCTCAAATTGATGCGCATAAAAGTTTACCTTTTTGTTTTGTTACCTTCCCTTACTCACTGTGTCAACCATAAATGTTTCAAGGTTATCCTACGTAGCATAGTATACTTAACTTATATGTGGGGTAGATGGGGTGAAATACAATCCTTGTTAAGTATGCAATTATGCACGTTCATACACATTTTTCCTTTGTGTATTGCTCTTTTGAAGTTTTATTTACGAACTTTAGTTCCTTTTTCTTTTTGTTGTTGTTTCTTTTTGTTTTGTTTTCTTGTTTGTTGAAGAAGTGTTGCTTTGCTATACATATGTACTGTGTTATAGTGTATTGTATAATGTATACACATTTGAAAGGACCCTTCTTGTGCGTAGTGTATGAGTATTAAGTGAGTAAATTACTGCGAGGCAAGTTTCTTTTTGAAAAGAGGTAATTGCTTCATTAATTCATTATTATAATGTTTTATGAAATGTTTGTCAATAAATGAGTGCTTTCTTAATTTGGCCAAAAAATTTAATGTACCCATAATAAAAGACTAGTACCTTAATGTATATAATTTTAGTTGTATAGGCCAACATAAGGTTTGTTAAAATTATTTGCATTCAAAAAATGTTTAACAGGATTAAAAAAAAAATGTAATGAGTTCTTTTTTAAAAGCAAAGATACTTCATGCCAAGATGCTAAACTTTCGTACGTATCAGCCTTTTTTCAAATCGGTGCTTTTCGCTAGATTTTTATATATAGAATTTGAGCTTAAATTATACAATTTAGAGTTCTATTTTGTTTTTAACAACTTAAGAACAGACTACTTCAAAAATAAAGCTACAGTTAAGGATACACAATTTATTTGTATTGTAATATTCGGCTTGGTTCGACAGTTAAAACTTATTCAAACTTCGTAAATAAAAACACAAATCCACTTTCTTCTAAATTACTCACAAAAATTCTTTATTCAACACTTTCAATTATTACTTTTTAAACACAGTCTTTACTTTTCAAACACAGTCTTTTCTTTATAGCAATTCACAATCCATAATCATCCGCTTCGCTTCCAAGCGCCTATTTATATACCTCAAATCGGTTCGAGAATCTACGAGGTTGTTCTCGATGCTTAACGAAGTTCTCCACTTTATCACTAGATGCTTACCCCTTTCGAGGTTCTTGTATGCGCTGAATGAGTTCCCCTTTAAGCCACTAGATGTTTCTCGATGCTTAAGAAGCGAGTTCTCCTATTACTACCACTAGATGTTGCCCCTTATTATTGAAAGAGTGTATACACATTACAGTATTATAAGTAGTTAATTTTTTAATACAAATCTTTAACAAATTCTGAATTTTTAACTTCCTATAGGAAGTTATTTCAATGGGTCCGATTTGTCAAATTGAAAATTTTGACATTTCTCGACGTTTCAAGGTCCCTAGAGTCGAAATAAAAGATTTTTAGAAAGATGTCTATGCGTGCGTATGTACGTACGTCCGTACTTTTTTTCGTCGTCCATAGCTCAAGAAATAGTAGAATTCAAATAAATGTTGTTATACAGATAATAAGGCGGAACGATGCAGAAAGGGCTCTCAAGAAAATTGCGTGGGTGGTTTTTTTTACAATAGCAGTTTAAAACTAAGTGAACATTTTGGTTAACCCTAAATATCTCATGAACCAATGACGCTAGAGACTTGAATTAAATATTATATTATATATTGTTACGTGATACAAAACAATTACATTTTTGGAAAAAAATCCAATTAACGGTTTTTTTATAAATCAAAGAAACTGAAAAAAAAAATTGTCACCTCGAAAATTGTATGCCTTAAATATGATTTCATCTCCAAAACAATTTTGTGCAACAAAAAATAATGTTTTTGACTTCTGATAAAATTTTGAGAAAAATCGAATTGACAGTTTTTTTACAAAAAATAAAAACCTAAACAAAAAATTTATAAAAAGTGGTAAAAAATGTTTTTCGACGTAAATATCTTTTCAAAAATTTGAGATGATGGCTTCTAACTAATTTTATCTAATAAAAAATATTGTTTTCAGCATTCGATAAAATTTTGAGAAATATCGAATTGACAAGTTTTTTTACAAAAAAAAAAACCTAAATTAAAAAAAAAACCGAAAACTTGGTAAAAATTTACTTTCGACTCAAATAGCTTTTCAGAAATTAAAAATATTGGCTTCAAGCTTATTTTATTTCCCAGAAAATATTGTTTTCGATATTCAGTAATTTTTTTATAAAAGTCCAACAGTCCGTTTTTTCATAAAAAAATAAAATCTACACAAAATAGTACGCAAATTTGGTAAAAATTGATACATATAGACAAACTTTTAAGCAAGACAAATCGACAGACAGGACGGGATGTTATCAGTATGGGTCGCATCCCAGCCTCTTTTTTTCTAGAAAATCTTGTTTGCTTCTTACTACGAGTATATGAATGTCAAGAACTCTTAAATCTCATAATTTAATCTCATAACATTAAGCTATATAAAATGTTGAAATGCATCATCCTAACTAATTTCCATAAAAGCCACTCAATCTTTTAAATCTATTAATAATTTACAATTAATATGAGTTATAAGCCTAAAATAATTATAAAATTGCAAAATAAATATTTTGTATACGTATTATCTACTTATTCAAAGTCACATAAATACAAAAATACAACATACAAAACTAAAATAAATTCTGAACACTTAGCTAAATCCCCACACAATTCACCCCCATTCCCCACTAAACCAAAGCTAATTCACTATTTATTTTGCAATAATAAAACAATACAAAATCATATTCAAACTCAAATTTAAATTCAAATTCATCAATAATGATTTTCAAATGACATGTGTGTTACAATCGTATTACAATAATATTATCATAAAGTTCAAACTCATCATCCCCTCCTCCTATAAAATGATGCTGACGTATAAAATTTGGGGTGAGAAAAATCCACCCCCATTTTATCCCAAAACGGAAACAATAAATTGTAATCTTTCCGGAGGCGATGTGGGAATTATGCAGCATAAATAAACGGAAAGATTTTACAACATAAACATTTATGGACAGCTGCGGCGTAGGTGTGTAGATATGGTTTTAAGGCAAACAACCGGAAGTAATGTTATTATACTGCTTTTCACGCTAAGACAACACAGGTCAGCATGATGTTTGGACAGAACCTATGCAGCATCCAAAAATAAAACACTAAAGTTAGATTGGAAATGTTTTCTAATAAAATATTTACATGACCTGCTGTATGATTTAAACCAAACAACCGTAACAAGTTTCGAGTTTTAAATAGTTAAACGAAAATAAAAGAACAAAATACATACTCTGTGGAAGGGTTTGAGAATTTAAGCTTGAAAAATAAATACAAAATAAAAAAAAAGAAACTTTCATTTGGTTGATTTGGTTGAACTACATTTATAAAAGTAAAAAACGGTTGCATGAATTTATTATCTATTTATGAGAGTTCGCACAGTCCGCCGCGCCGGAAGTCCCAAACTCCAACAAGGGTTCAAAAGCTATAAGCTTCAAGGGTGCTGTATAGCGTATATTGTATATGGATGCGGATCTGTATGCGCAGAGAAATATTCATTAATTCTCAAATACCCCCGCGGCGGATGACAGCTTCGGTCGCTTGACTAGCGGTGTCATTTTGGGTCGGTGGTCGGTACTCATGGTGATGGCGGGATGACAATGGGACGAGAGCGGGTGCCGACCGTGGAATTCAGTTAGCTGTGAAATGCAAATTCGTTTTTATGAAAACGAACGCATCAAATATGAATGTCATATGGATTTAAAAGCTTTTCAAAATTTCCCTCTTGATTTAGAATGACTTTGCTTTTGAATTAAAATAAAAAAAATAAATAAAAGAATGAAATGAAATTTTAGGAAAAATATGTTGGTAATTTTGTAAAGTGAATTAGCTATAAAATAAAGGATTTCACGATAAACCAGAATTAGTGGGTTATTTTTTGTTTGTTTTGTTTTCAATTTTTTTTCCAGTCTAATAATTTTAAAATAAACTACGTTAAGAGATTATTCAAAGAGGAAATGCTTTGTTTTGTAAAAAATATTTTATTGAAAAAAGGATTTAATATGAATAAATTTTGTAAATAATATTTAAATATAAAATCCTTTAAATTTACCCACTTTTTGGGAAAAAAAATTTAGTTTTTCACATAAATAGATTTATCAAAAAGAAATCAATTCAAAATAACCAAACATAATATTTTATTTTTTTTAAGAATTCTTTTAAAAATAGACTTGGTTCTTATAATGGTGAAATAACTCGGGATTGTTAACAATTATTTTAAAATAACACACCTACATATACCTATTTTATTATATATAAATGTAAAATGGACCACCTGACTTTTTAAATAAAAGTTCTTCAAAATAGTTTATTTTAACAAATAGGAAGTATTCTTATTCAGATAATAAACCATAGTTGCGTTATTTCAACGTTGTATTTTAAATCTTTAAGTTTGTTTAAGATGATACAAAAGAAACCAATTTTATATTTGTCAATTCCTCGCAAGATGCAATACCCGTGAAAAAAAAACTTTAGGGCTGAACTCAAAACCTCTGGCATGACAGTCCTACTAAGGCACTAAACATCCTTCCACGAGAACAGCCTATAAGCTTATTTACAAATAATTTTAGTAATCCAACTCATTTTACTAATGATAGTGCAAACACTCTTAGGCTTATTCTTTACCCATAATACCTTGATCTACGACCAGCTTTCCGCATCCGCCTTTTCGAAACATGATTTAATTTTTGCTACCTTTGATTTTGTTTTCCGAACGGTAGCTACTACTATTGAATATCGAGATTTTAAAAATATTGACTTGGTTCAACTGGAACACGATCTATTTCAGATTAACTGGCAACAAATACATTTTATGGCTTCCTCCGATGATCAGGTTTTATTCTTAGAAAATTCTATTCGTAGTTTATTCGATAAGCATGTGAAGCTCAAAAAAAAGGTGGTCAAGCACAAGCACAATTCGTGGTTTTCTCTTGAAATTAAGGAACTGATGAAACAAAGAGACTTAGCTTACAAACATTGGATTGACTGAGTTTCATAATACTTTTCATGGCTTTCGAAACAAAGTACGCATTAAAAATAAGGGAAGCTAAAATATACATTTATATTCAAATCATTTGAGGAAAGATTTCCCTTCTAAAACACTCTGGAAAAATAAACGAGATCTTGGGACGATAAACGAGATCGAGACCATTAAATGGAAAATATACCCTGAAAACATTAATCCTGATGTTCTTAATTCTGATTTTGCGAAAGTCCAGTCTAAATCTCTTAATGAGGTAGAAAAAGCTAATGATATGGAACCAGTGGATCCGAGCTTAAATTGTTTTGAATTTCAGGCAGTTGAAGAAGCTGATTTAGTAGACAATATTTTAAAAATTAAATCTAAAGCCATGGTGTTTGATGAAATGCACCCCTCGTTTATTAAAATTATACTACCTCACATACTTCCCACCCTTACGCATATTTTTAATACAATTATTACGACAAGCTATTTTCCTCGTACCTGGAAAGTTGCAAAAGTAATTCCTGT
The DNA here is from genome assembly GCA_951509635.1 of Eupeodes luniger. Classification (NCBI taxonomy): domain Eukaryota; kingdom Metazoa; phylum Arthropoda; class Insecta; order Diptera; family Syrphidae; genus Eupeodes; species Eupeodes luniger. The sequence continues at coordinate 257,684,233 of OX608073.1, forward strand.
GATCAAAAAACCTGCTACACGCTTAACATCTCCCGAATACACCCCAATTTCGATTGTTCCATTTATTTCAAAAGTCCTAGAAAAAATTTTACATAGCCAGATATCGAATTTTTTAAAAAATAACAATCTCTTATGTTAAACGGTTTTAGACTAAATCACAGTTGTGTTTCTGCTATCATTAAAGTAACTGATGATCTAAGATGTGCTATGACCATGATCAAGTATCATTTTTAGGATTACTTGACTTCTCGAAAGCCTTTGATACGGTTAATCACAGTGTATTTCCAAAATGAAAAGGCTGTTCCGATTCAAAAATTAAGCTTCCGATTTAATGTTTTCTTACCTTTCTGGGAGAAAACAAGCTGTCGTTGTATATAAACATGCTTCAGGATTGCTGGATATTTATTCCGGAGTTCCCCAGGGATCAATACTTGGACCATTGCTATTTTGCATGTGTATTAATGACCTTCCAACCCAGGTGCATTATTCGTCCATTGATTTGTATGCAGACGATGTCCAGATTAGCCTAAGTTGTGAATTGGGCATGATTGAAAACGGTGCTTACCTACTTAATGAAGACTTGTATAGAATTTATCGTTGGTCAGAGGAGAATAACTTGAGATTGAACCCAACAAAATCTAAATGTATGGTAATTTATAAACATAAGCTTGATCTCAGTTATTTTCCACCCATACAAATTGGCAACCAGGTAAACGAGTACGTTGATAGAGTAAAGAACCTTGGTATATGGTTTAATTCCACACTTAGTTGGGATTGTCACATACAACATATTATAGGAAAAATTTACGGATGTCTGCGCAGTCTTTCCTTCACACAGAAGTATACACCACAAGATATTAGACTTTACTTAGCAAACATTTTAATTATCCCGATTATTACTTACGGATGCCAGATATTTTGCAGTCATAGGTCAGAATTTAAAAGAAACCTAAAGCGTTTTATTTATTTCTTTATTTATTTTATTTATTTCTTTATTTCAAACAAGATTTACATAGATACATTAAGATTTAAATCTTTTAGAGCACCAATAATATTATATTACAATTAATGTTACTAACAGAGAAAATAATATAAAAAGAGAAAATGTTTCATGTTTCCGCGTATAAGAAAAATTTACTTGGCTGTACCTTGAACGCATATCTAAGTTACAATACTTTAAAGACATTGAATGGCATCGAAGCAAAGAAGGAGCCATCTTATCTTTATAACAAAATTGTGTTCTCTACTTCCATCCGATCTTTTGTATTTATTCAACCCAGGTTCACTTGCTCTGCCTCTGAGCGCCAATTCTTTGTTTGTGCTGTCAGACTATGGAACACCCTACCCTTAGACATACGAGAGCTTCGAGGACGTAAACATTTTGATCGCTTGATCTTTAGGTATTTGGCTGAATAGTGAATATTCTTAACTTAATTTTCTTTTCTTTTTTTTTTTGCTTAATGTTAATGTTATTACAAATTTAAAAAAGGTTTAAATGTAATTTAACTAATTCTTAAAATTGAATTTATAAATAGATATAAATATAATTGTTCGTTGTTTTTTTGGATAAGCTTGTTATAGTGTAACTATAGTATATAATAAATGTAACTTTTTTGTAGTAGTTTTTATCAATTTGTGTGCACAACGCATACGAATTGTTAAAACCTACTACAAAAATGGTGATTCTGCAACAGCCACATATCGTACTTTAAGAGGAGATTATGGTTTACATACTCGTCCAACTACGCAAGCAATTAGTAAAATTGTGAAGAAATTTGAGGAGATTGCATTGGTTACTGATACTCTAAAGCCTTATCATCATCATTTCACTCGTACCATTGAAAATTTCGCTGCTGTAAGTAATAGCGTTACCGAAGACCCGAATACGTTGGTTTCTCGTCGTTCTCAGAAATAAGGCACATTATGTCGTATTTGGCATTTGGATCTACACCTACATCCATATAACATCCAGCTCACACAACAACTGAAGCCAGCTGACCATTCAAAACGTAGTAGATACGTCGAATGGGTTTTTGAACAACAGGCGGTGGACGGCGATTTTTCGAACAAAATTTTCTTTAGCGACGAAGCACATTTCTCAGTCCCACCGTATGTTAATAAACAAAATTGTCGTATTTGGGGTTCTGAGAATCTTTAAATAATTGAAGAGAGGCCATTACATCCACAAAAAGTCACTGTTTGGTACGCTTTTTGGTCCGGAGTATGATTAGACCTTACTTCTTTGAAAACGACGATGGAACGACTGTCACCGTCAATTCGGAGCGTTATGGTCATATGATGACCGACTTTTTGCATCTGCTATTGAAGAATACGACTTGAGGAATATGTGGTTTCAACAAGACAGTGCCACATGCAATACAACCTAGCGAATATGGCTTTATTGCAATAGACATTTCCTGGCCGCTTAATTTCTCGTCGTGGCTATATCAACTGGCCACCAAGATCATGCGATTTGACACCGCTGGACTTTTTTTTGAGGCTACGCGAAAGACCGGGTTTATTCAGATATACATTTAACTCTTAAGCACTTAAAAACCAACATTCGTCAAGTTATGGCTAAGATACCGCCCAATATGTGTCAAAAAATGGTCGAAAATTACCTCAAAAGGATCGATTAGTGTTTCACACATAATGTCAATGTTTAAACATTATAAATACAGGAAATATCGTAAACAAAAAATTGTATATGTGTTTTATGTACGTTCGCTTTTGAAACCGCACATGTACATACGTACATTATGTACATTTAAAAAAAAAATAATAAACATAGAAAATAAGTGATATCCAACAGCCTATTTTAAAATAATAGATTTATTCATATTATTCACAATTTTACGAGTATGTCCAATGTTTCAAACCTTAAAAGTATTCAGGTTCATTATTCAGAGCGCGAATTGTTTTGTCCCACACAAGCTACCGTAGAAGTTAGAAGCACTACAATTTTACGTAAAATTCGATTTCTCCATCCTGTATATCGCCTTCTATGTTTTGAAATTTTCAAATAGTTCCATAGTTTTTATTTTGGAAAAATGTACGTGAAATTAATTTGTGGCTTATGCTGAACAACATTTGGTAAAAATTGAAACCACCCTTCAAAGTTTAACTGATACATTTTTGGAAACAAAAAATCAACATGGTTACCGAAGCTATTTAACCAGAAATGAGCTTGATAACTAAACACTGTTTAAATGGACGTATGTATGAAACAATTATCAGTCGATGATAAGAGAGTTGGTCATAAGAAATTTGTAAAGCATTTATATTATAGATTGTACACTTAGGCGTATACTTACTTTTTTTAAGGTTTCATTTGAAACTTATTTAAATTGGTGAAAATAAGATCATTATGGAAATTTTCACAACTAGAGGTCTTAACGATTTAAACACATAATTATTGGAGAGATATCTCTTAGTGGGTGTGAACGCTTACATCCATCACCGCTTGAGACTGCTTTTTTTGTAGGTCATATAATTAATGATCGATTTAAAATATCGACTTTAAATAAATATTGTTTTTTTTAGATAATAACGTTATACAGTTTCTACAAAAATAAGTCATTAAGTTTTTAATATAGAAATTGTAATTTTATTCTAATTGTGTGGGCATTTAATATTTCAGAATTTTATTTCAATTAATTAATAACATTATGGTCTTAAATTAAATTTGACGATCAAACAAATACATTAATAAATACAAAAATTTCCAATTTAACAAATCCGGCCGATTACAATAACTTCTTTAAGAACTTAACCAGCATAGACTCATAAATATTATTTAAATAAATAAAAATCCAAAAACGTGAGTTTTACAACAAAGCTTCTTTTTTTTAGAACTGTCAAATTAGAACTGTCATTGGTTTTTTTAATTTGGCTTTAAATAGTTGTTCATTTTTATGACGAGTGCATTTCGTCATTACAAAAGTTCTAGTTTCTTTTTCAATTGCTTAAATATATTCATATAAAGTACCCAAAATACTCTCCTCTACTGAAAAGGACAAGGTGCAAAAACTAGGGCCATTGATACAAAAATGAGTTTGCAAAATCACCACCAAATATGTCTTTAACTCAAAAAAGCACAAAAGCGTCTCATAGAAACATCAACATTGTTAGTCAATAGGTATTTAAAAATATATACGTTACAAATGCCTTGAAATAATAAATTCACATGAGCCATACTATTTTTTATTCCGTTCTTTTTTTCCTTAAATCTTAAACATTTTAAAAGGAATAATATAAGACTAAAGAAGAGAGAGCTCACTAGGCGGGAAAGTAATAATTATGCATTAATATACACTTCCTCTCGTAAAAATCATCCAAGCATTATAGATAATTTTTGTAGCCAATAAAGTTTACGTCATTAATGTTTCTTCACTCGCAAAGACTAACGATTTATCTCTGTTTATCTCAAAGCCAAGTTTAACTGTCTATTATTAAATTATGAACTTCACCACATCCTTTTCGTTTATCCTTAATTAGAACAAAAATCTTATATCCTTGTCTGGAATGCCCCAATTAAAATTAAATCTAACATAACCATCCCTACAGAAATCAAAACTTTAAATTCATACAAATCGATATAAACCCTTCTCCCAAATGTATTCTTATTTTTTACACAAGGATAATCATTCTGTGTCTCAGTCTACAAACAAATCCTTAACAGAAGATAAGAAGATAAAACCAACTTTCTCTCTCTCTCTGCAGACATTTCCTATCTGAATAACATAATAATAATAATAATCTAAATACATAAAATCAAGCACACACACCTAAAAACAAACAACTAAATAATTATATCCTTCCATACAATCCTTTCCAAAAATTTCAAATAATTAAGGTTAACCACAATAAAAATCAAAAAAGAAAAAGAAAACCTTATGTAGCTTCTTGCCTCTTCAAGTTTAAATATTCTTAACCCACTATGAAAAGTTCCAAAACTCATATCCTTTTTTTGTTGTTGTTGTTGCTGGAATTTATCCGAGTGAGATGGTTTTAAATGCAAATTCATATTGACACCGCATCGCATCGTATAGTCATCAAAACCATCATTAAATATCCCCTAATCCCTAAGCCAGTAGAAGTGTAGGAGTGTATTAAGGACGACACAATGTCAATATTAATCCCTTCGAAGGATAATAATAATAAGAAGAAGGACTTTTGCGCTGTCCGTTCACTAATTAATTGCTCAAGAATTAATGATAGATAGATACTTACATGGAGAAGGAACAACAAAATGAGATTTCCTTTATTTGTTTGTGTGTGTTGTTTTTGCTTTTTCTTTTTGTATCCAAAAATTGTCTATGTCCTTTATGTGATATAAATCCACAGGATGGTGTTCTTTTTATAGTTGAGTTGTAAGAGTAATCCAAGAGGAATTATCTAAATTCTTTTTATTTTGGTTTTACTTTTTTTCGATAAACACTATGAGTCCTTTATTATTACTTTATTCTTTTATACATACATATTTTATTTTATTTGAAAGGACTTTTCTATTTAATTCACTTAAAAATTCGATCACTTAACTCACTTTTACCATGAGACGTTGTCAACGAGCAAAGACGACGACACCGCGACGTCATAAGGACCCCCTCAAAATAACAATAAGTCGTCAAATAGAAAAGGTATGTTATAAGAGTGAAGAAGACATACAAACAATATTTTATTCGTCCTTGAAATCGATAAACGTATAAAATAAAATAGGACAATAAGCCGGTAAGGTAAAAAGTGTATTTTTCTTTTTCTTAAGTTGGTTTTGTATAAAGATACAGAAGAATCACAAAATTACTTTATTGATATGTATTCGTGTTTAGTTTTCGTTTTGAAGTGATATTAGCACGCGATATCCTTATTTTTGTATAGAACTTAAAGGACGCCAAACAGACGAACCATGTTTATTTTTTTTCTTGTTTCACAAATCTATAAAAACATTCGACGAATATTGACGTAAATTTTAATAAAACCGATGGCTTAATAGTATCGAACTTCTTGAGCACCAAATTTTTAGAGTCGTCAAGGGTGGTCGGTTGGTAGTCCTTGGGAGGATATTTTTTTTTCTTAACACCAAACTTATATATAAATTAACTTAATTTATTGTTTCACATGTGCACACGTGTATTTTACGCATTTTATATTGCTGTACCGCGTATAGTTGTAATAATTATTATTCCTTTTTCTTACAGATAAAATACACAAGACCTGTATACAACCGGAAACGGTACGTAAAGCTGAAGGTGGATTATTAAGGAGACCGAATACCCTTAAATTGATATGTTTGTTATTCTTCTTTTTTATAAAATTCTAGTTGTTTTTGTTGAAAAATACGGGAGGATAAGAGAGAGATCTATAAATAATATCTCCCCCTTGTTGTTGATATGCATTAAAAATATTTCAGTAGACCACTCAATGGGGCATCTGATGTAGGTAGGTAGTTTGGCTTCAAGCCAACAACGATGACGAGGAAGAACCAAGACACCAGGACGACTACGATACGATAAGGAATACAGCTTCCATTTAACTAGAAGACATAGAAGCCTATTAGGTATAAGAGCGAGCACGAGAAAGAGGATACACGGACTTGGAAACTTTTTTCTTTCCCAGAGGAGGGGAATCCTGTCCTATTATCGAGATGATAAAAATAAAACACTTATAACAAAACCGACCGAACAAAAATAATACCACACCACAAAGGACGACTTATTATTCTCGTATAAAGCAGGGGCAAGGATATTTATAAATTTTTATCGTAGCGTAAGCTATATGAGACAATTTTTACACCAAAGACAGAGATGCCTTCTATACAATAACAGAATATAGGTCAACACGGTCGGTGGGCTGCTTTGCGGATGTCCTTTAGCTAGCCTAGCCAAGCATCATCAGCAGAAAATAAAAAGCGAAATAATAAAACACTCGACACGTTTTTGAATTTGATTTCCGGTCAATTTCAGATGTTTCTGTCGTCTTCTTGAAATTTTGTGCTTAAAATTTCAGGATCGTATTTTTCGCGCGCTTATAATGATATATCGCAAAAGTTCCGTTATAATATTTATTTGTGTGTGTTTTGTGTCCTTATTTTTTTTTTAAGTTTGGGTTTATTATTCCACACATAAGAAACAGACAGACAACCGCGAGGCCAATAAATGTATCGGAAGCTACCGTTGGTGGTAAACTAAAATTTGTTTTGAAAATTTGTCGAAGGTCCTTTTTGGGATGTTTCGTGTGCGAGAGTCCCTTAGTTTCTTTTTTTTCTTCTGTTCTGTTCTGTTCTGTTCTGCTCTGTTTTATTTTTTCCCATTTGCAGAAGCTTTATATATTTTTTAAGGCAAACTGATGCGGTATGGCCTTCACGTGTAGCTTAAGTTTGGGATATGATGTACGTTGTTGAGTCATGCGTCCAAGGACTCCTCACCAAAAAAAAGAGCAGAAGAGAAAGTTTAGGTATGGAATTTTTCTCTTAGGAGAGATGCAAAATAATACTCAGGTATAGTATTTCAATTGAAGCTAATATTAGACTCCTTGAAAATATCAGACGGAAAGGACTCATTGAATTTGTTTAAGTTCGAGTATTGTTTAGGAAGTAGGTAGATGTAGATGTATACATCTTAATGTGGATGTGCCTATTATCGTCCTTTATGAAACAAACACATTGTTTGAATATATAGACAAAATTGGAAATGTATAAGTGGGATCATTAACATAAGGATTATGAAAATGTTACTTACATTATAATAATGATGGAATGTTTAAGAAGTGGGAAAGGGGGGGATAGGGAGGAAAGAGGGTAATCTTAAAGCTTTATTTTTGTATGTTTGATATTTATTTTTGGTAATTTTAAGGTATTTATAGAGAAGCATTATACTGATAACTTTCCTGTATTTTTAAAGAGATATTTTGATGTCGAAGAAACAATCATTTTGAAGGCAATGAAATTTGGATGAAAAAGAAAGTTAAGTTGGTTATATTTTAAAATAGAGGGTACAAAATATTCATTTATAAATATTTAATTTTTTGTGTTTTTTTTTTGTATAGTCTTTAAAGGCAAACATTAATACACCTAATAGGAAAAAGCACTTTACATAAGTTCCTAGTGATTCGGTATATAAGATAAAAAATATACCTACTTATAAAATTAATTTGTGCAAAAGGAAGAAATATTTATTTTGGTTGCTTTCAGATTTGTTTTCTTTATTCTTAGAAATTTATTTGTACATTATTTAAAAAGGAAAAATAAGGTCGATATATATTGTTTGGTTGTATATTATAGTCGGGAGCTTATTTTTATTTTTATATTTTAGATGCGTGGGAAAGGATAAATCTTCTATTTAAGATGGAAATTAAATATTTATTTGTTGTTCGTAGAAGGAAATTTTATGTAATAGGGAAAAATAAAAATGATAAAAATAAAATAAACGTCTGTGAATTTTTTTTTTTAATATTTTATATACATATATATAAGAATTTAATATGAAAAGGAATGAATGTTGAAAACAATTTGATTTAATCGGATCCCTAATTTCTTGCTACTCTATTCACTGCTGAATATTTCTTCGTATATTCCTGGGAATAACTAGTAAATGGGTAGCATGAATAAAATAGAGTAATTTCTTAGGAGCAAAAGCTTCTCCAAACGTTAATTCTTGTTTCATATGGACTAAATTTCAAATCTACTATTAAGGTGGGTTCTTCAAACCTAAAACTTGTGGGATTTAAGTTAGACTTATAAAATTTCAGCATGATTCAAAGATTCCTTCGATCCACATTCCAACCAGTTTACTAAGTAGGTTGATTTTTCAAATAAACTCCAATTGTTATCATTCCTTTTGGTCATACCAACAGCCAATAAAAAGATTATTACAAAAGTTCGAATTAATTCAAAACTGTAAAGAATCAAAATGTAAAGAATCTTAAATTTAAAAAAAAATTAAACTAAATAAAAATAAAATATAAGATCAATCAATTAGTTCCAAAAAGGAAAAGAAATTGATATTTATTGCCATTGGTGTTTTACATTTTTGAATTCTTAAATTGGAGTCGAGAATTTTGTATATCATTTTATTATAGGCTTAAGTTTCTTATTGTCTTGCATAAATCTGTTATGGAAACGAGCATGCATTTCTACCTTAAATATTTCAAAAGTAAATCCAAAATGGATGTTTCCCAAACAGTGCGCTTTTTATTAGTTGAATCTCTTAAAAAAGTTTAACGTTGATAAAGCTGCTACACTGCTTCACAAATAATATTAGGAGCTGTTCATTTTGATGAAATACCTGCACTTAAGGGGTTATTTAAAACCCTTAACAAGTTTAAAGTTTAAACACGAGTGCGAGCTTTAGAAAAGTAGTTAAGGGTTAAAGAAGAGATACCGGTGAACATCGGTCTTAAAGTTTTGAATATCAAAATAATAGGGAAAAAAACAGAGTTGGGTAAAGCATTCCACATTCTCGATGTGCGGAGGGTAAGTTACCCTGTAACGACAGAAGATAGCATTAAGTTTTTGAAACATTAAATTCTACAAGGTTAATAATTCACTATTGGACAATGCTGTTGAAGTTTCACATCCCAAGAACAAGAAAAAGAGACTGGGATGACCCACACTGATAATTTCACATCCCGTCTGTCGATTTGTCTTGCTTAAAAGTTTGTCTATATGTATCAATTTTTACCAAATTTGTGTAGATTTAATTTTTTAATGAAAAACGGACTGTTGGATTTTTATAAAAAAATTACTGAATATCAAAAACAATATTTTCTGTGAAATAAAATAAGTTTGAAGCCAATATTTTTAATTTTTGAAAAGCTATTTGAATCGAAAGTAAATTTTTACAAGTTTTAGTATTGTTTTCTTTTTTAGGTTTTTATTTCTTGTAAAAAAAACTGTCTATTCGATTTTTCTCAAAATTTAACCGAATGTTGAAAACAATATTGCTTATAAGATAAAATAAGTTTGAAGCCTTAATCTCAAGGTTATGAAAAGATATTTGAGTCGAAATTTAATTTTACCAACTTTGAGTAATGTTTTTTTAGGTTTTTATTTAAAAAAAAAACTGTTAATTAGTTTTTCTCAAAATTTTATCAGGTGTCAAAAACATTATTTTTCGTTGCACAAAATTGTTTTGGAGATGAAATCATATTTTAGTCGTAAAATTTTCGAGGTGAAAATTTTTTTTTCAGTTTTTTTTTTGATTTATAAAAAATTGGATTAATTGGATTTTTTTCCAAAAATATACTTGTTAGGTATCACGTTACAATATATAATACAAAATTTAATTCAAGTCTGTAGCGTTATTGGTTCATTTGACATTTAGGGTTAACCAAAATTTTCGCATTTTTTTTAAACTGCTATGGTAAAAAAACCACCCACGCAATTTTCTTGAGAGCCCTTTCTGCATCTTTTTGCCTTATTATCTGTACGACAAAATTTATTTTAAGTCGATATCTCTTCTGGGTCTTGAGCTATGGACGATGAAAAAAACGTCGCGAACGTAAGGACGTACGGACATACGGACGTACGAACGTACGTACACATGCATGCACAGACATCTTTCTAAAAATCTTTTTGACTTTGAAACGTCGAGAAATGTCAAAATTTTTAATTTGACAAATCGGACCCATTACAATAACTTCCTATGGGAAGTTAATAAACGAATATGAAAAGCTGAAAGTACTATCATCAGCGAAACAGTTTAGTTTAATGAATTAGAAGTGACATACAAAACATTGTTTACAAATACAAAGAAGAAGTCGGACACAAAATGGAACACCAGCATTTATTTTTTGAATTTCAGACTTCAAACCATACAATAGAATTGTTGAACTGTTAGAAAGGTAGTTTCTAATCCTACAAAGTAGAGGGACCACATTTTCAATAAGAGAGCTTGGTGACAAACTCTATCGAATGCTTTTGAAATATCAATGTGCAATAATCTTACTTTTTCCAAAATTATGTAAGGATTCGGTTAGATAAGGACTGTTCGATTAGATAAACCATCAAATCACCGGTGGACGTATTGCTACGAAGGTTATATTGTTGGTCATTAAGAAGCTTTTGTTTTTCTACATGTTTCATAAGCTGATAGCTACTCAGCGTTTTCATGACCTTGGAAAGAAGGAACGTGAGTGCAATCGGACGAGAGCTGGACGGGAAATGAGGATTCACCTTTTTTAAGGGACAGGCTGGTTAAATAATGTTTTCCATCTGATCGGAAAGAGACATGTAGCATAGGAAAAATGGAAAAGTTTAAAAGTTTACGAAATGGTTTTGCCAGCGTTTAAGAACACCTCTTCAGAAAAAAAGGGGGGAGTTAGTGCGGCTAGCTACGTTTTCAAGAACAGGAGAACTCATGACACTCTATGAAAGCATCTAATTAACAACAAACAGTGCTGCAAGCAAATTGGCTTTATCAATCGAGCTAACATAGGGAATCTCATTGCGGACGAACGTTCGAACCGAGGATGACGTAGCGTTTGGTACGTTTTTTTATAAATGACCACTTCTGGAAAATTTTGGTATTTTTTGCCTTTTCTGCTCATGCACAAATTTGTTTCGTAGAATATGACCGTTGCATTTATTCCTAGCTTCAATGGAATTTTATAATAATCATTCCACTCAATTAATTACTAGCTGATAGTTCACATGTTTTTCGTTATTTCTTAACTGATATTTTTTTTTAAATTATAATGGCACATTAAAATAAGTAAGTGAACCATCTCGAAAAGTTAAAATCGATGAAGACAATAATTTTATTCTTAAATACGAATATGAAGTTATAAGACCAACATATCTCTTCTAGCACATAGAATGTAAACACTGAATCCTAATTAAAAACAAACTGGGATGCAAACAACTTCCCGTTGATGTCCTATGAAATTTGAAAGTAATATTTCTTGTGATGAGTCAAACGTTATCGAATCAAATTTTCTACAACAGAAATTTAAAAACTCAAAAAATTCTTAGGCACCTATAACGCTATTGACTTCAATAAAAACAAATTAGTTTACGGTACGAACTTTAAAGAAATCAACTTACTCAACTCAACTCAACTGAAAAATAAATATTTTGCACCTCGAATATTAAAAGAGCAAAAAAAAAATAAAATGCACGACTGGGTAGCACGAACTGGCTCCTGTTTGCAAAGAGTCTGTTTAAAAAGTACCTATATAGGTAAATAAATAAATTAGGTGGCGCAACAGTCCATGAAGAACCAGGGCCTAGTGACTTACAACTCTCAAGCATCCCTGTGTGCGAGTAATGTTGTCAGAGATGGAAAGGACCTACAGTTTATATGCCGAATCCGAACGGCTAATTTGAGAAAGCACTTTTCATGACAAGAATTACTCTTGGAAGATTTGTCAATTCCTCGCAAGAGGCAGTACCCGTGAAAAAAGTTAGATGGCACAGGCAGGGATTGAACCCAAGACCCCTTGCATGACAGTCCACCGCACTAACCATCACGCTACGGGTACTACACCTATATAGGTAAGATTTAAAAATATACCAGTAAAATAAGTTTGTCTTCAAAGATATAAATAACATTTGATTTGTCAAAAAACTTGTGATTCATCCCAAGACACCACTCATCCCGGAAATGAAAAATACTTGTAAGAATACTTAACGAAAACAATTGTTTGTGTATTGAACTAGTTCGTTCAAAGCTTTTTAATTTGGATAGCTTTATTTTAATTTCATATTGGAAGAACCAGGATGGAAAATAAATTATCTGAAGATAAGAAAGAGGAAGAACATGTATGTTTAAATTGTAAAGCCATCGCCTATTGGTTGTGTAGTTAGGTGATGTCTTAAACGAATAAGGAATAGTTCATTGGCGTGCTCAGCTTTATGCAGATACCCTTTCTGACCCGTTTCTTTAACTTGTACTAAGTATTTATTCTTTCTTTTATATATGAAACAACCTTATTTTTAAAGAATAATATTTTAAAATCATGTATACAAAGGTACCAAGATAATACTTCTTGAAAGACACTTTAAAATAGATTGTTGATTAAATATATCATATTCGTTAATCCGATGCAGTGGCGCTACACGGCCATCGTTGGTATTTTTAATAGTTATAGTTATAAAAATACATAAATATGTACCAAAAGGCATTAACTTGCATAAAAGACAGGAACGTAGTTAAAATTTTGTAAAAATAATGCGCTCTTTCTTGCTCATGCACAGGATTTGATCTGGTGAGATCGGAGGGGGTTACATTTAATACAGTTAAAATAATTTAAAAAAAAACTATTTTAAGATTCAAAATTTTACCAGAAAAATAAGTTTGTCTTCAAAAATTTAAATGCCATTTTATAAATCAAAAAACGCTTGATTTAAAATTTTTTTTTTTTTTTGAAAATCGTTAGAGCGGTTTTTTTTAAATTAATTTTTTATATATCAAATATTTCAATTTTGTTCTAAAAATATTTTTGGTATGCAGTTGTTTAGTGATTGTAAATATACGCTCTACATTTGAATTTCGTACAAAAATGTTGACCCGTTTTTGAGATATAGAATTTTGAAAACAAAATTCAATATATTTTTTAAAATCCAAAAAATTAAAAATTGTACTTTTGATAATCAAATATTGTAAAGGCAATATAAGAGCTCGTTTTAAAAAAAAAACTATTGAAATCGGTTGATAAGTTGCTGAGAAAATTAAAAAACAAAGTAAAGGTTTTATGAGCGGTACCTTTCCTGAGCAAAACAAAAATTTGTTTTTCTTATTAAAAGAAGCCAAGTTTAAAAATAAAATTTTAGAGAAAATTAAAAAAAAATCTATTGGTTTGATTTTGAGAAAATTCAAATTTTCGTTTTTTGACCAAAAAAATTGTATGGGGGCCACTGTAAGTTTTGATCTTAAAAAAAATGAAAAAAACGCCTAACGCGAATCTGCTCAAAACCTTAACATCAAAATTTTGACTCAATCAACCCAATGGTTTAGGCTATAGGAGCGTGGACAGACAGACAAAACAGACCGGACGGAATCGCGGGACCCACTTTTTTCGACTTCTCTACCATCGTAATATCATGTTTGATTTAAATCTCGAGTTCGAAATTTTGCACGAATGCAAAACTTGCCATATACATAGTTCCTATATGTCGCAAGTAATATAATATTATCTTCAAAATATGTAATTGTATAATGAATATAATTGTATTGTAAAAAAAAGGTTTTCCGAATATCTTCAGGAAGATATTGATTTAAATCGAAAATATAACCAATCGTTCTAGTTTATACGATCGAAATTCATTTGTTTTAAAGATTGATAACATAGAATATACGAGAAAACTTCTGAATATTTGGAAGGTACACTAGGCGTATACGTACTTTTTTTATTTTATTGATATTAAATAAATTTCTTTGACAGTTTTTGTTAAATTTTTGATTTTTTTAAACCGCAACACCACTTAAATGTCAGCTTAATAATTTATTAATGAATACCTTCCTAAATTTGTAATTATTCTTTTGCGCTCTTGTTTTGATTATCCTTTCCCAATAGGTAAGCGAATACTCAATTCGAATGTCTTTAAAAAACATTTTGAGTCAAAGATTATAATATTAAATTGTTTTACAAAAATAATATTTTATTTAATCAGGACTTCTTTAATTTTGAAGTCTTAAATAAAGGAAATAATTTTCGATTTATCAATTGTTCAAGAAACCATTAAACGCTTTTCAACACAAATGATATGGTAACTACATCGCTAAAAAGTTTTTTTTTTGGGACCATTGTTTTAGATTTTAAAGACCTTTTTTATATATTTTCTTTTTTTATTTGGTTAAATTTTAAGGATCGATGTTGATTTTGAATAAAACATGGCGTCCAATCCGTCACCACCACGTGAGATAACACGGCTATTCAATTTATCACACAAAAGAGCCATTGTTTCGTTAGCTATGTGGCAATTGGCACCGTCCTTTTTGGAAAAAAAAACGGTGCGATGATTTTCGAAAATCACTAATAATTTTTTAATAATTCTAAAGTGTGCTAATCCCGCTTATTGACGAATCCACTGAGATGAAAATGTTCCTCATCACTTAAGATTATTTTCTTTGAAAATTGATCATCCACTGTTGTCATTTCTTGCCACAATTCTAACCATTGATGACGCTTGAAATGGTCAAAACCCCTAAGTTCTTGAGTCAATTGCACTTTGTAAGCGTGTAAATGCAAGTCTTTATGCATAATGTTTATCAACGACTAGTGTGAGAGGTGCAATTGTTGGGCACAACGACAAGTTGAAGTGGACGGCTCTTTAGGCAGACTATCGCAAACAGCAGTAATATTTTCTGCAGTATGAGATGTACCTGCATGCCCTGGTGTTTTCGTATCTCTTGCAGACCCGGTTTGTTGAAATTAGTGCACGATTTTCCGAGTGTACGCATATTTGGACGATTAAATTGACCGAAAAAATCACGAAGTGCAATAAATGAATTTTGATTTAAACTTTAACGCGTTGCTCGATTGTGTATCTTTCAATTTTGCAAATTGATTAAGCCTGAAATTGAGGAATTTCAAAGAAAATGCAGAAAACAAAATTGACGTTTAGGTGTGGTTCGCATTCAACATCGGCCCAATAAAAATGTTACTTAAGTAGTGCATTGAAAATTGTGATACAAGTGCATATTGTAGTTTTGCACTGAAGTGAGTTTCGCTTGTCTACAAATACTTTGGATTCCAGTTTTATACCTTTCTCCTTAAGTGTATCCCTTGTCAACATATTCTTCATTTAAACTTTTGCTCGTCTCACCTTAAAATCTCTTTGCATATTTTCCATTTAAACTCGAAGTCAGTATCTAACACAAACAAAATAAAATTGTTTTCTTTTTATAATTCAACTAATATCAAATTGCCTCGTTAAGGATCAGAAGTGGATTTAATGCTCTAAAGGCACGTGTGAATTATCTCTCAAAGCACTCCAAAAGATACATCGTATACAGATAAAGTCTTTCAATTCTTGTCTTGAGACTTCCTTAATTTTTGGAATTGATTCAATTTGAATATCATTCACATTCATTTGTGATGTCCTTCACTCAGACAAGACAAGTGTGTCCTTTCCTTAAAACAACATCTTCATCTTATTTGGTCCAATTATATGTATGAATGTATGTATATATGTATTTTCATGCTTGTCTGGTTGAGAAGAGGTCCTGGTGTTTATATTTTTGTTCCTTCAGATATTGTTATAGCCTGAATGAAGTTAATTATTTCTCTGCTATGCTTTCTTGTTTTTACTTAAAAATTTAAGTCCAGTTTCTCTTGCTTTTTCTCTGGAACATTGAACATACAACACAACAAAACACAACACCCAATAGAGTTAGGTAAATACCTACCTTAGATCTAACTATATATCTAGGGTTGTCCTGAATATGCCTTAAACACACATTTCTCTCAATCTTTCTCTCTAGGATAAATATTCCTTTTTCCAAGAAAATAATAATAATAATACCAAAACAATTTCAGTTCGAATATAAAATCGATTTTCATTGATAGACGTTTTTCTCAAATCTTCCTTTTTGCAGCTCATATATACCTTCATCCTTCCTTTCATCCTTCAACACCCCCTTTCCCCTCTAGACCCTATTTCCTTATATCCTTTAACTCTGAATGGCAAAAATCATTGGATTTATTCAAAGGCAGGCAGGCAGGCAGGCCATTCCTCTCGAATGTCCTTTTTGGAATTAAATTAAATTTTCGATATCCAGAGGGTTCTCTTTTTAGTTGTAGATATATGAGCCCAAGCACGACACGAGCACACTCACTTTATATTTTTCTCAAACACATACAAACAAACATGTGTGTGGGTTTGGTAAGTATAGGTTATATGACTTTTCCCAAAGCCAAACCGAAAAACATGTCAAAGGCAGTTATTATCTATCAGCAGATGAAAACCGATCGTCTGAAAATGGGATTGGAAAGCATTTCCCAACAATCGTCCTTTGGGAAATGACCAGAAAATCAGCCCTTTTTCTAAGTCGCTCACAGGATGTTTGAGTGTTTGATGTTTTTTTTTTTCGTACTCGTACGTCGTCGTTGTCTGGTTTGGAATGCAACGACATTAACGTCAGATCTCATTTTCCACCTTCGAAATGGATGACACAGAACTGAAAATAACTATCGTCAACCACCATTCGCCATCTCATCGCAGCAGGCTAAGCTAGGCCAGGAGCAAGGAATATCCTGTCCATAGGTTAGGTAGTGAAGTGTGTTCCGGCTTCCCTTATGGCGGAAAGTTTATGTGCATAAAGGCTAGAAAGCCTGGCAAAGAGGAATAAATTCATTTTCTTCACCGTCACCGTCAGCGTCGCGTCGCCTCCACCACTACCAGAATTTCCATCTCCTTTTTGCACATAGTGTACCCTGCACCAGCACCTGTGATGCAGACCCAGGCAGACCTTATTTTTTGAAAGATTATATCTGCATTTCTGCACACACTCGCATAAGAGAATTCCACGACAGTAGTTGGTCATTAACAGGAGCGAGTTTAAAGAGCCATTTGCATGCATGCATTTGAATTTTTTAATATTAATATTTGTGTGGCATTATACCCTTTGCTTTGAGCTCCTGCTGATGGGTTAGCATAGCAGGCTTGCTACTCTTGGCTGTGGCTGTGGATGGAGAATTCGAGGGCTTTAACTAAACCTCAACCCTCAACCTACCCCCACATAAGAGTTACTCATTTTAAATGCCAACTCTCCAGTTAAAGTACCTAGTTTGTTTTTTTCCTTTTCTCAAAACCGTCCTTAAACAAAAAATAAGCGAAAAAATAAACTAGGAGTGAAGATGGTGGTGACTTTTAGCCTGTTTAAAAAGGTTTCGTTATAGGTATATAGGAATAGGTATACCTACTTCTGTTTTCGAAAGAATGGTAATTCTGGTGCAAGAAGACAAAAAAAAAATGAAGAAACGAAACGAAACGAACTGGGATAAGCACTCTTACTTGGCGGATTTTCCAAGAGAAAAATTAATTTGTATACTTAATTTATTAAAGCAAGTGCGGCTGCTTTATAAGAGTTACGAATTATTAGGGTCTGCAAAATGGAACATATAACCTACCCCTGTGCTGTACTGCATTCCCTAATTAACTAATGCCGCGTCGTAAGTTCATATATTCACACCCTTATATCTTCTACTTAATTATATTTTAAGGAAAAAAAAAAACGTACTTTATGGGAATTCTCGTAAATTGTGTTTGCATTTAACATTGTTTTGAATTATTTTATGGTTTTGACTTATTTATTTTGTATTTTTGTAGGTACGTGAGTATGTCTAGAGGTTAGAAATAATGCAATTTATTACTTAAGTGTGATTGTTTTGAGATAAAAAAAGAGAATTTGAAGAAGATGATCCTTCCAATCATCCTTCGAGCTTTTCAAGAAAGGCCATTAAAATCAACTACTAATACTGAAGATACTTATTAGACAAGATGTTCTAGGACTAGTTCAATAGTTTTACAGAGTTTAAGAACAAGGGCTTATAGGCTTTGGTCTTAATTTAATAACGTACATACTTCATAAGGTTCTATCTTATTGTTTTTAAGTTTCCATTGTAAAAGATCCATTTTTAACTTCCGTAGGAAGTTATTGTAATGGGTCCGATTTGTCAAATTGAACATTTTGACATTTCTCGACGTTTCAAGGCCTCTAGAGTAGAAATAAAGGATTTTTAGAAAGATGTCTGTGCGTGCGTACGTTCGCGACGTTTTTTTCGTCGTCCATAGCTCAAGAACCAGAAGAGATATCGACTTCAAATAAATTTTGTTATATAGATAATAATGCAAAATGATGCAGAAAGGGCACTCAAAAAAATTGTGGGTGGTTTTTTTACCATAGCAGTTTAAAAAAAGGTGAAAATTTTGGTTAACCCCCAATATCTCACGAACCATTAACGCGAAAGACTTGAATTAAATTGTATATTATAAATTGTAAATTGTAATTGTAATTATAAATTGTAAATATGAATAAAAGTTGGTAAAAAATTGATTTTCGACTCAAATATCTTTTCAAGACTTTAAGATATTGGCTTAGGGCTCGTGTCACATTACATGGTTTTGACCGTACGGCAAAAAACCGGACGGCGACATTTTGTTAGAGGCGCGAAGAAGAGCATATACGTTTTCATATTATACGGTCACGGCAAAATGCCGGCCGTCGCCGCCGCCGTGTAGCAACCGTCTACTGCCACTACAGTATACGGCCGCCGCCGGACGGCGGCGTGATAAGCTTAGTGGCGTACGTGACAAAATGCATTTTTTCACATCATACGATTTTAACCGTGCTGCAGAGTTCGATCAGCCACTTTAAGACACGATTACTTGTGATACTAAGCACAGGAACCCTGCATATATTGTGTTTTACCGTACGGATATTGTGTAATTAGCCATTGATCCGGTTTAGGCCGTCCGGTTTTTTGCCGTACGGTCAAAACCTTGTATTGTGAAACGAGCCATAAACTAAATTTTTGTTACTAGCAATATTGTTTTCAATATTCGTTAAAATTTTGAGAAAAATCGAATTGACAGTTTTTTTACAAAAAACAAACACCTAAAAAAACAATACTAAAACTTATTTTGTCTTACAGTAAATATTGTTTTCGAAGTTCAGTACATTTTTTATAAAAATCATAAAAAAAATAAAATCTACAAAAACTAGTACGCAAAATTCGTAAAAATTGATGTTCGGTTTTCGATATCTCGTGAACAATAGAAGTTATTGACTTCAAATTAATTTCATTCATCCAATTTGTATTTGTTTATATCAGAAATATTTTTTTTTAAGAAATGCTACTAAAATTGGTAAAAATTGGTTTTCGACTAAAAATCTCGTTATGAGGCTGATGCGACCCACACTGATAACTTCCCATCCCGTCTATCGATTTGTCTTGCTTAAAAGCTATTTGAGTCGAAAGTAAATTTTTACCAAGTTTTGTTAAATTTTTTTTTTTGGTTTTTATTTTTTGTAAAAAAAACTGTCAATTCGATTTTTCTCAACATTTTTCAGAATGTTAAAAACAATATTTCTTATAAGATAAAATAAACTTGAAGCCTTAATCACAAGTTTTTGAAAAGATATTTGAGTCGAAATTCAGTTTTTACCAACTTTGAGTAATGTTATTTTTAGGTTTTTATTTAAAAAAAAAAAAAAAAACTGTCAATTAGATTTTTCTCAAAATTTTATCAGATGTCAAAAACATTATTTTTCGTTGCGCAAAATTGTTTTGGAGATAAAATCATATTTTAGTCGTAAAATTTTCGAGGTAACAAATTTTTTTTCCCGTTTTTTTTTGATTTATAAAACAAACCGTTAATTGGATTTTTTTCCAAAAATAAAATTGTTTTGTATCACGTTACAATATATAATTTAAAATTGAATTCTCTAGCGTTTTTAATTCGTGAGATATTTAGGGCTAACCAACGTTTTAACCTTTTTTTAAACTGCTATGGTAAAAAAAACCACTAACGCAATTTTCTTGAGAGCCCTTTCTGCATCTTTCTGCCTTATTATCTGTATAACAAAATTTATTTGAAGTCGATATCTCTTCTGGTTCTTGAGCTATGGACGACGAAAAAAACGTCGCGAACGTACGGACGTACGAACGTACATACATACGTACACACAGGGGCGTCTTTAGACTTTTGGGGGCCCTGGGCCCAATATGATTTGGGGGCCAAAAAAAGTAGGTATAATATATTTTTTTTTTAATTCTTTAGGTTAAAAAAATCATGTTTTTTTTTTACATATTTTTACTTTTTAAAAAGAACTAAAAAAAACATAACAGATATTTTTTTTATACTTTTATAATTTTTATTTAATTCACCTTCAATAGTTGAATTGTGTTCCCAATTTCATCCACTGTAATTAGACTGTACAATTTTGATATTGTAATAAGATCTTCATTTACATCTTTATTGAATTCTTTTAAATACTGTTCGAGGTGCAAGCATTCTACCTCAAGTTTTTCTGCATCAACATCTCTATGGTTTTTTGAAAACTGTTCGCAAGAATTTTGCAACTCCACTAAAGTCAAATATTGCAATCGACAAAAAAAGCCAAACAATGCATTAATTTCTTGATAGCAATTGGATCGTATTTTTAATTGCAAAGTAATAGTGTCAATAATTGGAAAAAAATATATGATATTTTAGACTTTTCTTTCCCAATTAGCTGGACGGATGGTGCAGGACCATCAAAATATGTGGCACGCGAACTTCGTACTATTTTTTGTTGCAATAAGTCTTTATAATTAGCATCCGGATTCTTAATTTTGGCACACGCTTCAAATTTATCAAAATTCTCCCTTATATCATTTATGAAAGAACAAAGCAAATTGGCAGCAACGTCAATCGTTATTGTTTCTTTTTGAAGGCTCTTGCTGGTTTTATGAATTCTTTCTATTATTCTATTTCTTTGTGCTCCAAATTTCTGTTAAAATGAGGAATGATATTTTCTTAAACAGGCTTAGAGCTTCGATTTTTGTGTCTGGAGCTTGCTCTGGATCTCTAGAGATAGATGTCAAGGCTTCAGTAATTTGCTTATAACCATGATGGACCGCGTTAACTGCATTAGCTCGTGCAGACCATCTTGTTTCAGAAAGGCTTTTAAGAACTCTATGTGAACCTAAACATACATACATTCAATTTATTCCAGCGATCGGTAGAAGCAAAAAAAAAGTTGTATATTTTTGAAGCACTTGAAAGAAACTTGTTGCCTCCTGCACACAACCTGCCGCATTAAGGCCTATTAAGCTAAGAGAATGTGCTGCACAAGGTACAAAGGTAGCAAATTCGCACTTCTCCTTTAATCTTGCTTGCAAACCAGAATATTTTCCCGAAATATTAGACGCATTATCATAGCTTTGTCCTCTACAATTCTCTATTGAAATATCATGATTTTCCAGAAATGTCAAGATTGTGTCAGCCAAATATTTAGATTTATGCTCTTGAATAGGTATAAATTTTAAGAACCTTTAGATGGGAACACAATTTTTAACATACCGGATTACAAAAGTAAACTGGTCGATATGAGAAAGGTTGATGTACTGCCAACACTTAGGGAAAAATATTTTGCCGATCTACATAATTTCACCTAAAATTTTCATTAGGACTTGTTTTCCCATTATATCAATGAATTCGTTGCAAATATTTGCTGATAAATAGGAAGTGTGTCCCTTTCCTGAGTTCTCACATTTTTTTAAATGAATCATCATAGGACAACTTTGTGTTTGTTTATGGAGTGAGTTGAAAAGTCAGCATGTGTGCAGAACGAAAGCAGAGTTGTTAAAATAATGTTGACAGCATGTGCAGGTATATGATTAAAGATTCATGTTGTCAGAAGTTTAAGATGTTGAGGAGGAGAATTTCAACGGAACGGAGAGTAAAATGAAACTTGTTTGTCTGTTACTGCCTACTAACCTTATGTATTTCGTTTTCTATATAATTCTTGTATAGATTCATTCATTTTGAGTTGGTGGATTTGGGGGCCAAATAATTGCGGGGCCCTGGGCCCTGGCCCACCGGGGCCATGCCTAAAGACGCCACTGCGTACACACGCACGCACAGACATCTCTCTAAAAATTTTTTATTTCGACTCTAGAGACCTTGAAACGTCGAGAAATGTCAGCATTTTCAATTCAACAAATCGGACCCATTTCAATAACTTCCTATGGGAAGTTAATAATTGGATACTTTTTGCCTCCGGCCATGCCCTTATATTCATAAACGACTGTGCATTAAATCACTTTGATCTGGCCTTCATTTGACCAAAACTTTTGAGTTCAACCCTTATATTTGAATAGCTCTTAGATAACACATTATTGATTATGATTTAGCCAAAATATTTGAACTTAATGGAATCTAAATCAGTGCATTTAAGACCATAATTTTATATGCAATAATGGATATAAACAATCTTTTTCCACTGCACATCAAGAATGTGGAATACTTTACAACTTCTAACATTGTTTAAAATGTTGATTTAACAGAACATTTAAAACTGAGTACAGATTGTTCTTGAAGGCTTGATTACAAATCAAAAAGGTCTTATGACTAAGTATCAATATTACATCCAAGTATAACTTAGTAAAAAAAGAGGCTGTGATACAATCCACACTTTTAAAAAAGTATTACAAAATATTAATTAAAAAATTTTGAAGTTAATATCTTTATTTGTTCTTGAGCAGAAAACCATTTGTTATAAGATTTAAGTTTTGTTTTTGTGGGTTTATATTATTGTTAAAAAAAATGTAGTCCATTGGATTTTTCTATTAAATGAATTTAAAGTCAAAAACAATATTTTGAATATGACAAAACAAAATTTTTCAATATCTGTTTTTATTCCCGAGATATTTCATTCGAAAATAAGTTTTTACGCAACTTTTTCTGTAGATTTTTGCTTTTTAAAGGAAAAAACTTCAATAGAAATTTATATATTTTACCAAATGTTAAAAACAATATTTTTAATAATAATATTTTAAATAAAATAAAATTTGTCTTAAAAATCAATGTTTAGAATAGTTTTGTGATAGTTCTTCAAAGTTTTTAATTTTTAAAAAACACTGTTAATTTATGTTGTGTATATGACCAATATACAAACATACATACATATGTACATATTACAATACCATACGTATGTACATATGTATGTATGTACATGTTGGTTTTTATTTTTGAAGAACTTTATTTTCTTCGTTGACTTCGGGTTCTAGGTCGTGTTCTCTGTCTACGTCTTCGAACCTGGGTTCTAATATTAGTACTTCTGCGATACCGCCGCTGACGCTGATAATTAAATCATTAATCTTCATTCATTAGCAAAATATAAGAATTATCATGACTTATCTTACCAATTTTCTACGTCCAACTTTTGATTGTCGATGGTTTCTAACGTCTTTCATCAATACATCTAAACGTTTATTATTGTTAAAAATTCGAAATGCTCCCAAATCCTTTCCAACTGTCAAAGCTTTTTCGAATTCTTTTTTTAAATGTGTGCTGCTGAGATTCTCATTTTTTAATTTGAAGCTTAACTCTTTGAAAAGGTTTTTCTCACTTTCCTCTTAAAAAACAAAATAATAAGGTTTTGATAATTTTGCTCGAATATTTTTGTTGATGTGATTCAAATAATACATACATATGTAAATTGTTCAACGCACCATACTTAGGTTTTTTACTTAAGATTTCCAGAATGAATGCTAAAATATTGTCCATATGGTGATTGGTAAAAATTTAAATTATAAAAGTAACAAAAATTATAAAACAAAAATATGTATGTACATATGTATATGTACAGAATCTGACGGAAAACCCTTTCATAGCTTATTTATACAAATAAATCTATAGTTTAAGTATCAAAAAAACAACTTTCCCAAGCTTTCTTTAGGTTCTTCATATATGCATTTATGAAACAGTTGTATTTTTTCTCTTGTTGTAAGTCATACTCATCAAATTGTAGAAATCGTTATAGTCATGTTTAAAATGAACAAGGCTAATAACTTGATTGTTGCTGGTTTGGAGAGAATTTTAAGTTTTTTTACTAACATACTGTAATGTGTATACACTCTTTATCTCTATTAATATCGGGTTAAAGTAGAATAAGGCCAACATCTAGTGATTAAGAGGAGAAGGGTGGCGATGGCGTACGAATGGTCGACAAAAAAAATGTCGACTGGCCAACTGAAAACTTTACAGACTCTTAAAATGTTGACTGAAGTTTGATCGACAAAAAAAAAAGTTGCCCATTTAAATGTCGACTATAAAAAATGTTGACTGAAAAGTTGTCGGTAAAAATGTCGACTGTTGTAAAGAAAAAAACAAGAAACTCTCTCTTTAATGTGGAAACTCAATTTTATTTTTAATTCAATGATATACTATACACATCGGTTCATAAAAAAATACAAATTAATAATTTCTTTAAACAAAACTTTAAACTCATATAAAAACATGTTTTCATTGCAACGTTAAATGAACTGCAATATTATTCAAGAAATCGATTTTATTACTGAAATATACTGAAGATTAAAGCAGGTTGATAAAACGAATGATGAATGTAAGCTTTAACAGTTATCTGAGATTTCACATGCATGCGGCGAATGTAAACATTAACAGTTAACCGAGAGTGACTTGTTGATCGACAGTGACAAAGTGAATGATGTTCACATGCATGATGCGGCGCCGCATGCATGTGAACATCATTCACTTTGTCACTGTCGACCTTTTACTAGTCGATATTTTCAAAATCGACATTATAAGAGCCGGCATTTTGTTCGGTCGGTATTTTTATCAATCGACATTATAATGGTCGACTTTTTTAAATCGACATTTTAAAAATCGGCAAATCGTACCCAACCCAGAGGAGAACTAGCTTCTTTAAGCATCTAGTGATAGAGAGGAGAACTCGCTTCGTTAAACATCGAGAAACATCTAGTGGCTAAGAGGAGAACTAGCTTCGTTAAGCATCGAGAACAACCTAGTAGATTCTTGAACCGATTTGAGGTATATAAATAGGCGCTCGGAAGCGAAGCGGTTCATTATTGGTTGTGAGCTGCGAAAAGTAAAGACTGTGTTTAAAAGTAATAATTGAAAGTGTTCAATAAATAAGTTTGAGCAATTTAAATAAATAAAAATTGTGTTTTATTTACAAGTGTGAATAAGTTTTAATTGTCGGACCAAGCCGAATATTATAATACCTTGCAACTAGAAAAAATATTTTTCCTACTGGAGATATTGTTATCTATACAGTCAAGGAGGCGACCGTAGCCTACCTCATCAGCAGAGTTGAGAAATAAAGTAAAGTTCCCAAAGTAGCCGGGCGGCTGGAATCTCTGCTTGGTAATTAATATAACAACTTCCGGTTATATTAATCAAATTTTCTGGGGACATACAAAATTCTTCTTTGATTAAATATTACAATCATCATCACGGCTATCTACTATTATGTCTCCGATGCCACCGCATCCCCCAATACAATTAAAAGCTCAAACAATATGACAGATAACATAAATTTAAACACAAAAGTTACACAGGTCTTAGGCCATTTACTAAGTTGTCAAAACTGGACGTGAAAAATAAAAACTAAAAACTTACAACAAAAATTTTTTTTGTAGATTACAAATACAATACAACTGAAAGAAACCTCTAGTAATTCACATTTTTTGAGTTGTGATTATCGGTTCGAATTTTCAAATTACATTTTTTTGGAAAATGTTAAAGCAGCTGACGCACGTTTCGTGTTATGTTTTACTGTCAAACATCTTCATTTTGATCTACAATTTAACCATGAATCATCTTAAAAACGAACAACGCTTGCAAATTATTGAATTCTTTTATAAAAATGCGTGCTCTGTTAAGAAAGTTCATTGCGCGAAAAATTGTGTTCAGCGACGAAGCTCATTTTTCTCTCAATGGGTACGTAAATAAGCAGAATTGTCGATTTTGGAGTGAATATCAGCCAGAAGCATTGCAAGAGCTACCAATGCATCCACAAAAAGTCACTGTTTGGTGCGATTTATGGCTTGGTTGCATCATTGGACCGTACTTCTTCAAAGAAGATGCGAATAGTAACGTAGCTGTGAATAGTAAGCGCTACCATGAGATGATATCCAACTTTTTTTGCCCAAAATGCAAGAGTTTGACTTGCATGACATGTGGTTTCAACAAGACGGTGCCACATGGCGGCACAGCGCGCACAACAATGGACTTATTAAGAGGTGAGTTCGGTGAACATTTTATTTCACGTTCGGGACAAGTCAATTTGCCGCCTAGATCGTGCGATTTAACGCCTTTAGACTATTGTTTGTGGGGCTATGCCCGCTTCAATTGACGCATTGGAAGACAACATTGAAGTATTTATTCGTGAGATACCGGCCGAAATGTTGGAAAGAGTACCTATTCCAAAATTGGACTAAGCGGACCATTTGAGTCGCAGTCAAGATCAACATTTGCATGAAATAATCTTCAAACATTAAATTATGTGGACCTTACTACCGATTCAAATAAAGATTTCATGCATTTTTTTTAATTGTATGTGCTTTTTTTTTAAAAAACTTTCCTATAGCGTTTAAAAAATCACCCTTTATATACATAGGGTTTTCCATTAAGGACAGGTTGATTTTGACAGCTCGTATTTTTTTTTTACTTTCTGTCAAAATATCTTCTTTTAATATTTCCAGAGGTCTTCCTTTCAGTTCCGATTTTCATGGTTTGGTGGACAAATTCAAGTCAACCGGCCCATTAAACCATTAAACAACAACCGTACGTCAGCGAAACGCAAGATCTGCCTGAAAGATCGCCGCTGCCGTTCTTGAAAGTGTGCAGCAGAATCCAAGGCAGTCAATTCTGCATCTTTTACTAGATTTGGCAGAATAGAGCACGAAGGATTTCACGTCGTTATTTAAACTTGCATCAGTTAGCTTAGTTTTGTTTAGATTTCACCTAAAAAGGATAAATTCAATACAAATATATTTGACTTACATAATCTATACTATTATATAAAAGCGAAACCATTTTAAAGTTTGTAACGCACGATCTCAGAAAGTAGTCAATCGATTTACTTGAAATATATTTTATTATTTTCTATATTGTTATGAGAGTGTTTATGGCTTTAATTTTTTTTTTATTAATTATTTGTCAAACTTAAATATTATTAATTTTACATTTTTTGTCCATTTTTTTTCATTAGTTGACTTATACAACCACTCATATCTTAAAACCTATACAATAATCGACAAAGATTAGCATTGCTTCATAAAGTCAATATTGTTGCGCAAATTTTAAGCCTAAAATCACTTCTAAGTTAAACATACAACCTGAGAAATAAATAAAAACAAATTATAAAATTATAAACTTTTTGAATTTATTTTATCCATTAAAATAGATTCCATCACAATCGCGAGGTCGCTGCTTTGTTTCATTTCATTATCATTCCAACATTTTTAATTTTCTTTTCTTCCCATGCTCTTTCTCTCTTAATATGTGTTCCATTTAATAGTTACGTTTTTTCTCTTACCTACCTACCTACATATTCAATTTTTCTGTACTGTATCAACTAACCTACACACACACATTATTTTTTTGTTTCTCTAATTCTATCGTCACATCGCTGAGCAGTGTGGGCTCTTTTTTTTTAAGTTACTATGGACATTTAATTAACTACAGTGCCGTGCACATGAAATGCCGATTTATCTAAAGAAAAATTAGATCTTTTTTATTTTTCTGGTTCGAGGAAGTGAATAGATTATAATTCTTCCAATTTAAAAATAAAAAAAGTTCTATTATAATAGCTTGAATTACCAATTTTGTATCACTTCCTCGAACAATAAAACTGAATTTAAGTTAAAATTTTCTTTACAAATAACTCGAAGAAGGTACTTACAATGACGTCCATAAAAAGAGCACACAAATGTGGGTAGGTTAAGTCAGTTGCACTGCACTGAACATGAGTAGATGAATAAAAAAATGTGTCTATGGATATTTACACACGCATACCTATAGATGTATGAGAACATTAAAAACACGAATTTGTTTTTTTTACCGCAAACTATATTTTTTGGTTGCAAAAAAAAACGTTTCTAGGTATGAATAAAAGAAAGAAAAGAAGAAAATAGACAAAAATTTCCTTCTGTTTTCAACTAAAAAATTGAAATGGTTTTGTTTGTTTTCACGTGCGGCTTGGCCTTTACTACGTAATGTTTTACTTAAGTTTTTTTTCTAAAGTGTTAATTTCGGTAAGGAAGTGTTTTTTGATTTTTTATTAAATACGAGTACATAACAAGCTTGAATTCGTTGTTTTTCTTTTATCGCATAGAAATATAAAATGGGTAAAAGAAAGGCTAACATCGGAAGAAAATCCATAAGCACAAAAAGAATGTGTTGGTTACAATTTGCGAAGCAACGCGAGCACGGGTCGGCTAGTATCTTATAATTTCCAAAATAAGTTGTATCTGCTGTTCTTTATCAGTGAGCTGTTTATTAGCTTACGAAAGAAAATCAGTTCGACAGCTGATGAGAAAATGTCAAATAATTGTACTTGACTGTTCGATAATGTTAACGGTAATTTCAAATTCAAAAAAGAGGCTGGGATGCGACCCACACTGATAAATTCCCATCCCGTCTGTCGATTTGTCTTGCTTAAAAGTTTGTCTATATGTATCAATTTTTACCAAATTTGCGTACTATTTTTTGTAGATTTTATTTTTTTATGAAAAAAACTGACTGTTGGATTTTTATAAAAAAATTACTGAATATCGAAAACAATATTTTCTGTGAAATAAAATAAGTTTGAAGCCAATATTTGTAATTTTTGAAAAGCTGTTTGAGTCGAAAGTAAATTTTTACCAACTTGTATTCATTTTTTTTTAGGTTTCTATTTTTAGTAAAAAAAACTGTCAATTCGATTTTTCTCAACATGTATCAGAATGTTGAAAACAATATTTCTTATAAGATCAAATAAGTTTGAAGCCATAATCTCAAGTTTTTGAAAAGTTATTTGAGTCGAAATTCAATGGACAAGTTTGACGGGGATGTCAGAACAAGACATTGCTGTGTAAAGCTCTTCCCTCTATATGGTGTCATACGTGGCTTTGAAATCGATAAAGAGATAGTGGGTATCAATTTAAAGGTCCTGGGCTTTTTCCAAAATCTACCGTAATATCAATATTTGCTCAGTGGTGGACTTTCCTGGTCTAAACCACACTGACCTATTACGTTGTTGATAAACGGCTTAATATCTTCACATAATGTGCCAGAAAGGATCTTATACGCGATGTTAAGGAGACTTATGCCTCTGTAGTGGGCGCAATTCAGAGGGTCTCCTTTCTTGTGTATTGGGCAAACTATGCTTAGATTCCACTCGTCACACAGAACGAAAAAAGTCATCCTATTGACTATTTTGGTAGTCAATATGACTATTTTTTAGTCAATTTTCAGCCGATAACCGCGATAGTCAATAAAACAATTTTCGGTTGTCAATTTTGGGATACGAAATTTGTTTACTATTTGGTAGTCAATGTGACAACTCTAGTAGTCAATATGACAACTTTGGTTGAAGGAATTTGAAACTCTGGTTGTCATATTGACTAATATGACAACTGCGGTAATCAATATGACAACTGTGGTTGTCAATATGACAACTGTGGTTGTGAATATGACAACTGTGGTTGTCAATATGACAACTGTGGTTGTCAATATGACAACTGCGATAGTCAATACGGCAACTACGGTATTCAATACGACAACTGCGGTAGTCAATAGGTATGACAATTTTTGTTGAAAATAGAAATCTAATTTCACTACCGGGTAGTAAATATAACAACCCTCAATAATCAATTTTGGTACTCAATATGACAACCACGGTAGTGAATATGACAACCACGGTAGTCAATATGACAACTTTTATAGATCGAAATCTAATTTGACTATTGGGTAGTAAATATAACAATCATCGATAGTCAATTTTGGTAGTCAATATGACAACCAAATTGCCATTTTGACTACCGAAGTTGTTCTATTGACTACTTTTGTTGTCATATTGACTACCGAAAATTGACAATCGAAAATTCTTCTATTGACTATCAAGTAGTCAATTTTTTAAAATAAGGTTGTCATATTGACTATTTTGGTAGTAAACACGACAATTTGGCCAAATTTCAAGTTGACTATCGACGATTGTTAATATGACAACTTTTTTTTTTCTGTGCGGGCATACTTTCTTCCGGCCATATTTTTAATATGAGTTGATGAATGGTCCCTACTTCGTTGAGGCCTGGTATTCGGTCGGAATTGTTGTTCTGTGTCGAATAGATTGAGTGGTGTTATCTCCCTTACAGCCGAATTCGATTCGTCATCGCCTTTATACAATTTGAAGAAGTGGCCTTTCTCAGCATTCTCAGCATTGTTCTTCCCTGGTTTTACCCGTATCCTTTATAAAATTTATTTTAGTCGAGATGTTTTGTTTGACTTAAAGTCAATATTGATTCTATGAAAAGCTAATTGTGCCTGTAATAAAAATATATTCTTAAATTTCTTCTAGGTACCTATAATGCAATTTCGAAAACCTTATGTTAACCTTATTTCCAAAGAAAATTCAATTGCATGTAGTGCCATGGATTATTTTCTTTTATAGAGTGAAGAACCTTTTTATTTTTAAAATGCAGTTACATCCTCAAATTTAATTTTTCCAATAAAAATTAAACCATACATCAAAAACAAAAAAAAGCTGGTTAAAAGTATTAAACCCGTTTATTGAATTATCAAAACTAGGTACCCTTAATTTGATCGTTATCCATTAAAACAAAAATTATATAAAAACTTATAAAGTTCGACAAAAAAGAAAACCCTGACTGACCATCTTGATCCTTTCATGTTCTCTAGAGTTTACACTTCTTCAATGGAACATGACGCTGGTGTGTTTTTTTAATCTCTTAATATTTTTTCGTTTTTACAATTGGCTCATAAAATCTTAACGATAACGTGTCTTTTCTTTATACCCTTTCAGCTTTTTACAATATTCCGTTCGTCTTTTAATGTAGTCTCTGTTCGCTGCTTCAATATATTCAGTCTTTTGGGCGGCGGCGTTCCATTTTAACACTGCTGCAATGCAGGCCATTAATGCAAGTCACGAAGTCAACTATAAAGGAAGATTTTGCTAAGAAACGTTCGTTCCGACAGAACATAGGTACGTAGCTATGTGCTGGTAGATTTTGTATAGAACGACTAACGACTATCCCAACCAAAACGGAGTTATTCCTTGTTAGCAATCTTTCAGCTTTCAGGTTCGACTTCAGCCATACCCCACGAAAAAGGGAAGAAAATTTATTTAAGTATATCTGTCTGGAGTTTATATCACTTTTGGGGATATGTATTGGGAAGTTTTCATATCCGTTACCAATAAAACTCTCAACCGGGAGATACACTTATCCAATGTATGTTATTCCGGGAGTGTGAATCTGGATCCACCCAGCCATCAGCGCCAGCGTCAGCAGGATCGGCAAGCTAGCGCAGTGCAGCCAGGATGAAACAGGAATAGCTATACAGTTGATACAAAATGTATATAGATATTCCATGAATCCAATCCTGTCGCTGGTAAGCAAACAAAAAAATATTCGCATGGCATCATCGCCATCTTCGTCGTTACCGCATCCTCATCTTTGTCCTTGTCCTTATCCTTATTCACGTCCTTGTTGTTGTATGAAGGAACTTTTTTAAAGTTTTTTTCTTTTCTCACGTGTTTGTGTGTTGTCTTTTTTTAACGCGGAAAGTTTCCTTTGATTTGATTAGAGTCACTTCCTGCTGCTGTCTGCACTTTTGCCAGGGTCCTGGTTGCTAGTGCTTGTTCCTGGTGCTGGTGCTGGTTGTTTTAATGTTGAAGAAGGGGGTGTGAAACTTTTGTTTCGCCTTGCTGGTTAAGGTATCCAATTTTATATACACGGATGATGTATCTTTTTGTTCGCACAGGTTCGCAGCGCAGCACATTATACTTTGTCTTCCATGAAACGATGTGTCATCATTGAATTAGGTCACGCCTCATTTCCGGAAATGATAAGATGAACTTTATGTTGTTTTTTTTTTTTGTATTGGTGTATATATTTATTTATTTTTATGGCTGTTGAAAATTCTGGAAATTGTGATGACACGCTGTGACGGCGGCCACGCAGAGGCGCCCGCGGTTGTGGTGGTTTGGTTGGTATTCTTGGATGAGATCGTTAACATATTATTATGTTTGGTGTTTAATTTTTTTTATTTTTTGGGCCTTGTATGAATAAAATTTAAGTAATCAATCATTTGAGAAACAACATGTGTGGATATTTACATACCACTTCATTAGAAACATAATAAAATCCTGGAACTGGATAAGCTGTAGGGCGGGAAATGCTGATGCTGATTATTATCATTTACAATAAAATTTTAAATTTGAAAATTTTGCTGTAAGGTAAAATAAATGTTGGTTTTACATTGAATTTTGAAAAACTAAAATTTAACGTTAACAGTCATATTCATTTCAAGTTCGGTTTCAAAATTAAACGTAAATAAAGCACCTATAAAATATTTTCCTTCATGATATTTCTTTTTACTTGCGACATATAGGAACTATGTACATATATGGCAAGTTTTACATTCGTGCAAAATTTCGAACTCGAGATTTTAATCAAACATGATATTACGATGATAGAGAAGTCGAAAAAAGTGGGTCCCGCTATTCCGTCCGGTCTGTTTTGTTTGTCTGTCCACGCTCCTACAGCTTAAACCATTGCGATTGAGTTCAAACTTGGAAGTTAAGGTTTTGAGCAGATTCGCGTTAGGTGTTTTTTTAATTTTTTTTTTAAGATCAAAACTAACAGTGGCCCCCATACATTTTTTTTTGGTCAAAAAACGAAAATTTGAATTTTCTCAAAAACAAACCGATAGATTTTTTTTTATTTTCTCTAAAATTTAATTTTTTAACTTGGCTTCTTTTAATAAGAAAAATATATTTTTGATTGCTTAGAAAAGGTACCGCTTATAGAACAGTTATTTTGTTTTTAATTTTCTCAGCAACTTATAAACCGATTTCAATAATTTTTTTTTGAATAAGCTCTTATATTGCTTTAACAATATTTGATTATCAAAAGTACAATTTTTTATTTTATGGATTTTTAAAAAAATATTGAATTTTTTTTTCAAAATTCTATATCTCGAAAACGGGTCAACATTTTTTTACGAAATTCAAATGTAGAGCGTATATTTGCAATCACTAAACAATTGCATACCAAAAATATTTTTAGAACAAAATTTAAAAATTGTATATATAAAAAACTAGCAAACCCGGCGAACTCCATTTCGCCACCAGATGGCTTCGTTTTTTGTAACATTTCGTTTGGGGATTAAAAGATGAAGAAAAATTATTTTTTTTGTTTTACAAAATTGAAGTGTAATTTAGTTGAACTTCTCTAAGTAAAAAATGAAATTGAATCCAAAGTAAATACTGAATCGAAGCGTTATACTTGCCCGCAAATTTACGTTTCATTGAAGTGCTCTTTGGTAAATCACATTTTTTGTTTTTTTGGTCTGACTTTAACACAAACAAAGCGGATGGTTTCCCAACTCTATAGCTGCCGATGTGAAAAACAATGATTTTCTAAATTTATCCCGCAAACACTAAGGGATTGTCCTTGCGACTTGTTAATTGTCATTGCGAACGCAAGGCGAACCGGAAATTGCAATCGTTTGAAGTCAAACGGAATATCAGTTGGAATCATTGGTATTCGAGGAATACATATGTACATTTTCACCTGCGTACTTTCCGTTAATAATGGTTGCCTCAATCAAATTCGGCATAAGTTTTTTTTCACCGCAAGTCGAGAACCGTTTTTTTAATAATTTTTTAATTTTAATAACTGAACCAACTTTGAGTTGCAAGTTATGTGGCGGAAATCCCGGTAACTCCAGAGAGTTCAAAAACTTCGTTGGATAATTTATTACATCATCGGGATTTGTTATGGAATCAACGGATTTGTGTGTCACCAAATCGCCAGCGATTTTTAATTGAATGGTAAAATTCAGTGCGTGTACATCATTATTCTTTGCGGCTAGAATTGCTTGTTGACTAAACCAGGCATAATTCTGATAATTCTCACTAATGTTTGGGAAAACATTTTCAATAAGAGCTAATTGAGAGTCTACAAATCGGCAAAAGTCGTTGGTAAGAGTAATTAATGCAGATGTCGCATCAACTGGCACTTTTCCATTTCCAACAGCTAACAATTGTTTGGAAAATTGTGCAGCACTTTGATCATTTTGAGGTTGAACTCTCATATTAGTGGTTAGCGATAATGTTACGTACTTTATTCCACAAAAGTGATGCCTTCAGGCAAGCATTCAATTCATCTGCAGGCGTTCCACGGGGAATTACTGGAAAAGTCTGCCTGAAATCGCCTGCCAACAATATCAACAATATGCTTCAAGTGATTTATTATGTGCCATTGTGCACTCATCCCAAACAATGAGCTTGCATTGCATCAACAATTTTCCCAATGCACTGGATAGGGAAATATTGCATGTTGGAGTATCAATTGTGTTTAAATTGAGTGTCAACTTAAGCGCAGAACGTGCAGTACGACCGCCATCTAGAAGAGTTGCCGCAATTCCAGATGATGCTAACGCCAAAGCTATGTCACATCTTGATCGAATAGTGGCCAAAATCAATGAAATGACAAATGTTTTCCCTGTTCCTCCAGGTGCGTCCAAGAAGAATAGACCACCAGTATTATTGTCCACCGCTTGCATATATACTTGTTTTTGCTGTTCATTCAGCAACGGCACATTATTTCGAACGAATTCCTGCAATGTATCAACATTGTATTGCAGCTCTCGATTTAATTCTTGGTTTAATGCATCGTGCATCGATCGATTTGGCGCAATCATTCCTACTTCAATCAGTAGCTTGTTTGCAATAGTCAAGCATTGATCCTCAATCAGAATCATTCCTTCATTGTAGATTTCATACGTTATTTGAAGTCGATATCTCTGGCGTTTCTAGAGATATGGTTGACTAAAAAAGGTTCCCAAAAGTAAGATTTGGTTAAGAATATAGGGCCCTTGAAACGTCAAAAAATTTAAAAATTTCAATTCCACAAATCGGATTTTTTACAATAGCTTTCTATGGGAAGCTAAACGGAGTTCACCGCTTTTCTGTTGAAATTTTTCCTGAATTTTGTGTGCTATAAACCTTACGGAGCCCGAGACCTTTCCAACGAATGCAAAACCGTGGAAATCGGTTCGTGCGTTCTGGAGTTAGCGTCAGGAAGGAAAACCCGACTTATTTTTATATAGTAGATTACGTACAACCTCTACAACTACTGTTTACGTGTCACTTCATAACTTAAATCCAAAACGCACACGAGCCTGACTGTAAACAACACATGAATAGCAATTTCTTGTACCTGTTCCTATGGTTGTTTTTTTTTAAACTTTAATGAAAAAAATAAACTGAACGTAATAACTCCATGTTTGCGCTTGGGGGCCCAGGGCCCAATAGGATTTGGGGGCCAAAAAAAGTAGGTATAATATTTTTGTTTTAATTCTTTAGGTTAAAAAAATAATTTTAAAATTAATTTGTTTTTTTTTTTTTTAAATATTTTTACTTTTTAAAACAGATATTTTTTTTGTACTTTTATAATTTTTTTTCATTTACCTTCAATAGTTGAACATTTTTCCTTATAGATTATTTTTGATGACTTTTATTGTTTTTTGGTTGATTTCTAATGTTTTTATATTTTTTTTTTAATTTTATGTAAGTTTATTTCTTTATATTTGCAATAACATCTCTATGGTTTTTTGAAAACGCTTCAAATTTATCACAATTCTCCCTTATATCATTTATGAAAGAACATAGTGAACAAAGCAAATTAGCAGCAACGTCAATCGTTATTGTTTCTTTTTGAAGGCTTTTGCTGGTCTTATGAATTCTTTCTAATATTGTGCTCCAAATTTCTGTTAAAATGAGGAACTCCAATTTGGACATTTTCTTAGACAGGCTTAGCGCTTCGCTTTTTGTATCTGGAGTTTGCTCTGGATCTCTTGAGATAGATGTCAAAGCTTCAGTAATTTGCTTATAACCATGATGGAGTGCGTTAACTGCATCAGCTCGTGCAGACCATCTTGTTTCAGAAAGGCTTTTAAGAACTCTATGTGAACCTAAACATGCATTCAATTTATTCTAGCGATGGGTAGAAGCAGAAAAAAAGAAAAAGCACACAACCAACCGCATGAAGGCCTATTAAGTTAAGAGAATGTGCTGCAGAAGGTACAAAGGTAGCAAATTCGCACTTCTCCTTTAATCTTGCTTGCAAACTATAATATTTTCCCGACATATTAGACGCATTATCATAGCTTCGTCCTCTACAATCCTCTATTGAAATATCATGATTTTGCAAAAATGTCAAGATTGTGACAGATTTATGCTCTTAAATAGGTATAAATTTTAAGAACCTTTCGATGGGAACACAATTTTTAACATACCGAATTACAAAAGTCAACTGGTCAATATGAGAAAGGTCGGGTGTACTGTCAACACTTAGGGAAAAATATTTTGCCGATCTAATTTCAACTAAAATTTTCATTAGGACTTGTTTTCTTATTATATCAATGAATTCCTTGCAAATATTTGCTGATAAATAGGAAGTGTATCCCTTTCCTGAGTTCCCACATTTTTACTTGTGACATATAGGAACTATATGGCAAGTTTTGCATTCGTGCAGAATTTTGTCTGTCTGTCCACGCTCCTACAGCCTAAACCATTGGGTCGATTGAGTTCAAACTTCGAAGTTAAGGTTTTGAGCAGATTCGCGTTAGGCGTTTTTTTCATTTTTTTTAAGATCAAAACTAACAGTGGCCCCCATACAATTTTTTTGGTCAAAAAACGATAATTCGAATTTTCTCAAAAACAAACCGATAGATTTTTTTTTAATTTTCTCTGAAATTTTATTTTTTAACTTGGCTTCTTTTAATAAGAAAAACATATTTTTATATTGCTCAGGAAAGGTACCGCTCATAGAACCGTTATTTTGTTTTTTTTAATTTTCTCAGCAACTTATGTACTGATTTCAATAATTTTTTTTGTGAATAAGCTCTTATATTGCTTTAACAATACTTGATTATCAAAAGTGCAATTTTTTTTTGTTTAAATTTTTAAAAAAATATTGAATTTTTTTTTTTCAAAAAATTTTTGAAAAATCAAGGGCTTTTTTATTTATAAAATGGCATTTAAATTTTTGAAGACAAACTTATTTTTCAGATAAAATTTTGAATCTTAAATTAGTTTTTTTTTTTAATTATTTTAACTGTATTGAATGTAACCCCCTCCCAAAAAAATTGAAAAATGGAGGTTTTTTTGACGAATCAAATGGCATTTATATCTTTGAAGACAAACTTATTTTACAGGTATATTTTTAAATCTTATATACATAGATACTTTTTTAAACAGACTCTTTGAATACAGGAGCAAGTTCGTGCGACCCAGTCGTGCATTTTATTTTAAATGATCTGCGATAAATGAATCATCATGGGACAACTTTGTGTTTGTTTATGGAGTGAGTTGAAAAGTCAACATGTGTGCAGAACTGTAGGGTAGAACGAAAGCAGAGTTGTTAAAATAATTTTGACAGCGTGTGCAGGAGTATGATTAAAGATTCATGTTGCCAGGAGACTAAGATGTCGACGAGGAGAATTCCAACGGAACGGAGAGTAAAATGAAACTTGTTTTTCTGTTACTGTCTACTCACCTTATTTCGTTTTCTGTATAATTCTTGTATAGATTCATTCATTTTGAGTTGGTGCATTTGGGGGCCAAATAATTGTGGGGCCCTGGCCCACCGGGCCCATGCCTAAAGACGCCACTGGGAAAGAAGGAATGTGATTGGATTGTAAGTACCTTCTACCTACCAATAACATTCCTTCTTTATCATCATAAACATGTCTCTATATATCTATCTGCATAAAGCTGAGCACGCCAATGAACTATTCTTTATTCGTTTTAGACACCTTATTAACTACACAACCAATAGGCGATTGCTTTACAATTTAAACATACATGTTCTTCCTCTTTCTTATCTTCAGATAATTTATTTTCCATCCTGGTTCTTCCAATATGAAATTAAAATAAAGCTTTCCAAAGGAAAAAGCTTTGAACGAACTAGTTGAATACACAAACAATTGTTTTCGTTAAGTATGCTTACAAGTATTTTTCATTTCCGGGATGAGTTGTCCTAGAATGAGTTGTGTCTTGGGATGAATCACAAGTTTTTTGACAAATCAAATGGCATTTATATCTTTGAAGACAAACTTATTTTACAGGTATATATTTAAATCTTATATAGGTACTTTTTTAAACAGACTCTTTGCATACAGGAGTACGTTCATGCGACCCAGTCGTGCATTTTATTTATTACTAGCGACCCGCCCCGGCTTCGCACGGGTGCAATGCTGATATACTAAATACGCTACAGAAAAACTGTGAACGTTGTTTATAAAAAAACATAGCGGCCCGCTCCGGCTTTGCACGGGTTTAAAATATGTAACTCACTGAAAAAATGATAAAATCAATCCAGTAGATTTGATTTATTCATTTACTGGCCGTAGCCCGCACGCGTTTTTGGAGTACTTAAAACAATTCCCCTTTCCTTATCTTTGGAATATCTTTTATACACAATATTTTCACTTTTTTTTACATTTTTACTTTTTTTTTACATTTTTACAATTTTTTAACATTTTTACTTTTTTTTACATTTTTACTTTTTTTTACATTTTTACCTATTTATTTTACAACAATAATTAATATATTACAGAATATCTTTATATACAACGTTCACAGCTTTCTTGTTATTTTGATAAATCTCGTAGGATTCAGCCTGCGTTTGCAATGTAAGCGGAAAAAATGTAATTATTTGCGACATCACATTAGAAACCTCAAAAATAACAGTATTTGTCCACTATTTAATGGATGATATTATACATAAAAACCTTCCTCATGAGTTACTCTATCTATTAAAAAAACCGCATCAAAATCCGTTGCGTAGTTTTAAAGATTTAAGCGTTCATAGGGACATACAACATGACACATGACAGAAAAAGCGACTTTGTTTTATACTATGTAGTGATAAAGTTTGAACATTGGCATTATGTGTGAAACACTACATCATTTAAATGACCACCACGCCATAATTTGACAAATGTTGATTTTTAAGTTCTCAAGAGTTAAATGTTTATCTGCAGAAACACGGTCTTTTGCGTAGTCCCACAAAAAAAGTCCAGCAGTGTCAAATCGAATTATCTTGGTGATCAGTTGATATCGCCACGACGAGAAACTACGCGGCCAAGAAATGTCTCTTGCAATAAAGTCATATTCGCATGGATTGTCTGGCGTGTGGCGCCGTGTTGTTAAAACCACATAATCTAAAAGTCATATTTTTCAATAACAGGCAAAAAAGTCAATTATAATAATATGACCATAACGCTCCGAATTCCATCGTTGTTTTCGAAGAAATAAGGTCCAATCACACCTCCTCCGGACCAAAAAGCACCAAACAGTGACTTTTCGTGGATTTAATGACCTCTCTTTAATTACCTGAGGATTCTCAGAAACCCAAATACTATATATGTACTTCCTTTGACCATTAACAACTCAGTACAGTCAATTCTCGCTAAAAGTAGTTTTCATAATTTAAGTTTATTAACACTGCAATTTCTACACTAACATAAAGTTCACATTTCTATACCCTTTGTTTCAAAAGCTGGTCTTAACCTTTTTTCGGAATATATTAAAACAGCTCATAACTATTACCATTACGACTTAAGGGCGACGGCGGCGGCGGCGCAGCGTGGCTCGGTGACAATTTGTATTACTTTTGGCACAGGAACCTCAATCTCTAGTTGCTTCTTTATTTAAACACTTTAATTCTGTGTCTCTTACGAGTATCTACGACAGTAATTTTAACAACTTTTAAAGTAATTTAAATTATTTAGAATCACAGTTTAGTTTTGTGCCTTTTGCTTTTTTCATCACACAAAAACACAAGTGCCCCATTCATTTGTCAAGCTTATATTTTGTACTTGGAATTATAGAAAAGCTTGCGCGAACCAACTTAAGAGTAGTTGAGTGGAGCCGAGAATACGACAAGTATGTATGTTTGTATTTGTATGTACGAGTGGATGGATGATAGGTATGTAAAAGCTATATGTATGGAAGTATAACGCTAAATGATTCTATTTCCAAGAAATTTATAATCCAAATAATTACCAAAGGGTATTCCTCCGTCCTCTGGCCAATTAAAATCGTTGTTGACTTAACAGTGCAGAACGTGGAAAAGGCTGCAAATAAACATTACTCGTTGCAATCTGCTCCTGCCTTATAAACCCACCTAGCTATTCCCTACCATCCCTACATCCTCCTTCTTCAATCGTCGTCGTCGGTCGTCTCATTCACTACACTACACAACTTCACCACCCTTCATCCATACTTTATACATTCATCCAGAGACTTTTGGGGCCTGCGGCAACGGCAACGGTAACCTGGGTTCGTAGGGTTGGCAGGGTTGGTTAGGAGCTTGTATAAAGAGGGAGAAAAAACAGCAAATAATCATATACGTGCCATACAGTTGGATGACCTGGATCTGTTCCACAACTTTATTCACACAAAACTATACATAACAAACCTACAGACAAATAGACAGGAAGACAGACAGACTGACTGACTGAAACACTGAAAAGTCTAAATGACTGACGGAAGGACGAATGGACGAAAAGACTGACGGACAGATATTCGCTGCGCTGCTTTCTATACTACACTTCGTCCTGATTCTGATTCACTTGGGTTTGGAAAAATGCTCCCGGTAAATTGCCAACAAGCAATGATGCTATAAGCTCGTGCCTTCAGAAAAAAGTTCAACGTTTCCTCAAAAACACTAAAAAAAAAGATCGCATTCGTAAAACAAACAACAAAACAATTCTTTTTGTTTTGTTTAGTTCTTTGTTATTTTAGTGTTTGGTCAAACGTGAGGACATTTGGTTACTGGATGTGAAGAGTTGCTGGAAGTCACACGTGTCAAACTTTGATAGAAGGAAATTGACTGAAAGGATGTTTGTATATAGCAGATACACTATACTCTTGATTCGTACTATAATACGGAAAAGGGTGAACTATATCTATCCTTCTTTAAGTTGAGTCAAGTAAAGTCAAGAGATGAGTTTTGGGTTTCAGGTCTCAGAGGTAGCGGATAACAGCAGTTTGCAGGTGAATAACATCTTTATTTGGATAACGTAAGCCAAGGTAAGCATTTAAACCCGTTTGGGTATTGCTAAGTTTAATTAATAACAGGTTGTGTCCTTTGAGAATATTGTGTGCGATATTGCCCCTTTAAATACGTAAATTGGGGTTTTAGTTAAGGATTGGAAGTTGTGTTTGTTTGGGATTTATACACCAACCATTACAAATTTTTAAGTAAGCAGAGGTCGCATTTAGAAGTTGCGAAGTAAATTAAGTTTATAAATTTAAATATTACTCAAAAACAAAAATTGAGTTATCATTGTGAGTGCATTATTAAATTAAAAGTTTAAGACAGTGGTTTTAAGCCAGCGTTGAAATTTCTTCGGAACAGCAATTGGAAGATTTAAGAAATAGCTAATTACTATTAAAATTCTATGTTTCACACAGATGGAAGGATCTCCTGTTCTTGGCATTCCAATTTAGATATTCCTTTTTAAAATTCGAAAAAAAATCTGCTTGAGGCTTTAATTATGAAAAGCTTAGAAGCAAGTGCATCAAAACTCAAACAGTACACGTAATCAATACAGCTTATTAGAGAATGCAATCTTTTAGGATTGCAATAATTACAAAGCAATTATTGAATTCAACTTAAACATTGAATTCACTGATTTCAACTAACCATTGAAACTTTAAATTTTGCAATAACTAATCATTTGACTTTTGAAAAGACTGCAATTGTTTTTTCTCCAATAATTTGACTGTAACCATTTTAGACTTTATGCATTCTTTGCATATACTTGAAGTCTTTGCATTTTTAAGTGAAATTTCACTGAATTCTGAATGCAAAGACTTCAAGTGAATTCGAAGACAAAGAATGCATGAAGTCTCAAACGATTACAAGCAGATGATTGCAGTCAAGTGATTGAGGAAAAAACCATTGGTATCTTTTAAACTTCAAATGATTTGTGATTGCAAAATTTGAAGTTCTTTAGTTGAATGCAATGAAGTCGTAAAAGATTCGATTCGAAGTCCTAACCGATCGATTGAATTTTTCTGAAATTTTAAACAAATACTTGCAACAATATTTTGCATAAAAGAAAATATGTTTGAGGTCAATATCTTTACTTGTTTCAAAGTGTATTAAGAAATGTTTCAATCAAATCTCATTTTCATACAATTTTAAGTATTTAAGTGCAAAATTGTGTTGGACATTAATCTCAAAGTATTCAACAATTTTTAGCGAAATTACAATGGTTATTCATTTTCATTCCTTTAAATAAATGGTCAAAAATGCCTAAAACATTAAACACAATTATAATTTCTGGAAAAAATTAGTTAAACTTGACTAAAAGTCGAATTTTGAAAGGTTATCGCATACTGTTTTTTTGAAATATTTTTGGAATGCAGTTAAAAAATAAAAGTTTTTTAGAGGGTACCCTTCCACGACCCACCACATTGAAAAGTATTTAATTGAATATTTCAAATGAAAATTAACCAGAGGTTTACAACGATATATTGCATATAATTAAAAAAGTTTGATATTAATACAAATTTTCACGACATATTTTAGGGGTTATTCAAATTTACAATTCGACAAATATGTCCGATTACAATAGCTTCTGATAAGAAGTTAAAAAATAAAAAAGTAAATTTTGTCGAAAAGAAAATTCAATGCAGTTTTCATACTATCATTAATTTTGACCAAATTATAAGTACATTGAAGAAAGTAAGCTGTAAGTTTGCTAACTCCACTGCATAGGTGTTCTTAACATTGTGTTAAAATTCTAATACAAATTTACAATCGCTAAAAGCTAGAAAACTTTCTTTTCCGTCGAATATTTCCAGATCAAAATTTGAGTTTCTAAACGAACATTTTAATAAACGGTTTTTCAATAAGGGCGGGTAGATTCATCAAAAACTTCGCCTCGTCACTAAACATGATTTTTCGGCCAAAATTGGGGTCCTCTTCCAAACGATTCGAAACCCAGTCAGCGAACAAACGGCGTTAGTTATGGTCATGAATTTTGGCCTCCTAGGTCAGTTGAATTTTGTGCGGGTGTAAGCCCAAGTCCTGAAGCAAAATTCGCCAAGTTGAAGCATGCGAAAGGCCGACTTTTTGAACCGACCTTGAACGAACGGGTGTTGGCTGATTGTTTTCTGAACCCGTCTCCTAAAATTTGGCCAAAAAACGTTGAGGAGTCGATTGTGAAGGGCCACCACGTCTATCGTAAAATGGGCGCAATGCGTACAACGTTTGCGTTAACGAACACTCATTTTAATAATAAAGTTTTATCATTTGAACGTGGTGTTCAATCGTGTAACTTGCCATGATGATTTCTCATAAACAACTGAATAATAAACAAAAGATTTTACTGATTTCATCAAAACAAAATGGCCGCCACGGGGTGCCAAAATCTACATGCGCCAATTTAAAAACATTATATTAAGTGGAAGGCATGAACCCAAATCATTTTTACACTGCTGGGTCGAATACTTCGATTATTAGTTAAACCATAACAAGTACCAAAATTCATAGCTAAATCAAATCTGAAAACGTATTTCATTATTGACTTTTGTATTAATAACTTCCCATAGAAAGTTATTGTAATCGGTCCGATTTTCTGAATGTCTGTACGTCCGTACGTTCGTGACGTTTTGTTCGTCGTCCATAACTCAAGAACCAGTAGAGATATCGACTTCAAATAAATTTTGTTAGGGTCAAAGGGGGTAATTGTAAACAATTTTGCATTTTTTTATTTTTTTTCACTTGTAATGTTTGTAACAGCTTAACTATGCAATGTCGAACATTTTTGTTTATGCTACTTAAGTTTAAATTGTATTATCTATGAAAGAGCAGTAATTTTAAATCCGTTTGTTTATTAGTTTTCATAAAATTTGATGTTTACATTTACCCCCATAGTTTTTTAAGTAAACGAG
The DNA here is from genome assembly GCA_951509635.1 of Eupeodes luniger. Classification (NCBI taxonomy): domain Eukaryota; kingdom Metazoa; phylum Arthropoda; class Insecta; order Diptera; family Syrphidae; genus Eupeodes; species Eupeodes luniger. The sequence goes on from OX608073.1 coordinate 257,728,908, forward strand.
AAAAATGGGGCAAATGAAAACGGTACCAGTCGTCCTACAATTGTGAAAAGGGGTAACCAAGTTCTCTGTCCTTATATATATGTATGTACCTACTAGACCAAGGAGATCATCTTTATCGCAAGGGTAACCAGCACAAGATCTGAAATAAGGCACCTTGCTATAGTGCCCTCCACTTCTGACGAAAGTGCTGGTTTTTTGCCTCTAGATATAATGACAGTATGATTTTTCCCTTCATCGATCCTCTGACGTGTATGATGGAGCTGTGGTCTTTGGTTGATATGTACGTGGCATTTTTTTGATATAAAATATTCTTAGATCAACACCAAAGCCATTGAAAATGAATGTTTACAATTACCCTAAATTGTTCACTTTTACCCCATTTCGGTGTTTACATTTACCCATGATAGCGAAATAATGGGGTAATTGTAAACAGCCAATAACATTTAAATTTTGTTTTACAGACAAATAAAAACATATAGCATGCATTTTTTCTCATATTCCACTTTCTTAAAGATAAAATTTAAATTACTTCGATCGCCTTTGTTTGTCTTGCAAGAATTTTTATTAGCACTGAAGAACTCAAAAACGCAGAAAAACGAAAGACTCATGGAAACGAACAAAACATAAATAACCCTTTGAAAGATAAGGCCTTCCACGCGTCAATATGATTTAAATATAATGTCTTTTAAATAATTTCATGACATGCTTCAAATTATAAACGGTTTTGAGAAAATTAAGTGTGTTTACAATTACCCCTTTTTACAATTACCCCCCTTGACTATATACAGATAATAATGCAGAAAGATGCGGAAAGGACTCTCAAAAAAATTCAGTGAGTGATTTTTTTTACCACAGCAATTTAAAAAAAAGGGTTAACATTTTGGTTAAAATATCTCACGAACCAATAACGCTAGAGACTTGAATTAAATTTTATATTATATATTGTAACGTGGTACCAAACATGTATATTTTTGGAAAAAATTCCAATTAATGGTTTCTTTTATAAATCAAAAAAATCAAAAAAAAAATTTTACGAATAAAAAACGGTTTTATCTCCAAAACAATTTTGTGCAACAAAGAATAACGTTTTTGATATCAGGTAAAATTTTGAGAAAAATCGAATTGACAGTTTTTTTTATAAAAAAATAAAAACATACAAAAAATAACAAAAGTTGTTAAAAATTGATTTTCGACTCAAATGTCTTTTCAAAAAGAGGCTGGGATGCGACTAACACTGATAACTTCCCATCCCGTCTGTCGATTTGTCTTGCTTAAAAGTTTGTCTACTATATGTATCAATTTTTACCAAATTTGCGTACTATTTTTTGTAATTTTTATTTTTTTATAAAAAAACGGGCTGTTGGATTTTTATAAAAAAATTACTGAATATCGAAAACAATATTTTCTGAAATAAAATAAGTTTGAGGCCAGTATTTGTAATTTTTGAAAAGCTATTTGAGTCGAAAGTAAATTTTTACCAAGTTTTAGTATTGTTTTTTTTTTAAGGTTTTTATTTTTTGTAAAAAAAACTGTAAATTCGATTTTTCTAAAAATTTTACCGAATGTTGAAAACAATATTTCTCATAAGGTAAATTAATTAGAAGCCACTATCTCTAATTTTTGAAAAGATATTTGAGTCGAAAATCAATTTTTACCACCTTTTGCTTTTATACATTTTTTTTTAGGTTTTTATTTTTTTGTAAAAAAACTGTCAATTTGATTTTTATCAAAACTTTTCCTAAAGTTGAAAACAATATTTCTTATAAGCTAAAATTAGTTGAAAGCCATAATCTCAAATTTTTGAGAAGATATTTGATTCGAAAACCAATTTTTACCAACTTTTGTTAAATTTTTTTTTCAGTTTTTAATTTTTTGTAAAAAAACTGTCAATTCGATTTTTCTCAAAATTTTACTGAATGTTAAAAACAATATTTTTTGAAAGACAGAAGTAGTTTAAAGCCAATATCGCAAAGTCTTGAAAAGATATTTGAGTCGAAAATAAATTTTTACCAACTTTTATTAATTTTTTAGGTTTTTATTTTTTTTAAAAAAAACTGTCTATTCGATTTTTCTCAAAAATGTTCCTTATGTTGAAAACAACAGTTCTTATAAGTAGAATTAGTAAGAAGCCATAATCTCAAATTTTTGAAAAGATATTTGAGTCGAAAATCAATTTTTACCAACTTTTGTTAAATTTTTTTTTTCGGTTTTTAATTTTTTGTAAAAAAACTATAATTCGATTTTTTTCAAAATTTGACTTAATGTTGACAAAAATATTATTTGAAAGATAAAAGTAGTTTAAAGCCAATATTTCAAAGTTTTGAAAAGATATTTGAGTCGAAAATCAATTTTTACCAACTTTTGTTAATTTTTTTTTTCGGTTTTTATTTTTTTGTAAAAAAATTGTTACCTTATTAGATTTTTCTCAAAATTTTATCAGATGTCAAAAACATTATTCTTCGTTGCACAAAATTGTTTTGGAGATGAAATCATATTTTAGTCTTAAAATTTTTGGAGGAGATTTTTTTTCAAAAATATAATTGTTTTGTACCACGTTACAATATATAATATAAAATTTAATTCAAGTCTCTAGCTTCATTGGTTCATGAGATATTTAAGGTTAACCAAAATGTTCACCTTTTTTTTAAAGTGCTATGGTAAAAAAACCACCTACGCAATTTTCTTGAGAGCCCTTTCTGCCTTATTATCTGTATAACAAAATTCTTTTGAAGTCGATATCTCTTCTGGTTCTTGAGCTATGGACGACGAAAAAAACTTCGCGATCGTATGGACGTACGAACGTACGTACACACGCACGCTTAGACATCTTTCTAAAAATCTTTTATTTCGACTCTAGGGACCTTGAAACGTCGAGAAATGTCAAAATTTTCAATTTGACAAATCAGGCCCATTACAATAACTTCTTATGGGAAGTTAAAAACTATCGTTCATGGTAATATATCACGATGTTTTCAATTAATTTAAAATTAGAATTTGTTGATGCAGAGCAAGACCATTTTTTGAATTAAGAGTTTTAACAAATATATATTAAAATACAAAAACAAAATGTTCACATCATTTTTTTAACTATATACGTCACCAGTTTGTAATAAGAAATTTAACTTTATATTTTTTAAATTAAAAGAAATCTATATTATTTCTATACGCCTTAGATTTTCTTTTAAATTAAAAAAAAAAAAACATTAACAATCACTCAAGAAGACAGCTAATAATAAACTTCTAGAAGTTTGCAACTAGAACTTATTCAACTATTAAGCTTAAAGGGCAAAAGTTCCACGTGAATGAATTTTAACACTCAATACTCGTTAAGAACTTCAAATATTCCCATAATATAGCCGTTTATAGTTATTTAGTTTTATTTTAAGAGTCAATATTCTCTTCTGAATTGCTTTCCTTTATCTTATCTCAAGAGCCATAACCTAAAAACCTTTTTTTTCAAACTTATAAAAATACAGCCTCTGTATAGTCTATTATGTACCATAACCTCGAAATAGCAACTATTATTATGTAAAGTGCCATACAAATCAATACTAAGCTAATATATCAATTTGATGGCGAATAAAACTTTTATTGCCAAAAAAGCTGTCGAATTTTGATTTCCATATTATTTACGAAATAAACTTCAAAAAACCATTTTCATCTACAAAATATTCCTGAAATAGCTGCAATCATTCACGTCAGCAGAATTGATCTCGAAGAGCACTTACAAAAAATATAAACAACAAAATAAACTTAAAAAAAAAAAGTACGTATACGCCACAGTGTACCACTAATATCAAAGCCTCTGTCTTTTCCTGTTTCGTGTTGTTTTATTTTCCTTATTTTGGCTTTGCAACTTTGATTGAAATCCAAAATTCACAGCGGAAAAGCAAATGTAAATGGCCTAAATATGTATATACAAAAGTCAAATGTAGATACAAGGATATGAATATAGATTGCCTGCATTCAACTGAAAGTTTTGCTTGTTTCTTCCTCTCGAGCTGAACTCAGTTGGGCATGGCGATGGTGATGGTGATGGTGATGTCGAGGTAAGGCAATTCGAGGCGATGCTGTTTGTACACAACCAAATTACGGTATGGAAACAGACAGTGGGCATTTTCTCTCCAGAGATATCAAATGGAAAGTTTCCCACTTCAAGTGTCCATTTTCTGGATCTGGAGTAACTCTCGACATTTGAAGTTTGTTGCATCGACGATGAGGACGACGACGACGACGATGAATACATAAACAACAAGCCAAATTGCTTACCCAATAGCGATTTACATTTATTCTAACAAAGTACACGATACATTTTATACGGGATGTGTTCATAGAGTACTGGATCTGGATTCTCCGCTCTGCAAAGGCAAAAGAAAAGTTAAAAGCTTATGGTACATTCCCTGCTGATTCTTTTGGGAGTTCTATCGAGGGAAACATTGAAGTCTGTTTCCTTCACTAAATAAATTTAAGCGCGCAGTAGCCGGTGCAGTGTATCTTTTTATTTTGTCTTCTCTTTTTTTTTTGGATTTTTCTATTTATGTACAATCTATCTTTATCTGGGAGTATTTTGTTGCATATATCCAAAAGTGTGTAGATAGGTTTGTTTGGCTTGTGGTTGAGATATTAAATGTATTTCCTGACGCTTTAACTTAAATGCTGTATGAATATTTTATTGCACCGACGGACGCGCCGCCGTTGCTTAATGCAAAGACTATTTCACGGATAGTCGTTTCTATTTTTAGCTCTCGAAGCACAGGACCACCATAAGAAAAACGTCAATCTTATAAAGCCCCAGCACCAACGACGACCGACGCGCCGCGCCGCACCATTATAGTGCTTTTGTCATCGTATCCTTTTGCGGCATCTTTTGGCAGGATAGATGTTGAATAGAACGAGTTTGCTTTAGGATTTTCTTTTTTGTTGTTGCTATTTTTAGATTTCTTTCGTTTCCTTATGTATGAAGAAGACAGATGATGCGGTTTTGTGGACTCTTCTGAGGAAAAAAGCAAAACAATATTTTGGTAAATAAATTATTAGAGTTTGAAGTCAATGAACTTTGTATAAAGTTTTGCCTCTTAAACGAAAATTTCTTTACATAAAACTTTAAGTTGTTGTTGGTTCTTCTATACTAAAGAGAGTACGGTGGGGTACTATACAGAAATTAAACAACATTACAGTGTTAAAAGGACTAAAGAGCTGTTTTAAATAAACAAATTAACAAGTCCAATTAAAAAGTGTTTCAAAGCACTTCTTGAGTGTACGATTCGATTTAAATCTTTTTCCGAATATTTTTCTTAAGAGATAAAGATAGAATTATCATCTGAACAAAAATATTCAAATATTATACCAGTTTTCGAATTTAAAGGATACTTATCACTTATTTCTTTCTTTTACTGCTCCTCTCATAGAAATATTAAAAAGAGGCTAGCATGTAACTCACACTGATAACTTGTCATTCGTACCCGTACTCGTAAAAAAATGGATGTTTTTTTATTGACAGACAAAATTCATTAAATGTCAAGCTTTTTGGTAAACTATATTTTTACGATATTTTTATAAACGAAAACACACTACATTCAGCTGGCCAAGCACACAATATAGGTATTCCTAACAATTGGAATTCTTCAAATTCCCAACAATTGGCCTTACGATTTATTTATCATCATTGCAAAAGTCAAGCGCCCAGGAAAAATGTTGACGTGTTGTGGTCATCGACATCTCTGTTTTTTGCCGCCAATATTTCCTAAAAATATTGGACCTATTATGTCGTTGGTAAACGGTTTCAAACGTTCCAAAAGAATCTTATAAGCGGTGTTTAGGAGAATGTTGCCTCTGTAGTTGGCGAAATTTAGACCACATCCTTTCTTCAGGATTGGGCAAACAATGCTGATATTTCATCCATCGGGGTTAGTGTCCCTTAAAATGTTAAAAGTTTAAACACAGTGTGAGCTTCAGGAAAATAATGAAGAATTAAAGAGGATATACCGGTGCACACTGGTCTTAAAATTTGGACATCAAAATGATAGGAAAAAACAAAGTAGGGTAAAGCATTCCACATTCTCGATGTGAGGTAAAAAAAGTTATCATACTTGACAGAACGTTCGAAATTGAGCTCAAGGTTAAACTGATGAGCATTCCTATAGAAGAGCGGGTATTACGACTGAATTGTTTGAGGGCGGGAATGTTTGAGTTCGGTAAATTTGATATCTTTGAATAGCTTCAAATTCTTCAATTGGAAGAATTCTGTACTACGTAACACATACAAGTTTTGACAGTAGCGTTAAATACTTGACATTTAGAGGCAAGATCAATATTTGGATTTGAGAAAAAATTCGACCATATCATGTTGATTGCCAATATAAATTTATTGATTATTTTCTTAGCATAATTGCCAAATCTTATGTTTAATGATAACAATACATCAAGGCATTTAAATTTGGTCACCACGGATGAGCGGATTGATGCTCATTTTAAGCCAAGTTTCTTTCTGTAGTCTTTTTCTCTATCGATTCCCGAAGATCCCATGTCTTGCAGTACGTTTGTAATCGATTTATTTGAAGTTGAAACGAAAAGGGATTATCTGATAACAATACCTAGTCATATGCATAGGAAATAACTTTTATGAGATCTCCCGCAAAGCTTACACCTCTCTGGTAGAATATCAGCGATATCATCAATGCACAGGGTGAACAAATTAGAACTCAAAATGTATCCCTGTGGTACACGTAGAGACGTAGCAAACCATTTTGAAAACTTAGAACAATCCTATGCTCTTTATTGCACCAGAAATATCATTTTTAACATTAAAAACTTTGTTAAAACTCTAAACGATTCCAGTTTATAAATTAATGCTTGCTTATTAACCGTATCAAATGCAGCCTAAAAGTCCACAAAACACACATACAGCTTCTTTTTCTTTTCAATGTATTTTCTAGCAATACTAGTAATAGCAAAAATATGATCTTTGGTTGAAAGTCCAGGGCGGAAACTAGCTTGGAATTTGCTGAGCTTGTTTTTGTTTTCAATCCAAGTTGAAAGTCTTACATATTAAATTATGGAGAAAACCTTTCTCAGTGAACTTATAATACAAATTCCCCTTTAATTTTTAAAAGTGCGCACTTTTTTACATTATCAAAACGATTTTTATTTGTCATTGTCAGCCTTATTTACAGCATTTTGATATACAGAATTTTGAAATACAGAATTTTGTGATACCGCATTTTGATCATGCAGTATTGTTTACATGCAGTATTTTGAAATACAGTGTTTATAGATACAATATTTTAAATACAGTATTATGATCCATACAGTATTTTCGACCCCAACCCGTTCAGACACATGCACATCCTGTAGAGCATAGCTAAAAGTATGAAACTTTCAATACTGTTTGTAAATACACCGCCATTGTATCAGCTTCGAAAACGTTCTTCAAACCACGATAAAATTCCCTAGAGTTTTTAGAATGTTTTAAATTTGTCGCGATTTTCTTAAGGTATAACATTTGTTTATTGAGGCACAGTTGCTTAAACTTTTTATTGGCACGCAAGTAAATATTTTTGATAATAATGGCTTTTGTGTATCTAAATAGTTTCAAGTATTTGAAAGAAAGTTTTCTAAGGTTGCTAAAACGACCTCCGCATTTAGGTGTAAGTATAGCGTTTTAATTTGATTGTGGAGCTGAGGCAAAAATTATCTTTGCTATGCTTTCTTTCATCAATTAATTCAGCATTTGTTGGTGATTGAACCACAAGGCTATCTATTATAGCTACCACCAAAAAGTGAAATATAGTGCGGAGCTTTGTTCTCAAGCCACTTGAATTTTCTGTTAGAATCTGAGTTCTTCTGCTACATCTCCTCGCCAAAATGTGTTTTCACTAGGTTAACAATCCTAAAAGCTGAAAAGTTGGTTATAAAAATAAATTAATTGAATGGCGCAACAGTCCATTGAGAACTAGAGACATACAACTCTCAACCATTCCTGTGTGCGATTACTGTTGTCATAAATGGAGGGGACCTACAGTTTTAAGCCGAATCCGAACGGCTTATTTGAGAAAGCACTTTTCGTGACAAGAATTACTCTTGGAGAATTTGTCAATTCCTCACAAGAGGCAGTACCAGTGAAAAAAACTTTAGATGGCATATGAAGGGATCGAACCTAAGACCTCTGGTATGACAATCCAACGCACTAACCACCATGCCACGGGTACTACGAAAAGTTGGTTATGGGGCTCTTCAAAATCCTCAACTTAGTTAAACCACTGTTCAGATACTACACAATAGTCGATTACTGGTTGGCTTCGCCTACTGATGAATGTAACCTCACCCAATCTATATCTATACTATTATATAAAAGCGAAACCGTTTTAAAGTTTGTAACGCACGATCTCAGAAAGTAGTCAACCGATTTATTTGAAATATATTTTATTATTTTCTATATTGTTATGAGAGTGTTTATGGCTTTAATTTTTTTTCATAAATTATTTGTCAAACTTAAATATTATTAATTTTAAATTTTTTGTCCATTTTTTTTCATTAGTTGACTTATACAACCACTTATATCTTAAAACCTATACAATAATCGACAAAGATTAGCATTGCTTCATAAAGTCAATATTGTTGCGCAAATTTTAAGCCTAAAATCACTTCTAAGTTAAACATACAACCTGAGAAATAAATAAAAACAAATTATAAAATTATAAACTTTTTGAATTTATTTTATCCAGGAAATTAGATTCAATCACAATCGCGAGGTCGCTGCTTTGTTTCATTATCATTCCAACATTTTTAATTTTCTTTTCTTCCCATGCTCTTTCTCTCTTAATATGTCTTCCATTTAATAGTTACGTTTTTTCTCTTACCTACCTACCTACATATTCAATTTTTCTGTATTGTATAGTTCATCAACTAACCTACACACACACATTATTTTTTTGTTTCTCTAATTCTATCGTCACATCGCTGAGCAGTGTGGGCTCTTTTTTTAAGTTACTATGGTCAATTAATTAACTACAGTGCCGTGCACATGAAATGCCGATTTATCTAAAGAAAAATTAGATCTTTTTTATTTTTCTGGTTCGAGGAAGTGAAAAGATTATAATTCTTCCAATTTAAAAATAAAAAAGTTCGATTATAATAGCTTGAATTACCAATTTTGTATCACTTCCTCGAATAATAAAACTGAAATTAAGTTAAAATTTCCTTTACAAATAACTCGAGTAGGTACTAACAATGACGTCCATAAAAAGAGCACACAAATGTGGGTAGGTTAAGTCAGTTGCACTGCACTGAACATGAGCAGATGAATAAAAAAATGTGTCTATGGATATTTACACACGCATACCTATAGATGTATGAGAACATTAAAAACACAAATTTGTTTTTTTTTTTACCGCAACGTCGGCTAGTAGTCTATATTTGCAACTCCATTTAGTACAAAAAGTCCAAAGCCATCAAAAATGTTGGTTAACAGCCTTCCATTCCTATTAAGCGTATCCTCCTCAGAATTTCGAATTACATCAAAAATTAGTTGTTCTTGTAAAACATGTGCCGCAGAGTTATGGAAACTACCATTCCGTGAGTTGAGATCATCGATGAGCATTATATTTTCCAAAGAACTATTGTTTATATGTTTATATGTTTTATACATTATGCCAGTTGTCGCCATTTGGGATATACCGGTACAAAAAATAAGTTACATTGTCTTGAAAAAATTTGAATAACAGGCCTGAATTTATTATTATTATTCTCATTGAAACTTTTTTTTGGAAGACAAATATGAAAATAAAGTTGTTTTGTAATATTTTCAGTATTTATAAAATTCATTTTCATATTTGTATTCCAAAAAAGTTTCAATGAGAATAATAATATCATATGCAGAAATATGATTTAAAAAAAATCAGATTGCAATAATTTGTTTTTTAAAACTGCAATATTGTATGCTGGAATCGATGAATTGATAATTTTAGTAGTTTTATTTTGGCAGACAGCACTGTTTCCCTATTGTTTTTTTGCAATGTTATGTTGTCAAAATTCATATGGCGCTGCGCTCAGTTAAAAGATAGATGATAATGATTCTCGTACACACGCTTTTTCAGAAAAAATATTTGGCCTTCGAACTTAGAGTTAATTACTTCACAGTGTACAGTAGTCATATAACATTCCCATAGAATTATTTACTTACTTGGCACAACAATACCATCTAAGTAATTGGGGTTTTGGATCTTTTGACAAGATCTTACTCGCTGCATAGTTCGTCATTGTATGTTCTTCTTAACTCTTCATCTAAGTTGAAGAGACCAGAAGTCACCAGAAGAATCTTTCTCTAAAAACATCCAAAGACGTTCTCATCTTAACCAAACAAGTTCCAAGCCAGAGCACAATACTTAAAAACCGGGGTGATCAGATCAGTCACAGTGTCTTCCAATTATGTCAATATCATAAGCATATCCGAGTAACTGGACTGAATTTTGAAAGAATGTGCCTAGAATGTTGAAGATTAAGTTTTGCACAGTTCTTTCCAGAAGTTGAAGGAGTATAGCATGACGGATAACTTTGACAGCGCTGCCAAAACTATACATTGCTCTGTAAAGTTCTTCCCAATAAATACTGGCATAAGCGTCCTAAACGTCGATGGATAGATTTTGGCTAGCGATATTTGAAGTTCCTGTTTTTTTTCGAACATTAGATCAATGGTAGACTTTCTTGGTCTGAAGTGATATGAACTTTCCACAGGTTGTCGGCGAACGGCTTCAGACGTTCACATAATACGGCAGAGAGAATATAATAAGCGATGTTTAGTTTGGGTAGTTCGGAAGTCTCTTTTCTTCAGGATTGCGCAAATTATGCTGAGATTCCACTCATCGGACATGCTTTCTTTTAGCAAAGTCATTGTCTGCTACTTTGAATAGTTTGGCAGCAATGCCCTCAGCTCCAGCAGATTTGTTGAACTTCAGATAAGATATGCTTACTATTACTTCTTATACTAATAAGGCATAAGATATAATATGTTTTCTAGAATTAAAGATCGCTATTATTTTTATTGTACTATTCGTACTAGAATGTCAGCTTGTTAGACTTGACCATTCCTTTTTTTTAAATTTCATTGAATGTTTTTGAACACCAACAACAACTTAAAGGTGCTACCACTCATTGTTTTTGGCTGGAGATATAGCTATTTCGTGCTTTGCCACTTTTGCACTCATCAAAAAGGAGACTGATGAGTGCAAAAGTGGCAAAGCACGAAATAGCTATATCTCCAGCCAAAAACAATGAGTGGTAGCACCTTTAAGTTGTTGTTGTTGTTCAAAAACATTCAGATCGCTGAAACCATGTCAATTAATTTTAGAGAATATTTCTTCAAACTTTATTGTATATACTTTCTTATTTCTTCTCTTGAACCCTTAAGACGTAAAACAAATCTGAATCAGAAGTTCTATCTTTTTTTTCAATTAAATGTATCTAACCTTTTTCATCCCCCTCCATAAATGTTGCTTAAAGGAACTTTGAAGAATTTATATCGATAAGCAAGAGTAAATCTCAGTTGTTTTTATTGTGTGTGTGTGTGTGTGTAAATGTTTTCTCCACCAATCTCATCACACCATTTTACTAAGTTAATCTATGTAGCTTTCATTTATTTTAAAATCAAATAGTAATTTGTCATAACTGGATGGCATCGGCCTCAGGTGTTAGCCATCAGATCAATTTATCGTAGAACGCTTGACGTTGACAAATCATCGTTTCTATATCCGTCCACTTGGAGAGCTGCCAACTAAGAGGAGCAATATTACCTGCTTTTCGTATCCAAGTCCCCCTCCTCTCACACAATTTCCTCTATCAGCCTCTTCTCCGGCGTACAACTTTATGGGGCTTAAGTGTAATATTCGTTAAATTCAATTTCAACCCCTAGAACAGGTGGTATAGGTGTACTCAAATCGTATACTGTGTATAAAGTGTGTGTTTCTATCTATTTTTATAGTATACATATGTATAGGATAGCAAATTGGTTAAATCAAAACGAATACAAGGACCTTCAAAGGGATCAAAGTTCACAAGCGGATATATTATGTATGTATGTGGGGGGATATGTATTTTTTATCCCATCTATCCGTACAAATATAATTTCTGATGTTCCATTTCCCCCAATCAATATTTGCTTTGAAAAAATACGAAAACAATTTCATTTCAATTTTGAGCTTCGAGTTATGTGACTGTGAGATGCAAATTTCACAAGGATATATGATATATTGGTTATCTGTGAGCTGAGAGCTGAGAGCTGGATGATGGACAAAAATGTCCCAACATAAATAAAAATAACCTTTTATTATTTGTGAGTTATATTGGCATGCAACATGCCTCCTATATACGAAATATAAACATACACATATGTATATCAACAACGCCCTTTTGGGGTTGAATATTAAACTTATCAGGTTTTTTTGTTTCTATTTATTTGGATTGTGTTTGGTCCAGCAGCATATTTTAAGACTCTTTAATCAGTTGAGGAGCATCTTCACACCTACACCTATGCCATGCCAGACATTTTTGTGACTGGAATAGAGGATTAAATGTCTTTGGGAGAACTGGACTCAAAACTCTTAGGAACTTTATGCGTGGTTTTTGATTTTGAGGCCACTTTTACCGGGTGTTGTTTTTAAGAGGCATGAAACTTTAAGCTGACGACAATACTATCTTAAATGGTGACAATTTGTCAGTTGATAAGTTATCGTTTTTAGTAAGGTTTGGCATTTCAACATGATAAGACTGACGCCTGAAAAACGCTTACGGATTGTGCTAATTTAATTTAAAAATCATTGCTCTCTTCGAAATACGCATCATCGTCCGAATTTTGCTTACAGATGAAACTCAATTTTGGTTGAAGGAATGTGTCAATAAACAAAACTGACATATTTGAAATGATGATAATCTTCAAGAACATATTAAGACACCATTATATCCACACAATTTGACTGTTTAGTGGATTGGTCGAGTAATTTTTCACTACTTCTTTAAAAAATATTATGGCCAAAACGTTACATCACTCAATTATGACCGCTTTAGAGCCTGTATTTCTGACCATGGCTGTGGATAAGAAGGCGAAACGCAATATATCACACTGCTCATATCACAAGGAAATTACTTTCTATTGAATACAAAAATAAATAAATTGAATTGAAGTTAAATAGATCTTAGGGTCGAAAGGCATTAGAATTAAGTATTATTGTTTAACTTAGATTGTCCGTATGGGACCAGTGAGTTAGTTGTAAGTTATGGATAATTAGGCTAGTATTGTGAATTTTTGTCTTGCTTTAAGATAGTCTTAAGAATGAATTAATAAAAATGAATTTAAAAAAAAAAGGGGGCTGGGATGCGACCCACACTGATAACTTCCCATCCCTTCTGTCGATTTGTCTTGCTTAAAAGTTTGTCTATATGTATCAATTTTTACCAAATTTGCGTACTATTTTTTTGTAGATTTTATTTTTTATGAAAAAACGGACTGTTGGATTTTAATAAAAAAATTACTGAATATCGAAAACAATATTTTCTTTGAAATGAAATAAGTTTGAAGCCAATATTTATAATTTTTGAAAAGCTATTTCAGTCAAAAGTAAATTTTAATCAAGTTTTAGTACTGTTTTTTTTTTTTTTGGGTTTTTATTTTTTGTAAAAAAAAATCTGTCAATTCGATTTTTCTTAAAATATTTCCTATTATTGAAAACAATATTTCCTATAAGATAAAATTAGTAAGAAGTCATTATCTCAAATTTTTGAACAGATATTTGAGTCGAAATCAATTTTTACCAACTTGTGTTAAATTTTTTTTAGGTTTTTAATTTTTTGTACAAAAGCTGTCAATTCGATTTTTTTCAAAACTTTACTGAATGTTGACAACAATATTTTTTTTAAAGATAAAAATAGTTTAAAGCCAATATCTCAAAGCTTTAAAAAGATATTTGAGTCGAAAATCAATTTTTACCAACTTTTATTCATTTTTTTTTTAGGTTTTTATTTTTTGTAAAAAAACTGTGAATTCGATTTTTTTCAACATTTTTCAGAATATTGAAAACAATATTTCTTATAAGATAAAGATAAAATAAGTTTGAAGACTTAATCTCAAGTTTTTGAAAAGATATTTGAGTCGAAATTCAATTTTTACCAACATTGAGTAATGTTTTTTTAGGTTTTTATTTTTTATAAAAAAAAGTATCAATTAGATTTTTCTCAAAACTTTATCAGATGACAAGAACATTATTCTTCGTTGCACAAAATTGTTTTAAAGATGAAATCATATTTTAGTCGTAAAATTTTGGAGATGACACATTTTTTTTCAGTTTTTTTTTATTTATAAAAAAAACGTTAATTGGATTTTTTTCCAAAAATATAATCGTTTTGTATCACGTTACAATATATTATTTAAAATTTGATTCAAGTCTCTAGCGTCATTAGTTCATGAGATATTTGGGTTAAACCAAAATTTTTAAATTTTTTTAAACTGCTATGGTAAAAAAACCACCCACGCAATTTTCTTGAGAGCCCTTTCTGAATCTTTCTATCTTATTATCTGTATAACAAAATTTATTTGAAGTCGATATCTCTTCTGATTCTTGAGCTATGGACGACGAAAAAACGTCTGCGAAAGTACGGACATATACGGACGTTTGGAGGTACGGACATGCGTACACACGCACGCACATACATCTTTCTAAAAATCTTTTATTTCGACTCTAGGGACCTTGAAACGTCGAGAAATGTCAACATTTTCAATTCGACAAATCGAACCCATTACAATAACTTCCTATGGGAAGTTAAACAAAAAAACAAGGAAATTACTAATTTTCCAATTTTAGTTAAAAAATATTTTTTTAATATGCAGTATTTTTTAGAAATTATTAATTTACTTTTTACATTTAATTTTCGATAAAAATACCCGTTTTTGAGGTATCAATTTTTGAAAAAAAAATGTTTAATATTTTTTATTTTAAGGATAACATTTTTCATTTTTGATTTTGAAATATTATTAAGACAGTATACAAAAATTATTAAAATCATGTAATTTGTTCTTGAGAGAACTTAAAAACAAAACAATGTTTTTTTTAATGCAGCCAAGTTAAGAAAAAAAATAGAAACAAATCGGTTCGTTTTTGAGAAAATTCAAATATTCGATGTTTGACCAAAACATTTGTATTTGTGTTGTTATTTAAAGTTTTAAAATTACCAAATTTTATGTCAATCGACCCTATGATTTGAGCTGTAGGGCCTAGGACAAACAGATATACAGACGGATTAAATCGGAGGACTTACTTTTTTCAACTTCTTTAAAATCCTAATGTCATGTTCTATCAAAATCTCGAGTTCGAATTTTTTTAAGAATGCAATACTTGCTACAATAGTTCCTATAATTTTGTCGCAAGTAAAAATACTAAAATGATTTAAACTGTGGCTAGAACACAACATTTTTCACTTATGAAAACATCATACCATTTATTGGTATGAACTACAAGGCGTCTGGTTATACTCGTATATATATTTTCAAAATTAAATTAAAAAACCTATTTGATATATTGTTTTATTTGAAATATTGAACGACAGACTAATAATGCGGATTTAAATTTTTGAACATTATGTCATTTAAATCCATTCCGTTGTGTTGCACGGTCTGTTCAATAGGGAGCCTCGTAATGCCGCGACACTCGTTACAGTAATATTGATTCAATTTCGCTGATTTATCGACAAATGTTTTCTTTTAGGTTCACTAGAGTTCGGTTATTGTTGCTGTAAACTCTTTCTTTAAGGTAGCCCTATTAAAAAAATCCATTAGGGTTAAGCCGTGGGAACTCAGTGGCCAAAATATGGCCCCAAAGTCACTGATAAGTTTTTGAGAGAAAGCTTTCCGAAGAAAATTCATCAAATCTCTAGCCGTGTGTACGGTCGCACCGTCCTGTTGGAAGCACGTATGCAATGAAAACGATGGATGAGTTTGCAGGTTCGGCAAAAAGAAATCCGTTATCATGCATTGGTAATTGTCTCTACTGACATTTGTCGCTTGGCCCCAAGCATTCTCGGAAAAAATAGTCCAATTATCACATGCGTGAATAAGTCGCACCAAACAGTTACCCCAATGCAATGGCTTTCCGGATTCCGGTCGTGGCGTAATACAACAAGTCTCTTCAATTATACCGATCACGATCAGTTGCGCACGCCAAGGCTTCTGGCGTCCTGGTTTAGGCCATCTCTCCAGCGTAAGCATGGTCTTTCATGCTGTCGTCTACTATAAAATGAACTACAAGGAACTTTCCGAGCTGGTTCCTCATACGAGATGGGTGTCCAGCCCATTGTAGCGCCTCTGGAATCGTCCTTCTTTACATAAGGGACCAACAAATCGCCGCAAGACCTTTCGACCTCTCGAACGTGCCTAATAGGGCCCATACACATACACTACGCAAACACGTTTGTTCAAACGTGTGTTTGAGCAAATATAGTTTCGCCACACACTACACAAACATGTTTGAGAGATGTTACTTTTTACACACCACAATACCGGTAAACTTTTATAAAGTTCAATGAATTCAGTCCAACAAATTTTTTCTCTTGTTTGTTCATGTTAACTCTATTAAAATTGGCATCGGTGTGAGCAAAATTCAATACACACCACACAAACATGTTTGTGCAGGCACGGAAAATTCAAATTTTTTTGATTTTGTTCAAACCGCTTGCGCAAACACGCATCATCGCTACACACTACTCAAACAGTTTGCACAAACATTTTTACAACAACAAAATACATTCGTTTGCTCAAACAGTTTGTGTAGTGTATGGGCCCTATAAGAGAGTGCCTATTACTAAGCATTCGGGTCTCGGATGAATTTGTGAGTAGGTACTGTCAGAACTATCGTAAAAATACAATACAATACAATACAAGTTGTGGTAAGGTATCTTATTCGCTTAATTTTGGAATTTAATTGATTTTCGACAAGTTTTTTAAGTAAAATAAATTTTTCTATCATTTCGGACTTTTTTCGCAATGTATAAATGAATATTTTTCTAAAAAAATCATCTATGAAAGTTACGAAATACAATGACTTACTCAGAGATTCTGTTTTCATAGGTCCGCAGATGTCCGAATGTATGAGTTCCAAACAAGATGATGTTGATTTTCCATATTTCTTATCAAATGGTAGACGTGTTTGCTTACCTCTGATGCATGCGTCACAGTCGAGTTCATAGTTCGTAAACTCTGGAAGTTCTCTTACAAGGTTTTCATGTTGCATACGCTTCAAAGATGCTGCATTCAAATGTTCTATCCTGTTGTGCCAGATTTTGAAATCTCCTGCTGCCTTTACATTGCCATTTCCAGTTTTTGAAATTAAACAAGCTTCTTCTTTATATGGATGGACAAAATAAAGTCCCTCTGACTTTTTCACGCTCAACAGATGTTTTCCACTCTTGCTCACAAGACTTGCGTTGTCGGCTTCAAAATAAACTTTCACACCATTCATGGTGGCTTTATTGATGGAAATTAAGTTGTCTTTAAGGTCTGGAACAAGAAGTGTATTAAAAAGCGAACAGATACGAGTTTTGCCATTAACTTTGGTGACTATATCAACAGTACCAATGCCCATGATCTTTATTTGTTTATCATTTGCAAGTTTAACATACCCAACGTGACGTTTTGATAAAGATGAAAAAAATGTTTCGCTGTGGCACATGTGAGAAGTAGCTCCACTATCCAAGCACCAACGAGAACTTTTGTTGTATTTCAGACTGTCTGATACCTCGAGTGCTCTAGTGGGAGAAAGCTCTAAGGACTCCTGCATCATAAAACAAGTTTCGGAATACGCGAGTCATCAACTTTTCTTGCCACTTCATCATTAGATCGGCAATTACTTGCCTTATGCCCTCTGCGTCCATAACGTCGACAATTGTAGTTGCAATACCTTGAGCCAAATGAACTTGTACCGGATGTTTGTTGTGTTGATTGACCAAATTTCCTGGGTTTGTTAGAATGAGATGAAAAATTGTTAAATTTACCTCTTACTTTCAGTGCATTATCTTTTGATGATTTTGGCTTTGAATCACCAACTTCCATCAACCTTATACGGACTGTTTCTAATGAAGGGAATTCTTTTTGCGCTGCAAATGCTGCTTGAACATCTTTATAACTTTCGTCGATACTATCAAGAAGTAGGACCACGATAAGATCATCATCGAGCTTTGCTTCTAGTTCCGTCAAACGACTGATTATACCACAGAATTCCCGCAGATATTCGTCCATAGTTTGAGATCTTTCCATACGAATGTTCAATAATTTTTTTGAATTCTTCAGCCTTTTGCCGTACACTTTTCCTATCATAGCTTGAAGCCAAGAAATCCCAGATCTCTTTAGATGTTTGAAAGTTCTTGACAAGAGCTACTACGTGTGCTTCCATGGCGAGTAATAGTTCACTTCTTGCATCCAAATCCTTGTCATTCCATTTTTCCTGCTCATCCCTGTTTTCGGTTGGTCGTTCTTCCTTTCCTTGGACTATTTTGAGAAGACTAAGCTTGTGCAATACTCCTTCCATTTGTGCCCTCTAAGTTGAATATTTTTCACCATTAAAAATGGCTATACGACCTTGGACCGCATTCGAAAGCGACATTTTAAAATTTTGGTAGTGCGATAAATTTTTTTATTAAATTCAAAAATTATGTAACACCAGCTGGGCCCATAACCTGTAGAAATTCTATTGAGTACAGGATGTTCGCAGATGACTTAAAGCTTCAGGAAAACAAGTTGACTATATGACTATTAACAAGCAAGTAAGGAAATTTTATTTATGAAGAAAAATATACAAATCCAATGAATATCTGAATGAATAAGTTCTTAAACATAAAGTAGAATTATATAAAGTAGTTAAAGTGAGATGGTTTACTTAAAGGTAAGTGTTGCATTAAATAATTCATTTTAACAGACAGTTCGTCCGAAATTGAGCTAAAAAGTTAATTAATGATCATTTCTGGAATAACAAGTTTTTTTGTTACAGTTCTATTACCTTATATTCAAGTTTTGGACAAATGAAGGCTTTGTTCTTCTATTTACTTTTTCATGAAATTTCATGTCCTTTAGCAGACGAGACGGCAGAATTGTCATGTCCGTATTTTTAAGTGTAACATTGTACCAATATCGAATCCAAAAAATAAAGAATCTACTACCTAGCAATCTGCAAGTCCTTTAAAACTCAATGAAGAAATAAAGTTCATCTAGAATTGGCAACATGCTGTTTTTCCATCCTTCCACTTTCGGAAACTTTTAAGTTTTAAACCAAACAAAACTTCACAGCCCGATTTGTGTATTTAACCACCATGAATTTGTGGCTTTTTTGCAGAAATTAAGTTGTCCCCTATATATTATATACTGTGCATATACCTTCACTCGTATATCCTTTTAATCCTTTTTGTGTCGAAGAAAACAGAGTGCAATATAAGATGACTTTTTGTGAGAGTTGAATCGTCCCTGCACTTGACAACTGGTTATTTTGTGAGCATTTCTTCTTCTCAACTCTCTGGGAATTATAATTAAATCTTCTAATTTAAGCAGACACTTTTGCCGTTGCCGTTACCGTTGCCATTGCCATTGCCATTGCCGCACTCCTGGCGTTGACTTTAACCTCTGTATAGGTATTTTCCTGATGCACAGATATACCATGTATTTTGTATAAAGGTATGTGTATTGGTGTTTCCTCTTCCGGCATAGTACACACAAAGATAAACATGCAATAACAACATTTGTTTCGTCCGTCCGGTCTGTCAGGATATTCTCTCAGTCCTGCAAGGCAGGCTGCCAGGCAGACAAAGTGATTCAAACTAATTGAAACAGCAAAGAGGCATACAACAACAAATAAAAGAAATTAAAAAAGAATAAACACAAAAACAACAAAAAACATTTTATAAGAATTTCCTGGGCGGCTGCAGTCGGAAAAACTTCTGTAATGGAAATTGTGCAAATGATAAATGGTTGTTGGAAAAGTCCAATATAGGTATATGTATGTGTTGAGCTATAGAGCAGGAGTATAGTGGTTTTGGTGATATAGTATACAAAAGATAGCCAGACTTATGAGATTTTCAAAAGGAAAAATCATTCAAAATATGGCGGATGGCGGATGCAATGAGGGTTCATGGCCCTCTCTGGGCTTTAATGTGTGCTTTATTAAAAATTTCAATGGAAGGATTCATAGTTTGTATAATTTTGAATATTTATTGTGAACTAAATATTAACAAAAAAAGGTTTGCGATTTATAAAAGGTGTGCTTCATGATTTAAGATAAGTAGCATTTCCTCAAAATAGCTTATCTTAAGTTGGAACCAGGGATAAGGATTAATAAGGATAATTTCATGAAGAATATTGATTCTTTGGCTGTAAGCAATTTATAAAAATCTGGGGCTGCACACCGAGTTGACGAGTGACTACATTGGGATGATGGCATTCGTAGTTTGACGTTTTTTATAATTGTAGTAGTTTAAATCTACTACATTGAATCTTTTTTAATTTTAATCCAGTCTTTATAGTTTTGACAGATTACATTTGTGTTTTCGTGAGTTAGTTGAAAGTTAGAACAAATTACATTTAAATTATAATGCATATTTTGTTTCTTATCAAGTAATTCAGAAGGTTAGTATGAAAAGCACTTTTGTGAAGTAGTTTTAACGAAACTTAAACATTTCAGGTAATGAAAAATATGAATCAATAGAGCGCAGGCGTTTTTGCTTCAGCGCGGGTCATTTGCACTTTAAACACCATACAAATACAAATTTTAAGATTCCATAATACGAAAGAGTTTGCCCTTCCTAAATATTGTGTTTCACTCCAAAAGGAGAATTGCTAACATAGACTTTTGTAGAATACTTACCGTTAAAGTTATCCATATTATGTGTACCTCTTTAGTTGTAGTTTTAAGTTTTAATTTTAATTTAAGTTTAAGTTTTAATTTTACTTATTATGTTATATTTGAAATAAAGTGGCATATAAAGTATTGTTCGCCCTAAACAAGCGACCAAAAATAAATGATAACTATTAGATATATCTCCATGAACTTTTATAGTGCCTTAAATATTCTTTTAATTGCATATCCAAGTCGACAGAAAAAACTAAAAAATTGTACTGAGTTTATTTGTCTCTTACTTAACATAAAATAGTGAAGCATAGGTTTTATAAATTGTAACCAAATCAGACGCATAGGACATCTTCAAAAATACCAACATCCAAATGTCATTTAAGGAACCACAAAAGTATAGAATCAAAAATTGAAAGAAAACCTTTTTTTTTTTAATATTTGGGACTTTTAAAAAATTTAGTATGGCATTTTTGGCAGGATTTTTTTTTTTAATTCTTAACATATTTTCTTTGAATTTTGCTGACAGAACTACCTTAACTCCTTCTATAGACATTTGAATCAAAAACTTATTTTTACTAATTGTCAGTATTATTTGTTTTTTAACTATTGTAATCGGTCCGATTTGTCGAATTGAAAATTTTGAAATTTTTCGACGTTTTAAGGTCCCTGGAGTCGAAATAAAAGATTTTTAGAGAGATGTCTGTGCGTACGTTCGGAAAGTTTTTTTCGTCGTCCATAACTCAGGAACCAGCAGAGATATTGACTTCAAATAAATTTTGTTATACAGATAGTAATGCAGAAAGATGCAGAAAGGGCTCTCAAGAAAATTGTGTGGGTGGTTTTTTTACCATATTTGATTAAAAAATAAATAAATTAGGTGGCGCAACAGTCCGTAGAGAACCAGGGCCTAGTGACTTACAACTCTCAACCATTCCTGTGTGCGAGTACTGTTGTCAGGGATGGAGGGGACCTTCAGTTTTATGCCGAATCCGAACGGCTTATTTGAGAAAGCACTTTTTCATGACAAGCATTACTCTTGGAGAATTTGTCAATTCCTCGCAAGAGGCAGTACCCGTTTATTTTT
Source organism: Eupeodes luniger (assembly GCA_951509635.1). NCBI lineage: Eukaryota > Metazoa > Arthropoda > Insecta > Diptera > Syrphidae > Eupeodes > Eupeodes luniger. The sequence goes on from OX608073.1 coordinate 257,750,859, forward strand.
TTTTTTTTTTTTCTTAAATTAAGGTGTCACAGGCAGGGATCGAACCCAAGACCTCTCGCATGACAGTCCAACGCACTAACCATCATGCCACGGGTACCATATTTGATTACCAATTTGAAAAAGGTTAACATTTTGTCTACCCCTTAATATCTCACAAAACAATAACAATATATTTTTGGAAAAAATTCCAATTAACGGCTTTTTTTATAATATATCAAAAAAACTGAAAAAAAAATATTTGTCACCTCGAAAATTTTACGAACAAAAAATGATTTTATCTTACCAAAAATTTTGTGCACCACAGAATAACGTTTTTAACATCTGTTAAAATTTTGTGAAAAATCGAATTGACAGTTTTTCTTATAAAAAATAAAAACCTGAACAAAAATTACTCAAAGTTGGTAAAAATTGATTTTCGACTCAAATATCTTTGCAAAAATTTGAGATTATGATTTTCAACTAATTTAAACTTATTATAAGATATATTGTTTCCAACATTCAGAAAAATTTTTATAAAAATCGAATTGACAGTTTTTTTACAAAAACTAAAAACCTAAAAAAAAGAGGCTGGGATGCGACCCACACTGATAACTTCCCATCCCGTCTGTCGATTTGCCTTGCTTAAAAGTTTGTCTATATGTATCAATTTCTACCAAATTTGCGTACTATTTTTTGTAGATTTTATTTTTTTATGAAAAAAACGGACTGTTGGATTTTTATAAAAAAATGACTGAATATCGAAAACAATATTTTCTGTAAATTAAAATAAGTTTGAAGCCAATATTTTTAATTTTTGAAAAGCTATTTGAGTCGAAAGTAAATTTTTACCAACTTTTGTTAAATTTTTTTTTTCGGTTTTTAATTTTATGTAAAAAACTATTAATTCGATTTTTTTCAAAGTTTTACTGAATGTTGACAATAATATTTTTTGAAAGATAAAAGTAGTTTAAAGCCAATATCTCAAAGTTTTGAAGAAATATTTGAGTCGAAAATCAATTTTTACCAACCTCCATTCATTTTTTTTTATTTTTATTTTTGATAAAAAAACTGTCAGTTAGATTTTTCTAAAAATTTTATCAGATGTCAAAAACATTATTCTTCGTTGCACAAAATTGTTTTGGAGATGAAATCATATTTAAGTCGTAAAATTTTCGAGGTGACAATTTTTTTTTTTCAGTTTTTTTGATTAATAAAAAAAAACCGTTAATTTGAAAATATAATTGTTTTGTATCGCGTTACAATATATTATATAAAATTTAATTCAAGTCTCTAGCGTCATTAGTTCATGAGATATTTAGGGTTAACCAAAATTTTCACCTTTTTTTAAACAGCTAATATGGTAAAAAAAAACCACCCACGCAATTTTATTGAGAGCCCTTTCTGCATCTTTCTGCCTTATTATCTGTATAACAAAATTTATTTTAAGTCGATATCTCTTCTGGTTCTTGAGCTATAGACGACGAAAAAAACGTCGCGAACGTACGGACATATTGACGTACGGACATACGGACACAGACATCTTTCTAAAAATCTTTTATTTCAACTCTAGGGACCTTGAAACGTCGAGAAATATCAAAATTTTCAATTTGACAAATCGGACCCATTACAATAACTTCCTTTGGGAAGTTAATAAACAAAATTTGGTAAAAATTTATTTTCGACTCAAATATTTTTTCAAAACTCTGAGATATTACCTTTAAATTAATTTCATCTTTTAAAAAATACTTTTTGTTAACATTCAGTAAAATTTTCCGAAAAATAGAAATAGTTTTTTGTTACAAAAAATAAAAACCTAAAAAAAAATAATAAAAGTTGATAAAAATTGATTTTCGATTCCAATATCTTTTCAAAAATTCGATATTTTTATTCGACACAATTATGAGAAAAATCGAATTGACAGTTTAAACAAAAAAAAACCTAAAGAAACAATACTAAAACTTTGTAAAAATTTACTTTCGATTATATCATCTTTTCAGAAATTGGCTTCAAATTTATTTTATCTCACAGAAAATATTGTTTTCGACATTCAGTAAATTGTTTATAAAAATTAAACAGAAATGCTACAAAAATTGGTAAAAATTGGTTTTCGAGCAAAAATCTCGTTTACAAAAATACATTTTGAAATCAAACTATTTCATCAAATGCAAAATATTGTTGGTAATTTTTAATTTTTTTAGAATAACGAAAACCTACATACTTTTAAGCAAGACAAAAATGTATCAAACTCAAAGTCCTCTTTTCATTATTAATTATACTACATAATTCATTTAAAGTCGTTATCTATGCAAGTTCTTGAGATATGACAAACAAACTAACGAGCGTGCGAAAGTATGAATACACGAAATAAAAGATATTTCTCTAAGAATCATTGATTCTGATTCTAGGGAGCTTGAAACGTCGATAAATGTCAAAATTTGCAGTTTGCAATCTGATAAATCGGACTTATTACACTGACTTCCTGTAGGAAGTTAAAATTCTTATTGAAAAACCAAGATAAGGTGCAACTGTATTCATTAGGAGTTTAAGATATCAGTGTAGATCAAGTGTCATAGTGATTTTGTACATGGTCTTGATTTGATATTGAGAAATAATAGTCTTTTCCTAAAGACGTTAATGAAAGTTAATTTCATTTCGTTACCAATACAAAACGATATCATTCAATTGGACACTTGTTATAGCTACAATGGCAGATTGATATCCATTTCATGAAATTTTAATTGACCAATTCAGCCGTTTAAGGCTGTATGCCTTCGATAACATCACAAATTTAATCTTTAAGATTTTGAATCGGTTACGTATCATTAGCATAAACCATATCTTTACTGAATTCTTAAGGTGTTAATAACACGGAAACTTTAATTGCAGTATCATTATTGTTTCGTTCCTTAGACGTCGTCGTCTACATCAATGGCTTCCAAGTCAGGCCACACTTAATCAGTAATCATAGCTCGGCAATGCAATTCATTCACCACAAAAGTTACTCTGGCTTCATTTTTGAATAAATCATCACCAGTACAAAAACCAAACCAAACAGCCATACATTGGTAATGAAGATGCTTTTCAACATTCATTCTTGGATTTCCGAGCCACGAATGCGACAGTTCCTCTTATAAACTAAGCTTCAGAAGTAAAAGTGGGTCTTTTCACTGAAGATGATTTTTCGATTCAAAGGACTGAAGCAGCAAAGACATGACGTTCCTGGAGATTGGTCGACTTCAGTGTTTGTGTGCCCTTAAAACTTTAAAACAATTCCTATTTTGAGGTTTTGTTAACACCACAGCCAAAATATTATCAGTTGTTCTTGATGGACGCATATACGGTTTCTATTGATTCTTTACATCACCGACCTGTTTCAACAGCTCAAATTTGTCGATCAGTTTCACTTTTTCCGACTGCCCAAAAGAGCTTTACTTTTGCGAACTGTGCCTGCAAAATTGCATATACTTTGAAAATTTCGGTGTTTTGTGGTAGCATTATTTGTCGTTCCATTTTTAATAATGGCGTATAGTTTTCACTTATCAAATTTAAAAAGGTGATAGCTTCAAAAGTGACAGTTGCCCAAATAGAAGGCAATTCAATAATTTCTTACTGGAAAACCCTTTTCTATACTTACATATCCTTATTTTTTCACTTCTCTGTCAACACAAAAACTGATATTCGATAATATATTGTTAGGGAAACAATATCCATTGAACTTGTTTCAGTATTTCACTAAAAATTCAACATTCTTCAAGGCCCGAAATGTAAACTTATGTTTGGAAAAACTGTGTGTTGTTCAGTAGATATGACAATTTTGTGACCCTATAAATAATTCATCAAAAAGTTTATTTCCAAACAAGTAAAAATTTTATAAATTTTCTTGCTTAAGTAAAAGGCCTACACCTACTGAAACATACGCAAGTCCACCTCCACTAGTTAAAACTTTGTATTTCGTTTAAATTAGCATAAATATAAAAAGAAACATATTCCTTCATTCGAAACTACAAAATAAGAAAAAATAAAATGCACGACTGTATCGTACGAACTGGCTCTTGCCTCATGAATCCAGCCTGTTTAAAAATATCTCCTGATGTACTTTAAAGTTTAAAAATGTACCATCACGAAAATCTGTTTTCAAAAATGTAAACGCCATTTGATTTCTCAAAAAAAAACTTTTATTTGACAAATGTATATAAACTGTTTTTTTTTAATTGGTGCGGGTAGATTTTGGTGGCCATTTTGTTTTAATGACATCTGTCAAATCTTTTGTTTATTATTCAGTTGCTTATGCCAAATCATCATGACAAGTTACACTATTGAACTATTGAAGCACGTTCAAATGATATAACTTTATTATCAAAATGAGTGTTCGTTAACGCAAACGTTGTGCGCATTGCGTCCATTTTACGGCAGACGTGTGACAAGAAAATTCCGGCCGTTAATTCTAGTGACCCGAGTATGTTTCCGCAAATTAACAAGATCTTTAGGAGGAATGATCAGAACGACCTCCCTTGTCTTAAGCTTCAGAGGACGAAAGAGAACAGAGGCGTACTTCTGACAGCAGGAATAGATCCAGGAGACGCCGCGCCGCCGCACCTTCTTGGACGATAACTTCTTTGTTGTCGAAGATCCGCAAGAGAAAGCAGAGACGGTGGGGGATGCTTTCCAACAAGTGTACAAGGGGAATTCTAGGATTCGCCCTAATCACGAGCTGGAGAATAGAGCACTGCAGCACCACTTCTACCTGCGTAACGACATAACGCAGTGGCGATCCAAGAACCTCAGGTTCAATGACGAAAACTTGGCAAACGCCATCATCACCGAGCAAAACGGGACAAATGCCCTATTAGTCACGAAGTAGACCTCCAGCTCATTTTCGATTCATTAAAGAAAAAGAATTCAGCAGGTATCGATGGTATATATCCAACATTGTACTACGACATTTACCTCAGGAAGCTGTGGGCATTTATACCACTCTGTTTAACAACGTTCTGAATAATGCACATTATCCAGTCCGTTCGAAGACAACTGTGGTACATCCTCTCCCGAAAAAGGGAAAGGACAACTCCAATCCGGTGAATCTCCGGTCGATAAGTCTTCTGCCGAGAATCAGCAAGGTATTCGAGAAGGTTATAAATATAGAGCTCTGTCCAAGTGGGCTGAGAACAACAAAATAATTCCGGATAATAAGTTCGGCTTTAAGGCGGGACATGACACTATTCATACTGCGTCTAAGCTTGTTTCTGATATTCAGTGGAACAAATCTAAAAGGCAATGTACGGGTGCTTGTCTGGTTGACTTGGAGAAGGCCTTTAACACCGTATGGTTAGAGGGTCTGTATTTAAGGCTGACCAGACTTGGCATAAATACACCACACATGATATGCTTAATGGTAGACGGTTTATTGTCAAAATTGGCAATGTAACATATACCAAAATCTTTGATATTAGAAATGGTCTTCAACAGAAAGCGATCAGCATTTACACCAGTGATCTGATAGTATGTCTGACTCAGGCAATAGCGTACGCCGACGACCTAATTGCGTACAGAACTGCCCCAAAAATTGAGGTTATCAAGACACTTTTGCAGGGTGACTTCGACAAGATTCAGCAATATTGCGATGACTGAATTCAAAAATAAGAAACTACTCTTTACAGGACGCCACTGTATGGAGCCTCAAGGGATACGAAAAAGAACTGGAAAAATCTAGTAATCGTTGGACCAAATCCACAGCTACTGGCGAATAAAAGTATTCCTGCAGAAAATAGTCAAGAGGCGTAAAATCGCACGATCTTGGAGAGAAATTCCGGTCCTTAACCTGAAACTATGAGGTTAACAAACGTTTCCTTCAATTGTGGCACGAGCTGTGTTTCTTGGTACGCAGTGCTGTGTCTATTGTAACAGCAATTTCTGCATAATTGATGAACGAAAAAGTCAATAATCATGGCTCTAAGACGGTAACGTTCTATAGCCCGAAATTTTTTTTTAAAAAAAGCGCACTGACCAATTATTATAATAGCTCATAAACTTGAACTTGCATTTTTCTAAAATAACGCCGTTATATAGTCTGAATATCTTCTTTGGTTTTTTCATAAGACCAAGACTTGTCTTTAACGCAAGTAATAAAAAAGAATTAAAGCCTTGACCATTTTTGTATGTATGATGTCCACATTGACATCTTTATTGTTATTTTTGAAATGTTGTCATTTTATTTATTTTGTTTTTTGTTTTTTTTTTGTTGTTTTTCTATTTTTATTTTTATCTATTCCACAGTTTTGATCGGAAAAAGGTCAGAACAATATAAAGTAATGACCTAAGGGAATATGATAATCTTGAAATGCTTGAACATATCTACATCATACAACCTACAACAACTATTATACTTCTTGTGTAGGCACAAAACAAGGCTATGATAAGAATAAAGTTAAACAAATAACAAAATCTAAACAACCATAAACAGTTAGTTGTGAATTGAATTTCGATTTATTGCCTTTTATATTTCTGTGTCATTCTTTGTCAGATAAACAAGAGATATTCTCCAATAAGGGATAGTGTTGTTTTTTTTATGTTTTGAAAATGATTATTGGCAGAAATGAAGCACCCACCAGACTGGTATGATAGTGGAAAACAATCATGGTCCCTGACGAGTCGGTTTTTCACAAAGGCGGATATGGTAACAAACAAAGTTATGGAACCTTGGGATCAAAAACCCGCTCGCTATTGTCGAGAAGCCAATACATCCACAGTGAGTGACAGTCATTGGATAATTTTGTTTCGAAAATGCAGTTAAAAACAAAATTTTGATCTTTCACTCACCAAAAACCAAAAAAGTGTTATCGCGCTTTTGTGGTGTCAATTGGTCGCCCCGACTCCGAAGCTGCATTTCAAGAAGTCTTTTTTCTGGGGAGCCGTGGGGCAGAGATTTTATGCCAACAATTTATCTGGGCACTGCTGTTAATTCTGCAAATGATATCAGCGCGGAGATTAAACGTAGAATTACCTGTTTCCTTGGCCTAAGCAGGCAGTTGAGGAATAAGGGCCTATCGCGAAGTACCAAAGAAACACTGTACAAAACTTTAATTATTTTAGTCCTGCTGTATGATGCAGAAGCGCGGACCCTCTCCCCGGCGGATGAAGGATCTCTAAGCATCTTCGAGAGGAAGGTTCTGCGTACGATCTATGGTCCGGTTTGTGTCGACAGGCAAAGTAACATCTGGTGGAGAAGATATAATCAGGAGTTATACGAGCTGTACAGCGACTTGCCACTGGTCGCTTAAGATGGCTAGGGCATGTCGAGCGAATGAACATCGAAGCCCCAGCCCGTAAGGTATTCAACCCAAGCCTGAGTGAACAAGAAGCAGAGGCAGGCCTCATCTCCGGTGGAGTGATCAAGTTAAGGCCGACGCACGTTAACTTGGTATTCGAAACTGGAGGCAGCAAGCTAGAGATTGAGTAAGCTGGCGAAAATTATTGCTTGAGGCCCAGGAGCACAATTCGACCCACACTGATAACTTCCCATCCCATCTGTCGATTTGTCTTTCTTAAAAGGTTTGTAGGTTTTCCTGTTTTATTAAAAAAGTTGTCAGTTGAATTATTCAAAAATTTAAAAACTACCAACAATATTTTGCAGAAATAATGAAATAAGTTTGATTTCGAAATTTATTTTTTGTAACGAGATTTTTAGTCGTTAACGAATTTTTACCAATTTTAGTAGCATTTCTTAAAAAAAATTATTTTTTATATAAACAAATACAAATTGGATGAATGAAATTAATTTAAAGTCAATATCTTCTATTGTTCACGAGATATCCAGAACCGAACACAAGTTTTACCAAATTTGCGTCCTATTTTTTGTAGATTTTACTTTTTTATGAAAAAGCGGACTGTTGAATTTTTACAAAAAATTTACTGAATGTCGAAAACAATCTGTGAGATAAAATAAGTCTGAAGCCAATATTTTTAATTTTTGAAAAGATATTTGAGTCGAAAAACAATTTTTACGAACTTTTAGTAATGCTTGTTTTAGGTTTTTATTTTTTGTAAAAAAAAAAACTGTCAATTCGATTTTTATCAAAATTTGTCTGAATGTTGGAAACAATATTTCTTATCAGTCTAAATTAGTTGAAAGCCATAATCTTAAATTTTTCAAAAGATATTTGAATCGAAAATCAATTTATACCAACTTTTATTATTTTTTGTTTAGGTTTTTTTTTTTGTAAAAAAACTGTCAATTCGATTTTTCTCAACATTTTACCACATGTCAAAAAGATTATTCTTCAGCGCAACAAATCATTTTTTGTTAGTAAAATTTTCGAGGTGACAAATAATTTTTTTCCATTTTTTTTTGATTAATAAAAAAACCGTTAATTGGAATTTTTTCCAAAAATATACTACTTTGGTAACACGTTACAATTTATAATGTAAAATTTAATTCAAGTCTCTAGAGTAATTGGTTTGAGAATTGGAAAGATTGTGACATTTATTAAAGCTATCAATTAAGAATGCACATGTTAGGATGCGGATTAGTAGTGGTTAATCGGCTCATATCGAAGGTCATCGATTTCAAGCCGATTAATGGTCGCATGGCTGTGATCCGCATCAAAGCTATGGTCGAATGCATCAGCCTAATATGTGCGCACGCCCCTAACGATAAAGCTGAGGAGTCTAACAAGGAGGAGTCTTACGATCTTCTGGACGAAGATTATAGAGAGTCTGTCCAGAATACGAAGTCAAAGTCGTGCTCAATGATTTAAATGCTAAGTTCGAGAAGGAAAATATTTTTGGTGGATTAGTTGAAAAGGCTTCAGAATAATCGACTTTGCTGCAGCTCGTAATTCGGTGATAAGTAACATTAGGTTTTCCAGACGAAGGATACACACATTAAAATGAAAACCAAATCTACCAAGTGGTAATCGGCGCAAGGCACTCGCATAACATCTGCGGCGTGAATACCTTCCGGGTTCTAATATGGACTCTGACCACTTTCTTGTTGTGTCAAAGTTCAAAGCCCAATGAAAATAAAGTTAAGACCGCCCAAAGAAAGAAACTCAGCACTTCATGCCTTAGAACATAACAGAATGCCAGAAAATACAGTGAGCAATTGACCGGGAATTCTCAGCCGGACTCCCATCCACAAGTGTCAATAATCAGTAAAACAAGTACCGTAATATCAGTACCCATGGTATGAAAAATGTGCGAATGCAAATGCTGCAACGTAAAACAAGAGCAGATAGATAGGAGTACCGTAAAAATAGAAGGATAAAAGAAAACCCTGCATAGAAAAAAAAGATCATTTTCAGCTTCTCAGAACTCAGATCAGGTACCTCGAGGAGTCCAGCATCTCTACCAATATCCACCATATGTAACCGTGTTTAGGCAGTGCTTTCAGCACCTGCTGAATGCCCTACAAAAATGATGTCCTGCAAAAATTACAGAGGCATATCTTAGCATAATGTTGCCTACAAAATCTTATGCAACGTACTATGAGATTGTCTTAAATCTTTCTGTTACGCTATAATTGGAACGTAACAGTGAGACTTCAAGCCATGGAGATCAACGATAGACCAAAAATTCACATAAGGGTATTTCAAGCATAGACCTACCATCTTTTCATTAACTTCAAAGCCAAATATGATAGCAGGGTTCAGGCAAGGAAATGCGCTATCACTTCCCTACAACTTCCGTTTGTCAAAGTGCACGTTATACAAAACTCTTATTTTACCAGTTCTACTCTACGGTTTCGAGTGCTAAACGATAGGTAAAAAGGGGGACTTTTTACTTACTGGACACTTAAGAAGAAAATTTAATCATGAACTCTATACGAGCTTTATCAAGATGTGGATGTAGTCCAAAGAGACAAACACGAAAACTACACTAGCTCAGGTACATTTTGCGAATGGACAACAACGCTCGAGAGCATTGTTGGCGCTACAGTCCTGTGTGAACTAGGGCCTCACCCAACAAACTTCTCCATCTAGCTCGGTCCCTATAGCTATATGTCTCCAGTTTCGCGCTCCAAATTGGGTGAGGTCACTTTAAACTTGTGCGCGCCACCTGATCCACGGTCTTCCTCTACAGCGCTGTCCTGTGGGTGTGGATTCGAAGACTTTCTGGACCGGAGCATTGCTTTCCATGAGCTCTACGTGACCCAGCTATCTTAGTTGTTGGACTTTTACCCTTCTGGCTAAGTCTACGTCGCTGTACAGCCCGTACAGCTCGTCGTTCTATCTTTTCCTCCACTCCCCTTCTATGCATACAGGACCGTAGATGACACGAAGAACTTTTCTCTCGAAACGACCCAAGGTGCTTTCATCCGTTTTTGTCATAGTCCCTGCTTCTGCACCGTATAGCAGGACGTGGATGATGAGGGTCTTATAAAGCGACACTTTGGTCGCTCGAGAGAGGGCTTTGTTACTCAATTGCTTTCTTAGCCTATAGAAACAGCGGTAAGCAAGAGTTATTCTTTGTTTCATCTCAGCGCTGGTGTTGTTTTCTGCATTAGCCTAGGTAGACGAAGTCTTTAACTACCTCAAAGTTACGTCTGTTGATGGTGACGTTTTAAATAAGACGTCGGTGATGTAAATCTTTTCTTTCTGTAATTTGTTTTGCCCTCATTAACCGTTAAACCCATTTTTGCCGATTTTGCCTCAATACTCACAAAAGCTCCACGCTGAGTTTTTCTGATTATGTCAATGTCATCAGCATATGGTAGTAATTGGACAGACGTTTGAAAGATACTAGATAGTGCATCTAGTGTTGACGTGGGAGCTCTGCCCTATTCTTTCAAGTACGATGTTAAAAAAATCGCATGACAGCGCATCACCTTGTCTAAAACCTTTTTTGACATCGAAAGGTTCTGTTAAGTTGATTCCAACCTTTATGGAACAGCGTGAATTCTCCATGGTCATCCTACACAAACGGACGAGTTTGTCAGGGATGCCAAAACTAGACATGGCTCTATACGGCTCGGCCCTGTAGAAGTGTAGATGCTGTCATATGCGGCCTTGAATTCGATGAAAAGATGGTGGGTATCGGTTTGGTGTTCTTGGGTTTTTTCCAGGATCTGCCATAATGTGGATATTTCATCGACTATGAACTTCCTGGTCTGAAACCACACTGATGACGATGGGCTTTAGACGTTCCCATATTACGGCAGAGAAGATTTTGTAAGCGATTTTAAGTAGACTGATACCTCTAGACCAGTTAGGATTTCATTTACCACCAGGTTGAAGAATAGAGGGCATAGAACACCACCTTGCGGTGTCCCTCTACTAATGAATATTCTAGCAGAAGAGTTGCCCAGCTTTTATTTAATTATTCTGCTAGTCAGCATTAAATGAATTAACTCCCTAAGCGAACTCTTTACGTTCATAGATGTTAGTGCAGATGTGATTGCAGATGTGTCCATGTTGTTGAAAGCGCCTTCCATGTCGAGGAAATCAACCATAGTGAACTCTCTATGATGGAGAGAGTATTCGATGGTGCGTACTAATGTGTGCAAAGCCGTTTCCCCCGATTTGCCTTTACAGTAGGCATGTTGAGACATAGAAACATGTCCTGTATCAATACTTGCCCTTTAATGGATATCAACCAAACTTTCTAAGGTCTTAAGAAGTAATAATGATAGACTTATACGTCGTAGGTCTTTAGGGTGCAGACGCACGAACGTACGGACGTTTTTCACATTATGGTACAAGGAGGGCATTTTCAAAAAACTTTACTACTTTAGCATCAATGAAAATTGAAACAAGTTTACTTATGATGACGTGATTTTTAAATTTAAATAATCCATACTAACTGCCGTCCTATATAAATTTTCACACGAAAAACAAAACTGATATTAAAAACCAAATTAAAAAAAAGAACACGTGCACTTATTCATTTCTGAAAACCTTAAATAAAATACTACGATATGCTTTGCTTTATGCAAATCCCATTTGGGATGCAAATAAAATTGGTTGAAACATGAAATATTTTCACTGCACAAACTCCTTTCCTAACAAAAAACCAAAAAAAAAAAATAAAATAAAAACCGAAATAAAATAAAATGAAAGAGGAAAGCTTTGATGGTGGTAATGCACCATTTTCCGGCATTTATATGAAGTATAAAACAAAATTGTACGCAAAACTGGGGTTGATTTCACCCTGACCCACATTACACTGGAGTCACGTAAATTTCGCTGATTATCTTGTCGACCTTGATATTTGCATAGTTTTATGAGTATCTGTGTAAGATACTCATAATATCTCTGTATGTATGTGCATATGTATGTAAATTAGGGTGGAGCAAAACAAAACTCGATGCAAAAGTTTCAAATAGATCCATTTTCTTATGTTTTAAAGAGTAGCCTGTACCCAAGCTAAAATTTATAATTTTTTGGGAAAAAAACAATTGTTTTTCGTTAAAGAACAGATTCGTCAAGAAGTCTAGAAAACTTAATGTTATATTATGTTTGAGATAATAACTCTGGTCGATACGAATTTGTTTATGACAATAAAATGGCACTTTTCCGACAAGTTTTGATGGGCTTACTGGAATCGGGCTTCATAAATCACTCGATCAAGTTAGGTTTTTTGAAATATTAATTAAAACAAATTTCTTGGGATATCCAAATTGATGAAACAATTTTTTTTTAATTACATTGGTGTTAGTTCTATTTCCAAAAATCTTGAAATCTCAAAGCAACGCTGAACCATTTGTGCTAAGATGGACTTTTGCAGAATAATTGAAACAGTTTTGTTTTTATAATGAATTCGTCATACAAACAAGACTATCGCATAAAATTTTTGAAATTATGTGAAATATCGTGTTTTTCAATAAGAGCGCTACAAAAGTTTTTTTTTTAAATAAAACAAAAACGGTTTTGGATATCAATGAAATTCTATATTCCTGTGAAAGAACGTTCGATGCCAAGTATTTAACTCGATTTCTTTTGCAAGGCCACCACGGGCACGCTTGCAGAAATCCAGACGCTGAACCCATTTTTCGACGGTTTTCAAGCATAAATCGGCCGACACTGCTGCAATTTCACGTTCAATATTCGTACAAAGTGTATCAATCGTCGCTGGCTTGTTGGAATAGACCATAGACTTGACGTAGCCCCACCGGAAATACTCTAACGGCGTCAAATCGAGACGGCCAAGCGACTGGACCATTTCGTGAGATAACACGTTCTCCAAAGTTGGTTTCCAATAAGTTGATTGTGACATTCGCTGTGTGGGTTGTGGTGCCGCCGCGGTCCTATAGGAACCACATGTCCTCCAAGTCCATATCATCCAATTGGGGCCAAAAATATTCGGTTATCATTGAAAGGTAGCGATCCCCATTCACAGTAACGTGCCGGTCTTGATCATCACGGAAGAAGTACGGCCCAATGACTACGCCGCCAGCCCATAAACCACACCAAACCGTAATTTTTTCGGGATCCAATGATGACTCATGGTGTACGTGTGGATTTCTGCCTGACCAATATCGCATGTTTTGTATATTGACGAAGCCATTCAGCCAGAAATGAGCCTCATCGCTGAAGATGATTTTTCGATGAAAATCCGAATCATTTTCAAGTTGTTGATGAGACCAATTCATGAACATACGACGCTTCTGGTTGTCAAGCAGCTTCAGTTCTTGCCTCAATTTAATCTTTTAAGGATGTAGACCAAGATGTTTTCGCAAAATTCGCCACAACGGCGTCACAGAAATGCCCAATGCTTGAGAACGACGTGTGAGCGTGTGAGAGACACATTTGGGCTTTCTGCAATTTAAGCTTCAGCGACAGAAATATTCTCGAAACTACGGGCACTTCTTTGTCTCACTGGCACGGGAACATTTTGTACTGTGCCTGTGGTTTTAAATTTGTCCACTAGACGCTCAATTGTTGATCTGCTTAGCGCTCTAAACGTTGAAGCCACTGACTCCGAATTTCGGTAGTAAATTTTAATAATTTCGACTCGTTGTTGGCTCGTATATCTTTCCATCATGAAATGACAAACCTTGCTGAAGAGAAATTTCAAAAGAGCTGCAAGAAATATGGCGTCGTTTGCTGTCCCTGTCGCTCTACTTTTGTAGCATCCATGTTGAAAAACCCTGCACAATTTTGAAAAATGGTATTTTTCAAATTTAAGCAGATAGCTCAAATCAACCCCAAAACTAAATTCAAGGCTTCTTAAAACTTTGTAAGTATTCAAATGAAGACCCATATTCCCATATCTAGTGTGTCACAAAGGTATAGTCCGGAAATAGATTTAAAATTATTTTGTTTTGTTTGTACAATTTCTTCCGTTTCCACATTTCTTATTCTATCAAATAAAAAGGGTTATGTGACTTGTGATTCGCTCCAGTTTTTAAGTTCAAAATAATCATTGGCTTTGAATTTCAGTATCGGTGTTAAAAAAGTTCATACTAAACCTCTTACTTTTTGTGTTTTTCTATCTGAGATAATTCGACTTAAGCCCAAATAATAGCATTTCGTCGAATAGCCTTTTCACCATTTTCTGGGCCTTCAAAATTGTAATTGCTTTTAAAACAGGGTCTATATAATCTCTCTTAATGTAGAACTATTGGCTTTTATAAATCTATGACGGTAGTGATCCGCTATGATAAATCCGCACCTTCTTTTGCCGTCAAGTACGATAAGTAAAACCCATAGAAACATGAAAAAAGTGAGAGAATAAAGGTAGTAATACAAACCATGAATTAGTCAACGAAACATCAAAGGAGGATAAAGAGCTAAACCGAATATCAGTCACACTCCTCTTAATAGGCTTTTCACACCAAACCCAAAACCCGGTTTTCGCGAAAATATCGGTTTTCGCCGAAAACCTACATCGAAAACTCAAGTTTTCCCATACATTTTTGTTAAACCACAAGTTTTCGTAAACACCATGTTTTATATAAAACCTCTCGAAAACTAGTTGGAATTCAAAGTTGAACAAAACAAACAAACCTTCCGGAACATTCAGCGCTCAAATTAATGTAAACAAAACAGCTGATGGCTGCTGTCAAAACAAATAATATTATTTCATTTTGAAATAAATTTGGTCGTGGTAAGTAATATTATTTATACAATTTCCTTACAAAATAAGAATTATTGTTTTTTGTTTTTTATTTACAGAATATGGAAAATTTGCCAACCTCGACAATAAAAGCCCCGGTGATTATTTGCGGCACTGGCGGTTCTTTTATGATCCTCCAGAGTTTCAAACGCTCTTTGTTAAGCGAGGAACCGGAATTCACTATGGCTACTGGCGTGACGACCCCAAGGACGAGGAAGACTACCATGGTGGATTTAATTCAAGAAGACAGACAAGCATTCAGCTCGTGACTTTGGTGATGTAACCACCTTCGCCAATGTCGACCCCAACAATGAATTTGTTGTGTCAACACGTGTCCGTTGCGGTCGCTCCCTGCAAGGTTATCCATTCAACCCATGTCTATCCGAGGCCCAATACAAGGAAATGGAAGAGAAGGTCTCGAGCACCTTGTCCGGCTTGGAAGGCGAGTTGGAGGGTAAATTCTATCCATTGACCGACATGGAGAAGGCCGTTCAACAGCAACTCATCGATGATCATTTCTTGTTCAAGGAAAGTGATCGTTTCTTGCAAGCCGCCAACGCCTGCCGTTACTGGCCATCTGGTCGTGGTATCTACCACAATGACAACAAAACTTTCTTGGTCTGGTGCAATGAGGGAGATCATCTCTATATCATCTCCATGGGTGGTGATTTGGGTGAGGTCTACCGTCGTTTGGTGACTGCTGTCAACGAGATTGAGAACCGTATTCCATTCAGCCACGATGAACGTTTGGGTTTCTTGACCTTCTGCCCAACCAACTCGGGAACCACCATCCGTGCTTCCGTGCACATTAAGGTACCAAAATTGGCTGCCAACAAGGCTAAGTTGGAAAGTCACCAGCAAGTACAATTTGCAAGTGCGCGGAACCCGTGGTGAACACACCGAAGCCGAAGGCGGTGTCTATGACATCTCAAACAAGCTGACTCACCGAATACCAAGCTGTTAAGGAAATGTACGATGGCATCACTGAGCTCATCAAATTGGAGAAGAGCTTGTTAAGAGGATATCCTTAGCATTTTTTTCCTATTTACATTTTTAATTTATGTATGTACTGTGAGCGATGGAAAACTAAAAAAAAAAAAAACAACAGCTAATGTGTAAAACCATCTAACATTTAAAACTAAAACAAAATATAAATTTTAAGCCTTAGGTTTATAAATAAAAATAAAACAAAAATTAAGAAAGAAATCTATAGATGCGCGATTTAAAAAATCAAATCAACAATCCACCAAAAAAGTATTTAAATATAGCATCAGTTCCACTTGTGCTCTGGAAGCACCATCTATCTTAGGCCTGGTGGGATTGTCATAAGCAACAGCATTATGTGTAACAAATTTAAGAACACCTAAAAATGATTGTTATGGAAAATTTAATAAAAGAAAATAAACGTGAAACGAAATAATACAATTAAAAAAAAAAAAAGGATGCGTCTTCGAATTCAATTTCAATTCGTGAATTCGTCGCCACAAATATGTTCGACGCTTTCCCTTACTACCTGGAGAAAGACTTTCCGGTATTTCCGTTCAATCACAAGGGTTTGAAAGATATGAGAAAGGCTATAAGTTAATTTGTGGAGGATAATAAATATGAAAGGAAATCTCTGTTGAAGGCTAAGTCGCAGCGAGCTAGGAAAATTTGTGCCAAAACATTCCATAATGTGAAATCGTTGTTCCAGTGAATAAAACCACAACAGTGTGCTATCGCCCCTTGATAGACAGCGATGCCAACATCTAGAAGATCCTCAGTGCTTTGGACAAGCCAGACAAGTGTGATGTTGGTACGAATCTGGAACTAGGAATTGACCTTTTCTGCTCCGGCCATAACGACCTACACGAAATCATTCAGAATCTTCTCAACCCCGCCTATAAGCTGCTTGGACGGCCACAATACATGGTGATTCTGAAGGCACATTTGGCCAACAGAAGCAATAGAAAAAAGAACATTTTTTAAATAAAATTAATTTTTGTTGTACCTATCAGTTTTGTTTTTTATTGATTTTATCGTATATTTTCTACACAATTAGTTTCTCTTTGGTGAATTGTTCTGACCGGTTGAAGTGAGCAAAGAGGATAGCAGCCAAGCTAGCTTGTAGTTCTTGTTGGTTCATGTCGTGAGCCCATTCCACCCGTCCCCAGTTGAAACTCTTCTTCGAGACGAGCTAGTGTTACTGCCTTGTCTGCGCTGATATGCTGCTCTACCACAGGAAAGGATTATCGACTTAATGGTGTCGACGGCAAAGAAAAATCCTTAGGAGAATGTTTGCACTTCAAGAATTTAAAAAAAAATTGGATCTTGAGAGAATACATACCATATAGAACATCTTCACTGTGTGAAAGGAAGTAGGTACTTCGATATTTTCATTTTATCCGCATCCGAGACGGTGGGTGGTGATATACTGGGAGTTTTTTGTATGTTCGTATCGAAACGTTTGTTAAACCACTCAATGACGGGATCCCATTTGTTCTTTTGGAGTTCGTATAGATCTTTGTCTTCCTGAAAATCAACTTGATAAGTACCTACATAAGGCTAAAGTTTGTATCTTGCATTACCAGATCCTTTAGTTCATTGCAGAGTATATCGAAAGTTCTGCGGCTCGTTCTGAAATGTTGTTTGAAATACTCATCATGGTTTACTAATATTTCACGTTCCCAAAAAGTGCTGGTGCGTACCTGCATAAAATATTTAGATATATAGCTTCCTATTAATTGAATTGTTATAACAAGCTTACCTTTGTCCACATATTTCTTTGGCGATCACGTTTTTCAATTGCATCAACTAAAACTTTTCTTTTCCTTAGAAGTTCCAGGATTTGCAAAAGAAAACGACGTTTTTTTTCATGATAGAGGCTTGAGATGATGAAAAAAAGTTTAACAAAATCTTTTGTTCATCTTTCTTTTTATATATTAAAAATAATTTCAATTGGTCAGAATTCATTTTTTCACAAATAATTTGAGTCTTCTCCAATTACAAAACTTTTTACTCACAAATTTTAATTATCAATACAAAATTTGACAGCCGGTGTCAAACAAATTTAAACGTCAAATGAAAACGTGTAAATGTTCGGTGTGAACGATTTTCGTGTTTTCGAAAACTTTTTGCCGAAAACCCGGTTTTGGGTTTGGTGTGAAAAGGCTATAAGATTCTAGGCCGAACAAAAACACTACTCCTTAAGAAGAATACTATATCAAAGAAACTTAAGGAAACTTTCCTCCACCAGTGTTAAGGAGTAGTGAAACTAATACTTTGACAAGATAAAGCAAGCTATTGATAGCCACCGAAAGCTGATGATAACCTGTAAAAGCAGTTGATAACCAGCCGGTGAAAACACTTGATAACCAATGAAATCGTCGAAGGTCCAGAGAAATTCAAAGTCCCGCCGGTGAGGTTGCTGGCAAGAGCAGTAAATAAGCCGCAAACAAAGGTCAGTAAACGAGAGGAAGAACCCCGAATCGAAAATAAGACTTACTTACGAAGTGTAAGCCGATGTACCTGAGTTTACATGCAACCTTTAATTGTTTAGTTAATCATATTTCTTAAATATTGTAACCTAAGAACTACGAGTTGTAAATAAAGATCTTTAAACTAAAGCTTCTGTACTTTAGGAGAAACCAATGCGCATTGGTTTTAAATGTCTGCGCATTGTAATGAGTGGGAAATTTTGAGCCTGGTAAAGCATTCCACAATCATGTAGTGCGGCTAAGTAAATAATCCCTGTACTTAACAGTACGTCCGAAATTGAGCTCAAGGGTAAATTGATGGGCATTCCTTGCATTACGGGTATTACGGTTGAATTGTTCAAGGGGAGGAATGCAACTGACTATTCCACTAGTGAGTTGTTGGTGAAAATATCGACAAAACAATGATATCCATAAGACCTTGCTGCGGTGTTCAAGAGAAGCAAATGTCTCGGTAAGAGAACGATCTCCTATCATTTTTAGAGCTCTCTTTTCGATTAGATCCAAAAGACTCAAGTACATTTATTTGGGCACCAGCCCAAATATGAGAACTATACTCGAGTTTTGAACGAATAAAAGCTTTATAAATTATAGACAGATCATAAAGGGTAAAAAACTTCTTTCATTGTCTAAAAAAACCTAAAAACTTAGCAGCATTTTTGGCGATGTTGAACATGTGATCACTCCACAAAAAGTTGTTTGTGATGCACTGCGCATACCTAGGACTAAGTTGTTCAGTCCACACGATTTTCTATTCCCCATTGGACAATGCTGTCAGGATCAGAATTTAATGAGCTTATCATACGTTGCCTTTTGTAGTCCACATCTGAAGAACAATAAAAACGAATATGAAAAGCTGAAGGTACTGTCATCAGCGAAACATTTTAATGGATTAGAAGTTTCAGGCAAAAGCTCATTTAAAAAATTTGGAAGAGTGTCGGAGATAAAACGGAGCCCTGGGGCACACCAGCGTCTATTTTGTGGATATCAGATTTGAACCCGTTCAGTACTACTTGAATTGAATGGGGTTAACTGGGCTTTTTTTGGCATGAGAAATAAGCAGAGAAAGCCGATGTGCTGCCCTTAAATTGTCAATCATATTGATTATATATTATAACATCTCGACGAGTTTCCGATATTACGATATTTTGCTTATAGCTTTTGAAGCAAACATTTTGAATACATGCTTAGAAAGTCTTGCATATTTTTGAATTAAGATGGTAAGTTTCCTAGGACCAATAAGCCCAGAATCAAGCTGAGCTCCTAATGTAGCTCTATTTATTTTGATTAATTATTGGTGAATGGGAAATTCGTTACCGCTTAGTTGAGATTTGAACCTTTGCAGACGGAATAACCTACTTCAACAATGAAAAAAGGAATTTATCGAAGCTGTTAAAATGTTTCCTATTCTTAAAAATGTTAAAATGTTATGAATTGTCCAAGGTAGTCTTTATTTAGTTCTGTGAGTAACATAGGCCTTTGCTTATGTCAGTCTGTTAACTTGGCTGCAGTCTGTTAAGTAAGTAATGTCTTGTCTTTCCTTCCATCACAATAAATCACATATATGACATTTTTGATATTCTCTGCAATAACTAGGTCAGCATTTTGAAAACCCGTTTTCACCACTAATGCTGATGATCAATTTGAGAAACCGTGTTCATCGCAAACTTTTGCTTAGTTTAGAAGATGCAACCGATTCCCCTAGCGGTCCGTCCGGTGCCATGTTGAAATTGAACAATCAGTGGTGTTCGAATAAGTTTTCGATCTTGTTTTTGTTTGAAGTTATCAAACTTTCTCCATCATATTTTCGTCGACAGACAAAAGAAAAGTTTTCGTTACCCAAAAAATGGGTCTTACAAAAAGTACTTTAATTAATGTGCTTATTAACACCTTTTTTAATATCTCGAGAATGTCCCATAGTACAGAAAAAGGGAGCATGAGAAAGTTTTGAAAAGTATTTATGTAGAACTAAGATTTAATCCTAAAACTAAAATCAAAGTCATTTCTTCTAGTTTCACTTATCTTAAAGTGATTGTTAAGGACCAATTTATTTTATCCGACTTTGAAACGCTATTCCAAAATGAAACTCGAAAATAAAACTTGAAGCTCTACCCTAATGTACATGCGTAGCGTATTGTATAACCAAACTCAACACACCGACACGACACAGCCAGAGAACATTTTGATTTTTTGTATTGTGCTTTACAGAATTTAATATTTTGTTCCCTGAATAGGAAAGGACGATGAGGACGAGTTGAACTTTAACTTTCCTCATCTCTGTATATGTACATATTTCTTTGTATACCTTTAAAATGTGTGTGTTTTGTGTTTGTGTGTGTGTGTTTGTATGGACGACTTTAAGGGTATAACTGGGTGCATCTGTGGAACCATTGTTTGCACTCAATTAATATTCATGAAAATTTGATGTTTTTCGTTAGAGCCAGGAAGGACGCAAAGTGTTGGTTTTACAATTTAGAAGTATAGAAGAAGGAAGGAAATGCATTTAAGGATTCTTCTTAAAAATAATATTTTAAGGAATTTTAAAATGTTTTTAGGTTCCTAGTTACTACTTAGTTATATTTTATTTAAGAGAATTTTAAGGTGTCATGGAATTAATAATGACAAAAAGCACACACATATAATACTTCAAACACTTAACATTTTTGTATAGATTAAAAATGTGTAGGGATATAAATGCTTGGAATTTTGGTGTAGTTTCATATATTTAAAATTTTGTATATTTATATTTTTAAACTTTTATTGTGATGGGTGATTTTTGTTTGATATTTTATTTATTGCAACACTGGTTTTGATAGCTTATTCAGGTATTGTGTTTTAAGTTACTTTAGATTTTAATAAAAGTCCTACAAAATTTTAATAACAGCATTTTGTGTAAGATAAAGAGTTTTAAATTACAATTCTCCTTGTTCTTCAGGTAGAGTGGAAAACGATTTTGTATCCGTTTTTAGTTGTTTGTAGTTGTTTGTTTAGGTTTGCGTTTTTTGTAAAAAATTATTGCTTGCATTATTTTTCAACAAAATAGCTTAAGATTTACAACAATATTTTACATATTATGATGAAAAAAGTTTGATTTCGATACCTTTTTTTGTTCCCCAGATATTCTAGAAGAAAACCAATGTGAGTAGGAATTTTTCAAAGGTTCTTATGTTTTGTTATGTTAAGGACAATATTTTATTGATAAAAGAGGCTGGGATGCGACCCACACTGATAACTTCCCATCCGGTCTGTCGATTTGTCTTGCTAAAAAGGTTTGTATGTTTCCGTGTTTTGTTAAAAAAGTTCTCAGTTGAATTATTCTTAAAAATTTAAAAACTACCAATAATATTTTGCATATATTGAAATAATTTGATGTCAAAATCTATTTTTGTTAACGAGATTTTTAGTCAAAAACCAATTTTTACCAATTTTAGTAGCATTTCTTAAAAAAAATCGAAAATCAAACATCAATTTTTACCAATTTTGCGTACTATTTTTTGTAGATTTTAATTTTTTATGAAAAAACGGACTGTTGGATTTTTATAAAAAAAAATTACTGAATATAGAAAACAATATTTTCCGTGAAATAAAATAAGCTTGAAGCCAATATTTTTAATTTTTGAAAAGATATTTAAGTCGAAAGTAAATTTTTACTAAGTTTTAGTCTTGTTTTTTTTTTAGGTTTTTATTTTTTGTAAGAAAACTGTCAATTCGATTTTTCTTAAAACATGTTGAAAACAATATTGCTTATAACAAAAAATTATTTAAAAGCCGATATCTTAAAGTCTTGACAAGATATTTGAGTCGAAAATCAATTTTTACCAACTTTTATTAATTTTTGTTTAGTTTTTTTTTTTTTTTAAAACAAACTGTCAATTCGATTTTTCTAAAAATTTTACTCAATTTTGAAAACGATATTTTTTAAAATATAAAATTAGTTTAAGGTCAATATCTCAAAGTTTTGAAAAGATATTTGAGTCGAAAATAAATTTGTACTAACTTTTATTAATATTTATTTTAGGTTTTTATTTTTTGTAAGAAAACTGTCAATTCGATTTTTCTCAAAATTCTACGAGATGTTAAAAACATTATTCTTCGTTGCACGAAATTGTTTTGGAGAAAATCGTTTTTCTTCGTAAAGTTTTCGAGGTAAATAATATTTTTGTTTCAGTTTTTCTTCGTAAAGTTTTCGAGGTAAATAATATTTTTGTTTCAGTTTTTTTGATTTATAAAAAAACAAATAATTGGAATTTTTTCCAAAAATATATTTGTTTGGTATCACGTTAAAATATATAATATAAAATTTAATTCAAGTCTCTAGCGTTATTGGTTCGTGAGATATTTAAGGTTAACCAAAATTTTCATCTTTTTTTTAAACTGCTATGGTAAAAAAAACCACCCACGCAATTTTCTTGAGAGCTATTTATGCATCTTTCTGCCTTATTATCTGTATAACAAAATTTATTTGAAGTCGATATCTCTTCTGGTTCTTGAGCTATGGACGACGAAAAAAACATCGCGACCGTACGAACGTACGTACACACGCACGCACTGACATCTTTCTAAAAATCTTTTATTTCGACTCTAGGGACCTTGAAACGTAGAGAAATGTCAAAATTTTCAATTTGACAAATCGGACCCATTACAATAACTTCCTATGGGAAGTTAATAATTTGAATGAATTTCAGGTATTCAAAAATCTGCCAATAGGATTTTCCTACAAATGTTACCAACGTTTTAAACGGTTAAGTTTAATATTATAGCCATTTTAAGTAACTTTCTTAACTTAAGAAATTATTTACATAATTTTAAACGATTATCTTCAAACATTTTACTAAAGTTAAAACCAAGATCTGGCTACTTTAACTTTTAGGAATTTGATAAATCCATGACATCAAGGTATCTTATAGAAAATGTGTACATTTGGTATTAATGACTGCCTTCCTTGTTGGGTTAGAAAATAACACTGGTTGACAAAATTACATTTTTTTCCTGTTGCACAAACAAAGGAATACTGTTTAAAAGGATTAAGATGTCCTACATTCGAATCTAACCTTTAATTTTTTCTATCACATCAGGTTTTTAAAATATGCCCCGTTAAAAATGCTAAAAACAAACAAAAACGGGTTTTTTCAAGCCTAAGTTCAAACTCAAAATATCTCTTAACAATAATTGTATGATGATTTTGAAAAGTACAAACCTTTCTCTTTTGGATACAATTCAAAGGATTTTAGTATCTTACTTAGTTTCTGGAAATTCGCATTTAGTTATGAGTCTTTATTTGAATCTATATGAAGTTTTGAAAAAAACTTGAATTTGATAGTTTAATAGTTTTGTAAATTACGTTTTGGACTATATTTTTAGTGTTGATTTCGAATCCAAACTCATATTTTAACTATTTGCTCAAGTTTTAAAAATACCCGTTTTAAACATCATTTTTACACTTTTTAATATATTTCAAAAACTTGCTTTAATAGAATTATTTAGACAACAGATTTGTTACAAGAACCAAACTTACTTTCAAACCGTTTTGCCTTTTTCTGTTGAAAACTTTTTTAGCAAAAGTGGTTAAGCGTTTCTTTTAGTTTTTTGTAAGACATGTGATATCTAACAAATTTTGAAGTTTTTTTTCAAATATTACATGAAATAATATAAATATTTCAATTTAATATTGAATAAAGGGATTTAAGATTTGGAAAACATTCACGGATTTGATTGAAAAAAAGCTACTTAATAAATTTAGACAGCCTCAAAAAGCCGAATATACGTGCTTTTTCGCATTTTAAAAAGTAATATCTGAAAAACCTGATGTGATACATTAATTTTAAAGTCGGATTTAAATTAAGGCCTCCAAAACCCTTTGGAAAAGTGCAATTTCTATGCCAGTAGAAAAACCTTGTCGACCAGTGTAACCTTTCCGACTTTTTAGTTCAAGTAGTTTTGGACGATATTCACAAAATAAACGCTGGTATGTTCCACTGCATTTTTATACACGATCTCCTGTCTGAAACTTCTAATCAACTAAACTGTTTCGCTGAGCACAGTACGTTATGTCAGCTTTTCGTATTCGTTCACATATTTTTCCTTCTGAGGTAGACTACCTACTCAACGGCGGCGCTCATTAAATTCCGATCTTGACATCTTTGTTCAATGTGGAATCAAAAACCGTGTAGAATTTAATGCTTCGAAAACTCATTGCTGTCTACTGTCGCAAAAGCGTTACCCTCCCCCAATGCCACTATTTCTATCATGGGTGGTATTTGCATCGAAGATACTGGACAGCTTTCAGTTTTAGATATCACAAACCATCTCTTGTGGAGTGAGGACATATCTAAAGTAGCCAAAAACTCTGCTAAGTGTTTAGGTTTCCTCCAACGATATAATAAGCTTGTTACCCCTCCTGATCTGGTTATAACTTACAAGGCTTTCATTCATTCGAAATTCGATATTCTCATATCTGCGGACAGATGCTTAAATAACCCACTTGAATCTCTTGGACAGAATTCAAATTAGATCTTTTAAAATAATAGGTGACCGTTTTTTAACTGAAACTTTTGTATCTCTTGAGCACCGTCGCGTCGCAAGGTTTTATGTCCGACATTATTTTATCTCTATTTTTATAAACAATGTTCTAGTTAAATAGCTATTTGCATTCCTTCCAATTAACAATTAAATTCAACAATCAATTCAATCAGTTCTTCTAGGAAATCCCATAGTTTACTTTTCGGTCCAATTTCGAACATACTGTGAAGTACTGAAATACTTTTATTGGTCGCACTACACAAATTTTGAATGATTTATTAGACTCAATATTTTCCACTCAATACAAAGTGAAGACATTCGGATTCAATGTACATCGGTATCTCATTTGATTCTTTGTCTAATTCATCCAAAGAATTGTTTTATCCTATCCTCACACTGAAATCGTTGTTACGGGCGATTTCAATGTACACAATTTTTCATGGCTTCAACATTCGGGCCAGACAGCACCCGAAGGAGTGTGTGCTAAGATCTTCGCTGAGTTGAACCACCTAATTCAGCTGGTCAACAAGCCCACTCGAATAGCAGACGTTTAAGGTCGAGCAGAAAACACTCTTGACGTGTTTCTTACGTCCTAGGAGAACCGTATGGCAATACAAGAAAGCCAATTGGGACAGTCTCAATAATTATTTCAGGATATTTAACCGGTCACTATGCTTCCGCGATAGTGACGTTGACTTAAGCGCTGATATGACCACAAGTTTTATTCTCCTGGAAATGAGAACTTTTATCCCGAACAGGGTTAAAAGCATAAGACCAAAGTAAAACGCATGGTTTGATGCCAGCTGTAAAGAGGTTATTAGGGCCAAAGAAGTAAATTTCCGTTGCTTTAAAGCCAACCCTGCTTAGAAAAGACGGAACAAATTCAAACAAGCTAGGAAGACTTGGTCATTTGTAAAAAAAAAATGAGGAATTCTTCCTCGGTTCCTACGCTCGTTGTCAATGACACTCCTTTAATTGCTCTTTAGAGAAAGCTAATCTCTTTGCTACGCAAATTGCCGCCAATTCTACGCTGCCAGTACTTGAGCGAGTTAGTGATTCTATGGGACCAATCGTTTTTTCACACTCGTACTGTTGCAAGAGTCCCAAGATATCTCAACACACATAAACCCGCTGGTCCGGATGGTATCCGTGCTATTTTTCTGAAGAGGTGTTCTTCAGCGCAACGCTGGCAAAACCACTCAGTAAGCTTTTTCATCAGTCCTAAAAAACAGTATTTGTCCAGCCCATCCCCAAAAAAAGCGAATCTTCCTCACCCTATTATTACCGACCAATTGCACTTATGTCCCTTCTTTAAAAGGTCATGGAAACGCTGATTAATTACCAGCTCAAGAAATTTCTCGAATATCGAAAGCTTCTTAATGAACGACAGTACGGCTTTCGCAGCAATAGGTCCACTGGTGTTTTCATGGTTCATCTCACAAAACAGTGGAGCAAATCTTTACATTGTTTTGGAGAAAGTAAGATTATTGCACTTAATATTTCAAAAGCATTTGAAATTGTTTGACATCAGGCTCTCTTATCGAAAATGCGTGCTTTCGATTTTCATGAATACCTTCTTCATTGGATTGGTATAATTACCTTTCAGACAGTCAATAGAAGTAGTATTGGATGGGTTCAATTCTGAAAACCGCAAAATAAATTCTGGTGTGCCCCAGGGCTATGTTTTATCTCCAACACTCTTTCTCATTTTTATTAATGAACTCCTGTCTGCAACTTCTAAACCATGGTTTAGAAACATGGTTTTGCTGACGATAGAACTGTTAGTTTTTCATATTCATTTTCAGACTCACATCCCACTTATACGGATGTGGAACTGCACCGACAAAATTTGGTGATGATACCATAATTGATCATTTACGTTGCTTGACCATTCGTCGTAAAGTTTCTTGTCTCAGCTTTTTCTACCGTTATTTTAACACTTTATGTTGCTGGGTGCCGGGCCATAGAGACATTCCAGGTAACTGTAAGGCAGATGAGCTCACCAGGCACGGTACAGTACATCCTACCACGTTTGGCACGTACTGGCATACCAATCGCTACTTGTAAACTTTTGCTAATGCAAGACGCTGTGAGGAGGGCAGGCACCAGGTGGAACAACATCACCACGTGTCAAGTCACAAAAAACATCTGGCCAATACTGGATTTAAAACGTTCAAGGTGCTTGCTCTCTCTGAGCAGATCGCATATAAGCTCGATAATAGGTGTCATAACCGGACACTGTCTAAGGGGCCGTTCATAAAATACGTTCGCACACAAGGCGGAGGGAGGGCTCTTGCTGAGTGTGACAAGGTGTGACAAGGGGGGACGGGGGATCTATG
Organism: Eupeodes luniger; assembly: GCA_951509635.1. Taxonomy (NCBI): domain Eukaryota; kingdom Metazoa; phylum Arthropoda; class Insecta; order Diptera; family Syrphidae; genus Eupeodes; species Eupeodes luniger. The sequence continues at coordinate 257,778,220 of OX608073.1, forward strand.
GTAACGTGACGTTCGCCATTCATTAAAACTTTTTCAATTAGTATTTCTTTTGACTATTTTTGAAATAAATGAAGAAAAAGATGCTGCAATACCGATTATAGATATTTCGGAGCATTTACAGAATCCTTGGACTTCTGATTAATAAAAATGTTTAACATGTTTAAATAATATTTATTTATTCGTTTTAAAAGATATTTATTACTTTATTTAAATTTTATTATAAAAACTAAATAAATATTTAAATTTTCAAAATGTGTGTAGTATCATTTGAAATTCATCATATTCAGGGGGGGAGGGGCTTCGTTTTTGTGACGAAATATTTCTAGGGGGGGTCACAGAAAGCGTGACACAGCGTGACAATGGGGGGGAGGGAGTCAGAAAAAGCTGATTTTAGCGTGACGTATTTTATGAACGGCCCCTAATAGGAAAGCACGCCACGAGATTAGGCGTATTCTCAAATGATTTCTGCAGAAGCTGTATGGACGAGGAAGAGGAAGAAACAGTTCTTCATCTTCTCTGCACATGCCCTGCTCTGGCTCGAAAACGCAAGAATTACCTAGGAGAATTCTTCTTTAACGATCTAAACGATCTAAATCATATCGGCATAATCAGCCTCTCACGTTTCGTAAGAGACTCAAACTGGTTCCATTGAGCTTAGGAAGTAACCTCAAGATTCATGTGGTATCACAATGGACCATTAAACTGGCCTAAGTGTGTCCATTTCCATCTTGGACAGCCACTATAACCTAACCTAACCATGTTCTAGAGAAATAGAAAATTGCATTCTTCCCCTCAAACTGTTGAACCGTAATACTCGCGCTTTTTGGAATGCTCATCAGTATACCCTCGAACCCAACTTCGGTCGTACTGTCAAGTACAAAGATTCGTTCTTTAACCGTACTCCTCCTCATCGTCTTGAACCTGTGTGCTGGGATTCAAAGATTTTCTTTGCTTTAGCGTTTTTATCCAGTGGAGGGACCCAGTGTATTCTGCAGGTTTTGGTTCTTTGGACTACATCCAAATTTGTATACAACAATCTTCTCCTCCATTCTCCCTCTTTGCTATTGGACCAAATATCCGCCGAAGGATTTTTACCTCGAAATTGCCCAGTATCCCCTTTTTTCACTTATCGTTCAGCACTTGGCGCCGTAGAAGTTTTTTTTTGGTCAAACCGAAGTTCGGTTCGTTATGGTAATTTTTCGTCAGATTTCCACTAAGGTGTCCAACGCACTAACCATCATGCCACGGGTACTACGTAAACGCCTTGACTGCCTCGAAATTTCTGGTACCAATAGTGACCTTTTGTCCTAGGCGGGGGACAGATGAGGCCTTGTTTATTGATAGCATACACTTTGATTTGTCCTCATTCACCTCAATACTGTACGCATTTCACCTTTTCATCTATAGCTGTATGCTCTTGGTGACTTGTGCTATCATATACGGCTTTAAAGTCAATGAAAAGATGGTGGGCCTGGATTTAAAATTCTTTGGTCTTTTCCAGGATATGCTTTAATTTAAACATTTGGTCTGTAGTTGATCTGCCTGGACTGAAGCCATACTTCTACGAACTGACAATAGTGTTGCAGAAAGGTTTAAGACGTTTACGTATAGGATATGATCTTGTTGGCAACATTATTAAATTAAGCGGCGATATGCCTCTGTAATCTTTTGCTGTTATTGTCTGTAAAACATATTTTATTTGAATTGGATATCTCTACCGGTTCTTCAGATATGGAAGACGAAAAAAGTTATACCGAACGTACTGTCGTATAGATGTCCGAGCATACGAATATACTCAAACACGGAAATCTCCTAAGAACCTTTGATTTATATTCTAGGGACTTTCAAAGGTCAAGAAATTTATATACATATATTTTTAATTTGACAAATTAGACAGATTACAATAACTTTTCTATGGGATGAAATATTACCCTAAGTACTTTTTCAGTCATTTAAGTAGTTGATACTTTAATCTTGGTTTGAAATGGTAGATACAATTTCGAAGGCTAAAATTATCGGGACAAAAATTATACTAGATATTTTTTTGGCAAACGTTAAAAAAAGTTTTAAAGACACAATAAAATACGAAAACACGAAAAGTTTTTGAAAAAAAAACTTCCAAAAACATAAAACTCAATTTATTTTCCCCAAACTACTTACCAAAAATATATGAATCACTTACGTTAAGAACTGATAAGTTGCTCATAAAATTTTAAAGGAATATGAAACAAGATAAATATTAAAAAATAAATTTAGCTTGAAAGAATTTTAAACCACCACCCGGAACCCGGAACACGGAACCCAGAAGACAGAACACGGCAACCCCAAACCCGAACACCTCACATCACCATTTGAAAAATATCCCTTCCTTCGAACTTTTCACGCTCTCGTCCTTCGTCCAGACACAAAATAAGTGTCCATTATTAATGGCTCCATCAGTGATGTTGGGTCCTAAAAACGTAAACGTTAACGTTAAAGTAAACGTATACATAAGGTAGGATATAACGTTGTTGGGGCAAATTGAAGTCATCAATTTGGTTGGACATTTCACAGAGATTGCCTGTCTTGAACTTAAAGAAGTTATTTAATATTTCCTTATCTTCTGCTGATAGAATAGGTTAGCTGTACTCGTACTTACCCTCTGCGATGATGGTATCTTTCTATATGGGTTATAGGTAGCTATAGCTCCTGCTCCTCTATTTAGGACCTATACCTGGCCTGGCATCGGGCAACCGCACAACATTATTATTTCAATTTTATAACAATGAATTATCCCACAAATAAAATAAATTATTCAACAAATCAAGGTTGAGTGCTGTGGCGGTTGTGGTGCGGTGTGGGGCGCGGTGCGGTAGCGGGTTGTGGTGGCAGGACATAATGGGACCCGGTGTATCCTCTTTCCCATCAGTGTATAAAAATGTAAACAAATTATATTACATGGGAATGCGATGTTGAAGTGTAATTTAAATGGATTTTTATTATATTTTGCCCGAAGTAACTTATGCTTTGTAAAAATGAAGGACATTTTTTATTAACTTACATCGCATGGAGCATGACACATAACTTGTCAGAGAGGACCGGAATGACCGCCACGGACGGAGTGTGATGGTTAATAATAAAAATTAATGACAACGAGTCTGAAACGATTTTTATTTTGTTTTAATTTTTGTTTGTACTTACTTTAATTTACACTTGAGAGTTTTAAGCAGAATTGTGGGCATCGTGGACTTTGTAAGTACCTACCTACCTGTGTTGTTTTCAAGTGCATTTTTATTTTTTTAAGTTGCAGAAAATATTAAAATGGCCAAAAAAGTTAAAAAATTATTAAAATTTGGGATTTTGAATGTTTAATTTTACTGTCACATAAAACAAATAAAAACACCTCCTAGGTGGGAAGGTTACAAATTTTAAATTGGTACTTGAGTGTCCTTGAAATTAATTTTTAATTATTTATCTTTTTATTGCACATGTGTTTTAAATGAAAATCAAGTAATACTTTTCTAAAGGTATTTGATAGTCCTTATTTATTATTTCACGTTATTATTTTTAGGTGTTATTATTAGGTGGCGCAACAGTCCATAAAGAACCAGGGCCTAGTGACTTACAACTCTCAACCATTCCTGTGTGCGAGTAATGTTGTCAGAGATGGAAGGGACCTACAGTTTATATGCCGAATCCGAACGGCTAATTTGAGAAAGCACTTTTCATGACAAGAATTACTCTTGGAGAATTTGTCAATTCCTCGCAAGAGGCAGTACCCGTGAAAAAAGTTAGGTGGCAGAGGCAGGGATTGAACCCAAGACCCCTTGCATGACAGTCCAACGCACTAACCATCACGCTACGGGTACTACTACTACATATTTTTCGATGTTACTTTTTAAAATTAAAAAACGAACCCCATATAAAGGGTGTGTTCTTCCTTTATTTTGAAAATCTGCTTTCGTCTTTTTGTAGATCATTTAACTGATTCAAGCATAAGCCATGTGAGAGGCATTCTAAATAATATGAACCGACAACTTGACTTTATATTCTCAGCCGACCCAGATAGCCCTTCAGTCACTCTCTGCCCCAAAATTCTTTCAGCTATTGATAAATTATCACCCTCTTTTGCTACTAACGTTTTACCTTAACTCGAAGAAGTTACTCCAACGTCACATCCTATTTTGTATGATTTTTATAAAGCCCAATTCTACTGAATGTCCCTTTCCATCGCCGTAAAGTTGCTCCATCAGACTCGCCTTGGTATAATCGTAGACTTCGATCGCTGCGTAACCAAAGGAACAAGCTGTGAAAAATGTTCCAACACTCTCAATGCCCAACTGACTACTCTTGGTACGTTGGTGCTTATCTCTGTTTCAACGTTGTAAACAATTCTCTCTTCCAAGAATATTTACATAAAACTCAAGCTAACCTTATTAACGAGCCTAAATCCTTCTTTCAGTTCGTTAAACACAAAAGATAGTCAGATGGGTATCCATCCTTCTTGTCCTTAAATAATGAAACTTCCAATGATAATATAACAATAGCTAATTACTTCGCATTACATTTAAATAATTCTTTCTCACGAGATTCTTTTACACCAGATCATACCTATTTTGAGTATTTACCGATTTTTTGTTGGGAGCTGTCTTCCCCGATTGAATTTTTCCATTAGCCATTGAAAACAAATTTTCTCAACTTAATGATGAGTTCTAAACTTTTGCCATAACCCAAAAAAAGCATTCTATATGAACTCCTCAGCTTAAAAAATAGGTCTACAACCACAAACTTTCATTCATGCTAAGAGCCTAAGAAAACGGGAATAAAATTGATATGGTCTCCACCGACTTCAACAAAGCGTTTGACAAAATTTCTCATTATCTTATAGTCTTCAAACTCTCCTTCCAAAGTTTTGAAACTCTTTTTCTGAAACGGATTATTTGATTATCTGAAAACGTTTTTTTCATGTCCGATTTAGATCCGCACTTTCTAATCCAATTGCAGCCCCTTCTGGTGTTCCCCAAGGTAGTTATTTAGGCCCTATCCTCTTTATCGTTACAATTAATGACATTGAATTCGTTATTTAACATTGTCAAATATCCCTTTACACTGATGATACAACTCATGAAGACTTATCTCTTCTACTGCATTTAATTCAAAGATCCACAAACTGGATGTTAGAAATCACGATCTGACCGAAACTGTTGTTCAGTAAGATCGGAACTTCAAACAAAAACAAGTCATCACAACTCTTTTAAAGGCAGCTGTTTAAAGTGTGGAAAAGAAAGACACATGGCACGTGACTAAATAAATAAATTAGGTGGCGCAACAGTCTATTGAGAATTAGGGCCTAAGAACTCACCATTCCTGTGTGCGAGTACTGTTGTCAGGCATGGAGAGGTCTATAGTTTAAAACCGAATCTTAACGGCTAATTTAAGAAAGCGCTTTTCATGGCAACAATTACTCTTGGAGAATTTGTCAATTCTTCGCAAGAGGCAGTACCCGTGAAAAAAATAGATGGCACATGTTTTTTTTTTTTTTTTTTTTTAAATTCATTTTTATTATTCATTCTTAAAACTATCTTAAAGCTAGACAAAAATTCATAAAACTAGCCTAATTAACCAAACTTACAACTAACTTACTGGTCCCATACGGACACTCTAAGTTAAACAATAATACTTAATTCTAATGCCTTTCGGCCCTAAGATCTATTTAACTTCAATTCCATTTTATTTATTTTTTTTATTCATTAGAAAATTTAAAAAAAACTAATTTCAATATCCTTTTTTATTTTTACTTAAAAACTACTTAAAATAAGGTCCTTAATATAAAACTTAAAGCTAACTAAAACTACCTATTCTACCTATAAACTACTTAAAACTAGAACAACCACAGCAGCAAATCTAACTATCTAACGTTTTTTGTTTTTCATATTTTGTTGTCTTTTTTTTTTATATATATATATTCCATGTTTTTTTTTTTTCTTAAATTTTTTTTAGTATTTTTTTTGTAATTTTCTTTTTTGTATTTTTTTTTTTTTTTTTTTTTTTTTTTTTTTTTTTGTGCCACCATGCCTATTCTACTTAAGACTAAACCCTAAAACTATAAAACAAGTATGTAAGCCGGCCAAGGCTTTAAACCCCATCCCGACTCCCACTATCAAGTGCCGATTGAAGCCACCAAAACTGGTTCTCCTGCTTCACCCTATCAGTTCGGTCCCGTTCGGACACAGCCCTACTGAACCGAAGGAGCTCTGCTCCGCCTTGTGCCATGACGTCCCGATTGTACAGGAGTCGCCTATCCACGGTTCGTCGTCTGACGTGGTAGATTAGCGGAACTGCCAATCTATCCTGTATCAGACCGCATCTGTCTAAAAAGAGGAATGCCTCTGGTGGAATGAAGCCGCTCAAGCGTGCACTCTCAAAATACTCGTCGTTCGGATAGAACGCCCCGAAAATTAAATTGTTGGTCGAAGACATAGCCCTTGCAATGTGACCTCGGACGAGTTTTATCACGAAATTGTCAATTCTGTTGATTCGAGCCCCGTTGTATAGGACCTCGTTGGAATAGTAATGCACGTAAGAAGATTCGGCTGTTCTGTACAAGCCGGTACAGCGTCGTAAACACTGCCGCTCGAACACCCGAAACTTCTCCATCTGGGAAGGGGCAACGTTGAACCACACAGGACAACCATAAACGATCATCGGCCGTATGAGGGCCATGTAGCAAATTACCTTCACTCTGGGGTCAAGCCGACTGCTAAAAAACAGCCGTTTCGTCAGAGCGAAGGCTCCTCTGGCCCTGGTCAGAGCAGCATTTATATGTCTGTCGAAATATAAATACTCATCTAACCAGATACCGAGGTACTTCACTACACTTTTGCTCGCTAATGGCTGCCCGTGAAGATCAACGATAACCATCTTGCGCCAATTCTTGCACGTATCCCTAGTGGCCCTAGCCAACGGAGTCCGGAACAGAATTGTCTCCGACTTCTGGACATTTATTTTCAGTTTCCAGTCGTCGCAATATCGCTGAATCTTGTCGAAATCACGCTGCAAGAGAATTCTAATAACCTCAACCTTTCGGGCCGTTCTGTACGCAATAAGATCGTCGGCGTATGCAATTGCCTTTATAAGACTACCTATCAGATCGCTGGTGTAAATGCTGAAGAGAATCGGCGAATTCACCGCTCCCTGTTGAAGACCATTTTTAATTAAGAATGTTGTGGTAGTAGTTACATTGCCACTTTTGACAACAAACTTTCTACCGTTAAGCATATCATAAAGTATATACAACAATGGCTTGCTTATGCCAAGCCTGTTCAGTTTAAGGTAAAGACCCTCTAACCATACGGTGTCAAAGGCCTTTTCCAAATCAACCAGAACAGCACCTGTGCATTGTTGTTTTGTTTTATTCCATTGGATATCAGAAACGAGTTTAGACGCAGCATGAATTGTGTCATGACCCGCCTTGAACCCGAACTGTTTATCCGGAATTATTTTGTTGTCCGCAGCCCACTTAGTCAGAGCCCTATTGATGATCTTTTCGAAAACTTTGCTGATGCTCGGAAGAAGACTTATCGACCGAAGATTTGACGGGTTGGAGTTGTCCTTTCCCTTTTTCGGGAGAGGATGAACCACAGCGGTCTTCCAATGCACTGGATAATATGCATTATTCAGTGCATTATTGAAGAGTGTGGTGTAAATGTCAATTGCCTCCATCGGTAAATGTCTTAGTACAACGTTGGATATACCATCGACACCTGCTGACTTTTTATTTTTTATTGAGTTGAAGATGAGCTGAAGCTCAACCTTCGTCACTAACAAGGGACTTGGTCCCGTTTGCTCGGCGATTATGGCATTTGCCAAGGAATCGTCATTGAACCGCACGAAACCGCGGTTCTCAGATCGCCATTGTGTTATATCATTTTGAAGGTAAAAGTGATTAAGTAGGGCTCTGTTTTCCAGGTCGTGGTTGGGGCGAATGCAAGCATTCACCTTGTATACTTGCTGGAAAGCAGCTCCCACCGCCTCCACTTTTTCCTTCGGATCTTCAATTATATAAAAGTCATCGTCAAAGATGGCTTCTTCTGGATCTATTTGCGCTGTCATGAGTACGTCTCTGTTCTCTTCAGTTCTTTGGAGTTTCAGACACGGAAGGTCATTGTCGTTCTTTTTCCTAAATATCTTGTTGATTTTGGGGAACATACTAGGGTCACTGGAATTAACTGACCGGATCTTGCGGTCCCAGTACTTGTTAATTGATAACCTGTAGTTCTCCTTAATCAACAGATTGACATTTTTTATTGACGACTTCAGTGTCCTAACCTCCAAGTCGTGTGGGTCTGTCAGTCGTCTGTACAAGTTTTTGAGTCTTGTCAGTAAGCCACTCTTGTGCCTACGTAGTGCGTCAATAGTCGCGTTTCTGTAAGCGTCCATTTGGTCCAATTCTTTGTACTTTGGTATTGTCCGCTCCATCGTTCGTTTTATTGTTTCGTCCATCTGTTGTAAATGTTGGTCAATTTCTGTATTTGTCAGGTTTCTGTTGTTTGGTGGGGCTATGTCACTCGAACGAAGTTCTCTCGCTAAGGCGTTGGTGAAACGAGGCCAGCGCATCTTACTGTAATTGTAAGAATGCGTTGCAACGTATTCCTCCAACTCCACGCGTTCGTTCGGTATCTGCATTACAGCAGCCAGTCCGCAGTGATCACTGTCGTACTCGACTGTCTGTAAGCAGTTACGGGGGTGATTACCCACTTTGTCTGTAACTGTCAGTCTTGTGTCGTACAGCAAAAGATCCAGAAAGGAGCCGCTTCTTGGATACGATGGCTTTTCAGTAGCCAGCAGGTCGACGCCATATTCAACGCTGTAAAGATCCATCAAATTAAAAAGATGGTTACCTCTGGGATTACTATGTTGATTTCCCCAATCTTCATGTTTTGCGTTCAAATCACCGGCCAAGATGAAATAGTTTTCTTCCAAGCTCAGTTTAAGTTCCCTAAAAAGAATCTCGAGCTCTGAAGCAAAGTAAGTAACCTGCGGAGCTCCAGCCGCATAAGCCGCAATCATATACATCCGCTTCCCTTGAGTGAGAGAGATGCATACAACGCAAACTTCTAGCGTCTTGAGCTTTCGCAATTCATTGTTGTATATGACTTTATAATTAATGCCTTTTCGTATAAAGAGAGCGACACCGCCCCCTTGAGTGGAGTCGGGCCGGTCTCTTCTTACGATATTGTAATTTTTATGAGTCAATTTGTGTTTGTGGTTTAGCTTAGTTTCGCTAGCCATAAACACATCGGGACTGTAGTCTTTCAACAATTGGAACATATTGGCTCTTCGTTCAATCCTAATCAGTGAATTTACATTCACAGCTAGGACTTTTAGGCGCGTCTCCGGCAGCGCGCCCATTATGGTCTAAATTGCGCCAGGCCAGGCAACAAAGAGTAGAGATGATCTACCCTTTTGCCTTGCTCCTTTATCTGACTTTGCAGCCCTGTTAGTTGACCTTGAATGCTCAACAACAAAGCTACAATGTCAGGCTGCACCTCTGGAGCCTTAGGCACAGGGGCCTTTGGGGCAACCGTTGGTGGAGCCTGTCTCGTATTCCCATTCCCTGACACCATTTGGGCGTAAGAGAATTTGGGATCCACGAATTTTTGTGTTGGAGCCTGTCGAACTGTTCGACTTCCTTCGGCTTTTTGACTGGCCTGTTTTTGTTTCATTTGCTGGACCCTAGGGCAACCCCTATAATTAGCCGGGTGCCCTTGGTTTCCACAAAGGACACACTTGAGCTGGGTCAAATCCTCAACCCGCTCATTCCCCAGCTTGCATTCTCCCTCGTTGTGGGTTTCGGAGCACCTGACGCAGCGCAACTGCATATTGCAGTTGGCTCCGGCATGGCCGAACCTCTGGCACTTCGTACATTGTAAAATGTCGTCGTGCCTTTTTAATGTCTCCCAGTGTATGGCTTGATAGTCGAGGCATTTGATTTCCCTCAGACTCTCAAACCTACTTTGGGGCGATAATGTTACGAGGAACATTGGCAGCCTGTAACCCCCTCGCCTGGACTTCACCGTAGTGAAAGGCTTGACCCCGATAAAATCGAGATCATCATTGGCATTTTCACGGAGCTCAGCTAAGAGCGCCTCCGGTTCCGTGCAGGAACTTATGCCCTTTAGAAGGACCGTCTTAAATTTTTCGCTTTTAGGCGTGTAGCTGTAGAACTCAGCTGTGGCCTCTTTTAATAACCCTTTTACTAACTTGTAATCGGCCAGTGAGAAACACTGGACCGAATAATTCTTTTCTTTTTCGTTTACAATTTTTATGAGAAATTTGCCCTTAGTGGCCGACTTACATACCTGTTTTATGTCGTCCAGGTCAACTCTGTGTGTCCTTATTGGTGGCACCTTCTCCTTCTTGGGCTGTGGTTGTTTCTGGTGTTGCTGCTGTTGCTGCTGCTTCTGCTTCTGCTGCTGTTTCTGCTGCCTTGGTTGTAGCTGTTGTTGTTGCTGCTGCTTGGTCTTAGCCGAAATCGATGGGCCCTCAGCAATTGGGCCTGTCTCTGCTGCTGGCGTCTTTTTATTTTGCTCCGCTCCTGTGTTTTTGGGAGCGGGCATGGGTTGTGGTTGTTTTTGCTGCTGTGGTTGTTGTTGCTGTTGTTTTTGCTGATGTTGCTGTTGTTGTTTTTGTTGCAGTTGCTTTTGCGCTGCCTCTTGTTTTCGGCGCGCCTCTTGTTTTATCTTTAGCTGACTGGCACATGTAGGGATTAAACTCAAGACCTCTGGCACGACAGTCCAACACATACCACGGGTGCGTTACCCGTGGCACGTGACTGCCATGATAAAAAAGACGGTCAACAACCAGACAAAATTTCAAAGTACAAGCCTTCGGACAATGATTTGACAAATTAAAATGGGTCAGTTCTAGAGGGCATACATTGATACCGAATCATGACCGCCCTAAAACAACAATAATTAAAAAAAGAGGCTGGGATGCGACCCACACTGATAACTTCCCATCCCGCCTGTCGATTTGTCTTTCTTAAAAGTTTGTCTATATGTATCAATTTTTACCAAATTTGAGTACTATTTTTTTTTAGATTTCATTTTTTTATGAAAAAAACGGACAGTTGGATTTTTACAAAAAAAAATACTGAATATCGAAAACAATATTTTCTGTGAAATAAAATAAGTTTGAAGCCAATATTTTTTATTTTTGAAAAGCTATTTGAGTCGATAGTAAATTTTTACCAAGTTTTAGTATTGTTTTTTTTTAGGTTTTTAATTTTTTGTTAAAAAACTGTCAATTCGATTTGTTTGAAAATTTTACTCAATATTAACAACAATATTTTTTGAAAGATAAAAGTGAATTAAGGCCAATATCTCAAGGTTTTGAAAAGATATTTGAGTCAAAAATCAATTTTTACCATCTTTTATTAATTTTTTGTTTAGGTTTTTATTTTTTGTAAAAAAACTGTCAATTAGATTTTTCTCAAAATTTTATCAGATGTCAAAAACATTATTCTTCGTTGCACAAAATTGTTTTAGAGATGAAATCATATTTTAGTCGTAAAATTTTCGAGGTGACAAATTTTTTTTTTTTTCAGTTTTTTTGATTTATAAAAAAAACCGTTAATTGGATTTTTTTCCAAAAATATACTTGTTTTGTATCACGTTGCAATATCCAATATAAAATTTATTTCAAGTCTCTAGCGTCGATGGTTCATGAGATATTTAGGGTTAACCAAAATGTTCACCTTTTTTTTAAACTGCTATGGTAAAAAAACCACCCACGCAATTTTCTTGAGAGCCCTTTCTGCATCTTTCTGCCTTATTGTCTGCATAACAAAATTTATTTGAAGTCGATGTCTCTTCTGGTTCTTGAGCTATGGACAACGAAAAAAACGTCGCGAACGTACGGACGTACGGACATACGGACGTACGGACATACGGACGTACGGACGTACGGACGTACGTACACACGCACGCACAGACATCTTTCTAAAAATCTTTTATTTCGACTCCAGGGACCTTGAAACGTCGAGAAATGTTAAAATTTTCAATTTGACAAATCGGACCCATTACAATAACTTCCTATGGGAAGTTAAAAAGAGGCTGGAATGCGACCCACACTGATTACTTCCCATCCCGTCTGTCGATTTGTCTTGATGAAAAAGTTTGTTGGTTTTCGAGTTTCGTTAAAAAAGTTGTCTATTGAATTATTCTTAAACATTCAAAAAGTACCAACAATATTTTGCATGTAATGAAATAGCTTGATTTTAAAATCTATTTTTGTGAACGAGATTGTTAGTCTAAAACCAATTTTTACCAATTTAAGTAGCATTCCTTAAAAATTTGTAATTCTTATACAAACAAATACAAATTGGATGAATCAAATTATTTAAAAGTCAATATCTTCTATTGTTTTTTTTTTTATCAAAAATCAGACTGTTGGATTTTTAAACAATGTCGAAAACAATATTTTTTGTGAGATAAAATTAGTATGAGGCCAATATTTTTAATTTGTGAATAGATATTTGAGCCGAAAATCAATTTTTACCACTTTTTGTTAATTTCTTTAGGTTTTTAATTTTTTTTTTTTTAAATGTCAATTATATTTTTCTCAAAATCTTACTGAATGTTGACAACTATATTTTTTAAAAGATACAAATATTTTAAAGTTTTGAAAAGATATTTGAGTCGAAAATCAATGTTTACCAACTTTTAGTAATGCTTTTCTAGGTTTTAATTTTTTTGTGAAAAAAACTGTCAATTTGATTTTTCTCAAAATTTTACCAGATGTCAAAAACGTTATTCTTCGTTGCACAAAATTGTTTTGGAGATAAAATCATTTTTATTTAAAAAAAAACGTTAGTTGGAATTTATTTTTTAATAGTTATATATATAATTAATAAATTAAATAAATAAAATATTCCAAAAATGTACTAGTTTGGTATTACGTCATAATATATACGTATAATATAAAATTTAATTCAAGTCGCGAGCGTTATTTAGGACAAACCAAAATTTTAACTTTTTTTTAAACTGTTATGGTAAAAAAAACACCCACGCGATTTTCTTGAGAACCCATTCTGCATTTTTCTGTACTATTATCTGTATAACAAAATTTGTTTGAAGTCGATGTCTTTATTTCTGGTTCTTGAGCTATAGACGGTGAAAAAACTTCGTCGTCGAACATACGAACGTACGGGCGTACAAACGTACGTACACACGCACGCACAGACATCTCTCTAAAAATCTTTTATTTCGAATCTAGGGACCTTGAAATGTCGAGAAATATCAAAATTTTCAATTCAACAAATCGGACCTATTAAAATAACTTCCTATGGGAAGTTAACAATAAAAAAAAAAGTACAATCTCTTCACGACCCTTATAACTATATTTGTCCCCACAAAACCGCATCTTGAATTTGATAGCCTCATCTTATATTATCATTCCTACTAAAGCATTATTTCCAAGCTTAAAATATTATATCCTAAATCTTGTCTTTTCGTTTTTTTAGATTTAAAAAAGCATATAAATTCATTCCAAAGCTATTACCCTTATATTATAACACTCGTCCATGAAATGCATTTTCTTTTTCTATAAGAGCGAGCCACATGGCACACACTTACTCGAACATAGGTACTTATATTGAAAATTAATGTCCCTGCAATGTCATCCATTACCAGGAAATGAACTTTAACAATGAAACTGCCATCTTTTTTTTTGTTATACTGCCATCGGGCTTAGTTTCGAATAAAGAAAAACTTTAAATTGGAACTGCAACTCTTTTAAGTAGTTTTTGATACAAACTTTATTTGTGTTCGGTCTTTCTACCATGACCAGACTCCATATACTTATACATGGACGACTCGTAGACCATGGATAGAATTATACCCCATCCAGAAGACAAGATAATACCCAGCTATCGTCCTTTTCTCAATCCCCATTATTTTCATTCAATATCGCACTGCTCTGTAACTCCACCTACTGTATATCTAGGATTAACTGGAAAAGCGGACACAAATCATCCTCTGAATTATGTCACAGAAAACACACAAAACTAGTAGATTCATTGATTGCAGCAGGTAAAGGGTTGTGTTGAAAAATTTACTGACAGCTTTAAGTTTTTCATACAAAATCCCAACCGTAATGTGGGATAATGTGACAAAAATGTTGGAATTAAATCACTTGCAAGTTCAAGTTTTTCCATTTATTTTATGGATTCCTGAAACTTAACCCAGAACTTTGTTAAATTAATTGGTGAGCTGTTGGTAAAAGGTTTATGTTTATCTGGGAGTTTGAACGGTTGTGTGAAAAGTAATTATGATTCTTATATTTAACACGAAATGAATAACTGTTTCATTGTTCTAACGTACTGTTGCTCGAAGCAATAGTAATATTTGCTATTTCCTTGAAATTATCAAGACTTTCAAATAAAGAACTTAACAATTCTTTGGAATCAATTTTTGCTTGCAATCCATAAGTTGCAATTATTCTAGAAATTTGAGACTAAAATTGTAAGACTTCAAGTATAAACTAGCGGGAATTGCATTAATCTCCGGTAATCTGTGTTGCATTTTTCTTGGGATAAGTTACCGGTATGAGGCGTATCTAAGGAAGATTTTAACTGTGACAGTAACTGCACCAAATTTATTGAATTTCTTGATGATATTGTGACAAAAATAGTCTCTAATTTGGTTGAAGATTTTAGTGTAGATTTTGTAACAAGTTTATTTCGTTATCCTTACTAGGAGTCTTGAATCTTTTTCTTCAGCCAGAAAGCGGTGGAAGATTGCTAAGCAAATACGCGGACAGTTCATTAAAACCACAACGTCATTAAAAGTAATTGAATTTAAAATGCATTTTGAAAGCTTACTCTCGCAATCAAATGATTCAGCTACTATATCATACGCTCTTTCTCAGCAACATGTTCCAGAGTTAGATTACAATAATGAGCTGCACGGGATATATTCTGCTATATGTTTATCAAAAGACCTGAAAACTCCTGGTTTTGATGGAATACCGTATGAATTTTATAAAAATGCATGTCCATCTCTTATTGAAGAAATACAGAAGTTATTCACTGAGATTCTTGAAACTGCAACGCTACCATCATCTTTCAGAAAATCCATTATATACCCACTGTCCAAGAAAGGAGATGCAAATGTTGTGTCAAACTATAGAGGACTTTCATTTCTTGATACGCTCTATAAGCTGTTTACTACAGTTCTCTTGAACAGACTGTCAGCTTGGTTAGAAAAAAGCAATATCATCAATGAATTTCAAGCTGCATACAGAACCAACTATTCTACTGTGGACCAAGTTTATAATCTTTCATGCATAATTCAACTTCAACTCTGCCAAAAGAAGAAACTCTACGCTTTTTTCATCGATCTTAAGGCTGCTTTTGATAGCATTGACAGGAATGTTCTTATTTATAAGCTTTCGACTCTGAGAATATCTTCGAAGATACTGGCTACAATAAAGTCTCTTAATAAGGATACTACTGCAGCTGTTTGGGATGGTTCGGTTTGTCATACTTCTTCTCCACTAAGAAAGGTGTTCGTCCAGGATGTGTGCTAAGCTCTCTTCTTTTTGTTCTGTTTTTTCTGATGATCTTCATGCGGAACTTCCAATCGGTATTCTTTTAGATGATCTTAAAATTGACGCCCTCTTATATGCGGACAATATTTTACTGTTGTCAGATAATCCTTCCAATTTGCAACAGCTAATTGAGGGTTTTAAGACTAACTCCATTCAATGGAATCTTGAAATAAATCTTGATAAGTCTTAAATAGTAATATTTCGCAATGGTGGAAATAGAGCAGATTGCGAAAAATGGTTTTACAATAATTCTGAAATAAATGTGTATAATCAATACAAATATTTTGGCGTAGTGTTTAATAACAATATGTCTTGGAAAGAGCATCTAACAAACAGATTGGGAACATCTTTCAATTCTATCAATGCAACGTGGTCGAGACTGCTGCGACACAATACCGTCCAACACTCAACAAATTTTAAAATATACAATGCCGCCTCAAAAGCTATTATGTTGTACTGTGCTCAAGTTTGGAGATACCGCGAATACAATCAAGTCGAAAAATTGCAGCGTTTCTTAATGAAAAGATGCTTTTTACTACCCGATAATACGCCTAACTATGCTCTGCACATTGAAACAGGCTTACCGAAGAGTTTTCTAACGTCCCTCCAGCTACATTTTTGTTTTTAAAGATGAAATCTAATTCTTCTTAATAATAGAATACCCAACATTTTATCGAAAGCCATTATAAACAAGAAAATCTTCTGGGCTAAGGAATGGTTGGATCTTTTTCATGGATATTCGTTGGATTTTTCCTTTGACATGAACCTACTTGAATGGCCCAACTTACATAATATTCTCTTTCTGAAATTGAAAGAAAAACACTGGACTGAATTTACAGTAAGTGCGACACAGTCACAATTTCATGATGAATATTGCAACTTGATGTACTCTGGCATACCGA
Organism: Eupeodes luniger; assembly: GCA_951509635.1. Taxonomy (NCBI): domain Eukaryota; kingdom Metazoa; phylum Arthropoda; class Insecta; order Diptera; family Syrphidae; genus Eupeodes; species Eupeodes luniger. The sequence continues at coordinate 257,794,713 of OX608073.1, forward strand.
ACTACTTTGATGACTCCAATTCAAGTGATTAGATTTCCATCATTTTTAAAGCTCGTTGCGTGCTCCTTAATATCAATGGAAGAGCCTTCCAAGGCGATATAGATGGAATATGTACATTGTGTAATATGGATGAATCGGAGAATAACATGCACTTCATTGGAACCTGCCCAGTATTCAAAGCGTCATGCTTTCTCATTCTCAACGTTTTTAATGGCTAAAGCTACTCAAACTTATACTACTTCTTAAAAGCGTCAATTATATATCGCAATCTTATTATAAATTAATTTTCATAACTTATGTAGCTTAATCTACTTAAAAAAGGGAGACTTACTAATTTTATACCGCAACAGTCAATACTTGTTATTGTTATGGAATGGAACTGTCGAAATGTATTTCTTGAAGCGACTAGTCCCCTTAACAATTTTTACAGCAACATATGCTTTGCACGTCAATCCTGGATTTCCTTCAAACTAAGTCCAATTATTTAACCAGAGTACTTACTTACTTAATTAAGGTATCACTACAGTCCAGGACGGACTTGGAGCTGGGCCTCAATCAACAAGTGTCTCCGTCCAGCTCGGTCCCTAGCTAGCTATCTCCAGTTTCGCACGCCTAGTTAATTGAGATCCAACGTCAAATCTCCTTACAGTATTTTCATTTTTAGGGTTTGGATAGGGATGTCCCAACCCGTACCTTGGCTACAACTAGGTAGTAGTCCGAGTCAATGTTTTCCCTTTGGAATTTCCCCCGTATACTGGAGAAGTGCTATGCGTCGATCACAATGTGGTCAATCTTGTCGACAGTTGATGGATCAATAGATTTCCATGTCCCCTTGCGGATATCGAGATATTGTTCTACAGCCACATCGATCAGCCTGAATCTGTTGTCCTAGGTAGTGTCGTGGAGGCTGGACCACCATAAATGTCTGCTCATGCTAGCTTGGCGTTTAAGTCTCCTAAGAAAATTGTATTGCCTTCCTAAGTAGCTCGTCTTTGGTGTCTTCATCTTTCTCCTCTGTTATGTTGGCAGTTTTGGCCTTGATGCGGATTATCGTGATGCACTCGCTCACACTGTTGCACGTGGTCTAATAAGGGACCTGACATTTTACGAACAGACCCAAAGTTCGTTCTCCCTATTTAGTTTGCTTGGTTCGTCATCAGTTTGTTCGTCTGTGTCTGAGACTTGCTGTTACTTTGCAACTTCGCCGGAAAGTAACCTCGAGGGGTTCTAAGTATAACTCCAAAGATGGCAAAAGATACCGCGCTCCTTACAGGCTTGAGCTCCGAATATTTCGAAGAAGTCCCATAAGGTGTTCACTAAGTAGTTCAACGTTGGTTCCATCTTGGGAGTTCTTCCCCTACTGTCTAGATAAAAGGAGAGGTGCCTCAATGGAAACCCTCCTTTCTAGTTTGCTATCCCCAACAACCCTCCAATGGGGTTGAAACCCAATCTTCAGTTTAGGTACTAGGCACTAGGGAGTTGAAAATAGGAGTTCTTAGACAAAGGTAGGTTTTGGGAAAAAACCTATTGACGCTTGTGTCGTCTTAACCAGAGTGATGAAGAGAAATATGAGGAGTTTGCATAGATCAATCATATTAAAATAGCTACAATTAAATGCTTTTCCCTTCGGGGATTGGAATTAGCTGGCGGTATCTCATGATCTTTCTTTATCATTGTCTGAAAGTAACATAAGTAACTGGCAAATATTCGACCACCACTTAACTAAAGTATCAACATAACTTCCAGAGTAATATACAAGAATCTAAACCTTTATACAAATTATCTGCAGAAAGATATTTTAACAACAATTTTACATCAGAATTGATAAGAACCATTTTTTGAGCTAGAGTCGCAAAATCATAATTTCATGCCCCATAGAGCCTATCTTGTCATTTGTGTAACAGATACTGTAAAAAAGGAGACCCTTTAAACTGCACAAACTATAGAGGAATTAATCTCCTAAGCATTGCTTACAAAATCTTCTCTACCGTAATATCGAACGTCTAAAGCCCATAGTCAACAATCTGATAGGTTTTTATATATGTGGTTTCAGACCAGTCCATAGTCGATTAAATGTTCACATTACGACAGGTCATGGAAAGATCCCAAAAATATCAAATCGAAACTCACCATCTTTTCATCGATTTCAAGACCGCATATGACAAAATCTACAGCCTAAGGCTCGTTTCACACTACACGGTTTTGACCGTACGGCAAAAAACCGGACGACGACATTTTGTTAGAGGCGCGAAAAAGAGCATATACGCTTTCATATTATACGGTCACGGCAAAATGCCGGCGCGGCGCCGCGCCGCTGCTGTGTAGCAACCGTCTACTGCCACTACAGTATACGGCAGCCAGACGGCGCCATAATCTTAGTGGCGTACGTGACGAAATGCATGTTTTCACATCATACGATTTTATTCGTGCGGCAAAGTTCGATCAGCCACTTCAAAACCTGTGAAAAATTATACTAGGCACAGGAACCCGTCTTATTAATCACCGTATAATGTGTAATTAGCCATTGATCCGGTTTATACCGTCCGGTCAAAACCTTGTGTGAACGAGCCTAAAACTTGTATAGTTTTGGCATCCTACCAAACTCTTCCGTTTGTTCAAGGTGATCATGGACAATTCACTCTGCTCCATAAAACTAAACAGAACACTTCGGTGTCAAAAAAAGCTTTAGACAATGTGATTCTGTGTCATGTGGGATCCTAAACATCGTCCTTGAAAGAATAGTGCAGAGCTCTCACGTCAACACCAGAGGCACAATTTTCAAAAAGTATGTCCAATTACTCGAATATGCTGATGATATTGACATAATCGGAAGAACTCAGTGTGATGTCAGTGGGGCTTTTTTGACTATTGAAACAGGTGTGGCAAAAATGGGTTTAGCTGTTAATCAGGGCAATACAAAGAACAAGCTGTCATCAAGAAAAATCACTTCTATGAACACAGAAAACAACACCAGCGCTGAGATTAAACGAAAAATTACTTTTGCTAACCGCTGTTTATTTGGGCTAAGAAAGCAATTGAGCTGTAAATTCCTGTCTCGAGCAACTGAATCGAGAGAAAAATTATTAGAAATGTGATATACGGTCCCTACGAGCTGTACGGTCTTTAAAGCAACGTGGACTTAGCCAGAAGGATAGAAGTCTAACGACTGAGACGTCGGGGTCACGTAAGGTTTATGGAAACCAATGCTCAGCGGATCAGGTGGTGCGCCCAAGTGAAAGTCAACTTACCCAACTTGGAATGCGCAACTGGAAACATCTTGCTAGGGATTGAGCTAGATGGAAAAGTTTGTTGAGTGAGGTCCTAGTTCACACAGGGCACCACCTTAAATAAGTAAGTATTATCACTTTATTATAAAATGTAATGTTCGTTTCTAAATCAAAAAAAAAAATATTATAACTTTTATAAGTAACGAATCCATCTATCTATTTTCCAACAATATTTTGTGTGAAATAAACAAAAGTTTAAAGTTAATATTCTGTTATGTGAGATATTTTACCCACAAAAATAATAAATAAATTAAAGACAACAATTTTGGGTCTTTATGTAGGGCTTTTTAATAATTCTCGAGAAACATAATTTTATTTTATTTTGTTTTTATTTTATCAAATATTTATACCAATAGAATATTTTTCTTCTCAATTAAATATTTTGATATTTTTATAAAATCCTTAAAATTAACATCACCTAAGTTGCGTTAATTTGGTTGGCCACATATTCACGCAAACAGTGAAACAAACATTCCAAAAAAAAAATAATTATACAAAAACCATAACCACAAAGTTTATGAACAGAATTTATGAGTTTCAATTATTGTTGAAATGTTTTAATCTGTGGGAGACTATTATTTTTGTTTTATAATAAATAGATCCATTTAGGTTGAAATGACTTTGAAATGCGGTGTAGGCGGTGGTGGTAGGGGTGGTAGTGCGGTGGCAAAGGAATTTTACAATTTCAAATAATAATAAAGTAATCAGCACCACCAACAAAAAATAAAAACATTAACAAATCTCCCCCACTTGAAATAGCATAAATATCATTTTTTCAAAATATAAATCAAATAATTATATGCCCTACTTTTCTATTTCAGAATTCAGAAATTATGAGCTCAAATAGTTCGAGGGGATTTTTTGTAAATTTTACATTTAAAAAAAGAGCACTTAACATAAAAAAGGTTTTAAAAGGTTCAAAAAATAATTTATCAAATTTAATTAATAATTATAGAAAAAAAAGAGTTGCCAATATATTATTTGTTTCACTGTCAGTCTATCGAGTAAAAGTACCAGTACCATTGCTAGTACATTTATTTAAGTTAAGTACATTGACTTGAGAATACCAACTATAAGTACTTCTACAAAAAAGTTTGGATCAAAAAACTTGAGTAGTAATTTGAAATACTTGAAAGCTAATTCCAAGTTTTTGGAATCAAAGGGTGCATTTTTAACTGCATGGGAAATTTCGATGGTTGCTATATGTATTGTGGTAGTTTAATCGTATACAATTTAATAAACAAACTACACCAGTTGAAAGTTGATGAATAAAGACAATATCATTATAAACCTCCCTTTGCGATATAATCTGCATTTGAAGAAGCTTTATGTGGTGTTTATAAGGCGAAACGTATGAAGTTGCATTGAACAGATTTTATCCTATTCTCGGGGATATCGTAAAAAAGAGCCTATACCTGGGAAGCGTACTCAAGATGAGGGCTTTCCAATGTGTTATACAGAGCGAGATTAACATAGGGATCCTGAAATAGTTTAGACCAACGTTTGAATAATCCTAACATAGGTGTATAAATGTATAAATTTGACTGTATCGAACAAAGGGGTAAAACATTGTTAGCTAAGATAAAGAGTAGAGGTCCTAAATGACTACCCTGGGGAACTCCTGATTTGACAGTGAAAGAGAAAAAACTTCTAAATTTAACTTAAATTGGAATACAGGGCAGTTTAGAGATTGGTCTGTAATTACTAATCTTAGACGTGTTGCCCTTTTTAAAGACTGGTGTAATAAATGCTTTCCTTCGTATAGTTGGGAATTTACCTGAGCTTAAGGGAGATGCCACTATTGACTTAAATTTTGTTAAGACATTTAAAGGAATTCCATCTGGAAGAGATCTTTAAGTAATGCCAAGTAATACAAGATGTTGTCTAAACGTCATTTGAACATTATTAGAGGTAGTCTGAGGACAGTCTCACAAGTATAGAAAGAAATTCTCATCTATATTTTTACAGGAATGACAATGAAAGATTGCGGAAAGTTGTTAGCAAATGCGTTATAAATTTCTGTGGTACTAACTTAGTTTTCTTTAGAATAAGTAAAATTTAGTGGATTTTCATCATGTTTAAGTATTATAAAGGGTTTTTCAATTGGCACGACGTGGTGGCCATTTTGTTTGGTGACATCTGTCAAACCTTTTGTTTATTATTCAGTTGTTTATGCCAAATCATCATGGCAAGTTACATGATTGAACAGCACGTTCAAATGATAAAACTTTATTACCAAAATCAGTGTTTGTTAACGCAAACGTTGCGCGCATTACGTCCATTTTACGGTAGACGTGGTGGCCCTTCACAGTCGACTCTTCAACGTTTGGTGGCCAACACCCGTACGTTCAGGGAACGCAAGATCGGCTGAGAACATCACCGCGGTCCGTGAAAGTGTACAGCAGAACTCGAGGCAGTCTATTCCTCGCCGTGCACAAGAACTCGGCCTATCGCAGACTTCAACTTCTCGAATTTTACGTCAGGACTTGGGCCTCTACATCCGTACAAGATCCAACTGACCTAGGAGCTCAAAATTCATGACCATAGACAACGCCGCCGTTAGTTCGCTGACTGGGTGACGCGACGCATTTTTGTATAAATGGCTGTGTTAACAAGCAAAATTGCCGTATATGGGACGACACCAACCCACGCGAGGTTCATCAGGTGATAATGCATCCTTAAAAGTTACCGTTTGGTGTGGATTTTATATTTATAATTTTAAATTTAATTCAAGTCTCTAACGTTATTGGTTCGTGAGATTCTTTGGGTTAACTCAAATGTTCACCTTTCTTTTAAATTGCTATTGTAAACGACGAAAAAAACTTCGGACTTCGTACGTACGGTACACACACACAGACATCACTATAAAAATCTTTTATTTCAACTCTAGGGACCTTGAAACGTCGAGAAATGTCAACATTTTCAATTCAACAAATCGGACCGTTTAAAATAACTTCTTCTGACCTGTGTAACTCGTACGGATTAAGAATACAAAATGGTGCAAGCTTGTCAGATATGGAAGGTCAATTAACTTTTGTCAGTGGTCAGGGAAGCTCTGTGATAGACTATAGTCTCGAAGGCAACGAATGGAATGAGCATATGATTGGCATGAAAATAGAGACTTTACTCATTTTATTTCCAGAGAAGCTCAAGAGGCCAAGGTTATAAATTCCCTACCAAAACCAAAATGGAAACCGACAAATGAGATGAAATATGAAGTAAGGCTTGATATCTCACTGCTGGGTCAAAGAAATTGTGATCTATCCAAGCTGGATAAATTAATCAAGGAGTCGTATTCAACTGTAGCTCCCAACAGCAAAGCCCGGGAGAACTTCATAGAGCCATGGTTTGATGAAAACTGTAGAAAGGCACGGGAATTATAGTTTAGCTGGCTTAGAGAATACAGATATTCGAATGATGGCTACTTCAAAAATCAATATTTGTTGGCTAATAGATCTTTCAAGACAATATGTAAGCTAGGTAGGTAGGTAGGTAGAAATGGCTGTCCTGCTTCGCGCAGGACACAAATAGCGCTGAGTGCGCCGTTTTGATACCATACCTCGTGAGATTCTGATTTGAAAATGGGCTATTGATGGTGCACGTTCCGCACGTGCAGTCCTATGTAAAATATAAAATGTAATTTTATTCTCCTACCTTACGGCCTATTATCTCATAGTACCATTTAGTGAGGGAGAAATAAGGGGGGAGGGGGTTAAAGCCACTTTGTGCTATTTAGGTATGAGATCAAATCTTTGATCTTGAATTCTGCGAGTTCCTCAATACCGTTGAAGAATTCCTTACCCAAGTGGAGTGCTCTTTTCCTGGCCAGGGCCGGACAGTGGCATAGAAAGTGTGGGACTGTTTCTTTTTCATCCCGGTTCTCACAGCTACGGCAGAAAGAGTTATGTGGTATACCCAATTTTGCCGCATGCTCCCCTACAGGCCAATGCCCTGTGCAGGTAGCGACAATCCTGGCTATGTCATGCCTTGGTTTGGAAATTAAATTGATTGATTTTGGTTTGTTATAGGCGGGCCAGATTTTCCTGGATATAACGCAACTCGTTAAACTTCTCCACCTATGATTTGCTTCTGATGTGTATTTGGTCCGGATATTGCCCTTCACAACTCCAAGAGGAGCATATACTCTCACTGCCAGAGAGTTGTGAAGGGCTGATCCTTGCCTAGCTAGCTCATCTGCCTTCTCATTACCCTCATAGCCCCTATGGCCCGGTATCCAGATAAGAGTGACGCTCATATCCAGTTCCTTTAGGGCCTCTTTACATTGCTGGACCAGTTTAGAGGATGATAAAGCTGAATCAATGGCTTTAATAGCTGCCTGACTGTCTGTTAGTATAGCTACATTTTGGTTCTGACGGATATTTTTAAGGGCTGTACAAGCTTCCCTTATCGCCAACAATTCTGCCTGGAACACGCTGGCAAAATCGGGAAGTCTGTAGGTTTTTGAAATCTCAAGAGATTCACAGAAGACACCTGCACCAACACCGCATTCCATCTTCGAACCATCCGTGAAGATAGTTGTGTCGAAGTCTTCCGTCACAACGCCTTCCTCCCAGTCGGTTCTTGACGGGAGCAAGACTCTAAACTTCTTTGAGGTGTCTAGGGTAGGGATGCAGTAATCGGTGGTTGTGGATAGGATGTCTGATGGTATCAGGTTTGTTTGGTTGCAGTGCCCGTAAGATCTAGGTTTCCAACAGCCTATTTCCTTGAGTCTCAAGATACTGCAGGACACCTGATATTTGATAAAGAGGTCAATCGGAAGAAGGTCCAGGATGACGTTGAGTGCATCCGTTGGACAGGACCTGATTGCCCCTGATATCCCTACGCATGCATTTCTCTGCACCTTTGTAAGCTTGTTTACTATGTAGGCTTTGGTGAGAGCGGGCCACCACACAATGGAACCATAGACCAGTATCGGTCTTACAACCGCTGTGTATGTCCATTTTATCATTTTTGACTGGAGGCCCCACTTTTTGCCAAATGTTTTATTGCAGGCGTAGAAGGCGACACACGACTTTCTTACCCGCTCTTCGATGTTAAGCTTCCAGTTTAATTTGGTATCTAGTATTACGCCCAGATATTTAGCACTGGAAGACAATGATAGTGCTTGTCCGTTTAACCGAGGTAGAGTGAAGGGTGGTACCTTGGTTTTGGTGGTGAAAAGCATCAACTCGGTTTTGTTGCTGTTAACACCTAGTCCGCAGCTCGCAGCCCAGGTGCTTACTTTCTTCAAAGCCATATTAGTGATTTCACTGATCACGCTTGGAAATTTTCCTGAAACTAGAATGACCAAATCATCGGCGTACGCAACCGCTTTCACTCCGCTGCTCTCGAGTTTCACCAGAATGCTGTTCATGACCAAAAGCCATAGGAGAGGAGACAATACACCTCCTTGAGGTGTTCCTCTGCTGGCATATTTGGTACACGTTGAATATCCTAACTTTGATTGAATCCTCCTATTACTTAGCATGGATATTATCCACCTTCTAATGTAGTCCTCAACACCGAAGTCTGCAAGTGATTCAGCGATGGATTCAGTTAGGACATTGTTGAAAGCTCCTTCTACGTCTAAGAAGGTGGCTAGGGTATATTCCTTGAAATGAATTGTGTTTTCTATCGTTCTCACTACCTCGTGAAGGGCAGTCTCTGTAGATCTGCCCCTCATGTAGGCATGCTGCGAGTTAGATAGGCAACTACTCAGAATGCTCCTTATGTGAGATTCTACAATTCTCTCCAGGGTTTTAAGAAGAAAGGAAGTAAGGCTTATAGGTCGGTAATCTTTGGCAGATTCATGCCCTCTTTTACCAATTTTTGGTAAGAAAACCACTTTTACCTGCCTCCAAGACATGGGGACATGGTTTAGTAAGAGGCAACCTTTAAAGATACTCTCGAGCCGTGGTACTACTAATTCAAGCTGATTTTGCAGCATTATAGGTAGTATTCCATCAGGGCCTGGAGATTTGTACGGCGAGAAGGTTTTAATAGCCCAGACTATATTTTCTCTAGTTATAAGGGCGTTTACCTGCTCTATGGAGGTTGGCATGTTGAAAGTCATATTGGATTCGGTTGGTTCTTCTGCACAACCTGGGAAGTGTACGTTCATTAGTAGCTCTAATGTCTCCATTGGAGATGCTGTCCAGCTTCCATCTGGTTTTTTAAGAAACGAGGGGTTCGAATGTTCTTTCGATAGAACCCTACTAAGCCTGGCCGAATCTTTGATGTTTTCGATGGACTGACAGTACTCTTGCCATCCTTGTTTTTTGGCTTGAGCTATAGAACGCTTGTATATTCTCAAGCAGTCCTTATAAGGCTGATAAAATTTATGCTTATAGCAGATATTAAAAATGGTTCTTGTTATTTTCCTCAGATTAGATAAGTCGTCATTCCACCAAGGTGGAAAGGTTTTCTTACTGTATCTTATCGGGCAAGAGACCTTGAATGCGGTGTTTATAGAGTCCTCGAAGTTTGAAATCTCTAACTCAAGATCTGTTACCGAGTCGTAACTCGCGTTCGGTATACTGCGCAACTTTGAGCCAAAGATCTGACTAAATTTCTTCCAGTCAATTCTTCTTGGATTTCTATAGGGGGAAGGAGATTTTATTTCAAATTTAAGATCAAATAGAATCCGTCTATGATCAGAAAAGGAGTTAAGAAGAGATACTCTCCAATTCTCGATGGAGAGGTTACCATAAATATTGACAAATGTAACGTCTAACACATCCTCCCACCCTTCTGAGTTGTCCGTACTCGGAAAAACAAAAGTGGGAGTATTGCCCCTGTTACATATAGTCAAGTTATTTTCAATTATATAATTAAAAAGAGACTCACCTCGCTCATTAATTTCACTGCTGCTCCAGATTGAGTGCCTCGCGTTCGCATCACTCCCTACAAGCAGACTTGTTAGTCTGGCTTTTGCCTCCGCCACAAGAGTACGCACCTCCTCAGGCGGTGACTCCTTGTCATGCGCCATGTATGAGGATGCAAGAATCAAGCCCTCCGCATGTTTACCCTCTAACCTAACAACTGTTAAGTCCGAAGTGCTATAGTTTGGACACATAAAAGCTTTTAAGTGTTTTTTAGCTAAAATACAAGTTCTAGGCTTACCTTGATTCTGATTGTCGGGCTTGTAGAATAAATCGTATTGGCTGTCATTAAGGCCTCTAATCGCGAGGCCATTAACCCATGGCTCTTGTATAAGGGCGACATCTATATCCTCCTCACTCAGGAAGATCCTCAGGTTATCCGAGGCACATTTGGAGTGCTTCAGATTAGCCTGGATGGCGCGTAGCCTGTCGTTTTTAATTTGCAGGTGGAACTGCAGGGCCAGGATCCAGCGCCTCGCCGGGGGCTTCAACCTGCATGGTGACATCGTCTGCCTCGACGTTATCATCACCCAGAGTGGGGCCAACTTCCTGACTCTGCAGAATCTTTATGGAGACACTTTTGATGCCGAACCTCAGCTTACAATGTGCCTCTTCTATTGCTTTGCGACTAGCCTCGCAGATCCTCAGAAGATAGACCGCGCTATTCTTGCGCGGTTCCTCTGTCTTGATGACTACCCAGTCATTCATAGGAATCTGCGGATTTAGCCGTTGAAGGCTCCTAATCAGCTCCGCTCCTGTTGGCTTAATGCTCATCACTGGCAACAAGATGCGAGCCAATGGTTTTCTAGGAACCTCCCTGGCGGGAATGAGCTTGAGCTTCAAGCCCTTCCAGTCGTTGCTAATCTTAGCAACTCCTTTGCCAAGGAAATCCCTTGAAAAGTCGTCTGCGCACCTTATCACTTTGTAACCCCTGAGCATTTCGCCGGAGTCAAAGCTGGGATAGGGACCTTCTTTTGCCGAGATGGTGTATTTGAAGACCAATTCCGAGAGCTTGGCCTCGATTGAGTTCCACGCTGACATCAGAGCTCTGTTGTCTGTGGAGAGCTCATCTACAATCGCCACCTGGAGGTTGTCTCTAACGACCTCACTCAAGGCACGCGGTTGCGCTGTCGCCCTCGGAGTCTCCTTTCTGACACTGCCACCAAGTTTGGTTCTCTTTTGAGGTGGCTTCTCCTCCTCCAGAGACCTGTTCCTCTTGGTGGACTTTTCTTTTTTGCTGGGTAGCGCACTCTTCTCCCGACTGTTGAATTCTTCAACAACTTTCTGGTATTTTATTTTGTCGGCAGCATCACGCTCATGAACCTTTCCGGCTTTTTCGTTTTCGGCAATCTTGCCAAGAATGAAAGTAGCCTTCCTGTACTTGATCCTGAGCTGATCCGCAGGAGAGTGCTTGTTGGGCTTGGTAGCGTTGCTCTGGCGAGCCTTGCTACTTGAAATTACGGGCGTTTTTTGAGAGGGATGCTGAAGCACAGGGGTACTAGTACCTCCCGTGTTACCTCTAAGTGTAGCCTGCTCTGAGGTGCTAGCGTCTCTAGCTTCCCCTGAGCTACCTACAATAGTATCCTGACTGGAAGCCAGGAGTTCATCCTCGGACTCGATGGATGGAATTTTAACACTTAAATTGGACGAAGACATGATTGAGGAGTTCGATTTGATTCCCACGAGTAAGACGGAAAATAAGGTCACCCTCGGCAGAGCCGCATACCGAGGGAAGGTATAAAAACAAAAACCGTTACCCACCACAGGCCTCCGGCCGTTGGGCAGCATTCTTCAAAGCTGAATCCAAGAGATTAGCGGCTCGTAAAAACGGAAAATAGTTTTGGAACCTGGCAAAGCTGCTGAACGGGAAAAAGTTTTCAATCCACTTTAGTATAGGTTCTGATCAGCTGGCAGATCACTTTTAGAGCTTGTTGAATCCAACAGAAGGGAAACTTTTTTTTCAATACGCTACTCCGGATCTTAAAAATGAAACTCTTGATACTGCAATAAGACACCAAGAAGTGATTTCAGCTGTAATGGAACTTAAAGATGGGAAAGCATGCGGACTGAATGGCATACCAGCAGAATTTTATAAGCATGGCACAGTAGAGCTAATTAATCGACTGACAACTATAACAATGCAATGGAAACAGGAATGATACCACTAGAATTCAAGGAGTCCATAATTTTCCCGATTCATAAGAAAGGGAGCTTGACCGAGGTGTCTAATTATAGAGGAATATCCTTTCTAAATGCTTCATATAAAACATTCACGCTGGTTCTGCAAAAACGTTTCAATAAATGGATAGAAAAAGCAGGCTTTAGGACAGGTTATTCGACGGTTGACCACATTTTTACCCTTAAAAGTATCGCAAAAACATTCCTAAATAAAGACAAGAAGCTATATACGTTTTTCGTTGACTTTAAATCTGCATTTGATATGATCGATAGTCATGCGCTTATCTACAAGCTGTATTGTAACGGAATGTCATGGAAGTTCGGGAGAGTTATTCAGAATCTATATGCAGATACAATTGCTAAGGTATGGAATAGAGAAGAGTTGTCGAGAGGGTTTAAAACACAATCGGGAGCCAGACAAGGCTGTACATTGAGTCCGAGTCTGTTCGCCTTGTTTATTGAAGATCTCACAGACCTCTTACCAGGTGGCATAGACTTCGCCGGACAAATAATAAAAACATTGCTGTTTCCGGATGACATTGTTCTTTTGACAGCATCACCTGAATCATTGCAGTTAATGATAAACCGCTTGTATCAATATTGGCAGCTTTAGAGTTTGATGGTGAATCTTAATAAGTCCAAAATTTTGATTTTTAAACGAGGAGGAGGCCGCAATTCAGCGAAAGAAAAATGGTTCTATAATGGAGAGGTCATTGAAGTTGTCACGGAATTCAAATACCTTGGAGTTCACTTAACGAAAAATTTGAGCATGGAAATTCATCTAAGGGAGAAACTAGTTAAGGCTAAAGGTGCAATTAGTGCAACTTGGAAAAGATGTTTTTCTAATAAAAGTATAGCACATAGCAGCAAGTTCAAGATATTTAAAGCGGTATCTGAGTCTGTCATGTCTTACGCGGCACAAACTTGGGGAACGAAACAATACGAAACAGTTGAGAAACTTCTCCGATACTATATTAAGCGAATTTTTAGACTGCCATCAAATACACCCAACTATGTTATTATGCTGGAATCAGGATTATCACCTATGTTCATACAAACCCTGAAAATGCAAGTAGATTACATCTTGAGAGTTATGAAGATGATCAATAATAGGCTTCCGAAGATAGTAGCGCTTCAAGTAATACGAACCAAAGCAAGTGTTCGTATTAAGGTGTGATGATTGGATAAATTTGGCAAGAGAATGTGGAATGGAACTTAACCTTTTGTGTAATAATCAGGATGATTTAAAAGAATCTTTATAACAGCTCATTTCTGCAGTGGACATAAAACAACGAGAGAAATACATGACTGACGCCACAGGATCTATATACAGGTAGCTCTACTGTCAGCTAAATCACAACTTGGAAGAGAGGAATTATTTTAGGGACGATAATAGCATTGCAGAAATTTCAATGATGGTTAAATTGAGAGGTGAAGTTATGCAGCTATATCTTATACCTCATCGAGATGACTTACCAATTATATGCGGATGTTTTACACTTTGTTGGAAGATGTCCAGTTCTTAAAGAAATAAGAAGGAATGCTTTTGGTAGCGAAATACTGACGCAAAATCAAGTTATACTCTTGCTTAACAATATGGAAGTTAAAAAATTATATCAATTCTGCAGGCTAGCTCTTCTCTATAGAAGTTAATAAAATTTGTAACCCCGAAAACTTTACGAACAAAAAATGATTTTATCTCCAAAATAGTTGCGTGCAACAAAGAATAACGTTTTTAATATCTGTTAACATTTTGAGATAAATCGAATTGACAGTTTTTTTTTACAAAAAATAAAAACCTAAAAAAAATAATACTACAACTTGGTAACCATTTAATTTCGACTCAAATATGTTTTCAAAATTAAAAAAAATTGGCTTCAAACTAATTTTGTCTCACAGATAATATTGTTTTCGACATTCAGTAATTTTTTTTATAAAAGTCCAATACTCAGTTTTTTCATAAGAAATTAAAATCAAATTTGGTAAAAACTGATGTTCGGTTCTCGATATCTCTTGAACAATAGAAGATATTGACTTCAAATGTTTTGCTTTTATGAGAAATAAAAACTTTTAAGATATATGCAACTAAAATTGGTAAAAATTGGTTGTCGACTAAAAATCTGGTTAACAAAAATAGATATTGAAATCAAACTATTTCATCATATTCAAAATATTTTTGGTAATTTGTAGTTAACTTTTTAGAAAAATTCTTCTAACTTCTAAAAAAAATTGTTATAATAGAAAATTAATTAATCTGTAAGAGCTAATGCCGCGAACAACCACAACACTCAAAGAGCAGTGTGACCACGAGTTGGTCTTGGTACTGATGAATCGATTGGGACCAAGGAGGCGGCGGAAAAAAGAAGAAACCGAGAGATCCAAAGGCGTTTTCGCGATGAGCTTGGTCTTGATGTGGGTAAACCAAAGTAAGGGTTTGAAAACACTTATGACCGAAACACAGCAAGAAGATTTTTTGAACAGTCACATGCAACCGCTCGAATAACTGGAGTTAATGAAGAAGTTATAATGAGGGTCAAAGTAATATTGAAGGTTTTGAATTGCAGAGAAGCAGTGAATGCAGTTAAATTTGGGCAGTATACTTAGAAAACGGCTGAGCTTTTAAAACTAAGGTATCCTGAAAAACTACTCTACACAAAATATTGGTTCATAGTCAAAATATCATTGAATATCAATCACTAACACTTAGAGAACTGTCAGAAGAAGCCCAGGAATGCAAAAATAAAGACTACAAGAAATATCGATATCAGAATACGTGTAAAGTTTCAAGGATTCAGCAGAATGAGGACCTATTTAACATGCTTGCAACCTCTTCGGATCCACTTATTTCTTCCTTAAGGCATGTGAGAAGCCAAAAAGATCTGAAAGAACGATACTCTCCAGAAATAATGAGTTTATTACACATTTCCCCGGACTTAGATGATAGTTTTCAAGAAAATTAGTGTTTATATAGATACTAATTTGTTTTGTCTTTATTTCTTTTTCCACTTCTTTTGATATATCACCAAAATACATTATGTAGTCTTGAATACTGGAAAATAAAAAAAAATGCCTCAAAACTAAAAAAAAAAAATGTTTTTCCCCACTGTTTCACTCAAATTGGTCCTTTTTCTTTTTGCTCTACTGTTTCAATTCACTCAGATTACTTACAAAATTAATTTTGACGATTGCATATTAAAATACCGCTATGTTTATCACCTTTGTTAAAACTTCTTATTTTAACACAAATTTCTGAAACACCCTTTAAACAGTTTTTTTTGATAGTCACAATTTTTATAGCCTTGGAAATTTCCTTCAAGATACAAAAAAAAATTGAAGCAATATTTGTATTCGTTTAGGAGATATGATTTTTGCAACCAAAAAAGTCAAAACGGGCCACTGTGAGCCGTTGACGGTGATGGGCTGGCCAGACCAGCATCGTTTTCGAAGAAGTACGGACTGATGACGCCTCCAGCCCAAAATCCCGCATGGATTGGTATCGCCTAAAATCCAGCATTATTTGCTTATTCACGTATCCATTGGTCTCATCGCCAAAGATGATTTTTCTACAATAAATGGGATCAACTTGCAACCCATTCTGATACCTAAGATTTGTCATTAGCACGTGTTGCTCGATGCTGTAACTTAAAGTGATGTTTTGTCTTTAGTGACTGATTAAAAGAAAATATTTTGACAAAAATTAAAAGAAAAGATATGGAAAATCCTGATGAAAAAAAGTTAATTTAAATCTTCATTCAACTCAATTAAAACATGTAACTCCTTATTTTAAAATGATACATACATACATCTATTTAAGAATTAAGAAATAATCATCTCCCTAAATTGTTACTTAGTATCATAATATATTAAAGTAAAATGCTTTAGCAGAAAATACTTTATTAAATATAAATTCTTCACACCAATATTCTTACCAAAGGTCTTCATCATTCTATGCAATATTTCTTTTTCACAACATCCCATAATTGAGGATATATACAAAACGCTTATGAATATTTTTCCAACCATTTATTTATGAGCTTACGCATAAATGATTCATGTGGCATAAAGTCAAAGCATGGATAGGTAGGTACATAATATAGATATAAAAACATTTTTATTGAAACCCCCAAAGCTTTAATTTAATAAAATTTAATTTATCATTATAGAATAAAGAAATGTAAGGCCTGCTTTGAATTACAATTCCAATAGCCTTAAATTATTATTAGGTATTGCTTGAGGAGGATAATAGAAAACAAACCCTCTGGTGGTCCTCAATTTATCTAGCTTTGATTTATCCTTTACATCATATATACAACATCCCATTCCCGCCGACAGACACAGGAACCGGAACCAAACCGGTATTGATTTCCAATGGATTTTTATCTCCTTGATGTTTACAAAATTAATGCCAAAATATTAAAGGTTCTCGTTTATTCATCACGAGAATGTGTTTCATCGAGACTCTTATCAAGGCTGTCTAGGCGAGGCGAGGCGCTGTGCTATACAGTATACACTGATATGGATGACTGGTTGGGGCCATTGAACGAAAAGAACCTGAAGGAAGGAATCATTTCTTTCGACCCATAAAGAATGGGAAGTAATCAAAGGAATTATGTTCACTTCAACCCACATATACACTCTCTGTCTCCCTTCCTCCTCTTTCTCTCTCTCTCTCACTCTGCTCCTGATGATAGTCCTTATAAACCTCTACCTACTACTAAGTGATTCGTACACTCACTCTATGGCCTAGAGCTAAATTATGGGATCACATTTTATTGAGCACTCTGAAGCAGAAAAAATGGAGAACACTTAAATTTGCTACACAAGGCGGCCAACACTAACATATACAAGATAAAACACATAATGGCCAAAAACTGAGGATGCTGTTACAGGATATTTTCTGTCTGCGGTAACTCAGTATAATTCAACACAAGGGCGAGGCAAGAAGAAGAAGGAAAAAAGAAGGACGAAAAAATGGCAGACAAGATCCGGGTATCATATTCTTTTTGGAATTTCATTAAAATTTAGTTATGTAAATTGTTTCGTTTCGCAAAAGACGAAATATAAGGTTTGTCTAATTTCTCTTAAAGTGAGCTTGGAGCTTGGAGCTTGTAGCCTGATGTGAAGGCTGAGAGGACATGATGAATTATTGGCATATGGTTGAAAAAAAAAAAACATCCAATCCTGGGTTCATAATAAAGATAGGAATTTTAATAATTTTGACCATTAGAGTTATTGAAATAGATTGTTGCATTCTTTTAAGTCATTGAAAATAAAGGGTGTTTCTAATAAATAGCCAGAATTTTTATATTACAAAAAAAAACGTGGACAAAAATGTTTTTAATATCCATGAAATTGAAATAATCTGAGAAAAAATTATAAGGGGAAGAAATTGGTTGATACATAAAATGTCCATTTATTCCTTCAAAACAGCCAGGAAATTTTAAATTAATAAGCTAATAAAAGATAGTGAAATATCTAAAAAGTTGGAAAAATAAGTTAAATTACTGTAATGTTGGATAAATAATGGAATGAAGTCTTTGGCATTAAATACATTAACTTTTGTCCTATTTAAAATATTTCCAATCGGTATTTGTCGACTTGCTTATTTTCACATTTCTTGTTTCAAGGTCCCTAGAATATAAGTCCATAGTTTTTAGAGAGAAGTCTGTACGTTCGGGAAATCTTTTTATCGTCGAAAAAATCTCAAGAATCACCTGAGCTGAGATACCAAATACCTTAACATAATAAAGTTTAGGTGGCTTATCACCTTGTTCAGAAAAAGGGTCGAGTGAATTACAATTCTTTGCCACATCTGTGTGTAAGTAAAATCAGGGATGGAGGCGAATCTGAACGGCTTATTTAAGGAAGACTTTTCATGACAAAAATTATATTCATTGAAGATTTGCAGTATCCTTCAAAAAAAACTTTAGGTAGCACAGGCAAGGATTGAACCCAAGACCTCTGATACTTAGGCAGTTTTTTTTCTGAAAGATATGATAATCGCAAAAACTGGCGTAAGAAATATCTTGCAGAGCTAAACCTTCTAAATGATAGCATTAAAGCTTTCGTAAGAATAGGTCTGAGTGAGTTTATTGCACTATTACATATTTTTATATCATTTTAAAAAGTTTAGTATCAAGCTGTCTTATCAAAAACGCTCCTTTTCATTATATTAAAAATTAGCTTTTGGATCGTTAAAAAATAGGTCGTATAATTTGGTTTCAAGACAAAATAATAAATCTTAGTGTACCCCACAGCTCCCTTCAATTAATTAACTTCTCACACAATTCAATTCTCAAACGATTCAGCCGTATTCAGTTTTTCTTTGAGCTTATTTACAAATAAATTCTTTTTTCAGCCGCACATCAAGAATGTGTAATACTTTGCAGAAAACAGAATTAATGTTTTCCTCCATTTTGATAATCAAAACTTAAAGTACAATTCTGCTCCATTTACCTTCTATGCATAAGGGACTTTAGATGACGCGAAGAACTTCTCTCTCGAAACGACACTAGGTGCTTTCATCCGCTTTTGTCATAGTCCATGCTTCTACACCGTATAGCAGGACGGGGATGGGATATGGTCTTCTATAGCTGCACTTTAGTTGCTCGACAGAGGGATTTCTCAACCCAAAAAAACAGTGGTTCGCAAATGTATTTGTTCATTTGATCTCAGAGCTGATGTTATTTTCTGCCTTCATAGCGGAGCCTAAGTAGACAAAGTCCTTAACTATCTCAAAGTTACGTTCGTTGATGGTGACGTTTAAACGGAGTAGTCGGTGTTTTGGGTCCTTTCTTGATGACAGCATGTAATTTGTTTTGCTCTCATTACCCGAAAAACTCATTTTTGCCACCTTTGCCTTAATACTCACAAAGCCCCATTTCACGTTAAGTTCTTCCGGCTATGTCAATGTTAGCAGCATATGCCAGTAATTAAACAGACTTTTTTTTAAAATTGTATTTCTAGTGTTGACATGGGCGCTCTGCACTATTCTTTCAAGGACTATGTTAAAGAAATCGCTTGACAGCGCATCACCATGTCTAAAGCCTTTTTGGACACCTAATGGTTCTGTTAAGTTGTTTCCAACCTTTATGGCACACAACGCGAATTCTCCATGGTCATCCTTCAAAAACGAAACAGTTAGGCGGGAATGTCAAAACTTAACAAGGTTGTATACATTTCGTCAGTGTAGATGTTGACATATGCGTTCTTAAGACCGATAAAAAGATAATGTGAATATTTGATTCTACTATGGACTTTCCTAATCTAAAGCCACATTGATACGGACCAATGAGGTTGTTAACGATGGGCCTTAGACGTTCACATTTTGGGATGTTAAGGAGACTGATTCCTATTTAGTTGGTGCAGTTTAGAAGGTCTCCTATTTTTAGAACCGGGCAAACAATACGTTATTATTGGCTTTTGTAATCTACATGGCATGGATCATGCTGCCTGACAGTGGAATTCGGTTGGTAATCGCTGTTGTACAATCTGCCACCGTCCTTCTTTATCCTCAGCATTGAATAGTAGAATAGAATAATTTATTTCTGTTCAAATATAAAGTTTACAATTAATGTTTATAAACATAATAAATAGAATTTGGCCTAGGTTTAAACCGTCTGCCACATGCCAACTTATTTTTAACATGTTTAACTTTACAAAAAAAAATTTCTTTAAAAAGCTTTAAATTAAATTTTAAGTAGAGTCTTAAAATAATGAGCTAGTATATTGGCATTTAAAATTTTACCAATCTAAAACTTTGTTCCATTAAGTTCCTTAACAATTTTCCAGAAATGGGTGGAATCTCTTACATTATTTAAATTCGTTGCAATTTTCAAAAATTGACTAGTATGTTTCCACTTTCGTCTTCGCACCCTTCGGTTTAAGGTTTTTGTACTTGTAAATTTCGTTTCAACTGCTTATAAAACTTTCGAACTTCATTTCTGCTTCTGAACCTCTCAACATCTTGTACCACACGCTTTTCATGTTTTCTCTTTTTCCTTCTGAGAAATCGGTGTTCCATCTCTCATCTTCTAATCAAGTAGCTTGTGAGCATCTCAGGGCATTCCTTGCAATCTGTAAGACGTTAGATTGATCTGGAGAATTCCAAGTTAATTTTTTGATGTTAAGATGTGGAAAATGCGTAACATAACCAAAATGTAAATAGCAAATGCACAACATTGACATAAAAATACACTTATGAAATTAGTATAAAGCGGGTTATACAATTAAATTAACTTGACTATTTTATTTATTGAACTTTTGAAGTAATTGCCAAATTAGCTTTATTACAGCCAAACTAAAACCGAATAAAATTGTTAAATGTGTCCAAAAATAATACCGTGTGCTATAAAAATAATAATTTATTCGTTAGAACTTTATTTTATTAAACTGATATATTAGTCCTTATAACTTTACCACACATTTATATCGCTTTCGAACGAAATAATTGAAAGTCAAGAAATGTGCACGTTCTAAATATTTGTAAAACTAAGTTTTAAAATAGAAGAGAGTTATTAGATCGAGTTGATTTAAATTGATTTAAGAACTTTGTCAATAAATTTGCCGGTAGTTATGAAATTTAAGTTAATAATTGTTGTATCTCTTGTAAGAGATCATTTGAAACAACATTTTTGGATTAATAATATTGCATTCAAGACCCTGAAGATATTAAAACACATTTCAATTTTAGAACCAATTTCAATTGATAAAATCAGATTGTCTTTGTAAACTTAACTTATTCGAAAATAAAATGTAATATGTTGGAAAATCATTAGAAACCTTTTGTGAGAAAATTATTAAATACAAACCTTTTTTTTACTATTTAAGATAGTTTCACTTAATTTCCTTCAGATTTATTGTAAATGCATAGGTATTTGCTTATAGCAGTTTATAGTGTCACTTCAATTTGTATCTTCAAACAATTCTCAGCCTCAGCCTAAACACAGCAACTCTTTCCGGAATATATAAAATATTATAATACATTTTACATATGTAAAACATATGCAAATTTTATGTTTCTAAAATTTTGAAATCAAGTCCTTCTCAGAATTCAGGAAGTCAAGAAGACTTCAGAGCAAATATGGACCTATACCCGTATATAGATATATTCTCAAAGCTGTTTGCATAGGCATTAGTGCCAGTTGAACAACTTAAACAAAACCTATATGTGTTGTAGATAACTCGTATAGAGTTAAAGAAGACCTAAGACTATTTACATATTATAAAGAACTGTGGGGAACAATCGCCTCAGGAAGGACTCGCCCGACCAGTCTGTTATGTACTTTGCAGTTGGATTCACTTAATGGAGATTTGTATAACAGTATTATGCACAGCACATGTTAATATGCAAAAGATGCAACTACTCATTTAATGCCTCTGGCCTTTAAAGTTAATAGGACTTAAAAGCTTCTGAGAATTGCTATGAATAATTTTGTTTTCCTTCAAAAAACATTCATACATACACAAACACACACATATCTACCTACATTTAATATTTCGTATAGAAGATCCTTGCTGCATGTGCAGTGCATGAATCTATGAGTATCCTGTAGGTAGGACCGACCAAAGCAATAGATACACAAAGGAAACGGCTCGAAGGTAGGTTTGACGTTTGACGTTTAAGGTTCAAGTCCTCGTAACTATCCCAAGATTGAAGATTGATATTATAATTTAAAGTAAACTATAATGGAATTTTTCTTTTTTTGGGAAACTAAACATCATTTACCCATTGAATCCTTTCTTAAAATAGAATTTAAGAAATTGCTTTATAACAAACTTAGTTTCATTAAGTTCAAATTTACGAGTACGTAGATACCTAACCTACGTTAAAAAACGGCTTCCAGGAAAATAAAATACAGTTCTTGAGGAGACGCGATGTATAGATACATCCGTAAAAGCACAGCATTCCATTCAACGAAATAATCTACGAACTTTTAGTAAAAAGTAGACGAAAGTACGAGTAGCAGCGAATTTCAATTAAATTGTCATCTGCAATTTGTGAGATTCAATTATGTTCCTTACACAGTAAGTCCTCGAAATTAAGTTCCCCGGCGCAACATCCTTGCTATAGTTGTCGTTTTCGTCATCCTCAACCTCATCGTCATCGTTTGTAGTTCGTCGTTGTAGTCCTCATCGTCATTTAGTCTCGTCGTCGTCGCGTGCGTCGTTGGGACTTGGGAGCATTGAATTTTGGACTGTCTGTTACTTTTTGGAGTTCAGTTTATAGAGAGGGGATTCAGTTTGAATGGAGTTGATTTCATCATTCTGGTACTGGAACTATTGCTGGCGCTCCTGATGCTAGTGCTGTTTCTGATGCTGCAGTGCAGCTCATTTATGCGAGTCACGAACTAAAAGATTGCTTGACAGAGCGAAAAGGGGACTGGTACTGGTGCTGGTGCTACGTTGATGGCGGCTGCTGGGCCGTGACGGGTCGGAGCCACCTTTGGCTGATATACCGATCGAGTGGAATGAAAAATCAGTGGTTCAATGTCCTTTTTTTGTCAGTTGATGATGTTTTTTAAAAAAATGTTTTCTATGTTTTTCAGTGTGTTATTTAGAGAAAGAGCATTAGAATGAGGGTAAAATGTCTGTTAGTACGGCCACATCCGTGATGAACTGAATGCTCTGCCGCCACCGCCATCCACCGCCTGCCGTTCGTCTCTCGTCGTCATTCTTGATGTTGGATGTGGTAATTGTGTTAGGTATCGCAAATAGAAATAGCGCAAAAGCTGTCATTGGTAGCAGCAAAAAAAGGGACAAAAATTAGGTTGCTAAAAGGAAATTGAAATGCCATTCCATTTAAAATAAAATACATTATTTATATATATAAAATATGGATGTCAAAAATCCTTTACCTAAATTGATTAAAATTCAATTTTTGAATGAAGTACTGTTGAACTTTTGTATTGATCAAGTTATTTATGGTATGTAAGGCAGAAACAATTAAAAACACACTTTTCAAAATATTTTTGAACATTTTTTTTTAATTTTACCACTTTTTTTAAATTGTTACATGTTTTGTTATCTCTTTTGATACCCCTCAACACATGCAACAATGATCAGCAATATTATTTTGCATATGATAAAATAAGTTTAAGTTCAATATTTGTTTCATCCCCCGAGATTTCTAGTTCAATACCAATTTTTGAAAGTTTTTATTTATTATAAAAAAAAATACAGATTGCATTTTTCTAAAAACAATACTTTACGTTAACAACAACATTTTGAATATAATGAAATAATTTTGAAGCTAATGCATTGTTTAATTCTCGAAATGTTCGACTCGAACATCAGTGTTAACAATTTTGTGTAATATATTGAGTAGATTCTTATTTGTTATACAAAAACTGACAGTTGGACTTTTAAAAATTTTAACTAATGTCAGAATCGTTATTTTTTGATGCGATAGATCATTTTGGAGGTAGTATCATTTAATATAATTACCGCAAGATATACGCGGTGACAAAGAAATGACCCCAAACAACAAATTAAATAACCCACTAAATTGGAGATTTTTTCAAATATGAAAACACGAAAAGGATTAAAATAAGTCTCCAACTATATTAATTGTCTTGTTATTGACTCTTCATAAGAAGTTATAGTAATCGATCCGAATTGTCGAATTCAAAATTTTGTCGTTTCAAGGTCCCTCGAGTCTGAATAAAAGATTTTTAGAGAGATGTCTGTGTGTGGGTGTGTTTTAAACAAAAGAATTCGACAGACGGGATGGGAAGTTATCAGTGTGGGTCGCATTCCAGCCTCTTTTTAATGTTTTTGCATTTAAAAATCTTTGTTTAAATTATATAAATTAGTAGTACCTAGATAATGCAAATTATCCTATAGTGTGTCCAAGCAGGGAGGCTGCAGGTAGTAGCATACCCTTCTCTACAGATGCCTCACAATACTGTTCGCCATCTTATTTATACATTTCTATAATTTGCACAAGCATTGTATATTTTGTATACTAAAACCATTAATTTCTAAATTCATAAATTCTAAGAAATAAGTTGTTCGATAAATCACAAAACTATTATTCATTTTTTTTAACAAATAACTTGAAAAGCAAAATATTTTTGCACAAAAGAAAATATATATCCATCAAATGAACGGATTGTATTTATGTTTTAGGGGCATGTTGTTGGAAAAAATTAAACAAATCAGTGGCACGAATCGATTCATTTTTCGAAAAAATTTAATCAAAAGTTCAGAAAAATGAATTAACTGTTGAATTGAACTTTTTTTTAAATTCTTTAAGTGATTTCAATGGATCACTTAATAGTTTATATTTCTATAATCAAAAAAAAAGTAGAGTTAAATATTCATTCTAACATTTTTCCGGATTGATTTCAGCGATAGCTATAAATGGTCCCTTAATTTTGTCTCTTGATCAAATTTTCAAATAGAGGCTTATCAACTTTGAATTTAATTTGTGAACGCAACCTTAAACTAATCATCAAACTGTCATTGTCAATTTATTAACTTTATTAATGGATCCGATTGTAGTATCCGTGGCATGATGGTTAGTGCGTTGGACTGTTGCACTATTATTCCAACGAGGTCCTATACAACGGGGCTCGAATCAACAGAATTGACAATTTCGTGATAAAACTCGTTCGAGGTCACATTGCAAGAGCTATGTCTTCGACCAACAATTTAATTTTCGGGGCGAATATTTTGAAAGTGCACGCTTGAGTGGCTTCATTCCACCAGAGGCATTCCTCTTTTTAGATAGATGCGGTCTGATACAGGATAGATTGGCAGTTCCATTAATCTACCACGTCAGACGACGAACCGTGGATAGGCGACTCCTGTACAATCGGGACGTCATGGCACAAGGCGGAGCAGAGCTCCTTCGGTTCAGTAGGGCTGTGTCCGAACGGGACCGAACTGATAGGGTGAAGCAGGAGAACCAGTTTTGGTGGCTTCAATCGGCACTTGATAGTGAGTAGTCGGGATGGGGTTTTAAGCCTTGGCCGGCTTACATACCTGTTTTATAGTTTTAGGGTTTAGTTTTAAGTAGAATAGGCATGGTGGCACAAAAAAAAAAACATACAAAAAAAAATACAAAAAATACAAAAAAATACAAAAAAAAAAAAAAAAAACATGGAATAATAAAAAGAAATACAAAAAAAAAGACAAAATATGAAAACAAAAAACGTTAGATAGTTAGATTTGCTGCTGTGGTTGTTCTAGTTTTAAGTAGGTTATAGGTAGAATAGGTAGTTTTAGTTAGCTTTAAGTTTTATATTAAGGACCTTATTTTAAGTAGTTTTTAAGTAAAAATAAAAAAGGATATTGAAATTAGTTTTTTTGAAATTTTCTAATGAATAAAAAAATTAATAAAATGGAATTGAAGTTAAATAGATTTTAGGGCCAAAAGGCATTAGAATTAAGTATTATTGTTTAACTTAGAGTGTCCGTATGGGACCAGTAAGTTAGTTGTAAGTTATGGTTAATTAGGCTAGTTTTATGAATTTTTGTCTAGCTTTAAGATAGATTTAAGATTGAATTAATAAAAATGAATTGAAAAAAAAAAAAAAAAAAAAAAGTGCGTTAGACTGTCATGCCAGAGGTCTTGGGTTCGATCCCTGCCTATGCCATCTAAAGTTTTTTTCACGGGTACTGCCTCTTGCGAGGAACTGACAAAATCTCTAAGAGTAATTCTTGTCATGAAAAGTGCTTTCTCAAATTTGCCGTTCGGATTCGGCTTAAAACTGTAGGTCCCCTCCATCCCTGACAACAGTACTCGCACACAGGAATGGTTGAGAGTTGTAAGTCACTAGGCCCTAGTTCTCAAAAGGACTATTGCGCCACCCAATTTATTTATTTTTAATGGGTCCGATTTGTCGAATTGAAAATTTTGACATTTCTCGACGTTTCAAGGTCCCTAGAGTCGAAATAAAAGATTTTTAGAGAGATGTCTGTGCGTGCGTGTGTACGTACGTTCGTACGTCCGTACGTTCGCGATGTTTTTTTCGTCGTCCATAGCTCAAGAACCAGAAGAGATATCAACTTCAAATACATTTTTTATACAGATAATAAAGCAGAAAGATGCAGAAAGGGCTCTCAAGAAAATTGAGTGGGTGGTTTTTTTACCATAGCTATTTGAAATTTTTGGTTAAGCCTAAAAATATCTCACGAACCAATAACGCTAGAAACTTGAATTAAATTCCATATTATATTTTGTAACGTGATACCAAACAAATACATTTTTGGAAAAAATTCCAACAAACGGTTTTTTTATAAATCAAAAAAAACTGAAAAAAAAATATTTGTCACCTCGAAAATTGTGCAATGAAGAATAACGTTTTCAATATCGGGTAAAATTTTGAGAAAAATGGAACTGGCAGTTTTTTACAAAACATTAAAAACCTAAAAAAAAATTAACAAAAGTTGGTAAAAATTGATTTTCGACTTAAATATCTTTTCAAAACTTTGAGATATTGGCTTTAAACTAATTTGTATCTGTTTTAATGTTGAGAAAAATCGAATTGACAATTTTTTTAACCAAAAATAAAAACAATGCTAAAACTTTTATAAAAATTTACTTTCGACTCAAATAGCTTTTCAAAAATTAAAAATATTGGCTGCAAATTTATTTTATCTCACAGAAAATATTGTTTTCGATATTCAGTAATTTTCTTATAAGAATCCAACAGTCCGTTTTTTCATAAACATATAAAATCTACAAAAAATAGTACGCACATTTGGTAAAAATTGATGTTCGGTTCTCGATATCTGTCAATTTAATTTCAGTCATTCAATTTGTATTTGTTTATATAAGAAAAAAGAGGTTGGGATGCGACCCACACTGATAACTTCCCATCCCGTCTGTCGATTTGTCTTGCTTAAAAGTTTGTCTATATGTATCAATTTTTACCAAATTTGCGTACTATTTTTTGTAGATTTTATTTTTTTGTATGAAAAAACGGAGTGTTGGATTTTTATAAAAAAATTACTGAATATCGAAAACAATATTTTCTGCGAAATAAAATAAGTTTAAAGCCAGTACTTTTAATTTTGGAAAAGCTATTTGAGTCGAAAGTAAATTTTTACCAAGTTTTAGTATTGTATTTTTTTATGTTTTGTTTTTTGTAAAAAAAACTGTCAAATCGATTTTTCTCAAAATTTTTTTGAGTGTCGAAAACAATAGTAGTAGTTTTTATAAAATAAAATTAGTTTGAAGCCAATAACTCAAATCTCTGAAAAAATATTTGAGTCGAAAGTCTTTTTTTTTACCCACTTTTATTCATTTTTTGTGTCTTTTTTATTTTTCGTCAAAAAACTGTTTATTCTATTTTCCTGAAAATTTTACCAGATGTCAAAAACGTTATTTCTCGTTGCACAAAATTTTTTTGGAGATAAGATCTTTTTTTCTTCGTAAAATATTCGAGGTGACAAATATTTTTGTTCAGTTTTTTTGATTTATAAATAAACCGTTAGTTGGATTTTTTTTCCAAAATATACTTGTTTGGTATCACATTACAATATATTATATAAAATTTAATTCAAGTCTCTAGCGTTATTGGTTCGTGAGATATTGAGGGTTAACCAAAATTTGCACCTTTTCTTTAAACTGCTATGGTAAAAAAACCACCCACGAAATTTTCTTGAGAGCCCTTTCTACATCTTTCTGCATTATTATCTGTATAACAAAATTTATTTGAAGTCGATGCCTCTTCTAAAAATCTTTTATTTCGACTCTAGGGACCTTGAAACGTCGAGAAATGTCAAAATTTTCAATTTGACAAATCGGATCCATTACAATAACTTCCTATGGGAAATTAAAAATGTTTGCTTTTATATGTACACACTAACATTCGAATTTATGGTAGGTTTGTCTCGCTGCCTAATTTTGTGGTCAGTGGAACTCTGACATTTCATGAAATTAAGACCTACTAATTTTAAATGTCAGAAATTTAGAGCTTAATGGCCTACTGAGGTGAAATTAGTCCTTCATAAATTGTTTCGTCACAATAAGATCCTATCGTTAAATTATATCATCGGGTTTTGAGCGCCTGCAAAAAATTTGATTTATTAGCGTTGGCTTAATGTTTACGGATTGGCAAAAGTGATTGAAATATGTCTTAAGAATTTCTTCGATGGATGCCAAAAAGTGACTAAACTTTTGTTTTCGTTATTATCGAAGCTAATTTTAAAGTTAGAATTTTGAGATCATTTAATTCAATTGACAAGAGTTTATTGATTTCTTAGTGTCACCTTAGTCTATTTTGGCTTGGAGTGACGTTTTTAAAAGTTTTGCAACTCTTTTTTATATCGGATACATTTCTGGCAAGATTTTCATTAGTTTTTGTGATCTTAGGGAAATAATTTGTTCACTTTAAGTACATTGAAACATTTTTTTTTAATAACACGTTCTTTATCAAAAGCCATATTCTTAACATCTTGTTGTTGTGTTCCGATCGAGGTCAAGATCTAAATTATTTATTTTTCTTTTGTAACCTGAAATTGAAGTGTTATTTAATATATATTAATTTTTGTGTTTTGTAAAAATAATGATTGTGTAAAATAACAAATGTTTTGGGGTTTGATATTCTTTTGAATGCATGACGCTATTTGATAAAATATTGTTAAAAATTATTTATTTTAGTTCTAAACTTTTAATGAATTGAATTTGAGTGTAATCCATAATTGTGACCTAAAAACCAAAAACTAAACTATCGCTAGTTTCAGACTTATTAAGCACATCAAAAGCGGATTTGCATATTTTTAATTTGTACTTTTCTTAAGGAATTTGCCACTGTGAATGGACATTTTGTTGGCCCGTTGTGATACCATACGAATCTTAAGGCTTTCTTTTCAATCTCAATTTAATCAATTATAGTTCCCTACGAAACTCAAAAGAACGTTGGGCAGGTACAGAGGAGGTGTCCATACAACTTTCACAAAAGTCATTTGAGAATATGCCGAGTCACGTATACTGCTTACCTATTAGGCAGTGTCCATGTCCAGTGTTTTAAACTTACTTAAAATACTTTAATTTTTAACCAAATCCCTTAGTTCGATTTTTCACCAATATTTTCCAAATTGTGAGTAAAAACCAGTAGTTCTGCCTTTTACCTTTTACGTGTACCGATCCAATAAAATTCTTAAATACGAGACTTGTTTTGAACTTCTTCAAGTCCTCTTTTCGACGGGTATACTTAATAATTTGACTTTCTAACATTTTTTCCATAAAAAACAAAAATACATAAAATAAAAACCTTAAATAGAAACCACCGCATCGAAATATCGTAAAACGTTCTCATGGATGGTGAAATTCGAGTAAGCATCAATAAAGCCAGTATCACGAGTCATTTTTCCTATAAGTGGCTTGAATTTTCGTAGAGACGGTAAAACCTTATACAACAACAAATTGATTTATCAATCATCTCAAGTGCTAGTTAAACATTTTCGATTATTACAGTATTTTCATCTTATTCGAGATTATAAGAACACAAACAACAACGACAACAGCAACAACACAAAAATAAAAACAGCGAGTTCTCATAGTTGAAGCTTAAATTTAATTCCGCATCAAGGCAGAACTCAGAACATGATAATATTTATAATTTGGCGAAGAGCTCTTTAAACACTTAAATAAACTTTGAAAGAATCAACGAACCAAATAAAACAAATACTGAACAACAGCGCATCCGGTGGCGCGGCGGCGGCGGTGGTGGTGGATGTGGTGGTGGCGGTAGAACGTAGAAGCAGAGGCAGCGGAAGTGGCCAGAAAATATCTTGTGCTGTGCGTGTTGGGATTAAATTAAGACTTTTCTTCGTTCCTTGTCGAATGTCGATCCTTAAGCTATATGCTGTTGCTGTATACACAGGTTGTTGAGGGAAACGTTCAGATGAAATGTGTCTGGAGGCAATTTTTATGAGAGCAAACCAAAACATACAATATCAACAGGACCTAGTACCAACACCAGCATCAGCTCCAGCACCAGAACCAGGACCATCAAGACGAAACGAAACGAATCAGAATTTTCTTTTTTCGTTTTACAATGCAAAACATTTGAGTTTTTTGTTGTCGATTCGTGATGCTTATCACGTTGCAGTAATAAATGCCTAACATAAAATTTTCTGAAGGACTTTTGCTACATCCAAGAACGCTTCCATCAGCCCCCCTCCGAAGCCACCCCCCCAAGCACCAACTTTTCCAACATAAAATTCAAGTTGCAAAATCAATGGCGTTTGTGTTTTTGCTTTATGGCCAAGCGCAAGCGGTTGTCTAATTTCCATAGGGACTTGTGCTAAACGTGCATAGGTTAGATATATACATACTCGTCCTTACATAAGGTCATATCCATGTATGTGTGGGTGCAGATGATACAATATATCTTATACATACACACATATTAACATATAGGACCATATTGTATTTCTGGAGTGATTCGAGCACTGTCTCCAACAGGAAACAAAAGATCTAGGAAATCATTCCATGGGGATGAATGAGGATATGTTGTAGGGTTGGGGATGTTTCTTGTTGTTGTTGTTGTTGTTGTTTGTTGCTCTTCGACATTGATGACGGTTTTTTATTGTTTTGCACTGCGGTTTAACCCTAGTCCAGGTTGGTATTACATAAAGTGACACTTTTGTGTGACATGCTTTGTTTTGTGTGTCCTTTGCATGATACACTAGGGCATAAAGATAAAAGTGATTACTCCAATCTTTTTACTATTCCATATGGATGAACATGTGAGCTCAGCATCAGAGACCAAAACACAGCCAAGAGGGTTTATTCTAGTCTAAAGAAAACAAAAACAAATTTGGGTTTGCTACAAAAACATGTCCACCTACATAAATAGATTGTATATCAGGTTTTTGTAAAATACCAGGTATGATTCTTCAAAACTTTAGATTTTCTGCTGGTCTACTGGTTTGGTATAAAGGGTTATCTTTTAATCGGCTTAATCTATTCAACTTTAAATTCTCATAAATCATTAATTTAAAAGACCATAACATTGAATTTTCAATAATGGGTGTCTCAAAAATGTATACATGATTTGAAATTAATACAAAAGCCATTTTTGGATGAAGGTTGTTATTTTTTATTGATATGTAAAGTGCCACATGAGACAAATGGCCTTCATGCTTTTGGTGTTAAATAGCTGATTTGATTCAGAAGGCCAATCCTGAACAACAAAGAAGAGGAATTGCTCATGCAAAAAGGGAATTATTTCAAGGGTTGTGGGCATAGTATGTGTTGAATTTAACATTCGAACATAAGACCACATTTACTTGTCTTAAACTTTGTGTTTGTAAATATTTTTCTGGAAATTTGTAATAAATTTACTAGCTGAACCGGCCAAGCATTGCTGAGGCTTACGTTTCTGTTGTATAATATTGTTGTACACTTTTTAAGGGGAACGGTAGGAGAACATCAGACATAGGATCCACCATTCATTTTTATATAGATACCTTTTATAAAAAAGCATGGCGACCTTCATGACTGATTTTCTACTACCGTTACCCAATATCAAAAAAACAATACAAAATTTTAAAATTTAAAATGTATTATTTACTTCCCATAGGAAGTTATTGTATTGGGTCCGATTTGTCAAATTGAAAATTTTGACATTTCTCGACGTTTCAAGGTCCCTAGTAGAGTCGAAATAAAAGATTTTTAGAAAGATGCCTGTACGTGCGTGAGTACGTACGTTCGTAGGTCCGTACGTCTGTACGTTCGCGACGTTTTTTTCGTCGTCCATAGCTCAAGAACCAGAAGAGATATCGACTTCAAATTAATTTTGTTATACAGATAATAAGGCAGAAAGATGCAGAAATGGCTCTCAAGAAAATTGCGTGGGTGGTTTTTTTTACCATAGCAGTTTAAAAAAAAGGTGAACATTTTGGTTAACCCTAAATATCTCATGAACCAATAACGCTAGAGGCTTGAATTAAATTTTATATTAACTATATATTGTAACGCGATACCAAAAAAATATATTTTTGGAAAAAATTCCAATTTACGGGTTTTTATTAATCAAAAAAACTGAAAAAAAGAATTGTCACCTCGAAAATTTTACGACTAAAATATGATTTCATCTCCAAAACAATTTTGTGCAACGAAGAATAACGTTTTTGACATCTGATAAAATTTTGAGAAAAATCGAATTCACAGTTTTTTTTATAAAAAATAAAAACCAAAAAAAAACATTACTCAAAGTTGGTAAAAACTGAATTTCGACACAAATATCTTTTCAAAACTTTGAAATATTGGCTTAAAACTACTTTGATCTTTTAAAAAATATTGTTGTCAACATTCAGTAATGTTTTGAGAAAAATCGAATTTACAGTTTTTTTTTACAAAACATAAAAACCTATCAAAAAACAACAAAAGTTGGTAAAAATTGATTTTCGACTCAAATATCTTTTCAAAACTTTGAGATATTGGTTTTGAAATAATTTTGTCTTATGAGAAATATTGTTTTCAACATTCAGTCAAATTTTGAGAAAAATCCAATTAACAGTTTTTTTGCAAAAAATAAAAACCTAAAAAAAGCATTACTAAAAGTTGGTAAAAATTGATTTTCGACTCAATTATCTTTTCAAAAATTAAAAATATTAGTTTCAAACTAATTTTATTTTATAAGACATATTGTTTTTAACATTCGGTAAGGTTTTGAGAAAAATCAAATTGACAGTTTTTATTTTGACAGTAATTTTTTTTATAAAGATCTAACAGACAATTTTTTCATAAAAAATTAAAATCTACAAAAAAAAAAAACGCAAAATTGGTAAAAATTAATGTTCGGTTCTCGATATCTCGTGAATAATAGAAGATATAGACTTGTATTTCTTTATGTAAAAAATAAAAACTTTTAAGAAATGCTACTAAAATTGATAAGAATTCGTTAACGACTAAAAATCCCGTTAACAAAAATAGATTTTTAAATCAAACTATTTCATCATATATGCAAAGTATTGTTTGTTATTTTTGATTTTTTTTGAATAATTTAACTGATAACTTTTTTAACAAAACACGAAAGACGGGATGGGAAGTTATCAGTGTGGGTCGCATCCCAGCCTCTTTTTTTTAAATGGCATTGAGATTTTTGTAGTCAATCTTATATTGCTAGTCTATTTTAAAATCTTTGGAAAAAGGATCAAGTTTGTGCACTTTATTTTATAAGAAATAGCAACTTAAAAAAAATGCTACTAAAAATTGGGTTTAAAATAAAGTAAATCGAGAACAAAATTGATATTTTGTTCAACTTTTAAGTCAACGGGAACGAATGTTACAGATTTTTTTGTTGAGTTATTTTTGAAATATCTTTTTATATACATTTTTTTCCAATTTAAGACACTTCGGGTTTAAGCGCTTGCTGTACCAAAATGTATAGCAGCTATACAGAACTTGTTAATACCCATTTTTATCAAAACTAATAATGAAAAAGTGTATCACAATGTCTGTCTAATACTATAGGGTTGACTAACCAAGAACTTCCCTTATATGCATGTTACAAAATATTAACAAAAATATGTAAATGGAAATGGGATGAAAATACTCTGAAATCAGTTACTTTGTTGTTCCCAAGAGTCTTAAATCAATTTTAAACAGACTTTAGTTTTTTTTTGGTAGGATTTCTTAATGACGGAAACAGTTAATGTATATTTTTCCCTTTGATAAATATTTAACAGGGCTTTATTTAACCTTTGCTGCAAAACGTAGTTTTTTTTATAGGGTTCGTTGTTTGACTAACTTTTTGTTAGGCAACCCTATTCTTTTGAAGTGCCCGTTACATGATTGTAAGTGCGTTTGACCGCCATGAGAGGTCTTGGGTGTAATCCCTGCCTGTGCCATCTAAAGTTTTTTCACGGGTGCTGCTTCTTGCGAGGAATTAATAAATTCTCCAAGAGTACCTAATTCTTTTCATGAAAAGTGCTTTCTCAAATTAGACGTTCGGATTCGGCTTAAAACTGTAGGTCCCCTCCTACAGTACTACAGTACACAGGAATGGTTGAGAGTTGTAAGTCACTAGGCCCTAGTTCCCAACGGAATGTTTATTTATTTATTTTATTTTAACCCTATTCTATTGTATGGATATTTTAAAGCGCCTTCAATAACATATGCGATCAATTTTCTGGACTTAACACTTCAAATGCAGATAACCCTTATTGTTCGAAATAGAATAAGTATATTTACTACACATTTTCCCCCCTTTGAGCGAGGTATGGTTCAATTATAAATGGAACAAAATATCAGCAAACCTCCATCCGATGGTCAAAATTTTCAATGACGCTGAGGCATAATTGAGGCTCTATGCCGTAAATGGGCGGAATTATGTCATCCTTTAGCTCTTGAATTGCTGCTGGCTTATCGACGCACACCTTTTCTTTTAAATGACCCCAAAGAAAGAAGTCCAAGGGTGCAAATCACAGATCTTGGTGGCCAGATGACATCGTAAGATAACACGATAGCGAACATCATTGAAATACCGCCAGCCCATAAATAGCACCAAACCAGTCACTCTTTGTGGATGCTTTGGTTTTTCAACAGTCAATTCACCCAAATGCGGCAATTCTGCTTATTAACGAATTTACTGAGGTGAAAATGTGCCTCATCATTGAATATGATTTTCTTCGAAAATTAATCATCCACTGTTGCCATTTCTGACAATTGACGACGCGACGCTTGAAAGGGTGAGGGGCTTTAGTTCTTGATTCAATTGTACCTTGTAAGCGTATAAATACAAGTCTTTATGCATAAGCATAATGTTCATCAACGATGAGCGTGAGAGATGAAATTATTAGGCACGACGACGACGAGTTGAGGTGAAAGGCTCTTCAGTCTTCAGTCACACTATCGCTAACAGCAGCAATGTTAGCTGAATGAGCGTGCACCGTTGTTTTCAAAACTTCTACAGACCCGTTTTACTCAAAATTGTGCACGATTTTTCCGATTGTACGCACATCATTCATAATAATGACCATGTCGCTTACAGAATTCTAAGAATTTTACTCACTGTGAGATCATTCGACCCACTGACATTTCGCATTCGTTCATTAACTACCTTATAATTTCTGTACTTGCATATCGATGCTGTTAGTTTCTGACATCTAAAAATTTAATATAAATTATTTATTTATTTATATGTACATATGTATGTACATATGTAAGTTTTGTTATAAAATTGTTTAAAATACTCAACCAATCATTATGATAATCTTTTGACTTATGTACATACATTTTTTTGATTCGTCTCGAGACTGGCATAATTGACAGATTATAGAAATTGCATTGAGTGCGAAAGGGTTGCCGTTCCAGTTATACAAGTAAAGTTAAAGTTAAAGTAAAGTAAGGGGCCGGTTATATCAGTAAAATCCATCAGTAAAATTCTTGTTTTTAGTTTTTGAGCATGTTACAGATTTATTTCTAGCAAAAGATTGATGCAATAAGATGAATCCTATGTTCATTGTTCAAGTATTTTTTTCAAAAATAAACAATGCATTTAAAATTGTATTTAATTTATAAATCCATTTTAATTTTTAAATGATGTAATTTCATTTTACTGAACAGCTAGCTGACTGCCAAAAGCCAACACAAAATCCATTTCGTTTTACTGTTGGTGTTCCAATTTTTTACTGTTCCGATCACATCATTAAAAATTTTACTGATGAAAGCAATAGTAAAAAAATTGTCTGAGGCGCGAAGCCTCAAAGTAACATTTAATTTAATGACGTAAATTTACTGATTGCTATAAACGCTCATCAGTAAAACATTTCAGATTCATCCTGTTTCAAATTTTACTGATGGATTTTACTAAGCCCCTAATTCTATAATAATGGTAAATTTTTTATGTTTTCCACTTTTCTTTCGATTTAGGGAACTTCAAAGCCCAAACTAATCAAAAGTGACTTTCAGTCTGATTTAAAATCAAGGCTATACGGATGATCTAGAATTGAAACATTTATGTAAAGGGAGTAATCTTCAAAAATGTCTTGATTCCGCTTAACTTTCCCTTACATATTTTGTAACTGAATATAAATTACATTATTATTCCCCAATTATTATATTATTGTAAGAATCATACAGAGATATCGTAATGAGCAAAAAGGCTTAAGACGAAAGGGTTCAATTACAATCCAGAAAACATAGAACTGTATCTACTCATCTTATAGCTGGTAGTGTAAAAGGATTTATGTATTAATTTGTAATTGTTCACACCAAGACAACACACATAATCTACTCATTAATAAAACGCGCAACGCCACGCCGCGCACCGCACCGCCATGCCGCCGCGCCCGTACCGCTCAAAAATGATTGGCATGTCAAAATTCAACATTTCATATAATTGGCAAAGGCTTTTCCCTTTGATTTATGTATGGCTATGCCTCGGGGGGTGCGATTTTGTGTATTATGGGGGGTCGTCAGTTTATGCATATATACGTTCCTAAAACCCTCTTATATGTAAGTGTAGATGGTTGGCTTGGGCAGGTTTACAAATGCGGTGTTGAAGTTCTGCATTAAATTTGAATTACCCATCAGTGCTGATATTATGATCCACTCTAAGTTCATAATACACTTGAGGTATTACGATGTTATCCCATATCTGCGCGTACACATTTTAACCGCATTGCTATTCAAAATTGTATGCGGGGTGGCTGGCGTGGCGGTGGCATGGCGCGGCACGCGGCGTAATCATTGGGAAAGGAGGCGGTGTTGAACTGCTGCCATGTCGTCGTCGTTGCTCGTTGCTCGTTCATATTGCCTTCATTGTCGGTAGCATGTTTTGGTTTGGCGGCTGAGAGACATCATCAGAGGCAAAAGCAAAGGATGTAGGGACTGTAGAATATAGTGTTATGGTTGAATTATGCACGAGATACAAAATTCGTTGCTAAACGAACAACGGTCAGATAAAAATTACCATTCATAAAAATATAAACAAGGACTTCTCTCATTTGTTATTGAAGCTTTCCTCACCCTGCCTCTGATACGTTGGATGAAACATTCAAGGATCAAGGATATACACGAAAATATAAGGACACACACAAAACGTTCACCAAATTCTATTGTGCTTGAAAAATAACAATATGTAATGTGTTTTTTGATGAATAGTTATGTTGTCGGTTGTCGTTCGTTACGTATTTCGTCGTCGTCGTAGTCGTCGTTGTCGGAAGTCCAGGACCTAAGGACATTTTTTTTTTTCGTTCTGTTAATGAACACTTTCATGTGTTGCTATTCGCTCTAGGTATGTATTTTTTCCCATTCGTCACTCCTCGATATTTAAGTCAACAGGCAACATCTTAGCAATTAATAATTCATTAGACTTGAGTGTTTTGTTGTAAGCAGGGTTGTCAGAGGGCGCTGATGTTGATAGGAAGGGGAAAATGACTGTTATTAATGTCATTAAGGGTCGGCGTAAATCATCGTGGCAAAAGCTTGTTATTACATCAAAAACTTACGATTAAAGCGTTTCTTGAATAGCTAACATTATTTGTTTGTGAAAAATGATGCTATGAAATTAATACCTATAGGAGTATGTAGGTATAAATGCATACCACGTTTAATAGAACCATTACTATTTATGATGATGAAAGGGTTAATTTATGGGTTAACAATTATTGTAGGCGTCTTTCAGAAAGAAAAAAAAATACAACTCCCTTTATCCCATATGACTTAATGAAACGGTTGAGGGAACTTATACCTACTGCTTATGTTTCAGAGCAAATTGTGCACAGACGATTAACTTAGACAGATTGTCTATTTCTGGCTTTGTTACGTTTTTGCACTTTCATGGTAGTTTGTTAAGGGTCTATAATAGTTTTTGAAATATTTACATAATAAGAGTTCCAGGGACTTGGGAAGAACTTCTATTATTGTTTCTCTGTTGTCATTTAACAGTTCATTATTTAGTCTTCGTGAAGTTAGGTTCTAAGAAATGAGCATATTTTTTAAGACAAGAGATACAATTTCATGTTTTTGAGACTTATTTTTTCTATACCTAGATATTGTTCATTGTAAAAGCGTAAGCGAGTAACTAATAATATAAAGGGTTTTTCAATAAGGGATGGTAGGAGTTGAATTGGAATAAATCAAGCTGTGTGTGAGGTATTAACAAAATAATTTTATATTTGAAAAGCGCATGTATTCAATTAAGTGTGGAATATGACATCATTCAAATGCCCGCCTAGGCTTCTTACGGTGGCACGGATTAGAGTGGTCCAATTTTCAATGACTCGTCTGCATAGATCCGGCTGAATTTTAAATAAGAACCACATGTCGTCTAGGTTCATATGGTCAAATTTGGCCCATAAGAAATCAGTTATCATCGTTTTGTAGCGCTCACTGTTGACATTGACCGCCTCACTAACGTCGTGTTCAAAAAAGCAGCCCGCCGCCGGCCCAAAATCCACACCAAACCATAACTTTTTGAGGATGCATTATCACCTGGTGAACCTCGAGTGAGTTGGTGTCGTCTCATATACGGCAATTAGCAATTTGGCTTGCTAACACCACCACTCATCCAATAATGCTCCTCGTCAATAAAGATGATTTTTCGGCCAAAATTGGGGTCCTCTTCCAAACGATTCGAAGCCTAGTCAGCGAACTAACGTTGTTGTCTATGGTCAGGGGTGGAATCGGCTAAGGTGATAATTGACTATCAAATTTTTGATAGTCAAATTGACTATCACCGAGTTTCCCGTCTGTGTAAGCTGATTCAATTCAATTCAATTCGATTGCACAATTCAGAATATAATTGTCACAATTCATTGTTGCCATGGTGAAATTTTGGAATGATTTAAATAAAATATCTGAATAAAAGTATTAAATTGGCTGTGTTTTAATAACATTCTTACTTTTATTGTGTTTTTTTCGAATGTCGTAAGCTTTGTCCGTCACAAGAATGTGTTTTTGTACCTAAAAAAGGTAACTGACAAAATTTTCCATTCGATTTTTGTGAGCGTCTGGTAGCTCTATTCAGAAACGACATATTTGTAGGAAAACGACTATCACATTTTCTTGTGACAGCTTTTTAGGTATCAATTTGACTATCACCTTACACAAATCAAATTCGATTATTTTGACTGTCAACAATCAACAATCACCTTAGCCGATTCCACCCCTTTATTTATTTAATTTAATTTAATTCGCTAAAATCTAACGTTAACAATATTTAAAAAATTCTTATAATCTAATAATATCTAATATCATAATTTATATTTATTATACAATATTGTTGAAAAACATAAGTTTAAATTGTTTACATTTTATATTATCATTTACAGATTCTAAACAAAAATAAAATTCGTTATAAATTGTTATTAACTGATTGAGAGGGCTACATATACCATAGTTTGATCTGCTAAATATTTGAATAATAGGTTGCTGTCGCCTTAAACTTGCACGACTGAAACTGAAATTTAATTTACTTAGAACTGATGGTAATGATATCGAACCATTAATAATCCCAACAATAAAACAAAATTGTAAATACTTTCTGTGGTTAGTCAAAGAAGGGAGGCTGATCAAAGCTAGTCTTTGAGAATAAGGAGGAAATAGATTTTCCCTTGCCCATGGAAGAGACCGAAGACAGAAACGCAGAAACCTTTTTTGGATCGCTTCAATTCTTGAAACATGTATTGAGTAATAAGGTGACCATACCACACAGCCGTATTCTAAAATTGGTCTAACAAACGAAATAAATAGAAGTTTAAGAACATAAGGATCCCGAAAATCACGACCGAATCTTTTAATGAATCCAAGAACCCTATTGGCTTTTTTTATTATATAACTTAAATGATCATTAAATGATAATTTGGGATCTAGAATAATACCTAAGTCAGAAAACATAGAAACTTTACATAACGGACAAGAATCAAACGTATAGTCGTACAAAAACGGAATTTTTTTACGTGTAAAACTCATAGTTTTACATTTGTCAACATTTAAAACAAGTCGGTTTTTATTGCACCATTCCCTAAATATTGTTAAGTCTTCTTGTAATAATAAACAGTCAGAGGAGGATTTTATACTTTAGAAAAGCTTAATGTCATCAGCATAAACAAGGACAGACGAGTTTTTTAAGTTTGAAACCAAGTCGTTAATAAATAAAACAAATAAAATAGGACCTAGGTGGCTGCCCTGAGGGACGCCAGAATTGACAACAAATTGAATTGAACTTTCATTACGAAACAAGACAGAATAACGACGATTTTTTAAGTATGAAGAAATCCAATTTATAAAATTGTTGTTAAATCCTAGATGGTATAATTTTAGAATTAGTGTATTGTGACATAACTTGTCAAAGGCTTTACTAAAGTCAGTAAATACGCAATCAACTTGCCCGCGTTTTTCAAATACATCTAGACAAACACGAAGTTAAATAAATTAGTTACAGTGGATCTCTTTTTGACAAAGCCATGCTGGCTATCACAAATAATAGAACTACAATGAAAAGAAAGAACATTACTCACAATTGACTCAAACAGTTTAGGTATCACAGATAGTTTCGCAATGGGCCTATAGTTCATTATTTCATTCTTTGGGCCTTTTTTATGTATGGGAATAATAAATGAACTTTTCCAGATAACAGGAAAAATTGAACTTTTTAAGGATGCATTGAAGAGAACACATAACGGATATGACAAATAAGAAGCACATTTTTTTAATATATAAGATGGAACACCATCGGGGCCTGGAGTAAAGCACTCATCGAGTTTTAAAATATGTTGAGCAACTGTGTCTTCACTTAGTTCAAAATTAATTGCGTTTAAATGAGTAAAACTGTCAGAAGAAGAAGAAAAAGAAGAGGAATTATTAAAGTCTGATTCTTCAAATGCTACTTTGAATTGATTAGCAAACATGTTTGCAATAATCTTTGGATCATGACTAGTTGACGAATTATTTGACATCGAGTTCGGATAGCCACACGTTTTCCTTTTATTATTAACGAAATTCCAGAAACTATCTGGATTAGATTTAATACCATGTTCTATTTTACAAATGTAATCGTCATATAGAATGTTAGAATAATCAGAAAAGAGTTGTTTTAGAATTAAGAAAGTTCTGTAATCATCGTCAGTTCTAGTTATGTTATATTTTACCCAAGCTTTGTTCCTTTTATTTTTTAAGTTTTTAATACGCGTATCAAACCATGGTGGTGCATTTGAAGCAAAACGTGATCTTTTCAAAGGAATAGTTTCGTAAAAGCAGTTAAAAAGAGTTCTATAAAAATTATTACACATATCCTCAATATTACAATTACAAAATAATTGATTCCAATTTACAGTTATTAACATATCAAAAAGATCTACAAAATTACATTTAGAAAAGTCAAATTCAAGTTTGTTGTTATTATTGTTATTGTAAGGAGAAGACATGTTTAAACCTAGTGAAATATCTAATGCAGGATGATGTCGATCTTCGTCTATTAGTTTTACAGTAGCAGTTAAAACAGCAATTTCGTTGTTAATTGTATCGGCGAAAAACACTAAGTCAAGAATTTTTCCAAAACGATTTCTCATTCCATTGAATTGACTTAAACCACACGATGACATACCATCTATACATGTTAGTTCATTAAGGCTGGACGCATTTATTGGAACATGGAAGTTGTCGTCATCAATTTTTGTCCAGTTAAGGTTTGGTAGATTAAAGTCACCTACGATCAAAATTTCATCTTCGGGTTCCATAAGTACATAAATATTTTCTATGCAGTCATTAATCTTTTCATAAGCCTCATTGTTTGAACTTGGAGGAATATACGCGGAGATAATAAATAAATGGCCAGATTTCAACTTGATTTTGATACATAGAGCTTCGACACCTGTGGCTCGAAAGTCATCTATCAGGTAGCACGTAAGTGAGGTCTTGATCGCAAAAAGAATTCCTCCTCCGACAACATTAGAGTCTTCTTCATCATGTCGATCACGTCTGAAAATTTGATAAGATGCATCAAAAAGCTCCGAGTCAAGAATAGAAAAGTTGAGCCAAGTTTCTGTTAGTATAATGACATCGTGGGGAAGGTTGTTTACATTTTTATAGACCATATTAGTTTTTGTCCGAAGTCCATTTACATTTTGGTAGTAGACAAATATTTTTTTAAGCTGCTCAGATGTTGATTCCGCATTGTCCGAATTTGACGAAAAGGGTTCTGGGGTATTCCTTGACTATTCTGTTTATGAACAAATTCGTGTATTATTACACCAATTGGCCAGAACGAAGGCGAGTTTAGTACATGGAAAACTGAATCCGGAACACGTATTTTAAAAGACGAATATTTAGTGTAGTTTCTGTGAATAATTTTTTCCACATTAAAGAACAATGATCCCACTTTTTCTTTAAGATAATTTTTGATATCAAGGGCATTAGTTGACGGTGATAGTTTAGAAAGAAACAGCACTTTTTGCCCCTCTTGAATGGTCATGACTTTGAGCTCGTGGATCAGTTAGATCTCGTACGGAGGAATAGATTGCCTCGGGTTCTGCTGTACACTTTCATGGACCGTGGAGATGTTCTTGGCCAATCTTTCGTTCCTTGAACGTATACGGGTGGGTGTTGGCTGATTGTTTACTGAACCAGTCATTTTAAATTTGGCCACCAAACGTTGAAGAGTCGACGATTTTACGTCTGCCGTAAAATGGACGGAATGTGCGCAACGTTTGCGTTAACGAACACTCATTTTGATGACAAAGTTTTATCATTTGAACGTGCTGTTCAATCGTGTAACTTGCCTTGATGTTTTGGGATAAACATAACTGCATAATAAATAAAAGATTTGATAGATGTCACCAAAACAAAATGGCAGACATGGGGCGCCAAAATCTACCCGCACCAATTGAAAAACCCTTTAGTTTCTAGTTTATGAAATTGACATTATAGTTAGTACAGAGCTCTTTTTGAGGATTTAAGCTGACCAATAATTCTAAAACAACAACTTACCTAGACAAAGATTAATCTTGATAATATACTTTCATTGACAAGCACAAATATTAATAACATTATTAAGTAAAACTATGACATGAGCATGTTGGTGTCAGTGTTTTTTTTTGTGGAACAAGCAGTCAAACCACAAAGGAACAAAAACAATGCAATTTTTGCTGTGCTCTCAAGCGCGTTCGTGCTGAGAGAATGAATTACTTGGTTTGCAAGCCATTCTAATCAAATTAATCTGTAGTATCCGTGACATGATGGTTTGTGAGTAGGACTGTCATGTTAGAGGTCTTGGGTTCAATCCTTACCTGTGCCATCCAATGCTTGATCCAGGTGGGAGGGGGTATGCTTTGCGGTCATGACCCCACCCCCTGGGAGATTAATTCCCTTCAATCCAAAACATTTATTTATTTTGTGTATGGAAATAAAACTTGTATTTTACTGCTTTAAGCTTTGTTGCTTAAAGTACTACTTTTAACTGAGGACTGGACCAAGAACATAATATAAATCAAAAATCCAACTCTATTCCAATAGAGCAGCGCAAATTCATCAACTTTTGACTAATGTACGTTCCTGGGGGGCGATTATATGAGCCATAAAGCTTATACAGTTAAGTTGTACATATAAGTAAAGATTTCATCTAAAGATTTGTTAGTAACTTAACGATATTCACCAAAAAGCGGTTTGCTGTAAAAAAACAACTAAGATCTCTGTTTTCACACAATTCAGAATTTGGAAAAAACTTAAGTAATGCTTGAAATTATTTTTAAAAGATCAAATATTGAGGTTACCTTTAGTGAAACTCGTCTTCAATTCTATCTAATATTTTTGAAGCACATAAATAATGTAAGGCTTTCTTAAAGTTATTTTTACTTGCGACATATAGGAACTATGTACTATATATGGCAAGTTTTGCATTCGTGCAAAATTTCGAACTCGAGATTTTAATCAAACATGATATTACGATGGTAGAGAAGTCGAAAAAAGTGGGTCCCGCGATTCCATCCGGTCTGTTTTGTCTGTCTGTCCACGCTCCTACAGCCTAAACCATTGGGTCGATTAAGTTCAAACTTGGAAGTTAAGGTTTTGAGCAGATTCGCGTTAGGCGTTTTTTAATTTTTTTTAAGATCAATTCTAACAGTGGCCCCCATACAATTTTTTTGGTCAAAAAACGAAAATTCGAATTTTCTCAAAAACAAACCGATAGATTTTTTTTTAATTTTCTCTAAAATTTTAATTTTTAACTTGGCTTCTTTTAATAAGAAAAACATATTTTTGTATTGCTCCGGAAAGGTACCGCTCATGGAACCGTTTTTTTGTTTTTTAATTTTCTCAGCAACTTATGAACTGATTTCAATAAATTTTTTTTGAACGAGCTCTTATTTTCCCTTAACAATATTTGATTACCAAAATTGCAATTTTTTTTTTGATTGGATTTTTAAAAAAATATTGAATTTTTTTTTTTCAAAATTCTATATCTCAAAAACGGGCCAACATTTTTTTACGAAGTTCAAATGTAGAGCGTATATTTACAATCACTAAACAACTGCATACCAAAAATATTTTTAGAACAACATTGAAAAATTTTATATATAAAAATTAATTTAAAAAAAACCGCTCTAACGATTTTCGAAAAAAAAAATTGAAAAATCAAGGGTTTTTTGATTTATAAAATGGCATTTAAATTTTTGAAGACAAACTTATTTTTCAGATAAAATTTTGAATCTTAAATTGTTTTTTTTAATTATTTTGACTGTAA
This sequence comes from Eupeodes luniger, assembly GCA_951509635.1. Classification (NCBI taxonomy): domain Eukaryota; kingdom Metazoa; phylum Arthropoda; class Insecta; order Diptera; family Syrphidae; genus Eupeodes; species Eupeodes luniger. The sequence continues at coordinate 257,839,704 of OX608073.1, forward strand.
ATGTAACGCCCTCCCAAAAAAAATGAAAAATGGAGGTTTTTTCGACAAATCAAATGGCATTTATATCTTTGAAGACAAACTTAGTTTACATTTTATATATTTTTAAATCTTATATACATAGGTACTTTTTTAAACAGACTCTTTGAATACAGGAGCAAGTTCGTGCGACCCAGTCGTGCATTTTATTTAATTTACATTTTAGAACTTTCTAGTGTTTGTTATATTCTTTTGTTTTCACTTAACCGAAAAATCACTTTAGATTCGTCTTAAAATCGGCGATATTGACAGACAATAGAAATAGTGAAAGGGTTGGTAGACCTTAAGCTAAAGTTGTTTCCTAAGGTTAGGTAAAGTTAAGCGGGGTGATGCATCATCAAGCGCCAGAAAACATTCCATTCGGATCTCTATAGATCAATTGTGCTTCCCAGGGTATGAGTAGGATTAGGTTGGTTGAGGTTGAATGAAGGTTGGTGTGGTGTTGTAAAGTGCGTACTTCACAACATTCCCTTATCATCCTTTCTTATCCCATTACAATTCAACCCATTGCCACTTCAAATTCTCACAGTCAACATTTCCTTTGATTGACCAATTCAACCCATTGCCACTTCAAATTCCCACAGTCATCATTTCCTTTTGATTTGATTGACCAATATCCGATCCACTTATAATTCCCATATTCATCATTTCCTTTTAATTACCTACAAAAATTCCATTCAACTCCAATGTTGTCAACCACGCGATCAACGATCGCTCCACTTAAACCAAACCCATTCACTTTTTCAATCCATTAAACTTCTCCAATTTCTTTGCCTGCTACACTGAAACCAAACCCAAAATTCCCAGTTCATCATTTTCCATTTTCCTATATTCAACAATCAATGCACTCCCTTTTCAAACCCATTAAAAGTGCATTGAACCCTATAGCAACTACAAACAAGCACACTTGTGCTCATGTTGCATTTTTTCTGTTTCGTCGTGTCGGGTGACGAGCCATCGACGTTTCACTCTGTAACTTGAATTCGGACGGTTCGGTCGACTGCTATATCTTCTTTTCGACAATATACTAGTTCTTGTTTCGTCTTCTATATCTTTTTCGATAATGATATAATATTCTAATTCTTGTGTATAAATAAACTTAGACTTAAGTAAATTTAAGTAAATATTATAAAAAAGTGAAAATAAAGAAAAAACAAAAGGGTACACTTCTGTTACCGGAAACAATACGTCTTTTTTATTTTAAGAAACTTGGAACTAGAAAAACATAACACAAATTTACAGGAAAAAACCCAACTGAGAATCGTGCAGCTCAGTTAAAATAAATATAGCACAACAGTGGTCTGAGGTGAGGAGCGACTCCGAACGATCCTGACGTTTGGGGAATTTTCAGTGGCAAAAACGAGACGTAAGGGTATTTTCCTAGTGTTTGTTTTTCTTCTATTTAGTTACTTTTTGTCATCCGCAGAGAAAGTGAAAAGTATGCTCTTCCATCTCCTTGCCTTCACAACCTCACTACATTGACTACATGAGCTTATAAAACTGGTCGACAAAATTAAGATTTTGAAAAATGTCACACAAAAAATCAATACCTTTTTAAGGGATTAAGTTGTCCTAGTTTTTAAAATATACCTACTTACTTAAGGATGTGCTACAGTCTTCACACATAACTAGGGCTCCACCCAACAAACTCATTCATCTAGCTAGGTCCCTAGTTAGATGTCTCCAGTTGCGCACTCCAAATTGGTTGAAGTCACTTTCCACTTGTTGTGGAAAGTGACTTCATGATCCGCAGTTTTCCTATAATATGCTATAATGTGAGCGTGGGTTTAAAAACTTTCCGGCCAGAGCATTCTACGTGAACCAGCCATCTTATTCGTTGGACTTTTATGCTTCTGGTCTACGTCGATGTACAGCTCGTCTTTGCATCTTCTCCTCTACTCACCTTCAATGCATACGGGACCGCAGATCACGCACAGGTAGACCTTAACTACCTCAAAGTTATGGCGGTCGACGGTGACGTTTTGACCGAGACAAGATTGAGAAATCTTGAAATTAACGTTTTCGTAGCTTTTTAAAAATATTTGTGTCGAAATTAATTTTCAGTGATGATTTCGAATCCTAACTTTGATTTTAATCAAACAAAATCTGTCAAACAAAAATCATTTTTAGACTTATTTGAATTTTTCTGTTAAAAGCCGTTTCTCAAGATTTATGTTAAATAGATGTTCCTACAACTTATGCAGATTTTTCGAAAGTTTTTTTAAAATACTGTAAATATTTTAACTGAACAGTAAAAATAATGATTAAAGATTTAAAAATACACCACGAATTTTATTCAAAAAATTACTTCATGAATTTAGATAGCCTCAAAAAGGTGTGTTTTTTGGAAATTTAATATCTCAAAAACCTGACGTGCTAGAGAGTAATTTTGGAGTCAGATTTGCTGACCATCAGAAAACGTTTTTTCCCAGAAACTAAACCTTGTTGAACAGTGTAACTTTTAACAACCAAAAAGTAGTTATTATCCTGATCCTACTTTCTGTAAAATTTTGTTCGGCTTTTTTTCAAAGTTTCATTACTTATCTTTAGTTTAGACAATGCTAGCTCATAAGATTCAAATTGAGTAAGAACTCTTCAGTCTCATTTATTTTGTTTATGTCCATGGACAAATTAAATTTGTATCAACTCAAATAATCAAATATTCTTTCTTCTATCGAGTATACAAATTATAAGAAAGAAGAATAAATAATTTTAAATGTCGAGTCATGACACACTTCCATACATACTTACATCCTTATCTTAAATTTATTCAAAGCTGATGCGGTTTTGAGTTTGAGGACCTGTGAGGGTTGAATGCCACGAGTTCATTCTACAAGAATAAATTTAAATTCTTTCCATTGATTGCTTCTTTGATCTGAAATCTTATATAATGTTCCACTGCTGGCTCCAACCCCCACCTCCAACCCGCGAACATAAACAATGAACCATTATTAGCGATTTAAATGACAAGTGCTCATCAAACAAATACACAAAAGAAAAAATATTACCCCCAAACCACACTTCATTCAAAATTACCAACATCCTTGTTCATGTTCATCTTATTTACATTTAGCATACAATCATACATATCTGCGTCTATATGAACAGTTAATTTGAAATCCATAGAAAGCAGGATTCTCAGGACGAACGACACTTCAACGAAGACGATGATGATGACGACAGCAATATCTCACTCTCTCTCTCACTCTATCTCGTCCTCTCTCTCTCTTTCTGATGACAGAAATTAAATGTACTAAATTACAAAATCAAATACTTCTTCTTTGTATCCTTCGTCCTTGTTTGGGGGGCTCGTGACCTGAATAGTGAATATATATGTAAATAGACAACAAAACCGAAAAAGAAAAACAGCACTACAATACTTTGGTTTTGTGGTAATAGAAAAGAAAAGAGAAACAAATAGACAGAGAGAAAAAAAAGGATCCTTGCAATATGCCATGAGTCATTTTTGCCTCCTACTTTGTCACCATGATTAAGGAGTTTCGTCTTGTTATTCTGTTGATTTTACTCGTTTATTTAGTGTTTGTTCGTTCGTCATATACAATATACATACACACATACTATAAGCTAATTACCTGGCTCTTGTCAGCGGAATTAGTAAAATCTCTTAAGCTTGATGTAAATGACAGCGCGACAATGCGACGCGACGTGGCAGTTTTTCAAGAGTTAGCTGTATTCTGATGGCTCAACAATAATCTCAAGAGAATAATAAATGCCAGAATAGATATACAAATATATACATCAGACTAACAAACTTTTGTAAACATCATTAAGGATTAACTTTTCGAATTCTAATACCAAAATGGTTAAATAAGGAATATAGAGCGGAGTAAATATCAATTTAAAGCAGTTATGTACTTACAATGGAGTTCGCTTAGTTTAAAAACCTTCTAACACAAAATCAAACAGTGGTTTAACGTTCTGAAGAAATCATTATAACCGTCGGAAAAATAACCGGGTCCGGTCATGGTCTGGATTAATAAGTATCAGTTCACATCGCATATTCAAATCTTGAACCGTTGTTATCTAGTTTTGAGAACAACGACAAGGCTTCGGGCGTTTGGTTTACAACATCTCTTCTCAAGATACAAGGCATGGCATAGAACGCTATGGTCTATCATACAGTGTGCTAAAAAATGACTTTCTGAGAAGAGTCGTCTTCGTTTTTTTGAGAAAAGAATGCAATCTTCAAAGATAACATCCGTTGAATTCTGGTAGAAATTGGAACTTCAAATTTTAAATTGCTTGTTGACCAAAAATTGGTGGGCGTGGTGTATGGGCTGCTTATATATAAGGTGGTTAAGCTTTAAAGGCCGATGTTGAATGTGAATCACACCTTAACGTCAAGTTTTTTCTGCATTTCATTTGACATTTCTGAATTTCAGACTAATTCAATTTAAATAGTGGAAACGTTTACAATCGATTCGTTTATCATCGGGCCGTATTTTTCCAAAATGAGGCCGGTCAGGTAGTTACTGTGATTGGTGTTCGCTATCGTGAGATTAGATCGATATTTTCTATGGGCTGCATTGCAAGATTTGGATTCGAACGATATATGTCCAGAGGTCTTGGGTTCAATCCCTGCCTATGCCATCTAAAGTTTTATCACGGGCACTACTTCAAGGAGTAATTCTTGTCATGAAAAGTGCTTTCTCAGATTAGTCGTTCGGATTCGGCTTAAAACTGTAGGTCCCTCCATCACTGAGAACATTACCTGCACACAGGAATGGTTGCGAGTTGTAAGTCACTAGGCCCTAGTTCCCAAGAGACTGTTGAGCCACCAAATTTTGTATGCCGCAGTGTTATAGAAAATTTGGACCATCGGATGGGGGTGTGTCGACAAGGTCTCGGTAGCCATTTGGGGGATATTTTGTAATATACGTAATTGATCAAAATCAAAATTATTAAAAGAGGCTGGGATGCGAACCACACTAATAACTTCCTATCCCGTCTGTCAATTTGTCTTACTTAATAGTTTGTAGGTTTTCGTGTTTGTGTTAAAAAAGTTGTCAGTTGAATTATTATTAAAAATTTCAAAATTACCAACAATATTTTGTATATAACGAAATAGTTTTATTTTAAAATCTAGTTTTATTAACGAGATTTTTAGTCGAAAACCAATTTTTACTAATTTCAGTAGCATTTCTTAAAAGTTTTAAACAAATACAATTTATAAACAAATACAAATTGGATGAATGAAATTAATTTGAGAGATATCGAGAACCGAACATCAATTTTTACCAAATTTTGCGTACTATTTCTTGTAGGTTTTATTTTTTCATGAAAAAACGGACTACTGGATTTTTTTTTTTAAATTACTAAATATCGAAAACAATATTCTGTGAAATAAATTAAGTTAAAAGCCAATATTTTTAATTTTTCAATTTTTGAAAAGCTATTTGAGTTGAAAGTGAATTTTTACCAACTTTTATTGACATTTCTTATAAGATTAAATTAGTTGGAAGCCATAATCTTTAATTTTCTAAAAAATATTTAAGTCGAAAATCAATTTTTACCAACTTTGAGTAATGTTTTTTACAGGTTTTTATTTTTCGTAAGAAAAAACTGTCAATTCGATTTTTCTCAAAATTTTGCCAGATGTTAAAAACATTATTCTTCGTTGCAAAAAATTGTTTTGGAGATAAAATCGTTTTTTGTTCGTAAATTTTTCGAGGTAAATTATATATTTTTTTAGTTTTTTTGATTTATAAAAAAAAACCTTAATTGGATTTTTTTCCAAAAATATATTTGTTTGGTATCACGTTACAATATAAAATAAAAAATTTAATTCAAGTCTCTAGCGTTATTGGTTCGTGAGATATTTAGGGTTAATCAAAATTTTCAACTTTTTTTTAAACTGCTATGGTAAAAAAAAACCACCCACGAAATTTTCTTAAGAGCCCTTTCTGCATCCTTCTGTATTATTATCTGTAAACAAAAATTTATTTGAAGTCGATATCTCTTCTGGTTCTTGAGCTATGGACGACGAAAAAAACGGGGCACATGCACGCACAGACATCTTTCTAAAAATACAAGTAGAATTAGATAGGTTCAAGACTGTAAACCACACAATAAACGCCGGTGTGCCCCAGGGCTCTGTTTTATCCCCATCACTCTTTCTCATTTTTATTAATGAATTCCTGTCGGCAACTTCTAATCCAATGCATTGTTTTGCCGACGCACTATAGTACTCTTGGCTCCTTATATTCGTTTTTAGACTCACAACCATTTTCTTCGGATGTGAAACTGCTTCGAAAACCCAATGCTGTTTCGTATTGTAAAAGCGAACAAAATTTAGCAAAGTGTTTGGGTTTCCTAAGGGGATGCAAGAAATTTGGCTTCCTCTCTAATCTGGCTGTCATCTACAAGACTTACATACCTACGTGAAAAGCTTGAGCAGAGCCCCCATCTCTAGGCTGGAGCTCCTGCAACTTACCTTAGCCTCTTGGACATTATTGAACGAAGAGCATTTAAATTGATTGGTGATAACATCATAAATTTATTTACTACGCTCAATCGTTTTGTGTCTACCCTTTTTTTACAGTTTTTTTAACAGTTTATGCTCTAGAGAGCCAGCTGCATTCCTACCATCGTTGTGCTAAAGTGACCAATTGGGCCATTTGGCCCCAAGATTTATATTTTCGCCCCGGGCCATCACCAAATGGCCTTAGAATCGTAATATTTACAAACTAAAAACTAATTTTAAACAGAATAATAAATCATAACTTAAAATTTTTAGAAATCTGTAATTTCCAAATAATCGATAATTACTATCATCCATATGCTTATTTTGCTGGACGCATTCATTGAAAAATTCAACACATCACATCGACTGACAGAAGCAGATGCTAGCTGTCTCTCTCTATCTGTCTCAAACTTAAGTTCTTCAACTTCACCGACACAGCTCAGCATAAAATTCTTTACTGTTATTTTTGTGGAATTTACATTGAGCTGTGTTTTATGTGTAATTTAAAGCCAAAAACTAAATAAAATCCCAAACAGAAAACGAAAATGAGTATTTCTAACAAATGTTACCTGTGGAAATTTTATTCCGCCTACAGAATTATTAAAAAAAAATGTTAGAATAGATTAAAATAATTTTAAAATATTTTATGTTATACTTATGTTAAACTATCTTATGCTGCTCTTCATAAATAAAAATGGATGAAATAATAAAAAATACTAACTACAAATGCAAAAATATGAATTATAACAAAATGTTTTATTCGATTATTTTCATTTCATTTTCTTGTATTTCTTTTTTAATATATCTACTTATAGGTACCTAACGTCTGACTTCTGACAATAAGAAATATACCATTTGAAAGTCAATATTAATTAGAAGTGCTGTAAGAACAGAGTATTTTAATCGCTTGACTACATACATAATATGTAGGTGTAAAAATATTCATACGTGAAATCATATTTTGTTGCTCAGATGGTCGAATTTCGACCACTCGTGATACTATAAATACGGAAAAAATAAGTGGCCCAAAAAAGTCAAAATGGCCCCGAAAATGGCCCCAACATTTTTTTTTCCAGGAACAACGCTGATACTAATATGCATTCCTAGAAGCGCGAGTGTAACGGTTCAACTGTTGTAGGGTAGGAACAGTATACCCTCGAGCCCAACTTTGGTCGTACTGTCAAATACAGAGATTCATTTTTTAGCCCTACTTCGCGAATGTGGAATGTCCTTTCCCAGTCATTGCAATATTTTGGAATTCGAAACCAATGTGTCATTTTGGTAATGTACGCCGACAACATATGTAGCTTTAATATTGAAAAATTTGAGAGGGTTTAAAAGGATATGTCGAGATGCACTGCACATTGGTTTTAAATTCAATATTTTTGCAATAACAGGGGAAGTGGTAAAGTGTTCCATATTCATGTAGTTCAGCTTAGGTACGAATCTCCTTTGTATTTGACTGTATGACAGAAATTCGCGTCTTCAAGCGACATATATTAATCAAGAACGTTATTTTCACCAATTATTTTGGATACTTTTATTTGAATCTTGGGCTTTGCACAAGCCCAAAGATGAGAATTATACTCAATACTCGCTTAGACGTTTTATAGGTAAAAGTCAGATAATAAGGTGGAGACAAACTATTTGCATCGCTTCAGGAAACCCAAACATCTAACAGATTTGTTGAAAACAAGAGGTGATTGGTGATAACACCTACCCAGATTTTCAATTACACGGAACATCATTGATTTTCTATTCTCCAATAATTAACAACGCCGCTGTTAAGGACAGAATTTAATGAGCGGATCATGAATATACTCATATTGTGTGAAGATTCACATCCAAAGACGAGGGTTGTGAATCTTAAAACGAATAGAAATAGCTGAAGGCTCTGTCACATTATTGACAAACGATTATAAATCAAAATAGGAAAGAATGCCGGAGACAAGACAGAGCCCTGGGGCACATCCACAAAATGTCTGTAGAGTTAAACATATCCAATGCAATTTGCATTGAATGTGTCATCAAAAACAATAGCTCGCATTTTCAATAAGAAGCCTGATGACAAAGAAGAATGATAAGCAACTCTTTAAGCCTGAATTTGATGTATTGAATCGACACAGTACATACATAATATAGCTGACGCCACTATGAAAGTTCTAGGTAAGTGCATGGTCATCTCGGATTTTAAATATAATGCTTACCACCAAAAAAGTTCTTTTCCCGAAGTTAAATGAAATGTAGGTAAATGTTATGTATATTATTATTGTTTGATGTTTCCATTCAGCCAAAATCATTTCAGTTCTTAGATATTTAGTCAGGAATTTATTTATTTAATGTTGATGAATACAATTTTTTAAGTTAAGCTTGGAAATATCTGGCAACTCTAATTGAAAAATCTGCTTACTCCCAAAACTCCAATAGATTGTCGAATTTATTATTCCCTTCAGGTTTCTTATTTAAATATTTAGAATATTGAATTAATGTAGGTACAAAAATACTTAACCCAATGACTTTGGTATTTTTTTCCGAAACATGTGCCTATTGCTTAATGTTATAGGAATTTACAAGTTTTGCTTACCAAAAGTACCCCCATTAAAAAGCTGTTTTCCAATTATTTACCCCTGACTTTGCATTTAGGAACAAATATGTATATGTAAGTTCCTTGCTTAAACCTCCTAAAAATACCAATACCTTTTTGTATCAATTGAAAACATGACTTTCATATCAAAATCATTCTGTAATTTATTTAAGCCCAAAAATAATTATAAACACCAACACAAAATAAAAAAAACCTTTTCCATCAATCTGACTCACGCACGGTGAGACGGGTCCTTTTATGATTAAATAAATATCAATTTCTTAAATTTGAATAAAAATAAAAATAAAAACCAAAAACACAAGAAAAACAAAACATCAGAAAAGTGTGTGTTTTCAATACTCTTGTAAGGATAACAAAATGTTCCTTTGCAGGATACAATATGATAAGAAATAAAAATGCAAATCATAACATTACCGTGGTTGGCTATGTCAAGAATGATGAGAAAGGATATATCATACGAATGACTAACCTTTGCCGGTTTTACAGACAAAACGACGACACAACCAGGACGATGAGGGCGTCAAGGACGACGACGATGAGAAGTCATGATGTTTCCTTCCTCTCTTTTCCTAACTCAACCAAAACTTTTCTATGGGGTAAAAGTGTTTGCATATAAATTTGTGTTTTTTTTTATTTTTATTTTTTGATTCCTCCTTACCTACTTTTTTTCACACATTGTTTTGTTTGTTTTTGTAGTTGTTTTTTTTTTGAGAAAAAAGGTAAAGAAAGAATATTTCTTCGAAATAAAAATGCCAAAGTCAAGCAAAGAAACTTTCAATATAAATAAAATTCAACTTTTCATATTCTTATACGGAGAGAAGAAAAATCCTCTTGAATTTGATGTAAGATTTCAACATCATTTATCAGAGATGTCAATTTTTAATAAATGGTAGTAGAAAAAATATTAATAAAATTGTTCTGTCTAGAAAGCAGCTATTAAAAATTTAAATGATTCTTGAAGTAGGCTCATATTTCCCTGGGTACACAGTGCAAGGATATATTGTAATTTATTTTAGGATAATACATAATATGTATTTAAAAATTTAATTTTTTAATATAGGTATTATTAAGTACTTTTTCATTTTATATTTGATATCAACTGACAGCCAAACAATCTGTCAAAAATCTGGACGATAACTACAAGCGGTAGTATAATTTATACTTAAAATATACAAGTATATTTGAAATAAGCATCACTTTATTAACTTCCCAAAGGAAGTTATTGTAATGGGTCCGATTTGTCAAATTGAAAATTTTGACATTTCTCGACGTTTCAAGGTCCCTAGAGTCGAAATAAAAGATTTTTAGAAAGATGTCTGTGCGTGCGTGTGTACGTACGGACGTTTTTTTCGTCGTCCATAGCTCAAGAACCAGAAGAGATATCGACTTCAAATAAATTTTGTAGCCCAGAAAGGGCTTTTAAGAAAATTGCGAGGGTGGTTTTTTCACCATAGCAGTTTAAAAAAAAGATGAAAATTTTGGTTAGCCTTAAATATCTCACGAACCTATAACGCTAGAGGCTTGAATTAAATTTTATATTATATAATGTAACGTGATACCAAACAAATATATTTTTAGAAAAAAATCAAATAAACGGTTGTTTTAATAAATCAAAAAAAAAACTGAAAAAAAAATATTATTTTCCTCGAAAAATTTACGAACAAAAAACGATTTTATCTGCAAAACAATTTTGTGCAATGAACAATAATGTTTTTAACATTTGGTAAAATTTTGAGAAAAATAGAATTTACAGTTTTTTACAAAAAATAAAAACCTAAAAGAAAAATTAATAAAAGTTGGTAGAAATTGATTTTCGACACAAATATCTTTTCAAAATTTTGAGATAATGGCTTCTTAATAATTTCAACTTATAAGAAATACTGTTTTCAATATTCGATAAAATTTTGAGAAAAATCGAATTGACAGTTTTTTTTTACAAAAAAATAAAAACCTAAAAAAAAAAATACTAAAACTTGGTAAAAATTTACTTTCGACTCAAATAGCTTTTCAAAAATTACAAATATTGGCTTCAAGCTTATTTTATTTCACAGAAAATATTGTTTTCGATATTTAGTAATTTTTTTTATAAAAATCCAACAGTCCGTTTTTTCATAAAAAATTAAAATCTACAAAAAATAGTACCTGCGCAAAATTGGTAATAATTGATGTTCGGTTTTCTATATCTCGTGAACAATAGAAGATATTGACTTCAAATTAATTTCATTCATCCAATTTGTATTTGTTTATATAAGAAATATTTTTTTTTTTAAATGTTACTAAAATTGGTTTTCGACTAAAAATCTCGTTAGCAAAAAAATAATTTCGAATTCGAACTATGCAAAATATTATTGGTAGTTTTTAAATTGTTAAGAATAATTCAACTGAGAACTTTTTTAACAAAACACGAAAACCTACAATTCTTTTAAGCAAGAAAAACTGACAACGGGATGGGAAGTTATCAGTGTGGGTCACATCCCAGGCTCTTTTTTCCAACATAATGAAAGAGGTAACAAAATACCATTTCATTGTTTCACAGCTACATACTCGCGTAGTAGCTGAAGTAGGAGACATCACTGCCTCAGTTCCAGCCCAAAAGCCATACGCCAGTTTTGTAAAAGAAAGGTCATCGGCAAGCTTTATCGGCATCGGAAGAGCAACATCTTTTAGGTGACAAAGAACTTGGTGATGGTAAATCGTCTTAATTCTTTTACCATTTCGTTTTCTTGCTGGTTCTTCCACTATACAGGATTACCTTCTGCATCAACTTTAGTTAGAACGACTTTCATCACAGGTCCAAGCTATTTTGACTCCGAGATTTGTTCTCTCCGCTAAGCAAATATCGGAATTAGTACACAAAATAGTTAAAGTTTCTCCAGCCCTTTTTCATAAGATTCATAACCTTTAAGGTACTATAGAACATATGTCCAAGTAAGTTGCTCAGTTAACAGCCTATCAAAGCAATCGTGGCCGTTCATGTAGGCGTGAGAAGCAATACTGAACAAATGGATTGAAATTACAAAAAATATCAGCTTAAAGCGCTAAGCTTTAACAAATCATGTAGTTTACAGGAAAACACCAATGCAGCAGTTTATAATAATGGCGAATGACTACAGTATTCCTGGAAGCCGTCTTTTTGTTACTGACCAAAAATCTAAGCATCAATTTTGGCGGGTATTAGAAAAGGTATGCAAAATACAAGCGTGGATTTTTGTGAATTTAGGCTTTCTGGATTCTGGGTATTCGGTATTTCGGGATTTTGGGTTCGTGAGATTTCGAGTTTTGGGCATCTCGACAGCAAACTCCGAAAAAAGACCAGAAAATTCCATTTCACATTCGTGAAGTGCGACTAAGAAAAGAATGTCTGTACTTTACAGTACGTCCGAATTATTGCTCAGGGGTAAACCGATGAGTATTCCTAGAAGAATGGGTATTACGGTTGAATTTTTTGAGGGAAGGAATGCAACTGGCAATGTCAAATATGTGATCACTCCACAATAAGTGGTTTATAATGCACATACCTATTACCTAGAACTGAAAGCCGTTCGGTTTTCTCGCTGCATGTACCAACCATGGATAGTGGCATTGAGCGAGGGTTACGGTTTTGCGCCACTAGATAGCATTGAGTTATCGAAGCATTGAATTCTACACGATTTTGTATTCCCATTGGACAATGCTGTCAAGATCAGAATCTTGTGAGCTTATGATACACTGCCATTGGTAGACCACATCAGAAGAACAAGGATGAAAATCTTACGAATATGAAAAGCTGAGGGTACTGTCATCAGCGAAACAATTTAGTGGGTTAGAAGTTTCAGACAAAAAACCGTTTATAAAAATATGGAAGAGTTTCGGAAACAAAACGGAGCCCTGGGGCACACCAGCGTTTATTTTCTAGATATCAGATTCAATACAATTCCCTCTTTTCCTAATGCTCACACTGTGTCTTTGGCATATTAAAGGTATAAAAAAATCCTTTTAGTGTTCGCTAATTATAAAAAAAAAAAAAAAAAAATTGAGCTTTGCAAAAGGTTATTTCTAACCCAATAAATAAGACATTCTTCAACACAAAATGCTAGCATTTTCGATAATAGAGCTTGATGCCAAACTCTATGAAGTGCCCTTGAAATATCAAGTACAATAATCTTACTTTCTCCAAAACGAATTAAAGATTTGTTCCACTGTTCTATGAGATAAACCATGAGATCACCAGTGGACATATTGCTACGAAAGCCGTACTGCCGGTCATTAAGAATTTGTTCGTTCTTCAAGATATGTATTTCTAAAGCTGAACATGTTCAGCGTTTAAATGACCTTAGAAAGAAGATACGTAAGTGCAATTGGACGTAGTTAGAAGGTGAGAAGGATTCGCCTTTTTTGGAAAAAGGCTAGACAAATGCTATTTTTCATCCACTCGAAAAGAGACCTGTAGAATAGGATAGATGGAAAAGCTTACGCAGTGGTTTTGCCAGCGCTGAAAAACAATATTATTTTATACATAATTACAATTATAAGAAGAGCTTTTGAGCTTTTCTCAAAACAAAATTGGCGTAATTTCTTCTAACGCAATTTTCTGAAGTAAACTCCGAAAGCAGTACTTACACACTGCTTTTAAGTAAATGGTTATACATTTTTAAAATAAGTTAAAATAAGTTTAAAGAAACTTGGATATTTGAGAAGAAAATCGTACTGATATTTTAGCGACTCCACTATCAACACAACTAACTCTACCTTACCTCAGTATGACACCAAACAACCTTAGAGATTACCTGAATTCACTTGTAATAACCATCAAACGAAAATAATGACATCTTGAACTCGGGTAAATGTATGTGACATCACAAGGCTTCAATGTCGAACAACTATCGAACAGCTTCGAGGGCAGCTTTGTGACTTATTTGCATAGGCCTTCGACTAACAAAGTCTAACATGCTTAAATCTGTAGATAATTCACATGAACTCCACATAAGATGTAGATGACCATATATTCTCGAATCGTTCGTCTGATGAAGCTATAAGTCATTGGTGTTCCTTTCCACATTATCTAATCCAGGCCAAAAAAAGTTTTGAATCATTGAACTATAGCGCTTGGAGTTGTTTGCGATAGTCTGACAAACATCGTGCTCAAAGACATATAGAAATTAATGTTACTTACTTTTTTGGGATACAAATCCACTGACAATTCTTGAGGATTAGCTGCGTCCAATATTGAACAATTTTGAGTTTGACATGCTCTTTCATCCAATCTTTCAGCAAATTGTTCTCATTGCTGAAGATGGTTTTTCATTAGAAATCATAGTATCAACTTCTAACTTCTACAGAGATCATTCCGCAAACACACATTGTTTATTGTTTAGGCACGTCTGCACGGCTCAAGCTCTCACATTAGAATCATACTTCACTTATAATACAGAATATTGAATAATATAAAATAATTATAAAGCACACAGGATGATATTTCGCCATATCGCACCACTTCCAGTCATCATTGTTAATTGTTGTTGTTCTTGTTACTGCTGCTGCAGCTGCAGCTGGCCCGTTGCAGTTGCCCGTTGATATTTATTTTCCTTCGATGACGTCATTCTCGGTCGCAAGTACCACTTATCACGACACTATGAAAAAGGGTGTGGCCTGCGCACGTGTATGTTGATGGTCTGATTTCGATTCGATCGTCAACGTCGATGATGAGGATGCGCAGCGTTAATGTGGTTGTTGTTGTTGTAATTTCTTGTCGGCGCCGTTGCTCTGCACATATGGTCACATATGGTTGATGTGCAATAGAATTTTCACTTGGTGATGATGTTTGTCGCTCGGTGACAAAAGATTTGCTCAGCTGTGAATCTCTAACACACATTGTTTTCTTTAGCCGTTTACCTTTATTATGATTTCACGTGGCATTGAAAGCTTTATCCCACTAAAGTGATTTGAAAAACATACAGCATAAATGACAGACAATTTGACAGATGAACAGTCAACTATATAGCCGCTGTCAACTGTCAAAGTTTGAAGTTCAGTGCTGTATGTTATTATGTTATATACCACTCTTTCTATTTTGACCTTTGAAAGTTTTTGAGATTCTACTTTTTAAAGTTTGAAATATTACTAAATATACATTCATTTTTTTAGAATTTATAACTACCAACAATATTCAATAATTAACAATGTCACACTTCATCAAATTTAATGTGTAGTTCAAAAAAGTGGCATCACTATTCAACATTGATGGTATCATAAAGTATGTTTGCACATTGTTTTAGAAAACACTTTACAGGTTGTCTTCAGGTTTCTAAAATGGGGTAGTTTTTGGTTTGATAGAAAAATAAAAAATAAACATAAAAAAAGGTAAAATCATGTTGACCCTTATCACTAAGGAAAATCAATATAAATCTTTATTCGAAAGGATACCAACAAAAGTTTGATAGGTAAAAGGTAGATGATGTGAATAACGAACAACCAACAACAACAAAAAAACACAAATACTAAACTAGAGGGATGATGCTGGATATAAATTTTATATTAAATAAACAATTGTTATTTTGTGTGTGGTGTACGAAAAGTGTTTTTTTAGTATGCACGCGTAAACGCAGCAGTTTGATATTTATTTAATAAATCAATATTATAAATTAGTCAAGAGTATAATGGGCTTTTAATAAGCACCAATACAATATTTACTTAGGTATATTTTCTATATTTTCATCACTATATTGTTTATAAGCAGCAGCTATCTATACAAGCAACTTTTGAACAAATATTTAGTAATTACTTGAAATTAATATCCAATTGCTAATGCATTGTATTGTAATCAGAGCAGAAACGTTGTTCAATTACACGTTACCATCAGTAATGATGACGATAATGATAATAATGAAATGAGGATGCTCTTGGCCTTTAATTAGTCTAATTTGTTTACATTTTCCTAATGAACCGAGAAGGGTTTGCTTTTTTTTCCCAATTCCTATATACACATAATATTTTTGTATAAATGAAGGTTATTAAGTTAAAATCTAAAAGAGACACGTAATAACCGCCATAATTTTACTCAGAACATATCTAATTAGAAAATGACTTTGAAAGGTCTAATAATAATTATTAGATACTCGTATC
Organism: Eupeodes luniger; assembly: GCA_951509635.1. NCBI lineage: Eukaryota > Metazoa > Arthropoda > Insecta > Diptera > Syrphidae > Eupeodes > Eupeodes luniger. Next base: position 257,855,930 of record OX608073.1, read on the forward strand.
CTTAAAGGTTATTATTTTAATAACGTTAATATTTTGTTAATATCATATTTTTCCTAGATTCATAATTAATAAGGGCACCTAGGTTAAAGTATTTTAGAAACTTTTCCCTGTTTTACAGGTAGGTACATGTTATAAGCCACATACAATGGTTTGTAAAAAGAAATAACTTTTTATTATCTAGCTCTAAGAAAGTAAACATTAAGGTTTTTAGTGTTTTAAAAAAATTAAATCAAAAAAACTGGGCTGACAATGTACATACATGTGACAAAGTCATACATTTCTATTTTTAGGCTAAGTGACTATTATTAAAATATTAACAAAATTTTGAAAATTAAATGAGTTATAAAAAATTATATTTTCCATAAAAATGCTCTTACCTAACACTTCAATTTTTGTTCATATGTCAATAAAGTCAAACCGTATTATTATATTAAATATTAAATATTCTTTATTTCCTTCAAAAAAAATGACGACAAATCATTACAATGGTACACTGAGGTGTATACGTTTTTTTTTTTTATATTTTATTGAAAATTTGACTATAACTTTTTCATGTTAATGTTTGTGCATTATGTTTTGTATTTTTATATTATACTGCCTGCATAAAATGGCTGTCATATAAAACATTTAGCTTTTTGGATCTTTTATTTATAAAATTCCAAAATATGAATCTCCTTAATTTTTTCATAATTATATTAAACAGAATCAACGATTTTTGTTTCATGTTTGCGTCTTCCAATGGTTGGATAATTAGTGGCTTCTTCTTTGTTTGTTACACAGTCGATATATTTGAATGAATACAGAGTATCTACGATTTGATTTTGAATTATAAAATTGAGGTCATCTACATCTTTATTTTTAGCGGCCAAAATTGCTCGCTCACTTAACCATTTATTATTTTTGTGGTTAGCAATGATATCCGGGAATACTTTGTTCATAAGCTCATGAAATCAAACCGCTCGATTTGTCAACACTAACACGGCCATTACCGATAGTCAGCAATTGCTTCGAGAAATCATCAGCAGATAGATCGTTCAACAATGCAACTCTCATATTTACAGACAGTTGAAGATTCTTTACATATCGCCAAAGATTTGATGCTTTGAGGCAAGCGTTTATTTCGTCGGCAGCAGTAGATCTTGGAATAACTGGCAGTGTTTGTCGGAAATCGCCAGATAATAAAATCATTGCACCACCAAATCATCTCGAGTCATTGCGCAGATCTTTTAATGTTCGGTCTAGTGCTTTCAATGCGCGTTTGTGCGCCATTGTGCATTCGTCCCATATGATGATTTTTGATGCTACTAAAACTTTGGCCATTGCGGAGTGTTTCGAAATGTTACATGTCGGTTGTTCAGTAGTTTGAAGGTTTAATGGCAATTTTAACGCTGAGTGAGGCGTACGGCATCCGTCTAACAATGTGGCCGCTATTCCAGAAGAAGAAATTGCTACCGCAATTTCGGATCTTGCACGTACAGTGGCCAAAATCAATGACATGAGGAATGTCTTCCCAGTTCCACCGGGGGCATCCAAAAAAAATAACGAACTGATTGGATTAGTTCATGTGGATCATATTCACGTTCACGTTCCAATTCTCTATTAAATGCTGACTCGAATTCGATGTAAAATATCTTCTGACATGTTATCTTTGTATTTGTTCCACAGGTCACGTGGGTTCGATGGGAAGCATGTTGAAATGATGATAGCAAATAATGTGCGTATCTGACTTGGAGATGCAGAAATAATTGCTTCAGCGATTGTCGTGTCCCAATGAGTATCGTTTTCAAGCAAATTTAGCTCTTGACATGCTGCACGAAATGTAGGGCACACGATACCATTAACAGTTCATAGTGATTCAAAAACAAACAAATATACCAGTACCTGAACTTTGTAGACATTTTACAAAAAATAAATTTCTGAACGCCGCTGGAGCAGATGGCTTGAATGCCGATCTATTCAAAGCAGCTGAAGATAATTAATTTAGGAGCATGCACCAACCTAGCTGTAAAATGTGGTCGAAAGAAAGCATTCCCGTTGAATGGAACCTCAGTATTGTTTGCCCGATTCTGAAAAAAAGACCATCTAAACTACACCAATTAAAGAAGCATCAGTCTACTTTACCTCGTTAACAATTTTTTTTACCGTAACCGATGTGAACATCTAAATACCATCGTCAATAACCTGATAGGTCCTTATCAGTGTAGATCAATAGATTAGCAAAAAACCACAGTCGATAAAATATTCATATTGCGGCAGATCCTGGAAAAAACCCAAGAACATCCAATCGAAACTTTATAGAACCACGTCTAGTTTTAGCATCCCTACCAAACTCTTCTGTTTGTGCTGGATGGCCATGAAGTGGACTGCACAGCGACGCCAAAAGAATAAAATTGAGGTGGCTAATGAGATGCCTGGGTCATATACAGCTCATAAAAATCAATGCCCCTGCCCGGAAAATCTTCGAATCCACGCCCACAGGACAGCGGCGAAGTAGAGGAAGGCCGCAGATGAGGTATCGCACACAAGTGGAAAGTGTAAGATTCTTCAGTCTTATATTCTTCTGACTGACGTTCTCAGAAATCCTTGCCAAAATCAACTTTTCATGCAGTAAAAATGGAAAAGGTAAGAAGTTGTGAGATTAATTTTCTCTGTTCACTTTTTACTCAAAACTAACCAGCTATTTACAGATAAGATTACTCCCTTTCTGAATAACAACATAATAATACAAATTCCCCTCTTCTTCTGTTTCTGTCAAATTATTGTAATATTTATAAGTCTCAACACTTTGATGTATACATTAACTAATTATTTCCTTTCCATTCCATTGAGGATTATATTTAAAATTATATTTTATTACATTTTGCAAATAGAAAAATAAAACCTTCTATTTTTCAAAAACAACCTCGAATATGCATCAACGAACAAAACACCCTTGCCTTATTTAATTCTAACCCCCCCCCCCCTCATATAACAACATATCTAATCATCCTTGTCATCCTTTTGTTATTGTTGTTTTATTTTAAACCTATAAATGTACCTAACTTACTCGACAGAAATAGGCTTTTATTAGAGGATATATACAAACTTACACACTCGTACCTTTGAACAAAGTGAAACAAACACCAATGAATATCTTGTTGCCTTAGAGTTTTTCTTGTCAAAAAAGTTTCATCCCCTCCACCCCCACCTAGAAAAGTATAATTATAAACCTTTGAATTTATAAATTAACACAGCATCCAGTTAAAAGATATGATAACACCTATTCCTGAGGCCATTAATGTTACTAAAGATAACACAAAATTACTCTATGATTAGTCTTCCTTCCTTCAAACTCGTAGGGGAAGCCCTCCCTTGAACAAAATAAAAAAATAAGAAGGAAAGGCTTGCTTATCTTTCGTTAGGTATATGCATATGTATGGATATGTGTAGCTATAGGAAGTTAAGAGTATGTTTGTATCAGAGTTGCCATGTCATGAACTAGCTTGATAGCCCAGTTTTTCAAATATTTGTAGCTCAAAATTCAATTCAAAGAAGTAGTCCAAATAGCCCAATTTCAACCAGCAATACTTTTAATAGTTTTACAAAAAATAAATCTGTCGATTTTATTTAATGATGCCAAGAGAAATGTCGACTATTTGAACTGTCAGACTAGATTTTCAAAAAAAAGATAGCTCAAAATAGCCCAATCTGGCAAGCCTAGTTTTGGTACACTGTGCAGTACCAAGGTAATGTAGAATATGAGATTATAGTATTTTTGGTGAAGCTTTTATTTTTAATAGATGATCTCAAGTTATAAGAACAAAAATGTATTAAATTATTCAAACAAAATTATAGTCGAAAAGTTTTCAGACATTTGGAAGCATCACACTGGTAAATGTCAAAATAGACAGAAGACAGAGACACATCTGGTTTGAAAAATTAATGAAAAGTCACAAGGAAAAAATATATTTTTAGGTATATTCGTACCTTTAATTCTCTTAGTTGTTTTCATAGGAATAGGAACCTATTATTGTTTACCCATGGGTTCAAATAAGAGAGCTGTGTCATTTTTAGAGATGAGAATTTATTCATAGAAGAAGAAAGATTTTATATATATATATGTGCATAGGTTTCTATAGGCAACCGAACTGGATGGGGGGGGGGTAGAAAATATAGTATAATAGCTAACAGACATTATTTTCATACCACCTACCCAACATACGTTCCTATAGCCCAGACCTACCTTTTGAATTTTCCTAAAAAGGCGGCTCCCTTCCATGAAGAAGCAAAGAACAAAAGTATGCAAACTTCTGATGTTTTGGACTGAGATGATTACAAGTCACAGTTAAGGGTTTATATACTATACATCCTTCTAGGTTCCATATCCAAGAGAGGTGAAAGAACTTTGTTGTATTCTCTTGACAAAAATGTATATACCTTCCCAGGACCTATAGCAAAGGATCCTTTCGATTCCTCTCCTCTGTTAAGGTTAGATACGAGTAAGGTATACGTAGAAATATAGAAGAAATACCTATAGAAAGTTATTGTGAGCATCTTCTTCAATATTATAATACTAAAAGCAGCACTTTTGAGGTGTGAAAGTTTGATGAGAATTTGCAACACTTCACATAATTTAACTTATAATTTGTTTGGCACACTTAAGTTAGGTTGGTGGAACACAGTTGAATTCATTTGGGGAGCAGGTCTTTGGTACAACTATGTTGCTGTTCTATTGCTGTGCAGTATCATCCATCTTTCCGAAATGACAAAAACTTCATGGATCTTATTGCTACACCTTTTTGCTACATAGTGTCTTCTAAATAGTTTTACTTTCTAACTTGCTTGCTTGCTTGACGCAACTTAAATTGTTTACATGCAGATGTAAATTTAGCTACGTATGTAGTAGATATTATGTATAAATGATGCACATAATTAAACTTTTGTTTTAATTAAATTTTAGTAGAAGAAACTATAAATTACATTTTTACTATCCATGGCATAGCATCTATTAGTTCTCTCTTGACGTTAAACAAAGTGTGGTTACACATACAAATTGTTAAGTCTATACCTAACTAAAGTGATAATAATCAAGGAAAAAAAATACCTAAGCTTCCGGTGTTTTAGAACCAACGCAACTAAGGACGACCAAACGAAGTTTAAAAAAGTCAGAAAAGCCTGCAACGCCATATTGCAATGTCCCGAAGGAAGTATGCACTTTTGGTCATTCCTAAAAATTATAAGGAGTTCTTATTCTTCTTCGGTTACAACGCTTGATGTTTGAATGAAGCCCCTTGCTTTTAGATCTTTTGAGAAAACCAACTTATTTGTAAGGCAGTTTTAAAGTGTAGGTACTGTCAATCCAGAGGTCTTGGGTTCGATCCCTGGCCTATGCCATCTAAAGTTTTTTCACGGGTATTGCCTCTTGTGAGGAATTGACAAATAATCCAAGAGTAATTCTTGGAATGAAAAGTGCTTTCTCAAATTAGATGTTCCAATTCGGCTTAAAACTGGAAGTCCCTTCCAACCCTGCCGCACACAGGAATGGTTGCGAGTTGTAAGTCACTAGGCCTTAGTTCTCAACGAGGAATTTAAGACAACCGGTTCAGTAAACAATCAGCCAATACCCGTACGTTCAAGGAACACAAGATCGGCCGAGAACATCGCCGCGGTCCCTGAAAGTGTACAGCAGAACCCGAGGCAATCTATTCCTCGCCGTGCACAAGAACTCGGCCTTTCGAAGACTTCAACTTGGCTAATTTTCCATCGGGTCTTGAGCTTATAACCATACAAGATCCAAATGACCTAGAAGCTCAAAGTTCATGACCATAGACAACGCCGTTTGTTCGCTGACTGGGCTTCGAATCGTTTGGAAGAGGACCCAAATTTTGGAAGAAAAATCATGAAAACGACGTTAGTGAGGCGGTCACTGTTAACAGCGAGCTCTACATGACAATGATAACTAATTTCTTATGGCCCAAATTGAACGGCGCAGGGCTACGTGCCACACAGCAAACGCCACGATTGACATTTTGCGTGAACGATTTGAGGTCAAGCGATTTGACCCCCTAGACTTTTTCCTCTGGGGTTTCTTAAAGTCGCAGGTCTATGCAAATAAACCACAATCTACCGATGTCCTAAAAGTGAACATAACACAAACCATAGCTCATATTCAGCCGGAGCTGGAGAGTCTTTGAAAATTGGACCACTCGGATCCGTGCCACCGTAAGAAGCCGAGGCGGGCATTTGAATAATGTCATATTCCACACTTAATGGCATACATGCGCCTTTCAAATACTAAAATACCTAACACACAGCTTGTTTTATTCCATTACAACATCTATACCCGCCCTCTTGCTTGGGTCTTCTGAGATAATCCAAGAAGTTTTTCTCTCCTTCTGATCTTTCTGACATTTAAAAAACCTTTTACTTCCAAAGCTTGAGTATAACTGCCATCTCAAGCTTTGCTCCAACATATCACTTAAGCCTTTTAGACAGTTTTTTAAAGAAGAGCTTTAAAAATGATTGATGTCAATAAGTCGATTGACTTATTTACGTCACTTAAACATCGACGTTACGTTTGTGGCCTCAATCCTTTCCACCATTATTTTAACGGACTTAGCTCAAGTGATATTAATAAAATAAATAAATAAGGTGGTCCAACAGTTCGTAGAGAACTAGGGCTTAGTGACTTACAACTACTCTCAACCATTCCTGTGTGCGAGTAATGTTTTCATTGATGGAGGACTGATATTGCAGCTGCATATATCCCCAAAAACAATTAAAAATACTCACGCTTCTAGGAATAACCATCATTGTACTCTTGAAGTTCAGAGTTTCGTTCTTTAGCCGTGCTACTTGAATGTGTAATGTTTTATCACACTCTGTCTAACCCCGCAATTGCAATCTTCAAGAATTCAAAACAAAAATACGCTGACACCTTTTCTCTATCCGTGTATGACCGTGGCGCAATGGTTAGTGAATAGAACTGTCATGCCAGAGGTCTTGGATTTAATCCAAGCCTATGCAAACTAAACATTTATTTTTCAATGGAACTGTCTCTTGAGAGCAATATAAAAATCCTGCAATGTCATGAAAACTGTTTTTTCAAATTGTGCCGGATTCGGCATGAAAACTGTAGGTCCCTCGGTTCCTGACATTACTTGCTCACAGGAATGGTTTAAAAAGGTGTAAAGGGTTTTAAAATTAGAGGCGGGTTGATTTTAAATTTGAGTAAAACAAGTTGTATATGAGATATTAACAAGGTGTTATGTTTATTTGAGAGCCCTGTCAATAACATTATGTATAGAACATAACATCGTTTAAATGGCCGCCATTGCCATTGCTGGGTGGGCGGTGTCGAGCATTCCAGAGGTGCAGTTTTCGATGACTTTGACTCATAAATAAGACTGAATTCAACTGAAGGTATCGATGTTGTCCTTGAGGGCTGCGGTGGTCTTAAGGTGTCAAATGACACGATCTTAATGTTCCATTCATGTCACCTTGGTGCGAGATAACCATGCCATGAAACCACTCGCGCACAATATATTGTTTCGTGATTTATGTTGCACGTAACATCATCCTGTTGAAATCATATGTTTTCGTTGTCTGTATCAGCCTTCAGCTCGAAATCACACCAAACAGTAACTTTATTTGAATATATTGGAACCTCGTGAATCTCGCATGTATTACGGTCGTCCCAGATCCAGCAATTTTGCTTATTTACGTACCGCCATTCATCCAAGCGGTGCAGAAGCATGGACTATGACAAAAGCACCTTGGGTCGTTTCGAGAGAAAGGTTCTTCGTGTCATCTACGGTCCCGTATGCATAGAAGGGGAGTGGAGGAGAAGATGGAACGACGAGCTATACGGGCTGTACAGCGACGTAGACTTAGCCAGAAGAGTAAAAGTCCAACGACTAAGATGGCTGGGTCACGTAGAGCGCGTGGAAACCAATGCTCCGGCCAGAAAAATCTTCGAATCCACACCCATAGGACAGCGCAATAGAGAAAGACCGCGAATCAGGTGGAGCGCACAAGTGGAAAGTGACCTCACCCAACTTGGATCGCGAAATTGGAGATGTTTTAGCGATGGAAAGAATTTTTCCGTATATAAAATACATTTAATTCGTTTTCAATATTTTCTGTGTCGAAAAACTTTTAATATAGTTCTTCATGATGTGATAACAATCTTTTATTATGAAGATGTTTTCAAATACAATAAACATTTTTCTGTGTAGAGTACAACTTTCTTCTCAGTTTTTATTTTTAATAAGGAGTTTAACCATTAAACTCAAAAATGAAAAAAAAACTCAGACCCCTATAACTTCGTAACAGTAAATGGTACATAGCAAATCTAAGATGTAGAAAATAAATTTTCCTGGTCTTAAGTTGTTCAGGACAACAAAGGAATGCTTAAAATTGAATTAATATTGTATATACATACACTGCCGCTCATCTGAATAGGTTCACAAATATTTTCACCTCACTGTTGGCCTCCCTTCATATGTATTGCAATGACACATCTTTTTTATATATGTAATGAAAGAGCATCATTTTGTGCTTGTTTTGGAAGAAAAAAATTTGTCTTAAAGCTTACCGTTATTCTCCCACGGTAGCTAGACTAAATGTATTCATAAAAACAAGTATTTTTTTTGGCTCACCTGAATAGGTTCAACGGATGAAATGGAATATAACAATAAAAATCATTTGAATTCAAAGATTTATTTTACCTTTTTGTATTGTATGATTATTTAACAGAAGTTAAAAATGAGTGTTGCCACCTCTTTTTAATATAGTCTCGATTTGGAATGGAACTATACAATTTTTCCAGGTATTGAAGCGAAATTTCTGACCAGGCTTCTTAATGGCTGCGATTACTGCCTTTTTGTCTTTGAATTGCCTCCATGACTCGTAAACTTTACGTGGGAGAAGTCCCCACACATTCTCTATTATGTTAAGGTCAGGGGAGTATGGGGGCCACACCAGCATCTCCACATTTTGACTCTCAATCCACTGCCTTACTGTCCTCGCTGTATGGATAGGGGCATTATCATGTTGGAATGTCCACGATATTGGTCCAAAAAGGTCAGAAATCTGTGGGAAGTCCTTCTCTAGCACACCTTTGAAAGAATTTGCATCCATTTTCGATGTAACAAATTGGAGCTCCAAGGCTCCGTAGAAGGAAATAGCTCCCCACACCATAACACTGCCTTCACAGCTATGCAGCCGACTTAAATAATGCTCCTCTTTTCGAAGGTCATGAAAGTAATAATTATAGCCGTCAGGGCCCTCTAAATTGAACTTTTTCTCATCTGAAAAAATCACTTTGCCACTCTGACTTCCACGACATGTATTCGTTACAGAATTGGAGACGAATTTCTTTCCTAGATTCGTTAAGTGGTGGTTTTCTCCGATTTTTTTTTCTTTTCAAATGAGAAGCACTTTTAATAACGCGTTTTACCGTAGCTAAACTGCAATTGACACCGGTTTTTATTTTTATTTTTGACTTGGAATCATGAAAATTAGAAGCTGCTCTGATGATAGCACGTCTATCAGCCATTGATGTGGCCGTATAAGTTCCTCCTTTCATGTTTTTTCCATAATTTTGGATATTTCGCAAGTAACTGTCTACCAAATTTTGACTTCTTTTAATTTTCTTCGGTATAAGTCGTTGGCTTAGGCCTGATTCCCGAAATGCTTTTATTTTGCCTTTTTCTTCCTCGCTTAAAGATTTTTCGCGACAAATTTTCACCGTTAATAGGAAAAACACACTAACTTTATTGACAGATAAAATTTCGATTACAGTTAACACGCAACTTAACGCAAACTGCCATTTTTTGCTGTTGAACCTATTCAGATGAGCGGCAGTGTATGTATTGTAAATTATTTTATCCATTTATCCTTCTTCTAAGCAACTCCTTGCGTTTTTAAATTGTTTGTCACGTATCCTTAATATCTATAACTTACATAAACCATACACTGTTTTATATAGTGTTATTTTAATTTGTTTAAATAGTCCATGTAGCAACCGTCAAATCACTTATTGCGTGAGATTAGATATTTATTTCTTACTCAATTTAAATATTAAAATATATAACAACTTCTGTATCAAGTCGACAAATAAAAATGAAGAAATTTTAACATTCGAATTTAAATTTATAAGCTATTACATAATTTAATTTGTTCCTCTTTAAACTTAATTATTTAACAAACATGTCATATTCTGTGTAAGGGATTGTTATGTGGATTGTCTATCTACGTGAGAAAATTCTCACTCTACACGATATAATTAACACATGATTTGACCGAAGTCTTAACCCATCTATCGCGAAGGGCTACACAAATTTTACAAGTTATAAATTTTCAAATTATTCAACTAGTTTCTAGTTATGCTTATTAACTTCCCATAAGAAATTATTGTAATGGGTCCGATTTGTCGAATTGAAAATTTTGACATTTCTCGAAGTTTCAAGGTCCCTAGAGTCGAAATAAAAGAATTTTAGAAAGATGTTTGTACGTGCGTGTGTATGTGTACGTACGTTCGCGACTGACGTACGTCTATAGCTCAAGAACCAGAAGAGATATCGACTTCAAATAAATTTTGTTATACACATAATAAGGCAGAAAGATGCCGAAGGGCTCTCAAGAAAATTACGTGGGTGTTTTTTTTTTATCATAGCAGTTTAAAAAAAAGGTGAACATTTTGGGTAACCCTAAATATCTCACGAACCAATAACGCTTGAGACTTGAATTAAATTTCATATTATATATTGTAGTGTGATATAAAACAAGTATATTTTTGGAAAAAATTCAATTAACGGTTTTTTTTTATAAATCAAAAGAACTGAAAAAAAAATTTGTCACCTCAAAAATTTTACGACTAAAATATGATTTCATCTCCAAAACAATTTTGTGCAACGAAGAATAATGTTTTTGACATCTGATAAAATTTTTAGAAAAATCTAATTGATAGTTTTTTTTTACAAAAAATAAAAACCTAAAAATCATTACTCAAAAATGGTAAAAATTAATTTTCGACTGAAATATCTTTTCAAAAACTTGCGATTAAGGCTTCAAACTTATTTTATCATATAAGAAATATTGTTTTCAACATTCTGAAAAATGTTGAGAAAAATCGAATTGACAGTTTTTTTACAAAAAATAAAAAAAACAACAAAAAAAATTAATAAAAGTTGGTAAACATTGATTTTCGACTCAAATATCTTTTCAAAACTTTGATATATTGGCTTTAAACTACTTTTATCTTTCAAAAAATATTGTTGTCAATATTCAGTAAGATTTTGAAAAAAATCGAGTTGACAGTTTCTTTACAAAAAATAAAAACCTAAAAAAAAAACAATACTAAAACTTGGTAAAAATTGGCTATCGACTCAAATAGTTTTTCAAAAATTACAAATATTGGCTTCAAACTTATTTTATTTCACAGAAAATATTGTTTTCGATATTCAGTAATTTTTTATAAAAATCCAACAGTCCGTTTTTTCATAGAAAAATAAAATCTACAAAAAATAGTACGCAAATTTGGTAAAAATTGATACACATAGACAAACTTTTGGTAGTTATCAGTGTGGATCGCATCCCAGCCTCTGTTTTTAAGTTTAACATCTAAATACGTCTGAGTAGTGACAGTTCGTGAAAAAAAAAACATACAAACCGAAATCTGGAGACCTATTAATTTGAAATTTCATAAAATCAGTAATCATAAAGGTTTACTAAACTATAAGAACTAATTATATACCAACTTAATATAAGTGATAAATGTAACTTTCCAGTTATTGCAAATTCAATTCATCATATAGCCATTGATGGAAATATTCATTTCTATCATTATTTAAAAAAAAGTATCTAACGACCAAAATATTTTTTATGATTTTCGAAAAGCTAATTATGACGGTATGGTTGATTATCTTTTGTCTTTTTCGTGGGATAACGTTTTTTGTTCACCTGAATTAGATAGCGTGTATTCTTGTTTTTTAAGTGTTTTGATGGGGGCAGTTGATGAATTTGTACCTGAAAAGCTTTCTAAAAATAATACTTGCCCTATCTGGTATAATAAAAGGTTGACCAATCTTAAAAACAGAAAAAATAAGGCATACAAATTGTATAAATCTGATAAGAATAATTCTGAACTGCGTTTAAACTATCTAAATTGTCAACGAGAATTCGATTGTCTCAATAAATTCTTATATCGTAATTACTTGTTTTCTGTCGAAAGTGACCTCAAATTAAATACCAAGCGTTTTTGGAATTTCATAAGCTCAAAGCGTAAATCCAGTGGATTTCCTAGTAGTATGAAGTATCAGGATACAATCACAAGTGATATACCTACAATTTGTAATTTATTCGCTGACTATTTCCAATCTGTTTACTCTTCAGATACTCTCCCTATCCAGAGGTTACCTTATATAAGTAGAGTTGTCAATATCGGTTCTTTAGTTTTTAGTCCATTTGAAATTGAAGAAGTTTTATCTAAATTGGATATTAATAAGAGTGAAGGACCTATGATGGGATTCCTGCTATTTTGTTAAGGAAATGTTGTATTGCATTAGCTCAACCACTTTCGTGGATTTTTAATCTTTCATTAGCCAAAGGGCTATTCTTGGATTGCTGGAAGGTTTCTTATTTATCACCAATTTTAAATCGGGCTCAAAACAGGATATCACCAATTATAGACCCATATGTAAAATTTCTTGTATTCCAAAAGTATTTGAAAAACTTGTCTGTAATAAGTTGACTGAGCTATTTCATAATCATATTTCAATTTTTCAACATGGGTTTGTAGCAGGGAAATCAACGGCAACAAACTTAGCATTATTAAGCAATAACATCATAACAAATATGGAAAATGGTTTCCAAACTGATGTTATTTTTACTGATTTTGCTAAGGCATTTGATAGAGTCAACCACCAAAACCTTGTTAAATAAATTAACTTCTCTAGGAATCCACTCTTTTCTATTAAAATGGGTTGAGTCATATTTAGCTGGTAGAGTTCAAATAGTAAAAGTTGATAATTCGCTCTCAAAATTTGTTTCTGTCACATCTGGTGTTCCGCAAGGAAGCCATTTGGGTCCATTACTTTTTTTGTTATTTGTAAACGATATACCTGATCTATTTCAAAATTCAAACTGCCTTCTTTTCGCGGATGACCTCAAACTATACCGTAAGATTTCTTGTCAAACTGATTGTTTTCTTGTTTTGGAAGATCTGTCGAAGCTTGACAATTGGTGTAAGCAAAATCACCTTCTCTTAAATGTTTCGAAGTGTCAAGTTTTGTCGTGTTTCCGTACTTCTAATCCTGTAATGTTTGACTATAATATCAATTACACAAATTTAGAACGTGTAACTAGGAAGAAAGATCTAGGAGTAATTCTAGATACAAATCTTTCTTTTTTACCGTATTATGATTTTATTATAAAAAAAGCAAATCAAATGCTTGGTTTTCTTAAAAGAAACAAAAAAGAATTCTCAGATTCATATACTTTAAAATCCCTTTACAATTCTCTAGTAAGATCAGTTCTTGAATATTGTAGCATTGTTTGGAACCCTTATTATAATAATTCAATTGACAGAATTGAAAAAGTTCAAAAGAATTTAACAAGATATGCGTTTTATAAGCTTAATTGGAGGATTGCAAGGCCTTCTTACTATAGTAGGTGTTTATTGTTTGGTATGCATTCTCTTTACGATCGTCGGGTTTATTTTTCAGTTATGTTTATGAGAGACATAGTTACATTTCATATAAATTGCCCCCTTTATTAACATTAGTTAATTGTGTTAACGTACCCTCTAGAACTACACGCTATCGGTTTCAATTTTATGAGCAGTTTCATCGTACAAATTATGGCCGTAATGAACCAATCGCGCGTTGCACTAGAGAAGTGAATTTAATTTGCAATAGGATTGATTTTAATATTGATGTTTCGAGAGATTTATTTAAAAAATATTTGTTAAATAATATTAAACTATAATTTCCTAATAAATTTAAAGAATTAATATTTTTTTTCATAAACTTATATTTATTAATTGTAAAATTACGAATAATAATGTATAACTTATAGTAATATTTATTTAATTTATTTATTTATATAAGCATACAGCCCCCAACAATTATATTATTTAGTATCTAGTCTATAAAGATTGTAATCTGATTGATGAAATAAAACTAAAACTAAAACTAAAAGTTTTACTAAATCGTTCAAAATTTTCCATGTAATAGGGCCATACACTACGCAAACACGTTTGTTCAAACGTGTGTTTGAGCAAACATAGTTTCGCCACACACTACACAAACATGTTTGAGAGATATTACTTTTTACACACCACAATACCGGTAAACTTTTATAAAGTTCAATGAATTCAGTCCAAAAAATTTGTTCCTCTTGTTTATTCATGTTAACGCTATGAAAATTGGCATCGGTTTGAGCAAAATTCAATACACACCACACAAACATGTTTGTGCAGGCACGGAAAATTCAAAATTTTTTGATTTTGTTCAAACCGCTTGCGCAAACACGCATCATCGCTACACACTACTCAAACAGTTTGCACAAACATTTTTACAACAACAAAATATGTACATTCGTTTGCTCAAACAGTTTATGTAGTGTATGGGCCCTATAAGTTAAAGTCTATATGCCAAATGTAACCACAACAAAAAAACAGAAGTTAAATGAAAGAAACCAAATATCTCCCACATTATTTTCTGCTGCTGAAAAATACTCGAAAACCAAAATAGCAAATTTACTTAAATGCAAACAATTAAATGAAATTTACATTTATGTACATACATATATTAAAAAAAGTCATGAATGAAACAATAATAATTTTTATTAAGTTAAAACAGGTGAATAAAAATACGATTTTTCCCACAGTTAGTAAAGGCTCAAATATCAACCTACTTACGTTAATGCCTGTACATTAGGATGGACCACATTATTTTGTTTAAGAAATTTACATTGTTAATGAAAAAAGTCGTATATAAAATTCCTAGAACTTTTTCTTACGTTTAAAAGAATAGAAATATCACTTTTTAAGAAATATTCAAAGTGTAAAAATATAAAAACTGTTTATTAAAAAAAAATGTCTTTCTACATGAATCACACAAGAAATTGATTTGAAGTTACAAACTTTTATTGTTAGCTTAGGTATTTTTCTTGTTTTATAAAAAAGATAAATTTAATTTTTGTTCTTAAATGAATTTGAAAACAAATGTAAAGACATTAAATTTGTATGTTTTAAATACATTTTATATTTATATTAAATATATTTTAATTCAACTAAAAACTCGTGGACCACCCCTATATACGTCCAGGTACAATAAGTACAATATATTTAAATAAAGTAGCTTAGGCTTCATTAAATGCAATTTGTATCGATACACAGGATATAATTGTAAAGTCTGAACTCCCTCAATTAATTTGATATTTATCTGTATTTAATATTTTAAAATTATATGAATAAAAACCAAACCTACCTTACCTGGAATTTTGTTCTGCATCATTTTGTTTTAAATTAAATTAATAGAACAAAAAAATGTATTATTTTTGTATGTTTTTCTTTAAATGGTGCCTTAATATGAACATTTTCCTACTTACATTTTTTTTTATATTAAATGAAAAGTTTTGAAAAACAAATTTTTAAAAATTTGTGATTAAAGCTTAAACTTTTGCGAAATGTGATTTTTATTTGTATCAATAAAGATAATTCAATGTTTGCATGCAGCATAAGTTTAAATGCATTCGTAAATAAAATTGTCAAGTGGATATGATTTGTGCATTGCGTGCTTTTTGTTTTTTAATTATTTACATCAACCTCTGAATTAAAAGTCATTAAAAAATAATTATTTAGGGTTTTCACAAGTCTATGGGTGTAATTAAAATAAAATTGTATGAATCAAAACACAATAAAGAGGGCAATAAATGTTAAAAGTAAATATACATCTATTGCTTAAAAAATACTAATGCAAAACCACAATGAAATGATAAATCCCAACAAAATGTCTTCATTATTCATATCTAGACAAATCAATTTCAACCCCTTGGGTAAATTCATTGACATTGTAAGGGATTGAACTTTTTTTTTACAAAAATTGTTTATTTGCAAACCTTGAATAAAAAAGAACCTGGGATGCGACCCACACTGATAACTTCCCATTTGAGAGATATCGAGAACCGAAAATCAATGTTTATCAATGTTGCGTACTATTTTTTGTAGATTTTATTTTTTTACGAAAAAACGGACAGCTGGATTTTTATAAAAAAAATACTGAATATCGAAAACAATATTTTCTGTGAAATAAAATAAGTTAAAAGCCAATATTTTTAATTTTTGAAAATCTATTTGAGTTGAAAGTAAATTTTTACCAAGTTTTAGTATTGTTTTTTTTTATATTTTTATTTTTTGTAAAAAAAACTGTCAATTCGATTTTTCACAAAATGTTATAAGCTAAATTTAGTTAGAAGCCATTATCTCAAACTTTTGAAAAGATATTTGAGCCGAAAATCAATTTTTACCAACTTCTGTTAAATTTTTTTAGGTTTTTAATTTTTTGTAAAAATACTGTCAATCCGATTTTTCTCAAAATTTCACTGAATGTTGACAATAATATTTTTTAAAAGATAAAATTAGTTTAAGGCCAATATCTCAAAGTTTCGAAAAGATATTTGAGTTGAAAATAAATTTTTACCAACTTTTAGTAATGTTTTTAAAGGTTTTTATTTTTGATAAGAAAAAACTGTCAATTCGATTTTTCTCAAAATTTTACCAGATGTTAAAAACATTATTCTTCGTTGCACAAAATTGTTTTGGAGATAAAATCGTTTTTTGTTCGTAAATTTTTCGAGGTAAATAATATTTTTATTTTTAGTTTTTTTGATTTATAAAAAAAAACATTAATTGGAATTTTTTCCAAAAATATACTTGTTTGGTATCACGTTACAATATAATACAAAATTTAATTCAAGTCTCTAGCGTTATTGGTTCGTGAGATATTTAGGGTTAACCAAAATTTTCATCTTTTTTTTAAACTGCTATGGTAAAAAAACCACCCACGCAATTTTCTTGAGAGCCCTTTCTGCATCTTTCTGCCTTATTATCGGACCTACGAACGTATGTACATTATACGTACACACGCACGCACAGACATCTTTCTAAAAATCTTTTATTTGGACTCTAGGGACCTTGAACAACAAATCCCGTACTAATAATCTCATTTGCAGACCCAGGCAAGACATAGCCAGGGTCGTTGCTACATGCACCGGACACTGGCCTGTTGGAGAACACGCATCTAAGCTGGGCATCCCCCACAATACTTTCTGTCGTAGTTGTGAGGACCAGCGAGAAAAAGAAACTGTTCTTCACTTCTTATGCAAGTGTCCCGCCTTAGCCAAAACGAGAGCCAAAACATTGGGAAAGTCCTTTTTCAACGACCTCAATGAGCTCTCAGAACTGGAGACCAAAGATTTGATCTCCTTTCTAAACGCAACAAAGTGGATTTGAGGCGTATTTTTCTCTTTATAATCCCCCTTTTATCTTTATAGGTCAAGCGAGTATTTTATGGTATCAAAACGGCGCAACGCAGCGCTAATTGTGTCACCGAGCTAGACTGCTCGTGGCCACCATTTTTACTACTACTACTACTATAGGGACCTTGAAACGTCGAGAAATGTTAAAATTTTCAATTCGACAAATCGGACCCATTACAATAACTTCCTATGGGAAGTTAATAAAGGATGTATTTCATTAGAACGCGATGCTTTCGATTTAATTTTTAAGATGTTGGCAACGACCTTGGATTTTTCAAAGTTATGAAATTGAAATTGGTTTCGTAAGCCTAAGGCTCGTTTCACACTACACGGTTTTGACCGTACGGCAAAAACCCGGACGGCATAAGCCGGATCAATGGCTAATTACACATTATACGGTTTTAACCGTACGGTAAAACACGATATATGCAGGGTTTAATCGTGTCTTGAAGAGTGGCTGTTCGAACTCTGCCGCACGAATAAAATCGTATGATGTGAAAACATGCATTTCGTCACGTACGCCACTAAGCTTATCGCGCCGTCCGGCTGCCGTATACTGTAGTGGCAGTAGACGGTTGATTTCATATTATACGGTCACGGCAAAATGCCAGCGCCGCGCCACAGTGGACCGATCCATACATGCTAGACGTAAAAAATTCTTTCTCTTGGTTAAATGATTTTATTTGACAATACAAGCATTTTTTACTATGGGAGGTGGGGGTCTATCTCCCCCCGTTTAGGCGGGAGGGGCAATTTTCTAAAATATGACAAAAAATTAAAAAAAAATGTATTAAAAAACAACGGAAACACCTACAGTTATGAATGATACTTTTTTTAAAAGCCAAAATTTGACACATAATTCTAATTTTTAAATCAAGTTATTTCAATCAATGGTTTTCGAGATAATCGATTTCAAAGTCAAAATTTGTGAAAAAAAAGTTTGAAAAAACACATTGAATACAATTTCTTTCATGACTGTGACATTAAATATGAAATTAATAGATGAAATAAGCTACCTTAATTAATTTCTAATCAAATACTGAAAACCATATGCTTCTATGCCTTCTAGTTTTTGAGAAAATTAAAAATAAAAAAATTACCTGTTCATCATTTTTTCATTTTCTTGGCTATTTTCGCCAATATTAACAGCTTTTTAACTTTAAAGTATTATGCCTCAAGATTTAAACACCCTTTTGTATTCTCTGTCCCGCTCAGAAAACTTCGTTGCTTTGCTTAGGCCATTAAATTGGTCCTAAGAATCTCTCCCCAAAAAATACAATTTTCAATGCAAAAAAAAATAAAAAAACCTAAAAATTGTGTATATGTATGGAATTTTTAATGAACTTAAATTTTATTTCCAAATCATGATTCTAATCTATCATTTCTCGAACCAGCTGCCTTCCACTTTTTGTCAAAACTTGCAGACAAAAGCTTAATTTTATTTTTAATCTGCTTGTAGATCTCGATATTTTCTTCTGAAAGACTAAATTTATCCAGAACATGTTCGAAAATTTTAACATTCCGGTTCTTCTTTTGATTCGAACGCCAAACGCCATAAAATTCCATACGTGAAATTCCAAATTCTAGTAGGATTCAAACCAAAAAAAAAAGGCCTTGCAAATTAGTGCGAAAGAAAAAAAACATATATTCTTTAACTAGACATGACACACTTTTCAAAAACATATAATTTATCACGACACACAGTGGACCGATCCATACATGCCAGACGTAAAAAAGTCAACTGTGA
Source organism: Eupeodes luniger (assembly GCA_951509635.1). Lineage (NCBI taxonomy): Eukaryota > Metazoa > Arthropoda > Insecta > Diptera > Syrphidae > Eupeodes > Eupeodes luniger. The sequence continues at coordinate 257,875,200 of OX608073.1, forward strand.
CTCACTGTTGTTCATGCGGATGTAAATAATAACAATACCCAGCTGATCTCAGAATTTCAATCCACTTGACATTTGGTTGGTTAAATAAAAAGTTCTGTCACTTCAAAGTCAAACTTTCAATTTATAATATTTCTTGAATAAAATTTTTGCAATTCAAAGTAAATACAATTTTTTTTATAATTTTGAATCCAAAAAGAATTAAATTTAAACAAATGGCAGGTGTATTAGTCGGTTTGTTCTCTTATATTTTTCCATGTTTGATATCTTGTGTCCCGTTTACTTGTCTTGGAAATGAGCTTTCAGTGAAACACTTATTTTGTGGTAAAAATTGTTAAAAATGTTATTTTGTTTTAGACAATCTAAATATGAGTATGTCAAAGTGTCGCCGTGTAGCAAACTGAAACTGTAGTGGCAGTAGACGGTTGATTTCATATTATACGGTCACGGCAAAATGCCGGCGCCGCGCCGTGTAGCAACCGTCTACTGCCACTACAGTATACGGCAGCCGGACGGCGCGATAAGCTTAGTGGCGTACGTGACGAAATGCATGTTTTCACATCATACGATTTTATTCGTGCGGCAGAGTTCGAACAGCCACTCTTCAAGACACGATTAAACCCTGCATATATCGTGTTTTACCGTACGGTTAAAACCGTATAATGTGTAATTAGCCATTGATCCGGTTTATGCCGTCCCGTTTTCTGCTGTACGGTCAAAACCGTGTAGTGCGAAACGAGCCTAAGGGACTAAATGACTCAAATTCGGTAGGATTTAATGGTTTGGATTAAACGTTTGCAAACTTAAAGTTTGAAGCATTAGGGTTTATATTTTAAGGTAAAGGCACCTATTTCAAGAGGGTAGATCAAATGATTTGAATATACAGTAGACGCTCGATACAGTGAATCTCGGAAGAGTGAACTATCCAGTATAGTGAACACCCAAAATTTTACATGTACTACTCTAAATAGTGAACAATACAAATTTCGATATAGTGAACATATATTTTTTCTCATGTTAAAACAAGAATATTACAGTGGCAATACGTCTACAGCATGTCGACTGCCTTTAAACAAATTTTAACGCTAATTCATACTTATCTCACACTGAATCACAAAAGAAAGTAGTCACATGACTCAGTAGAACACAAGTTCTTGCTGTGTTCTTACTTTTGTACAGCATTGTAATTGTAATAATAAGTATGTATCATGATTTGTTTTTGTTTTTAACTGTTTTAACTTGATTAAATGTTAGTTTATTCATTAAATAAATATAATTATCTTCACACTGAACAAAATGTGTATTTTTGATCAAATTTAACTTTGGAAAGCGTTTCTAGGCTCCCGCTCGAAATAGTGAACAATCTCGAAATAGTGAACATGGCTGGTTTTTATTACTTCACTATATCGAGCGTCTACTGTATTTGGATTTTTTCCTATTTTTATGCACACATTATTTCGCAAAGCCCGAAGAGTGTTGTGAAACTCTTAAAAACGAAAGAGTTTCCATTGTTTATTATCCTTCCGAACTTGTCAAAAACTAGTCTTTGTAGTGTTATGTGTTATCTCCCTTTACGTTCCTCAAGGCTTGTGCTCAATCCTTTTGCAGAACCAAGCAAGCCATCCGCTCCAAAAACAGAGCGGATTTTAAATAATAACTTTTTTAATTTTCCAATTTTTCAATTACATACGACGAACGTACGAACCTCTATACATTTATATAAAACATTTCGAAACTCATCGCTTATTCATTTGAATTAATTAAGTTCCTTTGGGGTGTGCAATGTGCAGTTCAGTGTCTGATGTGAACATACCCAAAACACATTCATGGACTTTGCCGTGTGTCTTTTTATTATTTGTCAAATTTGCAATTGAAAGTCAATTTAAATTCCGTTTTGTAGCTTTTGATGGAAATAATTCCACTCGGAAATAGAACGGAAATAGATTCAATATGATGTCGGTTCGGTGAGAGTGAGTGTGAATGTGAGTGAGTAGAGTGAAGCAAAGTTCACATCGCATTATCAACAAAACGTAATTAAAAAGGTTAAGCTTGCATAATGCAAGCAGATGGCGCTGGCAATTGGCACATAACACTCACAGAATTGGCGTGTGTACGAACTGCTAAAGGCTCGTCAAATAATGACTTCTAATTTGGTGAAATTCGCTGACATGATTAAACCAATTTAATTGATTAAATCACCTTTTAGATAGGAATTCACAATCTAATATGGGTGTGAAGTTTTTGATGCTATTTGCAGCTTTAGAATGATTTTATACAATAATTGCGGCTGCTGCGGATTTATTTTCAAATAAGGAAAATTGTTGTTGGTTTTAAAGCACAGTAGTTTTAGGCTGATAGAAATCTGACTGGAATCGACACAGTCGTTAATCGTGAATAGAGTGTTCAAACTCAAAGTACTGAAGAAGTAAAGGGTTTTTCAATAAAGGCGGGTAGATGTTGAAATGGAATAAAACAAGCTGTGTGTGAGGTATTAAAAAAAAAAATTGTATTTGAAAGGCGCATGTATGCCATTAAGGGTGGAATATGACATAGACCTGCGACTTCAAGAAACCCCACAGGAAAAAGTCTAGCAGGGTCAAATGGCATGACCTTGGCGGCCAATTCACATCACCCCTGCGAAACCACATGTCGTCTAAGTCCATATGGTTCAATTAGGGCTATTAGAAATTAGTAATCATCGTTATGTAGCGCTCACTGTTGACGGTGACCGCCTCACTAACGTCGTTTTCAAAAAAGTACGGAACAATTACGCCGCCGCTACGGCCCAAAATCCACACCAAACGGTAACTTTTTGTCGTCCCATATACGGCAATTTTGCATGTTGGGGTCCTCTTCCAAACGATTCAAAGCCCAGTCAGCAAACAAACGGCGGCGTTGTCTTGTACGGGTGTAGGACTGTAGGCCCAAGTCCCGACGCAAAATTCGCCAAGTTGAAGTCTGCAAAAGGCCGAGTTCTTGTGCACGGCGAGGAATAGACTGCCTCGGGTTCTGCCGTACACTTTCACGGACTGCGGCGATGTTCTCGGCCGATCTTGCCGAGTTGACTTGAAGAGAACACTCATTTTGATAATAAAGTTTTATCATTTGAACGTGCTGTTCAATCGTGTTACTTTCCATTATGATTTTTTATAAACAACTGAATAATAAACAAAAGATTTGACAGATGTCACCAAAACAAAATGGCCGCCACGGGGCGCTAATTGTTGTGTAGGGCTACGTGACACACAACAAACGCCACGATTGACATTTTACATGAACGATTTTAGGGTAAGGTTATCTCTCGCAGGGGTGATGTGAATTGGCCGCCAAGGTCATGCCATTTGACCCTGCTAGACTTTTTCCTGTGGGGTTTGCTCAAATTCAGCTGGATCTATGCAGAAGAGTCATTGAAAATTGGGGGTCTATGAAATAACTCCCACGAAATAAGTCCCACCAAAATGAAATGATTTAAAAATTTTCTTGAAATGAAATAACTCCCACTCAAAATGAAATAACTCCCCCTTGAATAATATATTTCTTAAATGAATTAAGTCCCACTTTCATAAACGAAATAAGTCCCACTAGTAACAACGTTTGGATTCGTAAAGGTGACGTGAAATAACGCCAAATGAAATGAAGCCAAATTCAAAAAATTTGGCATTATTCGTTTTTGAAAACGAAATAAGGCCAAATTTTCAATTTGGGTTTACTATTTCACTTTAGAAAACGAAATAAAAGCAATTTGGCATTGTTTCGATTTAAAATTTTGCAGAATTAGGAAAAAACATAAAGTAAAATTATCTTTTGTTTTCTCTCTATGCTAAAACAAGTTTTTTTGAATTAATAGCACGGCGGCGTACTAACAGCTAGGTATGTAAGGGGGGGCATGCTGCCCCCCTGCAACCCCCCTGCTTGGGATCACTATAGGATTGGGGGTGGGTGCGAGTTTGGGTATATGCAAAGAACTTTTGCATTTGAGCACTAAAATCAAAGAAATTCCCAACAAAAAAAAAGCAAGAATGGCTCACAGTTATGAAAGAATCACAACGCATTCGTGTTCTTTGCATATATCCAAACCCGCACCCACCCCAAATCCTATAGTGATCCCAAGCAGGGGGTTTGCAGGGGGGCAGCATGCCCCCCCTTACATACCTAGCTGTTAGTACGCCGCCGTGCTATCAATTCAAAAAAACTTTAGAAAAGTAGCTATTCTAGACAATAAATCAACCATTTTTGCGTGTTCTTTTTAAAAAGCAACAAAAAGAACATTATGAAATTCAATGAGAAACAACGTGAAGAGCAACAAATAACGGCAAAAATTATTAAGCATTCACTTAAAATGCAAAATTATGAAAATGAAATAAGTCCCACTTAAAACGAAATAAATCCCACCAAAATATAAATTTAGGGGTATGAAATAACTCCCACTTTACAAAACGAATTTATTCCCACTCAAAACGAAATAAGTCCCACTTAAAATAAAAACGCGTAACGAAATAAGTCCCACCAATTGACGAAATAAGTCCCACTTTTAAAAACGAAATAACTCCCACTTTCAAAATAGCAATTTTTGGTGGGACTTATTTCGTTTTTAAAAGTGGGACTTATTTCGTGGGAGTTATTTCATAGACCCGAAAATTGGACCACTCGGATCCATGTCACTGTAAGAAACCGAGAAGGGCCTTTGAATGATGTCATATTCCACACTTAATGGCATACATGCGCCTTTTAAATAAAAAAATACTTTTTTTAATACATCTTGCTTGTTTTATTCCATTTCGACATCTACCCGCCCTTATTGAAAAACTCTTTATTATAAAATAATAAAAATCTAACATATTTTCTTAAAAATTGTTTGAAAAATAAAATTGTATGCAATAATTTGTTCATATTTGGAACTTAAAGGTATTTGATATGAACAACTTTAAAGAATGTATTACAACTTATTAGTTTTTATTTTTTTGTCTCTTACATTGTAAAGTCAATTTTTTTAAAATTCAAACTTTTTATTAACTAAGACTCCACAATCCACATCCCCCATTGTGACACCCTTTACACATTTTTTATTCATTCCATAAATAGAAAATAAAATAAAGAAACTACGGTGGCGTTTATGGTGCAGAAGGAATTGCGTTTCAACAGCTGAATGCACTCAATAGAAATTGTCATTGAATGATGTAATATCATGTGTATGTTTGAGCTTTACAAAAGGGTAGGTAATAGGAATACATATGTTTATGTAGAAATAGATATTCATCCCTTCATTCAAGTTAAATATGCGAGGGGCTGCAAAAAGAAATACCAGCAGTAGAAAGTTAAGGAATTTACATAATTCTATAGAAAATGTGTGTAAGCTGACACACTGAGTATACATGTGTATGTTTATGTACCTTCCCGTCTTGCTTGGTTGAGTTAGCTTTGGAATTCACATCTATCATTTTTCATTCTAGAGAACACCAACTTAAGATTGGTTTCACTTTGTGAAATGTTTTATAAGTGGATTTACGCAAATATACCTCACCACTTCTAACCATGAGAATGGCTCTTGTAAGTATGTATCAAGATACATATACATAAGTTGCTTTGATTTATAGAAGACTACAAATGGTGGGAAATGAAAGCCTATAATATCGCACTTGAATTGTTCAAAATGTTTTGTAGAGGAATATATCATTGTGAACACTTCATTTTGAGATATTCAAAGATTAAATGTCACATCTTAGTAAAAACAATACAAAAATTAATTGGATCGATAGAATTGTATACTAAAATACTCATATTACTTACTTACTTACTTTAATAATCTGCCCACAGCAAAAGGGGTTTTTATGCTGTTAATATGCTAGACACATAGTTTGAATAAAATTAAATTAGGTGGAGCAACAGTTCGTAGAGAACCAGGTCCTAGTGACCTAAAGGGTTTTAAAATGTGGACGGGTTGATTTTGACAGCTCGTGGCGGCCATATTGTTTCTTTTACTTTCTGTTAACATATCTTCTTTTAATCAGTCACTAAATACAAATCATCATGGCAAGTTACAGCGTCGAGCAACATGTGCAAGTGGTAAAACTTTATTATCAAAATGGGTGTTCTCTAGTAGGACCGCGTGTAGTGCACTTTTTATGGGGTGCATGGTGGTCCTACCAAGTCGACTATTTAACGTTTGGTGGCCGAGTTAATCGACTCAGTAAACAATCAACCGAAACCCATACGTCAACGAAAAGTAAGATCTGCAGAATGCATAGCCGTTGTTCGAGGAAGTATGCAACAGAATCTTAGGCAGTCAATTCTGCTTCGCTCACAAGAACAAGGCCTATTGCAGACCATAACATGATTTGGGAATGCCCCCATACAAAATATAGCCAAACGACCATACGCAGCCGTCGTGTGTTCGCTAATGGGATTTTGGAGCAGTTGGAATTTGAAAGCAATTTTGGTCGTACAATTATTTTTAGCGAAAACGCCTATTTTTGGATGAATACTTACTTACTTACTTAAGGTGGCGCTAAAGTCCTGTGTGAACTAGGGTCTATCTAGCTCGGTCCCTATCTAGATGTCTCCAAATCAACAAATCAAGATACAAAATGTTAAATATCAAAATTCTTTTTTGTGACAAAACTATATCTTTGTTATGTCAACTATTCCCTCAAATAACAATAATTTACATCCCATAGGAATTTATTGTAATCGGTCCAATTTGTCGAATAAGAAAATTTTGACATTTCTCGACTTTTCAAAGTCCCTAGAATCGAAATAAAAGATTTTTAAAGACATGTCTGTTTGTACACACTTTCGTACGTCCGAACGTTTGGGATACCATTTTTCGTCATCTATATCTCAAGAACCAGTAGAGAACCAACAATGATTTTACCTCCAGAATAGTTTAGTACAACGAGGAATAACGTTTTGGCATTTGGAAAAATTTTAAGAAAAATCGAAGAAACGCTTTTTTTTACAAGAAATAAAACATCAGAGAAACCATACTATTATTATTATTACAATTTATTAAACTCTACATAAATGTACAGCATAATTTTAAAACAGCAATAGAAGAAACCAAACTAAAAGTTGGTAACAATTGATTTTCGACTCGAATATCTTGGTAATAATTAAAGATATTGCCTTCAAACTAATTAAATCTCACAAAAATATTGTTTTTAACATTTATACAAATTTTAATAAAAATATAACAGTTCGTTTTTTTAATTAAAAACAATAATAGTCTACAAAAAATACTACGCAGAATTGGTAAAAACTGATGTTCTATTCAAATATTTCGAGTATAGTATTGACTTCAAAAATATTTCATTCCATGCAAAATTTTGATTTTAACGTAAGTATGTTCTTAGAAAAATTCAATTGATATTTTTCACTGGCGAAACAAAAGAGCTATAATATTTGGCAAGTATTGCATTCGTATATAATCGAGATTTTAATAAAACATGACATAACGATGGTAGAGAAGTCGAAAAAAGTGGGTCCTTCGATTCTGTCCGTCTATCTATCTGTCTACGCACTATACGGTCCAAACTATGGAGTTGATTGAGTTTAAACTTGGAAATTAGGTTTAAGGCTGATTCGCGTTAAGCATATTATTCTGTTTTTTGTTAAGACTAAAAACGACAGTAGTGCTTATACAATTTTTTTGGTAACAAATCGAAAATTAAAATTTTCTTAAAAACGAACCTATAGATTTTAATTGTTTTTTCTGTGAATTTTTTCTCAACTTTTATTCTCTTATAAAAAAAAATATTTGTTATAGTGCCGTGATTTTGTTTTTAATTATTCTCAAGAACTAATGAATCGATTTTATTCTCTTTGTTCACAAGCTCTTTTACTTAAATTAAATTAAATTATGTGGAGTAACAATCCGTTGTGACTTACAACTCGCAACCTTTCCTGTGTGTGAGTAATGTTGTCAAGGATGAAGGGGACCTATAAAGTTTCAAGCGGGATCCGAACGGTACACCACGGGTACTACAGCTCTTACACTGTCTTTATAATGTTTGATGGTCATGATCATGAATGTCATTGTTTTTTTTTTTATTTTTAAGAAATTATTAAACATTTGCTTTCAAGATTCAATATTTTGAAATGGGTTCATCAGTTTTTCACGAAAATCAAACGGAGAACATAATATTAAAAAGAGGCTGGGATGCGACCCACACTGATAACTTCCCATCCCGTCTGTCGATTTGTCTTGCTTAAAAGTTTATCTGTATCAATTTTTACCAAATTTGGTACTATTTTTTTTAGATTTTATTTTTTTATTTGAAAAACGGACTGTTGGATTTTTATAAACAAATCACTGAATATCGAAAACAATATTTTCTTTGAAATAAAATAAGTTTGAAGACAATATTTGTAATTTTTGGAAAGCTACTTGAGTCGAAAGTAAATTTTTACGAAGTTTTAGTATTGTTTTTTTTTTACGTTTTTATTTTTTGTAAAAAAAAACTGTCAATTCGATTTTTCTCCAAATTTTATCGAATGTTGAAAATAATATTTCTTATAAGTTAAAATTAGTTAGAAGCCATTATCTCAAATCTTTGAAAAGATATTTGAGTCGAAACTCAATTTTTACCAACTTTTGTTAAATTTTTTTTCGGTTTTTAAATTTTTTGTAAAAAAACTGTCAATAAGATTTTTTTCAAAATTTTACTGAATGTTGACAACAATATTTTTCGAAAGATAAAAGTAGTTTTAAGCCAATATCTCAAAGTTTTGAAAAGATATTTGAGTCGAAAATCAATTTTTACCAACTTTTATTAATTTTTTTTTTAGGTTTTTATTTTTAGTAAAAAAAGCTGTCAATTCGATTTTTCTCACCATTTTTCAGAATGTTGAAAACAATATTTCTTATAAGATAAAATAAGTTTGAAGCCATAATCTCAAGTTTTTGAAAAGATATTTGAGTCGAAATTCAATTCTTGAGCTATGGACGAGAAAAAAAACGTCGCGAACGTTCGACGTACGAACGTACGTACACACGCACGCACAGACATCTTTCTAAAAAATTTTTATTTCGACTCTAAGGGCCTTGAAACGTCGAGAAATTTTAAATTTTTTAATTTGACAAATCGGACCCATTACAATAACTTCCTATGGGAAGTTAATAATCACCCATTTTTGAGATATCGAATTTCAAAAAAAAATGTTTAATACATTTTAAAAAACCAAAAAATAAAACAGTGACAGTTTTGATCATAACATAAGATCATCACAGTCTAAGAGCTTGCGTAGAATAAAGTTATTTAAATCGGTTCATAAGTTCTTAAGATTGCTTAAAAACAAAATAACTTAAGCAATACACAAATATTTTTTTTTATTGAAAAAAACCAAATTAAGAAAAACACTTTTAAAGAAAATAAAAAAATCCATCGGTTCGTTGTTGACAAAATTCGATTTTTCCATTTTTGACCAAAAAATTTGTATTTTTTTTTTTTTTTAACCTTTCAACGCGAATCTGCTAATAACCTAAAATTCCATCAAGCCTGAATTATCGTGGGAATCGTGGGACCTTATCACTTTATCTACCATCTTAATGTCATGTTTGATTAAAATCTCATGATCGAAATTTTTTAGTAATGCAAAACTTGCCATTAGTTTCTACATGTTGCAAGTAGAATTTCACAACAATGAGAAGTGTTAAGTTAAATAAATAAATTGGGTGGCACAACAGTCCGTTGAGAACTAGGGCCTAGTGACTTACAACTCTCAACCATTCCTCTGTGTGCGAGTACAATTGTCAGGGATGGAGGGGACCTACAGTTTAAAGCCGAATCCGAACGTTTAATTTGAGAAAGCACTCCTCATGACAAGAATTACTCTTGGAGAATTTGTCAATTCCTCGCAAGAGTCAGTACCCGTGAAAAAACTTTAGATGGCATAGGCAGGGATCGAACCCAAGACCTCTGGCATGACAGTCCAACGCACTAACCATCATGCCACGGGTACTAAGTTAGCATAACTATTTTCGAAATTATTAATTTTTAACATAGCTAGTAATTGCCGTTTTTATCAGTGATAAACACAAATTTGTCGGTCTTCTAGTTTTTCGTAATTTATTATTTTTCTATTCCTTGACTACAGTTACTTTTGGATACCGTGTTTGCTTAGAATTTCTTAATTCGTAGTACGGACCAAGACGAAGTTTTTGTCAATTTCCGTATTTCGGAATTTTTGTTTTACCCTAAGTTCAATATTTAAGATAATCAATACCTTAAATACTAAATGCGAAACACGGTTATGTCATATTCATTCATAATAACGTAAATATTTGTTTTACCCAAGCTCAATCAATTAAGTACAACAAAAAAAAAAAAAAAAAGAAAACTTTTTCCAAACTCCCATAAGTAATTCATATTCACCAAAAGTCTCCTATTTTCACCTACATATGTTACTTATATCTATAGACATTCTTATATATGTAAAGACTCTTTCACGAAAGACTCTTATTAACACTATAACGATTATACATATCCCCATTGACATTCGGGATTATTATATTAAGGATGAATTCATATATCCCCATACAAATCCTTATGTAATATTAATGGTAGTCTTTGGGGTATTTTACGTGAGGAATTTGAACTTTACCCAAACCAACTTTGCATCGCTATAACAACTATCGCATCGTGACTTCTGAATGTGTGTTACAAGGACATTTTTGAAATTTAAGGAAAAGTAAGTTAAAAATGAATTAAATAATCTTAAATGAATTAATCTGCTTAAAAATATAATTAAAAATAAATTAAAGATTTTATTTCTTTTTACTTTTATTTTCATATTGATAGAGGAAAAAGAAAATTTAAAAACTCAGTTATCCAATGAAAAACCGCGAGATATAATAATTTGCGATAAACAAAAATAAAAACACAAAAATAATCAACATCCTGCCAATTCGCTAACAGGTAATCAGCTTCGCCGCCGCCGTTCTCCGGTTTTGTATCCAATTCCAATTCGTTTTGGGTGTTTATTTGTTTGAATGGCTTGAATGGCTTGAAGTTTAACCTTATCGTGACCTAGTTTTGCTTGTTTACCTTTTTAATCGAGCAAAGCACTTTGGCAGTTTTATATTTTTCGCCTATGGAAATGGTACACCATTTTCATTGTTCCATAATTCCCAATTCCACTTTAAATTTTGCAATAAACTCATCCTTTTTTTCTCTCTCTCTCTCTCTCGCTTTCTCTATTCTAAAAGTTTATAAATAAAAATAAAACAACAAAAACAATTTTGGCAGCTGACTATGAGTAGCTCTAACTGTACCTATACTATATAGTTCTATAGGGACTTTAGTGGTTCCTGATGCCAACAATTGCCAACAAAGGACTTTACCAATTGGAAAAATATTTTCGTTGTTGTTGTTGTTGGTTTTGTTTTGTTTATTTTTACAATTTTTGTTTGTTTTTGTTGTTGTTTTTTTACCGATAAGGATTAAAAACAACAAGGTGCAAATTTATAGCATTTAAGGAAGGAGCACTTTGCCACAACACAAAAATACCGTGAATTACTTCCGCCATCGCCATCGGTAAATTGTCGATTTAAGTTCTCCTGTTCCCCGTTGCTGTTGCTGTTGCTGTTGCCGTTTGCCGTTCAGTTCCGCATCCGTTGCCGCCATTAATTTACTCACCAACGCTGGCTGCACCACACCGCACCAAGCCAGTTGTATCGGCCTTATAAAAATCAAGTAAAAGTTGAATTTTATTTTCATTACGGGAGGTCCTTTAATTGCTTGCTCCTGCTGCCGTGGTGCTATCGCTTGTGTTTGGCGGGAGGGCGCTTGGTCGGCCGGCCGGCCGTTACACCCCCTTATACACTTGTATGTGATAATAAGGGTTGGCTTATGGTCACGCTGTTTTTGTTGATATTTCCGTTGATATGCCTCCGGGCCTCTGCTGGTGCTGACTTTGGCTGGGATTGGGAAAGGTATCTACGTTATTCTTCAAGGTACACAAATTTAAGGGTTCAATTTTCAAGATTGAGCCTGAGAAAGTTGCCGTGGTGAAACAAATGTTGGACTTGGTTGGAAGTATAGAAGTACATAAAACACGCATATCCATTTTGTATTGTAAGCATAGGAAAGTAAGAGGAAATACGAATAGTTTAGCTTGATGGTAAATTGATAAAGAGGTAAATATGCTTCAAGCTGCGCGTAGCTTATGAAGACGACGACAAACGGTCTTGTGGTCTGGTCACGCAATGTCCTAATAAAGTTTTCTAATTAAGATATTGTACGCACACACCGTAGATTGGCTAAGGCTTCGGCTTGTCAGGAATTATGAATTGCTTCAGAAGGTGTCAAAAAAATACTTAGCGAAATTAAGGCTCCAAGATATTCATCGTTTTCTATACCTATTTTTCTCTAGTTGGTGTTGCCATACTCAAATTTATGTACATACACAAAAGGGGGACAGTTTTTTTTTTGTTTTGTTTTGTCTTCCCTTTCTATATAAAAATAAGGATATTCGTATATTTTGTCTGTAAAAGAAAAGATAAAGTTTTAATCAATGTATTGGCACGCTACGCATGTTATGTTTCAAGTTTCAACGCATTGATGATTTATATTATATTTTGTAAGACTTTATTGTCCCAACTTTATATAAGAAGTATGAAAAAGGATATATGAAGATAGGTATATTATTATAAAAGTCCTTGCGTGTTTAAATCTTTAACTCTTGTTTTTAGGTGTAGTTATTTATATATGTATGGAGGTACCTAAATATATTTTATTGTATAACAAATATAAATTAGTTTCGTGAAGTTTTTATGAAATATTTCATAGCTTTTTTGTCAGTTCTATATTTATATTATATTCTCTTTTTAACTTTAACAATGATAAACTGTTTTTACTTATTAACTTTTCAAAAAAGTTGAATATTTGTTTTGTAGGATTTAACAATGTTTATATTCGTACATGGAAATAAAAATTATATCATGTTTATTTTAGTTATGTTTAGGTGTAGGTTGTTAATGAAATGATACATAAAAAAAAAAAACAATAATTTTGAAAACTTTTGGTAGCTATTGTTGAGGTAGGTTATTATTTTAACTTCTAGTAAGTAGGACTGGATATAATATAAGGCTATACAAAATGTATAAAATATGTTTATATGAAAATGTTGGACAAGAGATAAATATTTTAAGCATATGAAGCCTCAATTTTAGGTCATTAAGCTTTTAAAGAAACCCCTGATTTAATGAGGAATGTCGACAGGGCAATGCAGCCAAACAACAGGCTTACAAAGAGCCGCTGCTTAGAAAAACGAGAGCTGCTCACAAGCTATATGAGCTAAAGAAGAGAGAGGAACACGAACTACTCAGAAGAAAAAAGAGTGTGGTCGAAGATGTTGAAAGGTTCAAAAGCAGAAATGAAGTTCGAAAGTTTTATGAGCAGGTGAAACGAAATTCACAAGTACATACATAAACCTCGAACCGAAGACTATAAAGACGAGAGGGACACATTGTAGTAGAACTGCATTCAATGCTGACGATATGGAAGAAGCACATCTGCAGACTGTATAACGGTGACGACAAACCTAATTCCGCTCTCAGGAAGGATGATCAATTCAATATAGACGACGAAAGCCAACAATCCCGTCTCACTGAGTTAGTAAAGATTGCCATGTCTAAGCTGAAGCCTAACAAAGCCACTGGAGCAGATGGCTTGAATGTCGAGCATTTCAAAACAGCTGGACATAATTTGGTTAGGAGCATGCATCAACTTACTTGTAAAATATGGTTGGAAGAAAGCATGACTAATAATTGGAACCTCATGTATTGTTCGCCTAATACTGAAACAATGATAACCACTTAACTGCATCATCTTAAGCCCATCCTCAACGATCTGTTAGGTCCTTATCAGTGTGGTTTTAGAGTAGGGAAGTCCACAGTCGATCAAATTTTACTTAACAGCAGATCCTGGAAAAAACCCAAAAATATCAAATCAACACCCACACTCCCTTGATCGATTTCAAGGCCGTATATGACAGCATTTACAGGTACGAACTGTATAAAGCCATGAGTAGTTTTGGCAGCTCTGCCAAATTCACTCTGCTCTATAAAGGTTGGAAAGATGACTTTGATATAATCGGAAGAACTCAGTGTGATGAAAATGGATCTGTTGTGATTATTGAGGCAGAGGCGGCAAAAATGGGTTAAGTGGTTCATGAGCGCAAAACAAAGCACAGGGTTCTCCATTTTGTGGTTTCAAAACTAAACGTAAATAAAACATTTTGTTCATGGTATTTGGATAGTATATGGATGTAGGAAACACTACATCATTTAAATGACCACCACGCGAATTGTTCCAAGAATCGATTCATTTGAGGTAATTTTCGACCATTGTCGTTTTCGAAGAAGGAAGGTCCAATCACACTTCCGGACTAAAGAGCGCACCAAACAATGACTTTTTGTGAATTTAATGGCCTCTCTTCAATTACTTGAGGATGCTCAGAACCCCAAATACGACAATTTTGTTTATTAACATACCCACTGAGTGAGAAACGTGCTTCGTCACTGAAGAAAATTTTGTTCGAAAATCACCGTCCCATTCGACGTATCTACGATGTTGTGAATGGTCAGCTTCAGCTGCCTTCAGTTGTTGTGTGAGCTAGACTTTAAATGGATGTAGGTAGTTTGACAAATGCAAATTAAGCCATAATGTGCCGTAAGACAGTCCTAATTCCTGAGAACAACGGGGGATCGACACATTCGGGTCTTCAGTAACACTTTCATTTACAGCAGCTATATTTTCAGTGGTACGAGCGAAACGATGATGAACAGGCCTTACAATATCTGTAACCAATCCAGTCTCTTCAAATTTCTTCAAAATTTTGCTAATTGCTTGCGTAGTTGGACGATCATGTTGCCAATTTCTTGCGTAGTTGGCCGATTATGTAAACCATAATCTCCCCTTAAAGCACGATATGTGGATGTGGTAAAATCACCTTTTTTGTAGTAGGTTTTAACAATTGTCAGGCGTTGTGCGATAGTTAAGCGATCTATCGTAAATGTCAGATTTTCATCAACTTAGTTGGAGAGATGTTGAATTCCAGCCCTATACTTTTGAAACCGCAAAATGGATAACAATGGACCTACAACACGTCAACACCGACGTCTTGGTCAAAACCTGACTATTGACAGACGTAACTTTGAGGTAGTTAAGAACTTTGTCTACCTATATTCCACTATCAACACAGAAAACAATACCAGTGCTCAGATCAAACAAGGAACCACTCTTGCTAACCGGTGTTTCTTTAGACTGAGAAAGCAACTGGGTAGTAAAGCCCTCCCTCGAGCGACCAAAGTGTCGCTATATATGACCCTCATTATCCCCGTCCTGCTATACGTAAACATGGACTACGAAAAAAGCGGACAAAAGCACCTTGAGTCGTTTCGAGGGAAAAGTTCTTCTCGCAATCTACGGTTCCGTATGCATACAAGGTGAGTGGAGGATAAGATGTAACAGTGTACAAACTTCGAAAAGTCTTTGAATCCGCGCCTACAGGATAGCAAAGTAGAGAAAGGCTGCGAATCAGGTGGTACCCACAAGTGGAAAGTGAACTCATCCAACTTGGACGACGCAACTGGAAATTTTTTGGGTGAGGACCTAAGTTAAACAGGTTTGTAGCGCCACCTTTAGTAAGTAAATAAAGTCTAAAAAGATACAAGTTGATTAATACATTTTTAAAAAGTCTGGGATGCGACTCACACTAATAACTTCTAATTGGTGGCTCCCCCTCGAAAACAAGTCAATTTTTTGTTTATAATAGCCGCGTTTTATTATCACCATGATCTGATCCGGATCTTGAATTTACATGCATTACAACAACAACACAAGATCCTGCTTTGTGTATGGATCTCAATTTGAGATCCAAAATTTAATTCTTTTTTTCACAACAAGGAGCGCTTTATCATTGTAATTTCACATGTAAATGTTGGTGTCATTGCAAACAAATTTAGTAAAACCTGTATTGCCATATAAACATTTCCATTTGACTGAAATAAAATATTTTTTAAATAGAAAGCGAGAAGCTTTATGTTTATTTATTTGGAATATAATCCATGAAATAATTAAATATTTTAACAGACCTAGATATTAATTGGTGAAATTAAAATAATTAAGTCAAAAAAAATGTATGTATATTTGACATAATTGATGGGTATTATTTTCCCCAAAAAAAAGGAACAAAAAAAATCATTGAGCAAAATGTTCTTTGGGCAACCCTGCTTTAAATGTCAAAAAATATAAATAAAATCGAGAAAGCTGCAGCACAAATGGGAGAAAAGATGTTCAAATAAATTGTAAGTAATCTCTAAATTAAATTATTTAATTGTCACATTTTTTAAAAGATCAAAAAGAATCTGGACTAAATGTGAGACCAAAGCGTTCCTGGATGCTTTGAGTTTGAGAGTGCAATGGTGATTTGCAGAAACATTTTCAAAAGTTGTGGAGCTTCCATTTTTGGTATGTGTTTGTTTTTTTTTTGCTTCGAAATGTCACTTTTGAAAGAACGAATTTGACACTGCTACCAAACTTTAAAAATTAAAAAATGTGATGATCCAATGCTGTTTTATTATCATGATCTGATCCGGATCAGATCATGGTGATAATAAAACGTTGCAAATGCAATTTAAAGAGTATGCAATCAAAAATATAAGTAATATTTTTTTCCTGTTTGGCTATATTCGAAAGGTTAAATCAATATAGTTGTATTTTTGATAGAACTTCAACTGTTGCAAGAGACACATTCTTTAAATGTTTCAAAATATTGACAATAATATTAAAAAAGAACTTTTAAGACAGTATGTTTCTTTGTTCTCAAGATACTTGAGCCCAATTTTAACCAGTTTTTTTTTGTATTTAAATACTAGCCGACCCGTGCTCTCGTTGCTTCGCAAATTGTAACCACGAACATTTTTTGAATATTAGTATAAGCATATGAAAAAATTTCTCAATGAGACTGAGCATATTTTCTACAATAATATTAATTTTAGTTTATATGTATATACGTACCGTATCTAATTAGATTTCACACTTGAAAAAGAAAGAGTTTGTTCATGTTTGTGCATATTATAAATATTTTTTTTATTTTAAAGCCTCCGGATATACAATATTTGCAGTTATATTACTGCGAGGAAGAAGTATGTATTGGTTGCTTTTTGAGCCCACCCTGGAAAAAGCAACATAAAGCTGACCATGAGAGAAGACATTTTCCCTAAGGTCGACTCCAATAAATTTAAATGATTGATCCTGAGCCTTGTTAATTGTCATACAAAAGCATGGTTAAATGGGAAATTATGCGTGTGTAAATATCCATGACACAATTTTTTATTCATCTAATCATGTTCAGTGCAGTGCAACTGACTTAACCTACCCACATTTGTGTGCTCTTTTTATCGACGTCATTGTAAGCACCTTCTTCGAGTTATTTGTAAAGAAAATTTTAACTTAATTTCAGTTTTATTGTTCGAGGAAGTGATACAAAATTGGTAATTCAAGCTATTATAATAGAACTTTTTTTATTTTTAAATTGGAAGAATTAAAATCTATTCACTTCCTCGAACCAGAAAAATAAAAAAGATCTAATTTTTCTTTAGACACATCGGCATTTCATGTGCACGGCACTGTAGTTAATTAAATGTCCATAGTAACTTAAAAAAAAGAGCCCACAGTCACACTGCTCAGCGATGTGACGATAGAATTAGAGAAAC
Source organism: Eupeodes luniger (assembly GCA_951509635.1). Lineage (NCBI taxonomy): Eukaryota > Metazoa > Arthropoda > Insecta > Diptera > Syrphidae > Eupeodes > Eupeodes luniger. Next base: position 257,892,913 of record OX608073.1, read on the forward strand.
AAAAAAATAATGTTTGTGTGTAGGTTACTTGATGAACTCTGTATACAATACAGAAAAATTGAATATGTAGGTAGGTAACTAAGAGAAAAAACGTAACTATTAAATGGAACACATATTAAGAGAGAAAGAGCATGGGAAGAAAAGAAAATTAAAAATGTTAGAATGATAATGAAATGAAACAAAGCAGCGACCTCGCGATTGTGATGGAATCTAATTTCCTGGATAAAATAAATTCAAAAAGTTTATAATTTTATAATTTGTTTTTATTTATTTCTCAGGTTGTATGTTTAACTTAGAAGTGATTTAGGCTTAAAATTTGCGCAACAATATTGTCTTTATGAAGCAATGCTAATCTTTGTCGATTATTGTATAGGTTTTAAGATATGAGTGGTTGTATAAGTCAACTAATGAAAAAAAAATGGACAAAAAATTTAAAATTAATAATATTTAAGTTTGACAATTAATTAAAGAAAAAAATTAAAGCCATAAACACTCTCATAACAATATAGAAAATAATAAAATATATTTCATATTAATCGGTTGACTACTTTCTGAGATCATGCGTTACAAACTTTAAAATGGTTTCGCTTTTATATAATAGTATAGATATAGATTTTGACAAATTGTGAAGCACACAAAGCTAGAAATGACAAGTGTGGGAATGGGAACCATTCCGTTGCAGCAATTTATCAATTTGTTTGCATTGCAGACACAAAAACCTCTGCTTCAATTGGTCAAAACATCTCTCTTTAATAACGTGCTTTTGGCAGATTATTTTATTGATCTGTTTGAGAATTTCTGTAAGTCATTTGAAGCCAAGGTGTAATCCCGTATCCAGAATTTCAAAGAATGATATCATTTTCCTGTATATTCTCGTTCATTAATTAATATATTGTTGATCTTTTCCAGACCCGATAGTCTACGCTTGTGAAATTAATGCTGAAGAAATCTCTCTGGTTGATGTGTTCATCAAGAAATCTTAAAGGTTTGGTGAAAGCAATATGGATTCAAGCGAAAGCTTCAGGAAACGTGTATATTTGTGCCCATTTTGTCTTTTCTGCCTGGATTTTCCTATACGACTTGACGGAAATCTTAAATGAATGTGAATGTTTTTAATAATTCTGTTGGCCATGTGCTTAATGGTTTTGCACTGTACTGCTTTCAACTGCAACATCTTGTCCTACACCGAACTAAAGAGAAATATGTCCATATTAAAATAAGAACTAGTGAAAGCTTTCTAGTCAGAGATTCTGAAATCTTGACACTTTTATAGCTTAAATTTCTTAATTAAGTTATTATTTATCACACAATTTGAAACTTAAGTTTGAAAAACAAGCTAAAGCTATACGAATCTAGCTAAAGCTATTTTAAAATAATTTTTACTAGAAGACATTTTTTATTTCTAGTTAAAACTTGTTTTTAAACACACAAAACTCGCTTTAACTTAAAAATCCAAGTTTTAGCTTGGATCATCAAAGCCCCTTCTTTATTTACATTCTTCAACATGCGTCTGCCCTATTTCTTTTATAACATCAAAACCGCTTTCAGCTCTTGTTATAATTATATACTAATCAAAAAAATTAAACTGCAAAACCCACTTAATAATCATAAGCTTATTAAAAAAAAAAATATTACCAGACTATAATGTCCTTCCTAATGACGACGACGATGAGCTAACAACGAACGGTTTGTTTAAAAGTCTAATGGCAAATATAATATCGCAAGCTCATTTCCTCTTTGAAGTATAGAGGCGCTTAGAGGTGTGCTGTGAAGGTGCACCTATATACATTGGCCACCTATTTATGCAGTGCATAAAATGTCAAAACTAAATTGGCCTAGATTTCATTTGACAAATAAAACACTCCAAGGATCAAAGTATGAAGCGGTAAAATTCACACCCATGCAATTATTGCACTTCCTGGCATACCTAATCCTTTGAACCAAACCAAACCAAACCAAACTGAACTGAACCGTGCCTCTTCGTGTTGAGTGTCATTTTAATTGCATGTCCAATGCCTGAAATACGAGAGTCTTCATGTCACTTTAAAACACAACAAAAATGGCTTAAGGTCTACTTTTCTTCCATAAAGTACCAGTACCTAGAAAATCCTTCCTACCAAAGGATAAGCCCAGCAATTGTTACTTCACACAGAGAAGTACGAGTATATCCTTCAAGTGAGTCAATCATGCTGCATAAAAAAATGCAAAAATATTAAAGGAAAATAAAACTGAACCTCACCCAACGCCAACGAACAACCAACGCCAACGGTAGCAAGTTCTTTTCGCCTTCAGGCCTTTTGTGTGCCTTCCTCCAAAGGTATTATATCTGAAATCCGTTTGCATATCGAGTGCCAGCAACCGGATTTGCATAATGTTCCATTGTAATTGCAGCACAAAAAAACAACAATAACAACGACACGACAACAGGACTATAAAAAAGGAAATGAATTCAAATTCAAACGGCACCATGAACAAATAGCAAGTTAATGCAAAATAGTTTTCATAATTCCTTTTTCCTTATATCTACATCTATGTACATGTACGAATATCTGACTTTCAAAGGACTTGCATAGTGGCAGGAAAATGGATACACTTGCCTTAAGCACTATAGATCTCGATGTCTCGTTCGATTTGAACTGAAATTACCTGCAATCCTTAATGCAAAAAACTTTTACTTTCAAGCATTTTAGAATTATTTCACTTGGATTCCTAAACAATGGTATTTGGATGATGGATTGTTGGTTATATGAAAACATAATCGTGGTGTGTCAGAATATGGAAAATTTTACTTGGATTTATTTTCGAGGCACTGAGATTTGATCCATGCGAAAGAATTGGAGCAGGAAACTTAATGTGTCATTATTGATTTAACACTTCCAGTTAATGGTGGAATTATTGGATTAAGCGCCTTCAGAAACCATTTTAGGCCTATGGGGATAGCTGTAAGCTTTATTTAACTATAGTACAAACAACATACATTATTTTGTGTAGACCAGAACATGAAGCTTCTTGAAAATTACAGTTTTACACTGAAAGGTTCTTAATTAAGAGCACAACTCCTCTTTGAAGCTAAATGGTTCTTGAAAATTTACGCAAGTGGTAAAATTTTAAAGGCCGATGTTGATTTAGAATAAAACCCAAATTATTTAAGAAATTATTGCCATTTCTTTTTATTAGGATAATATTAGAACTATGTATGGAACAAAATATTGGCCAAATGGCTGCCGCGACCTCGGCGGCACACCTCCATTCCATTAAGGTCCAAATTTTCGATGACGCTGAAGCATAATTGAGATTATATGCCGTTATTGTACCGAATTATCTCATCCTTTAGCTGTTGAATTGTTGCTGGCTTATAGATGAAAGATATTGTTTCTTTAGCTGTGTGGCAAGTGGCACCTTCCTGTTGAAACCACATCGTCTACATCCATATCTTGCAATTCGCGCCACAGACAGTTCGGTATCATCTCACTATAGCGAACACCATTCAGAGTAACTACCTCATTTTGGAAAAAATACGGCCCGATGATGTCGCCAGGCGATAAACCTTACCTAACAGTCACTCTTTGCGGGTGCATTGGTTTTCGACAGCCAATCTTGGATTTTCATTCACCCAAATGCATCAATTCTGCTTATTGACGAATCCACTGAAGTGAAAATGTGCCTCATCACAGAAGTTGGTTTTCTTCGGAAATTAATCATCCACTGTTGCCATTTCTTGCCACCAATCCGACCATTGGCGACCCTTGGAAATGGTCAAAAGGCTTATGTTCTTGATTCAATTGCACTTTGTAAGTGTGTAAACACAAGTTTTAATGCAGAATTTCGGGACCCGGTTAGTTCAAATGTAACGCGTTTCTCGATTGTGTATCTTTCCATAGTTGAAATTGAACTAGTCTAAAATTGATAAAAATCAAATGAAATGCAGAAAAAAACTTGACGTTTAGGTGTGGTTCACATTCGACATAGGCCCTTAAAATTAAACTACCCTTTAGAAAACGATCATACTAAAACCAAAAAGTTCAACTGTCAATTTAACAATTTCTAAAGGGAGTCAGATTTTGTTTTTTTTTTTGTGGGTTTTCTGACATTAATTTTTGGGTCTCTGACCAAACACATTTCCATAACTGTTAGCTTTTAAAATGAATTTTAGGGCTGTCAACAAATCGATACACTAACAGAAAATTGAAATCTCGGTTTAAATAAATTGTTTTTTAATGAGCCCTTTAAATTTAAATAAAATGCTTCCATTATAAGAGTAGTCCTCATCGATCCTGCAGTAGCTATACCTTGAACTTGCAATTCCTATTATGTACCCTTAAAAGCGTTTTTAGTTTTGTTTATCTTTACCGGATTCCACCCGTGGCGTGATGATATTTCGATAAGTTCGTCCTTTTGAAGCATAGGGTTTCCCCAGACTTGTATTCTTATCGTTTCAAATGTGAGCCGATTTAATGGTTGATTCATTACCTTCTTCATGTAGTCAATATGGAGCTTTGAGGTGTATGTGAACAATGGCGGTCTCCGGTCTCCGGTCTCCGTGCGTAGTATATACTTTGGCGTATTATATGGAAGTCTAAACATTTTATTGTTAAAATATTTTTGGACTTTTTCCACTTCTTCGAATTGCCAGATTTCCCATGCTTATGCTGCATAGCTTCAAATATTCTATGTTTAGCATTCTTTTTTGAAATTTTACTCTTGGTGCTGGTAACCGCTCTTTTTGCCTCTTTCAGGTTGTATTCCAAGTGAATCTTGAAGAAAATTTAAGGTGTTAGCAGAACACCCCCAAATACTCTTATTGTTTAACTCTTTCTAATTCTTCGTTTCTCCAATACCATTTCTCATTTCTTGCAAACCGTCAAGTTCTATTTCTTAAAATCAAGAATTTTGTCTTGTTCGTCTTTAGCTTTAATTTCCATAAGTCACAATAGGTTTGGAGTTTGTTGATCATGAGTTGCATTATATTCCTATTGTCAACCAATATTACTAAGTCATCTGCGTACATTAGAACTTTTTTTTTTTAGTTTTCGCGTAAGATATACCACCTGTTAGGTGTACACTGAGAGAGAAAAGAAGTGGACTAAGGAGGCAGCCTTGCTTTACTCCTGTTTGAAATCATTCTAATAATATATTACCATCCCATCCACCTTAGCGATTTCCGTGATGAAGCTGTTGCAGTATTTAAGGCATCTTCGTAGACATGCCTAAATTCAAGAGTTTGTAAAATAAGGCTTTCTATCAATGATGCCGAAGGCTGCTAGTTTTGTTTTCTGTTTTCTCAATCAGATCGGGCAATACTTGCTAGGATTAAAATATTGTCTACTATGGAGTAGAGCTTATGGAATCTTACTTGGTATTCACTGAGTAAACTATTTTCATCTACTTGCTGTGGCGGTAATTTTAATATTTTATTAACTTCCCATAGGAAGTTATTGTAATGGGTCCGATTTGTCAAATTGAAAATTTTGACATTTCTCGACGTTTCAAGGTCCCTAGAGTCGAAATAAAAGATTTTTAGAAAGATGTTCGTGCGTGCGTGTGTACGTACGTTCGTACGTCCGTACGTCCGTACGTTCGCGACGTTTTTTTCGTCGTCCATAGCTCAAGAACCAGAAGAGATATCGACTTCAAATAAATTTTGTTTTACAGATAATAAGGCAGAAAGATGCAGAAAGGGCTCTCAAGAAAATTGCGTGGGTGGTTTTTTTTACCATAGCAGTTTAAAAAAAGGTGAAAATTTTGGTTAACCCTAAATATCTCATGAACCAATGACGCTAGAGACTTGAATTAAATTTAATATTATATACTGTAACGTGATACAAAACAAGTATATTTTTGGAAAAAAATCCAATTAACAGTTTTTTTTATAAATCAAAAAAACTGAAAAAAAAAAATTTGTCACTTCGAAAATTTTACGACTAAAATATGATTTCATCTCCAAAACAATTTTGTGCAACGAAGAATAATGTTTTTGACATCTGATAAAATTTTGAGAAAAATCTAATTGACAGTTTTTTTACAAAAAATAAAAACCTAAAAAAAAAACTTAATAAAAGTTGGTAAAAATTGATTTTCGACTCAAATATCTTTTCAAGACTTTGAGATATTGGCTTTTAAACTAATTTTATCTTATAAATAATATTGTTTTCAACATTCGGTAAAATTTTGAGAAATGTTGGATTGACAGTTTTTTTTTACAAAAAATAAAAACCTAAAAAAAACAATACTAAAACTTGGTAAAAATTTACTTTCGACTAAAATAGCTTTTCAAAAATTAAAAATATTGGCTTCAAACTTATTTTATTTCACAGAAAATATTGTTTTTAATATTCAGTAATTTTTTTTATAAAAATACAACAGTCCGTTTTTTCATAAAAAAATAAAATCTCTAAAAAATAGAACGCAAATTTGGTAAGAATTGATACATTTAGACAAACTTTTAAGCAAGACAAATCGACAGACGGGATGGGAAGTTATCAGTGTGGGTCGCATCCCAGTCTCTTTTTTTTTTTTTCATTGTTTTTGTCAAACGTTATACCAGAACTTGGCTGGTACCAGAAGCACAGTATACCAGAACTATACTGTGCTTTTGACTTCAGTATTAAAAATTAATATAATTTTCATATAAATAATTTAAAAATCAAATTTATTTCCTCGTTCTGTGATTATTGCATTTGAAGTGAAGATTAAAATATAAAAATAGTGTACTGTAGAGTTTTCCTTTTTCCTAAAAATAAATACAAATTTTATTTGGATACAATTTATTTCTAAGTTCATTTAAATGAAAAAATGAAGCAGTAACTTTAATATTTCCTTTGAATAATTAATTTATATCGATTTCCTTGATTAAAAGAAAAATCAGGAGCAAAGTACTTTCACGGCCCTTATATCGTCTCGAAGAAAACCTCAGTAAATCAATGCATATATTCTACAATTTGCCTTTATACCCAGTCAAAAGGAACAAAGGAACAAGCTGTGAGCATTTTTTAATATCAATAAATTTGCAATCAAAATGAAGTTTTTCTTTATTCAACACGCATCCTTAATTCTTATTTATAGCATAAATATTTCAATTAACTTTGAATTATGAAATAAGAGAACAATAATACAAAAAACTTGCTTTCCATTTTACAATTTGCACATTTTAATTATTATTCAGGTAACTGCGTACCCATTTCTTTTCAATTTACCTGTTTTTTAAATCAATAATTAAAAAGTATGATTGTTCACATTTTATTGCATAAAGGCTGCTTTTAAAATACTCTTAGAACTAAAACTTCAATAGAAACCCAGGTTTGTATTTTCCGTAATTAAATTTGAGAAAGCTCTTGTTGACTTTTCTTGGAATAGATTTTAAAATTTTACCAGTTCATGAAAGATGTATCAGTAACAAAGAATGTAGGTATTTAAATTTCAAGAATTCTTAGGTAAATTTTTAGAACCAAATATAACGAGTTCAGGAAATAGATCCAAAAAAAAATTTTTTGCAGTACTTTCTTTAATTGGAATTTTAGATGAAAGGATGAATTAGATTGAATGAGGATGAGTGAGGATAAGTGAGGATGAGTGAGGATGAGTGAGGATGAGTGAGGATGAGTGAGGATGTGTGAGGATGAGTGAGGATGAGTGAGGATGAGTGAGGATGAGTGAGGATGAGTGAGGATGAGTGAGGATGAGTGAGGATGAGTGAGGATAAGTGAGGATGAGTGAGGATGAGTGAGGATGAGTGAGGATGAGTGAGGATGAGTGAGGATGAGTGAGGATGAGTGAGGATGAGTGAGGATGAGTGAGGATGAGTGAGGATGAGTGAGGATGAGTGAGGATGAGTGAGGATGAGTGAGGATGAGTGAGGATGAGTGAGGATGAGTGAGGATGAGTGAGGATGAGTGAGGATGAGTGAGGATGAGTGAGGATGAGTGAGGATGAGTGAGGATGAGTGAGGATGAATGTAGATTAGTGAGGATAAGTGAGGATGAGTAAGGATGAGTGAGGATGAGTGAGGATGAGTGAGGATGAGTGAGGATAAATGAGGATGAATAAAGATTAGTCAGGATAAATGTAGATTAGTGAGTTTAAGTAAGGATGAGTGAGAATGAGTAAGAATAAGTGAGGATAAGTGAGAATGAATTAGGATAAATTAGAATGAATGAAGAATGAAAATAAATTAAGATGAATGAGGATCAGTTTTTTTTTGCCTTTCATAAAGGCAGCAGAGCCTTTTAAGCATAGCTATACATGATTCTAACGCAAATGAAAAGAGAAATCAGCTACACCTTTATCTACGTTGACGAAACATTTAAAAACAATTTGAATTAACCCCTAACCCAACCGGAAATAGGAAATATACAAACAGTTACTTAAATTTTCTCTCCTCTCTCAAAAACAAATTTCGAACTGTTCATCCCCTGGCTTAACTTATCCTTAGAAAGGAAAACTAATTTATCGAAGTAAATGGTTTGTGCATTCGATTAGTTCCTTTAAATACACTTACAATTTCTTTTTATATATTATTTTCCCCCTGTAGTACCCGTGGCATGATGGTTAGTGCGTTGGACTGTCATGCCAGAAGTCTTGGGTTCGATCCCTGCCTGTGCCACCTAAAATTTTTTCACGGGTACTGCCTCTTGCGAGGAATTGACAAATTCTCCAAGAGTAATTCTTTGTCATGAAAAAGTGCTTTCTCAAATTAGCCGTTCGGATTCGGCATATAAACTGTAGGTCCCCTCCATCCCTGCAATTACTCGCACACAGGAATGGTTGAGAGTTGTAAGTCACTAGGCCCTGGTTCTCTACGGACTGTTGCGCCACCTAATTTATTTATTTTTATATTATTTTCCCAGTATTTCATATTTTTGTTATAATACAATGTTATATGTTTTTTACATGAATTTAATGTATTTTAAGGACTCAATCAGCAAAGACACGTCACTTTGCTGTACATCTATTTTGTATGAAGCAACCTTTGAAACCCTCGAGACACAAGTACTTATTTAAAAAAATTAATGATAAATCGACAACTAACGGCTTAAATCCAAAATATTCGAATTTGTTCTTGAGCGACACATACCACTTAATTGGTCTAACAGATACAGTAATACGTCCAGCTGTTCTAATTTATCCTTTGTATTAGTTTTGCGAACTGCAGTCTAGCTTTTTGCCCGATCTTGTTTCAATTAATCATAACTTTGTTGGATTAAAGCATTTTTTTCGAACCTTGACTACAAGTTTTTTTGGACGGTTACAAGTCTTAATTCCATAATATAAAAGCTGGTAGGCCCTGGTGTTTGTTTTGTCCCCGACCATCTTTATCATTTTTATAAAATAGCTTCTGCCTAAAACTTCGAATAAAATAAATTTGTTTACTGACGGTAGCCTTCTAGCTTTTGAAATTATTTTCCAGACTCACAACACTCCTCTTCAGATGGCGTTAGGTGTTTTTGCCCAAAGCCATAACGCTCAAATCCTAAAATGTCATAGAGCCCGAAATTGGTCAGAAATTCGAAAGAGTTACAAAAAAATCGACGAAAAACCCAAAGCAAATACCGTTACGCCCGAACAGTTTTTGTTAAATTGTGGATGAGGGGTTATGTAAACGACATTACTAGGTAAAGATCTGAATGAGTTCAGAATAAATTTCAATTCTGATGTTAATTTTAATTAACTATAATAACGATCTACAAAAAATCACTGATTCGTAATTTTAATTTTATTTTGGTTGTACTATTTTGTTTAAAGTTGTATTCTATTTTTATTGGTATAATGAGTTTACCATATATTTTTAAAACTACAAGTTTTATTTTTTCAATGAATGCAGGACTTTTTTGTTTTTCATTAAAAAGGTATTTACTTCTACTTCCTAAACACATTCAAAGTTGAACATAAAAGCAAAAAGGAAGACAAACTTTAAAGAACCATAAAGAAATAAAAGTTTCTTCATTTCGAGAACAAGTTTTGGTGTCATTAATTACAGAATTTCCTTAATAGTCAAAGATGCCCAGAACAAAAAAGAGAGAGAGAGAGAGACATTGGGAAAGACACAACTTAAAGGACATCAGACTATGACCAGTGAAATAGCAAAACTATTTACAAAACTCACTTAATGTTTTATGTTTTCTACTACATATTTTCTATTTTTGAATTCAAAAGAAATGGAACGCCTGATCCACACGTTGCTCTTTGCCATTTCTAGAGTTTTCGTTTTTCGTATTTTTATTTTTGAAATTCTTTTCAAAAACAGAATTCATACATTTTCACTCCAGATGATGGCCACTTCATATAGTGGCGGAACTGGGGCATAAGGACATTACCCACTTCAGGAAATAAAGTTCTTTTTTTTTTTTTTTTCGTTTGTTTGTTCCACGTAAAACGTAAAACCTGGAATTCGATGGGTTCGTACGGCGCACGGGTTGCAGGAATAAGGATTTGGGTCTGGGCATCATAGAAGGATCACCATCAATGATGATGATGATGATGATGATGGCGTGCATGAACGAAATGGAAGCATAAAATAGTAAAACTTCTAACTGCACCTGTAACTTTTTTTCAGCAAACAGTTTTTGAATGATGCTTCTTTATTATTTTTATATATTTTTTGTATTTATTTTGAAGCTATGAGCTTTCGGATGAAAGATTTTTGAGAGGGCATAAACGCAGGTGTGGCGAAATGGGAAAATGGTTTAAGTATTTTTGATGTCCATTGGAATGTAACATTCATTTGCTATAGGTTAGGTTAGGTTAGGTACGGGTACCGTATGTTGTTATATGGAAGCTTTGAATTTTTATTGAAGGAATTATTTTATCTTTGTTTTGTGAGCTTAAAAGGGTCCATTATGAAAAGGGTGTGTTTTACTATTGAAACATTATTTATTTCCTAAATAACTGTGTACCTTACCTAAATCAACAGAAAAAGAAGAAATAAAATTTCGTTTCAGTCATTTGGAGATGAGAGTCATTTGAATAATTGTTTTTAGATAGTATACATATTTCAAAAGGGAGTAATTTCTTTGCGAAGAGGAAACATTTGTAAGTTTCATTAAAAATAGAATTTCAAAAAATTATGAAATTTTAAAGAGAACTTATTAAAAAGCTTTGAAATATGATTTTATAAATGGTGAAGGGTTTTTTATCCAGAATTTTATCACTTATAATGGTGACGGTTCTAGGAAGTGAAACTTAAAGAGATTGAAATTTAAAACTAATTCTGACTTCAGATTTCTTGGAACTTCAGTTAAAAAAATTGGATTTTTTTTTAAAAAGGAGATTATTTAAATTTTACGGATTCTTTGGCCATTTATGATTATTTGTGCTCTAATTTACTAAATTCAACTTACCTTTTTGCTGATGGGTCTAAAATATTTTAACAGAAGATAAATTGAATACAAATATAAGTTGTTATTCGTAAGGAATTTAAAATGTGGTCTCTAATATTCATAAACATTTATTTATTCGGGAAATTAATTGATGTATGCATGTTATGATTTATGAATGTTGTGTTAAGCACAGATTACTTAAGTGTTAAGTATGAAAAGAATATCCCAATAGGGGCTTTTAAATATGGATAGTTAGATTGGCTGTGTTTTTTTTTTAAGCCAGCTGTTATGATTTTTTGGTTATTTTTGTATTATGTTAGTCCTTTTTCGAACCAATTAATGAAATTATAACGCACGTATGGAAGCATGAAATACCTACTAGAAGACTGCCGAAAGGGTATTTTATGTCCCATACACAAGAAAAGAGATGTCATAACGTGCAGCAACACTAGAGGTGTCACATTGTTGAGTACCGCCCATAAGATATTCTCCTCTATTCTACAAGATCTTATAGCCCCAAACGCTAAAACTGTTATCGGAAAATATCAATTTGGCTTCATCAACTGATGAGATTTTTACCCTTTGCCAGGCGATGAAAAAATGTTGAATGTTCCAACTTATCATCTGCTTATAGACTGTAAGCCACAAGACCATTCGACATAACAAATAAATTTGAGAGCATTCGGCATCCCAAATAAATTAACATGAATATGTAAGTTGACTATGACCAATGTAATAAGTCAAGTTAAAATAGCCGGATTGTTATGCAGACCAATCAATATCTACAATGGACTCCAACATAGGGATGGTTTGGCCTGCCTCCTCTTCAACTTGGCGTTAAAGAAAGCAATCCGTGACTCTGAATCGTATATAAGAGGACCATTGTCAACCAGGTCCAGCCAGATACTGGGTTAAACATGACGACATCGGAAGCATCCGGATAACCGAACAATCTATACACGAATCCTTTATCCAGATCGAGAAGGCGGCACAAAATCTGGAGCTGTACATTAATGAAGAAAGATGGTGCCTTCGACTACGAGAAGAACAGTTGGCCAAACCATTTAAGGTAGCGGAGCATGAATTTAAAGTAATGCAATTCTTCAAATACTTTGGCGATTACTCAAAATCAACAGAGCCTACTTCAGTTTGTTAAGGGTTTAAAATCTAGGAATCTTACCATGACTTCTAAGCTGCTGCTGTTAACTATGATGTTTCTGCCAGTACTCAAATATGGATCCTGGGTGCTAAGTAAAAGGCACTCTGTCCTCTTAGGTGCGTTTCGAGGAGAGGAAGGACGACTTCGGAGACTCTACAATCAAGAACTGTATGCAATCTACCCCGTATGAGCAAAGAGTACCAGCTCGGGAAGCTCTTTGTAGTACATTTAACAGTAGGCGATAGCGTGGCAGACCATTCTTACGGTGTACGAGACTTATTGTATGAAGCTTGGACCTGATTCCACTTGTCAAGCCGATGATAATGATGGCAACACGTTCGAATCTTATCTTATAATTTGTCTATTACATAAGGGTTTTAAAATACAAGTCTTTTTTTTTAAAGCTAAAGACAACCAAAGACTATGTTTTTAAGGCTAATGTAAAACTCAACGTAGTTCTTAATAATGACAACTTTGCAAATTACAAATTTTTGTCTTGTGGAGACAGTTTAAATTATTTTAATTATGAGTCTTTATTTAAATCTACCTTTATGAAATTTTAAGAAAACTTATATTGAATGCTTTCATGGTTTTGAAAATACGCTTTCAACTTAATTTTTTAAACTATTTGCTGAAATTAAAAAAAAAATATCCGCCTCCAACCTAATTTTGTATGTCTTCAATATACACATGCATTTCAACAACAATAATAAATTTTTTTCAAGCTTTCAAAATTTTATGAAATACTTTATATATTAAAGTACTCGAATTTAAGATTGTTATTACAGAATTGGGAAACCATCTCGGATGTATTTAAAAAAAAAAGAGGCTGGGATGCGACCCACACTGATAACTTCCCATCCCTTCTGTCGATTTGTCTTGCTTAAAAGTTTGTCTATATGTATCAATTTTTACCAAATTTGCGTACTATTTTTTGTAGATTTTATTTTTTTTATGAAAAAACGGACTGTTGGATTTTTATAAAAAAAATTACTGAATATCGAAAACAATTTTTTCTGTAAAATAAAACAAGTTTGAAGCTAAAATTTTTAATCTTTGAAAAGATATTTGAGTCGAAAGTAAATTTTTACCAAGTTTTAGTATTGTTTTTTTTTAGGTTTTAATTTTTTGTAAAAATAACTGTCAATTCGATTTTCTCAAAATTTTAGTCGAAAACAAATTTTTACCAACTTTTGTTAAATTTTTTTTTTCCGGTTTTTAATTTTTTGTTAAAAAACTGTCAATTCGACTTTTCTCAACATTTTTCCTAATGTTGAAAACGATATTTCTTATATAAGTTAAAATTAGTTAGAAGCCATTATCTCAAAATTTTGAAAAAATATTTGAGTCGAAAACCAATTTTTACCAACTTTTGTTAAATTTTTTTTTCGGTTTTTAATTTTTTGTTAAAAAACTGTCAATTCGATTTTTTCAAAATTTTACTAAATGTTGACAACAATATTTTTTGAAAGATAAAAGTAGTTTTAAGCCAATATCTCAAAGTTTTGAAAAGATATTTGAGTCGAAAATCAATTTTTACCAACTTTTATTAATTTTTAGTTTCTTTTTTTTTGTAAAAAAAGCTGTCAATTCGATTTTTCTCAACATTTTTTAGAATGTTGAAAACAATATTTCTTATGAGATAAAATAAGTTTGAAGCCTTAATCTCGAGTTTTTGAAAAGATATTTGAGTCGAAAGTAAATGTTTACCAACTTTGAGTAATGTTTTTTTAGGTTTTTATTTTTTATAAAAAAAACTGTCAATTAGTTTTTTCTCAAAATTTTATCAGATGTCAAAATTCTTCGTTGCACAAAATTGTTTTGGATATGAAATCATATTTCAGTCGTAAAATTTTCTAGGTGACAAATTTTTTTTCAGTTTTTTTTGATTTATAAAAAAAAACCGTTAATTGGATTTTTTTCCAAAAATATACTTGTTTTGTATTACGTTACAATATATAATATAAAATTTAATTCAAGTCTCTAGCGTCATTGGTTCATGAGATATTTAGATTTAACCAAAATTTTCACCTTTTTTTTAAACTGCTATGGTAAAAAAAACACCCACGCAATTTTCTTGAGAACCCATTCTGCATCTTTCTGGCTTATTGTCTGTATAACAAAATTTATTTGAAGTCGGTATCTCTTCTGGTTCTTGACCAATGGACGACGAAAAAAACGTTGCGAACGTACGAACGTACGGACGTACGAACGTACGTACACACGCACGCACAGACATCTTTCTAAAAATCTTTTATTTCGACTCTAGGGACCTTTCTATTTGACAAATCGGACCCACTACAATAACTTCCTATGGGAAGTTAATAACCGCCTCCAACCTAATTTTGTGTGTCTTCAATATACACATGCATTTGAACAACAATAATAAATTATTTTCAAGCATTCAAAATTTTATGAAATACTTTAAACATTAAAGTACTCTAATTTTAGAGGGATTGCAGAATTGGGAAACCATCTCGGATTTATTTTTAAAAAAATAACTTCTTGAATTAATATAGCCTAAGAATGTCTTATGCATGTGTGCGTTTGTTTTTTGTTCAACTTTAAAAAAAAAGTATCTAAAAAATCTTACGTAATTGAGTGGAAATTGATAGAATTGGAAATTGCTATAGAGACAGTTAATCTAAGGTTCCGAGCGCTAAACGAACGCGGTCAAAAATCTTCATAATCGTAAAGTTTCAACGCAAAGCAAATTTTCAAATACAGTTATATTTAACGCTTGCAAGGCTCATAAAGTTATTTTAATTTGAGACTAAGATTGTGTCTGAAGGCAATTGGAAAACAATGTTAACACCAACACTCGTAGGCCGACGGAATGCAAGATCTGAAAAAAAAGTAGCCGCTGTCTGTGTGTGCACTCAAAAGACCTTGCTTTAATTATTTTTTCGAGACGTCATGTGTTGCGCTCATTTCATGGTCGCATTTGAAGGTTGACAAACAAAATTGTCGAAAACGATGCATTCTTGAAAAATCACTGTTTTGTTTTTAATGTTTAAACATTGTAATATCGAGGAAAGATAGAGGAGACTAAAGCATTCCACATTCGCATAGTACGGCTAAAGAATGAATCTCTATACTTATAGCCATTCCTAAATACGCTAGTATTACGGTTGAACTGTTTGAGGGGAAGAACGCAACTGTCTATTTTACTCTCTTTTATAGGAAGCATAGTTGTATAAGTGTCTGTTTTCTCGCTCAGGAATCACACAGTTTTCTACTTTAACTGGTGGTTGAAGTTGGGTTTGATGCACGACTACTAGTATCGTACTTTAACTAATATTTAAAAATAGGTCACGCTTTAAGGAGCCTATCTGGAAGTAACACGGTTGCGAAGCTCGAATTGAAGCTATTGTGGGGTACCCATGGATCTCGTCGTTCTGGTATCTCACTGGAACTGGTCAACTTTATTCAATTTGTCTAAGAGGTAGGCCCCCTACACAGAAAAACAAGTTGTTCTATTGACAATCATCGATAGCCAAGTTGAAATTTGGCCAAATTGTCGTATTGATTAACAAAATAGTCAGTTTGAAAACAATTTTCGATTTTCAATTTCGGGTAGTCAATATGACAACAAAAGAAGGCGATGGAACAACTTCGATAGTCAATATGGCAATTTGGTTGACAGGTTGACTACCAAAACTGACTATCTAAAACTGTTATATTACTATCTAAATTCTCATATTGACTACCGCAGTTTTCATATTGACGAACGCAGTTGTCATATTGACGAACGCAGTTGTCATATTGACGAACGCAGTTGTCATATTGACGAACGCAGTTGTCATATTGACGAATCGGAGAAATATTGACCACCGGAGTTTCAATTTCTTTCAAGAAAAGTTCTCATATTGACTATCGCGGTCGTTGGCTGAAAATTGAGTATTTAATAGTCAACTTGACTTCTAAAATAATCAATATGACTTTTTTGTTCTGCGTAGCAAAAGCATCGTGGTGGCTGTGGTTGCCAATTACGGATTTGTGTTCGTAGAGTTCTGTTACAATGCCTTGTTGTATTGACCAGCACAATGTTGAAGTGACATAAATAAGTCAATGACAATAACACTGGTCCAAATGTCTTAAGTAATAAACTATCCACCAGCCCAGGCATGGGATTCATACTTAAGCTTAGGACGTACGTCGTACATATAATACGCTCAGAAAGAGAGAAAAATCGTCTTGGGGAATTTCAAGTGAAATCGCAAGAGTGAACGTTCAACAAGAAGTGTTTGCTCAATGATGGTCACAGGTATTAAGAATATGGTTTCTAGGCCGGCGGTGTTTTTGGTTCATTGTTTTTAGCCTTTATTTAATAATATAATATACATATAACATGTATGTTGGTAGAAGTGAATTGGCAACCGAGCTGTTGTTATTTGACCAGTTTTACTTTTTTTGAGAAAAGCATACTCGAGGACAATATAAAATTTTTTTCTCACGTATTGAAGTACGGCTTCTAAGTCTCCTTTTCAAATTTCCAGTGAATATTTAAGGGCAGATAAGGCTCCGCACTTCAAAAGAAACTTTTACATTGAAATTATTGTAGGCGTAGGATGCAAATGCAAATAAATATAAGAACAAAATTTAAATTTCTTTGAATTAAGATTAAACAAAACCATAAACACAAATTGTGTGTGGTTAATTAGGGCAAGCATGCAAATGACCCAGCATTGATATCATTCCCTCCTTTGTTTTGATCTTGATAACTTGAATCAAAAATGTGTTGCAATATTGTTAGTAACTAAATCCTTTCATATGTTGAATTCAAATTCGATTCTGTTTTATTCATTTTTCTGAATTAAGAAAAAAATTCGAAATAATTATGAAAAATATCCAACACGAAGTTTCGTGCACACGGACACTTAAAGAACTTTAAAAGAAAACCAGCCTCAAGTATTTCTCTAAATTTATTGAATACACTCAGCAAAGTTTCAAACTACATCTGCTTTTTTCACCCACTCAAAGAGTGTGTACATGCATGTTGCATGCAACATTTGCTTCTTTTTTTTAAACCACAACCAAAACATCTACTCAATATATTTACTTACAGTAAAACCTGGATAAGTGTATCTCACTTGAGTGTTAAACCTCTTAAAGTATATTTATTTTTAAAAAACAATATTTTAAGCATTTTTATGTACTACTCATCTAAGGGGTGCATTTGAAATCATTAATATAACCGCCCTATTCTCTTCCTGAAAAATAAATCGTTTGAGGTGAAAGGAGACAAAAATTTCAAGAATAAAAAAGTAATAGTCTTAAGCTACTAACGGATTTTTTTTAGACGTGTGGTTTTAATTCGATTAGGGTTATGCGAAGTCGCTTTTCTACGCAACAGATAAGCCCAAGATGATTGTGGCCTTGGAAGAGGATATTCGGAGCATTATTTTGCTGACAAAAGACCCCAAATCTGTCGAAAATTGAGCCTCTCGGATGGAATTATTTGAGCACTTGCCCGAAATAATTTTGAAAACCACAAAATAATATCTGACGGAGACGATACAATCACGAACTATACGAGCTGTACAGAAACTTGCTACTGGTAAAAAAACTACGTGTTCAACGATTCAGATGGCTTGGCTAGGGCAAGTAGAGTGAATGAACATAGAAGCTCCAGCTCGTAGGGTAATAAACGCTAAGGGTGAGGGAACCAAAAGCAGAGGTAGACTTTATCTCCGGTGCAGTGATCAAGTTAAGACCGACACACTCCGGCTTGGTATTCGAAACTTTAGACAGCAAGCTAGAGATTGAGTAAGCTGGAGGGATCTATTACTACTAAAGTAAAGTAAAATAACAGTGCTTAAGTGGTTTTCTTATATGTAACTGTCTTACCCGCAAAAATGCCTCACAACATTTAAGGTAAGGCACTTCCCCGGGTCTTACTGTACTTACATACATAGTACACATTTATATATACTCGACTAGTAGTCGAAGAAGAAAGATTCCGATTAAGTACATATATTTTTTTTGTATTCCTTTTTGCTTGTTTTTATTTTGTTTATCCCTACGCTTCATGGCAATCTTGGTAGGTACTGCAATGCGGAGACGGAAAGTGTTATTACTGAATGCTGTTGAATAAGTGCCAAGGACGTTAAGGATAAGCTATAAGGACGCCCGCCACCGCAGCCAAACAACAACAGCGGAATCTCAATTTTTAAATATATGTATTAAGAATCTCCCTGTACAGCACCTGCCTAAATTCCTCATGTCTTCAGTTTTCTTAAAGGTGAGTTGGATTCCAAGTAAATACCTGTATCAAGAAAACAAAAAATAACAACGGTTATGACTTTTATGGCTTTGATGATGCCAAAATAAAATCGCGAAGAAAAAATTTGTTGTGGCGCTAGCTTGGGTTTAAGATAAAAATTGAGTTGAAGTAATAAAATTATTCTTGGCATCCTTATACAGCTATGTCCAACTGACCCTATTGTCTGAACCATCTCTTGACTCGAGTCTGGTTTCAGTTGTTGTTGTGATGTGGTATGCCTCCATTTCCAGCAGGTGGTGCTATGAGCTGTTAAAATAAGGGAGACGGTTGGTTAGAAAGTTATTTTCTATTTTCTATAGCTTGTGTTTCGCGGATTGATGGTTTTGAATTTGTTAAGTACGAGAAGTATGAGGTTTTTGAGATTTTGGGATTTATCGTCACGCATTATCAATCTGTCGAATCATGGCCACTAAACAATTGTTCAACTATGAAAGCTCGTTCGCTTGTGTAATGCCTCATTTAATTATACGTTTTAAAGTGACAGTTGTCAAATTTGATCAATGTTGCTTTGAAGTAACGAACATGTTTGTTATAAGACTTTAGCAAATAAATATTGTTTTCCTTATAATGAGCACTTATTAAAAGGGTTTGTAGCACCCTTTTTATAACGAAGACATCGGCGGAGCATTAAAAAGTGTAGAGAGCGTTATTTAAAATAAATGTCGGTGCACATTTATTTTAAATAACAGAGTATTATAAAACATTCCACATTCTCGTAGTACGGCCTAAGAACGAATCTTTGTATTCGACGGTACGGCGGAAATTGGGCTTGTTAGTATACTGATGACCATTACTGAAGGTGGAGTTGTGAGTATTACAACTAGGAAAAAATCCTCCTATCAAACGTAATCGTGTGTACGGGGCAGTAGCTATCTTGAGACTTATCAAGATGGGAATCAGCTTAGGTGAGGACGAATTCTTCAGGGTTTCCTTTATTCGTCTGTCTTGAGACTTGTCAAGACAGGGATCAGATTAGGCGAGGAGGATATCTTTGTGGTTTCCTTTACTCTTCTATAGTTCTACCTACAGCAAGGAGTTTTGATCATAGATACGGGGTTTCTAATTTTAAATGGTGGTGTGAGCGTTTTTATAATCCGTACCGAAGAATGAAAGGATAGAAGATAATAGGTACAGCCGGTAACGAACTCTTTCGGACGCTTCGGCTTGGTCCGTCTTATTTTCTTGCCTTACTCTGGCAATTGGCTTGAAAATTGACTTTTAGGATGAACTTTTTGGCCTCCAGAAGACCGTAACTGGGTGTATTCATAACACTGGAACTTCCGATGTTATGATGCTTCCCAAACCCCAGGGAGCACAGCGAGTACCAACCATAGTACTCCTGTGCTTCCTAAGCCGAGCAGAGCTACTCAGGGAAATAAAAAGTCATCAGGCATTCTTCTTAACAAAATTGCGAAAAATGAGGCGGCCGGAACAATTCATGACAAGGGCGCTGAAGACAAAATAAGGTATCTTAAGGTTATTGACAAGATACTCAAGAAAAGGCATTTGAGCGTAACAGATGTCAGGAAGAGGCCCTTCCAGCTGAGAAAAAGAATAAGATTGGGTGTCTGACAACAATGGAATTGTGTTAGTGCAATCGCATACTCTAAGTGAGGTTATCAGAGATGACCTCAAGTATCGATTGTGCATGAGTTCTCCACCAACAGCAAAGGTATGCTAGTGTGGTGTGGAACGGCATCTAGGGCAAGCTCTCTATACCTTGTCCAAAAGTGAGTGTCCCTACTCTAGTCTTGAATCTGGTGAAATGCTCAGGGGATACAAGGTAACCAAGTGCGTGAAATGAACGGGCTGTTAAGTTGGCCCGGCAAGGGTCAACCCTTTATAGCACAGTTGCGGGAAGGGAAAATATTGCTCTTGAAGCTATATTTTAAATTTTTTTTTACACACCTTAAACAATTAACTGAGTTTTTCTGTTCTGAAAACTCCCACAGTACTTTATCTTATCAAGAGGAAAATTTCCAAAAAATCTCTTTTATATTATTTTTTTCGCAAAATGATTTTCCGTTTTCTCAACTTTTCAAAAATAATCCGTTCAGTCTGAATATCTCGCAAAAAGCGACTTCTTTGTGGTCTCCTCACGTGCAACCCAGCTTACTTAATTGTGTCCGTCTTAATTACGGTAAAGTGCTAAGCTCTTCACCTTTTTCGGCTACTAGCTAAGATCCGTTCTTGTACCCTATTCCACTTTCTCTCAATTTATGAATCGTTTTTGCTAGGTGTTCTTTTGTCAAAGGCGTTGACTCAAGAAAAATATAAATGTTCTTGTTTCCAAAGGATTATATCAAGAACAATAAAATTATCTCAAATTGAACTAAGTTGTAGTTCAATGCTTTGTGTAAAAAGAAAGACAGTTTAGTTTGGTTAAACGTTATAATATTTAATATTAAAAGAACTAAGTTATAGTCTATTCAACTAAGCTGATCGTTAACAATTAATATTAAAAATGTAAAAGATCCTACCATGAAAGCTTCTACCCATGTCATACTGTATTTATTTACATAATCCATACAGCTGATTTTACGGATTTAAGCCTAGTACGCTGCTGATGCGAAACGAAATTTCCCATACAAAAATGACATGACGAAATCATAAACGAAAAATTTCGCTGTGCTTTTCGTTTTTCAGTACGCTGCTGAACGACGAAATGTGACATTTTAGTGGAGAGCTGTACTAGATTTCTTAGTACATTCTCCACTCTTTTCGTTCTCAATTTAATTGCCCAGCACATTAATTGCTTGGGAAATTTTGACGTTTAATTTTTTTATTGAAAAAAAAATTGTTTACTCGTGACTCTCGGTGTTTTGACTTTGATTTATATTTGATTTAAAATTTAAAATAAAATGGATCTGTCTAATGTGTTCCAACATTGCATTTCTGAATCGGAAACTCAGGATGTTATTGGTGATGTGCAAGAAGTGATGAAGACAAGCAGTGAAATTCAACTTCCAGACAGAACTCTCCACAAACATTTTTCGCTGTGGTTTTCGTTTTCATTTCGCTCTGCACTTGGAGACCACCGAAAAATTTCGTTTCGCATCAGCAGCGTACTAGGCTTCAATATAAAAGTTCAACAACCCTAAATAGGGGAAATAGTTCATTTGAATTAAATTCTATATTCTTACACGTGTATGCAATTCTTCTTATTTTCCTTTTAAACATATTCTTAAATAAAAGAAATGCCATTATTTAAGTTATCGTTAAGTTTTTGTTGCATTACAATTTAACATTATTAATTAATGGGTTAAAGTGAGAAAGCTATACTTATGAATTTTATATTTTACATACATAGTTTCTTTTAGTTTTCATTTTCTTTTCTTGTGTTTCGGTTCTTTAGACTTTCATTAATAGTTTTTATTTTTTAATTCTTAGATATTTATATTTTGTAAAATTACCTTGGATTAACAATTAATAGTTAATTAATGCAATTAATATATAAATTTGCATATTAATTGTTAATCCGGTGTATTATATCGAAGTCTTCATTTAAATTTGTGTTGATGACGTCACATGTCTTCTCGTTTATGTGGTGACGTATGTATGTATGTTTCTCGAGCGTGACGTGCGAAAGTTTCCTATGTTGAACGCCAACAAAAGGGATCATTCACAATGAAGTTAGCACAATGGACATATCCAGCGCACCTCCAACCAAAACTCCTTCGTAACAGTAAAACAAAAAAGAGGCGGGGATGTGACCCACAATGATAACTTCCCATCCCCTGTGCCGATTTGTTTGATTTTCAAAGGTTTTTAATGACCAAATGGTTAATATATATATTTGTTTTTATTTTATTCTGCAGGAAGTTAACGAATTATTGTTTAAAATTTAATAGCACGATTTAAAGCTTGTCTACTGCAATAACAATAATCTAAATTCACTGACACTTTTAAAGTTAAACATTATATCAATTGAACATAATTATCATAAAAAAAAATAAACAAAATATTCCCTCAAACTTCCTACAAATGAATCGAGTAAAATTCAAATAGAAAAAACACCAGCAATTCAAAATCAGTCCTCCTCCCGCTCATATCAAAAACCAAACACCTAGAATGTTGAAAACCATTCTATGAGTAAAAAATGTAAAGCAGAATCATCACAATACAAACTTAATTTGCCTGCGGAGTTATTTTTTAAATAAGCTTAGGTACGTTTATATTTTTTGTGGTATTAATATTTGCGAATACTAAAAATATACACAGCTTGAAAAAGAAAAAGTTATTATCATTATTGTTGTTTGGTTGGTACCTACTTCCTTTTGGAAAACGACTGAATATAAAAATACCTAATCACATTAGAAATTAGAATTTGAATTTAAAATATTTTCTTTTTTATCAACACGCAAATCACGTATCCACGTTTTCCACGTTTAGGTTTTGTAGTGGTTGATATTTTCTAGATACGTTTATTTTGTAATGAAAGGAAATTTGCCACACTTTTTTTTTTGAAGTAGGTAGTCACCCACACTTCTATAAACTCTTCTGATTGCACGGTATAAAAAAAAAGTTAATAATTATTAACAATAACAAGGCTGATGATAATGATGATTATTATTTGCGAGGGTTGAATATGAAATGTATGTTTATATAGGTCGTTGGAAAAAAACAAATTCGATTAAGTTAATTTGTTGCTATTGTTTTGCATTAATTGTACTACTTTTGTATGTTATCGCATTTATACTCTTGAGTTATTAAAATATTATTCATTTGTGATACACTATTTTGTTTGATTTTTTGTGAGCTCAATTTGAGTAAATTAAAGGGCACGGTGAAGTTCTTAAGAACTTTATATTTTTGAGGGGAATAAACTTATTTGATTTTTCAACCTCATTTTAAACTTAATTGATTTTTCATATTCAGGAACGTAGCATAGCAAGAATCGTAACAGATCCACTTTACTCACTACATAATTCGTAAAAGGATCTTGACCAATATAACGGGTTATCCATTTTGCAGTTTCAAAAGTATAGGGCTGGAATTCGACATCTGTCAAACTAAGTGGTTAAACCAATTTTTCTTTTCAGTTAAAAGTCTGACATTTTTTGCACAACGTATTCAAATTGTTAAAACCTACTACAAAAATTATAATTCTGCTACAGCCACATATCGTGCCTCAAGAGGAGGTTATGGCCTACATAATCGTCCAAGTACGCAAAATATTAGCAAAATTGTGAAGAAATTTGAAGAGACTGAATTGGTTACAGATATTGTAACGCCTGTGCATCATCGCTTAGCTTGTACCACTGGAAATATCGCTGCTGTAAGTGAAAAAGTTGCCGAAGACCCGAATGTGTCGATTCCTCGTCGTTCTTAGGAATTAGGACAGTCTTACGGCACACTGTGGCATATTTTGCATTTGGTTGAACAACAGGCGGTGGTCGGCGGTTTTCTTCACCGACGAAGCACATTTCTTACTCGGTGGGTATTTTAATAAACAAAATTGTCGTATTAAGGGTTTTGAGAATCTTCAAGTAATTGAAGAGAGGCCATTACATTCATAAAAAGTCAGTGTTTGGTGCGCTCTTTGCAATGGCAGATCCAGGGGGTCGTAGGGGTCATGACCCCCCCCACCCGGGAAATCATTTTTTTTGTGTTTTTGTAGGAATTCCCTTCAATTCAAATCTAATTTAATTCTAATCGTATTGAATATGAATTATTTATTTTTTATATGAAAACAAAATTTGTATTTTACTTCCTAAAACTTTGTTGCCAAAAGTACCACTTTTAACTGAGGATTGGACCAAAAACATAATATGAATCGGAAATAAATAAATAAATTAGTTAGGGCAACAGTCCGTTGAGAACTAGGGCCTTTTTAAACCGAATCCGAACGGCTAATTTGAGAAAGCACTTTTCATGACAAGAATTATTCTTGAAGGATTCGTCAATTCTTCACAAGAGGCAGTATCCGTAAAAAAACTATATAAGATTTAAAAATAAACCTGTAAAATAAGTTTGTCTTCAAAGATATAAATGCCATTTGATTTGAATCACCGCGCGATTCATCCCAAGACACAACTCAGCCTAGGACAACTCATCCCGGAAATGAAAAATACTTGTAAGCATACTTA
Source organism: Eupeodes luniger (assembly GCA_951509635.1). Lineage (NCBI taxonomy): Eukaryota > Metazoa > Arthropoda > Insecta > Diptera > Syrphidae > Eupeodes > Eupeodes luniger. Next base: position 257,917,759 of record OX608073.1, read on the forward strand.
ACGAAAACAATTGTTTGTGTACTCAACTAGTTCGTTCAAAGCTTTTTCATTTGGATAGCTTTATTTTAATTTCATATTAGAAGAACCAGGATGGAAAATAAGGCTCCCGGAAATTACGCCAGAAGAAATTACGCCAGAATTTTTTTTGTAAAAAACGCCAGAAAATGTTTTCTGCTTCAAATTCGAAAAAGAAGCAGAATTTTTTGTGGAAAATAAGCCAGAACCATTGGAAATTGTGCCAGACAGAAATGGAAAAAAAAACAGAAACCAAAATGGAAAGTAGGCCAGAAAACCAATTGATATTCTGGCCTAATTTCCTAATATCAATTTGGAAAAAAAGCCAGAAAAGGTTTTGCATTTTAAAAGTCGCTACTTGGTCAATATTGTAGACATTTTATCACAACAGGAAAAAACAGCCCCTGACATGACAAGAACAAAATATTTTTACTAAATGTAAACTTGCAAAGTGTCTGCTACGATTTCCCGGCAGCATGGACATTTGTAATTTTCGTTTGAATCTGCAACTGCTTGAGCTTGCAACTTTGAGTTGCACTCCGAGCATATTTTCATATGTCTGCACGGCAAGAACACAACGTTTGGTGGAAGGACCTGACATATAATACATAATATTGCATCCGATTCTTTTACGTCTTCAGGATGTTTCTCCGCTTCTTCTTCCTCGTCAGAGTAAACGTTAGTGTCAACATCATTAGAATCTAGAAAAGTGCATAGAAATTATTTTAAAAATACGATTATTAATTAGAAAACAAAAACAGTTTTTATATACAGTTTTTTTCGTACACCATCCTGCTGAGAAACATGATTGGTGTTATCTTTTTGTCTGCCAAAAGTTGGCTTGCTTCTTTAATTTTCGCGCTCTTATCTTTGTATTTTTTTTCTTAATAGAGCCTATTGCACCACCAGTCTCTACCATATTAAAAAAGTCGCGACTTTTAAAAAACTCATCCTCTCGAAGAATTTTAACGAATTTAAAAAAGTTTCCCTTATGTTGTATCAATCTACCGAGGACTCCATTATATGCTTCAACAGCTGACGTCGTCGTCCTTATATCCTTACCATAAACAGATATATTTTCTGGCTTTTCCTGTAATATAATAAAACATATAGACAAAGCGTAATATATAATATTATAATCTTACCCGTTTAAGCCATTGGTTCTCATAATAGGTCAAGAATTCCTTAAATACAATATAATTGTATGATTCAATTTCATACTTGATTAAGTCATATGCATATTGAATTAAATTGCTCGGTAGTAAAGCCAAAGCTAAAAACTTATGGTATATATTTAACGTTGACTCAGATTTTTTGACTTCAGCAAAGAAATTGGGTATTCTGGTACATTTTCGTTTTATCGCCTGGCAATAGTGGAACCAGCATGCTAAATGCTCACAATTTGGATACACTTTGATTAACGCATTTCGCATTGCACGTTCATAATCTGTCATTATTGAGTGCGGCTCCAATTTGAAAATGCATGTTTCTATGTATGAAAACAGTTTATTGTAACAATGCTATGATTTTTAAGTCATAAGCACAAAAAAAACTGGATATACATATCTGTAAAAAGGTTTATATGGATAATAAGAAGTTGTTTAAAGCAACCAATGGGAACAATTTTAAATGTTCCATCGATGATGAATACACGATTGGAGGCAGGAATATTTTCGCGTATTAAATCCAAAATCATTTCCGACGCAAAAATACAAAAAGCAAAATCATTTTCTTGGATGCATGCTTTAAAAAATGGACGAGGTTGATCCACGTGTTTAGTTCTACCATAATCATTCCAAATAGACTCCTTCTGAAAGGCTTCAACAACTTCTACTGGCGACTTTGGGGACGAGACAAAAATTTTGCTCGTCAAGTATCTTAACCCTCGTTCAATTTTTGAAAAATTTATTTTTGATGTAGCTTGTTGATTACTAGAAATAATTTAGTCTTAAATACCTTTTAAATAATTATCTTAGCAATGATTTTGTTAATACATACCTATCACAAACTGATCGATAAGCACATCGGATCCCGCTCATTGCATTTGTATCATTCAAAACAACAGCCGATTTCATACATTCACCTTTTATTTTGTTAAGAACTTTTAACTCTTCGTAAAAGCTTTTTTGGTCACCATGATTATGCTCAATATATTTTTTTACTTTCATGTATAGTCCATCACACAGCATCATTTTTGCCTTACAATTATTAACAAATATACACCACATTGTTCTTATAACAATATTTTTTTTTTATATAATTGTTTCTGTTCGAGAATATATAAAATTTTACTGCTTTTTTGCTTTCCACTGACAATTTCGTACTCATAACTTTGCATGTTTTTTTTCACAAAGTCAAGTGTCAATGATGAATTCGCGAAAGCAACTAAACAATAATTCTTACAATAGATGATAGAGAAAAAGAATGTGAAGTAAAACTGTTTATTTATTACAACAATTTATACAAAATACAGTTTTCTGGCGTTTTTTCCTAAACATGAAAAAAAAAATATTTTTTTTTTGCCTTTTTTCCATTTCTGTAAATGGAAAAAACGGCAGAAAATTTTTAGGAAAAAAATGCCTGAAATTCCGAAATTTTGCCAGAAAAATTTGGGATTTTTTCCTAGGAAAAAAAGCCAGAATTTTGTATGAAGAATTTTCTGGCGTTTTTTCCAAAAAAAATGCTGGCGTAATTTTTTCTGGCGTAATTTCCGGGAGCCGAAAATAAATTATGTGAAGATAAGAAAGAGGTAGAACATGTATGTTAAAATTTTAAAGCGATAGCCTATTGGTTGTGTACTTAGGTAGGTGTCTAAAACGGATAAAGAATACTAGTTCATTGGCGTGCTCAGCTTTATGCAGATAGATAGATAAAGACATGTTTATGATGATAATGAAGAAATGTAATTGGTAAGTGGAAGGTTCTTACTACAATCCAATCACATTCCTTCTTTCCTACAAGTTTTCAGCGCAAACATGGAGTTATTACTTTCAGTTTATTTTTTTGTTAAAGTTTAAAAAAAAACAGGCATACGAACATGGAAAAAAGAAATTGCTATTCATGTGTTGTTTACAGTCAGGCTCTTGTGCGTTTTGGATTTTAGTTATGAAGTGACACGTAAGCAGTAGTTGTAGAGGTTGTACGTAATACCTATTTGGGTATAATGTGTATACGTTGAAAAAGTGATTCTAATAGAAAATACATATACTCTTTCTGGCCCGTTTTTTTACATTGTACTAAGTATTTATTCTTTTATTTAGGCGAAGCCAAGTAAAAGAATAATATTTTAAAATTATATATACAAAGGTGCCAAGATAATGGGTGGTATGCGAAATGCTTTGTCTCAGTCTCATGAAATTGAGCTCTGAGAATGAGCTCGAGATTGTGAGATAGAGCATTTGCAATGAGACAAAGGTCAATTCGGTATGCAAGAGCTTTGTCTCATCTCACTATCTCAGTCTCAAAATGTCTTCTTTAAGTGAAAGTAGTGTTTGTGATAACTCTTCAAAAAAAACGATGATACAAATATTTTTTTTGTGAATTTTATTAAAAGAAATACAGTTCTTTTGACAAAAAGTCAAACTCCTGACCTAAAAAAAAAAAGAAAAAAAATGCTTTAATAGCATTCAAATCGGAGTTTGAAAAAAAATTTGACAAAAATATTGAAATAAATCAAATGACGGATAGGCTTTTTAATGCACACGTGAGTGCAATCAATTGCTCCAATGCAGGATGGGAATTAATACTTATTTAGCCAAATTACTTTTTCGGCATCTGTCTGCTCCAACGTTTTTGGAAATTTAATCCAGTCCTCTTTTTTGCTTACAATTTTTTCACCAACTTCGATGATGATCCTAGATACCGAACTTTGGTCGATTCCGAAATCTTCGGCAATTCCGCTTTGGAAACCAGGGTCAGCAACGTATCGTAGAAAAACCATCATTCTGGTTTTATTAGATAAACGACCACCCCGAAAAGTATCACTACTTTGAAAATAAAGTGCACGACTGGGTCGCACGAACTTGCTCCTGTATGCAAAGAGTCTGTTTAAAAAAGTATCTATATAATATTTAAAAATATACCTGTAAAATAAGTTTGTCTTCAAAGATATATATGCCATTTGATTTGTCGAAAAAACCTCCATTTTTCAATTTTTTTACATTTAATACAGTTAAAATAATTAAAAAAAAACTAATTTAAGATTCAAAATTTTACCTAAAAAATAAGTTTGTCTTCAAAAATTTAAATGCCATTTTATAAATCAAAAAACCCTTGATTTTTTAAATTTTTTTTTTGAAAATCGTTAGAGCGGTTTTTTTTTAAATTAATTTTTTATATATAAAATTTTTCAATTTTGTTCTAAAAATATTTTTGGTATGCAGTTATTTAGTGATTGTAAATATACGCTCTATATTTCAATTTCGTAAAAAAATGTTCACCCGTTTTTAAAATATAGAATTTTGAAAAAAAAAATTTCAATATTTTTTTAAAAATCCAAACAATAAAAAATTGCACTTTTGATAATCAAATATTGTTAAGGCAATATAAGAGCTCGTTCAGAAAAAAAAATTATTGAAATCGGTTCAAAAGTTGCTGAGAAAATTAAAAATCAAAAAAACGGTTCTAGAACAGACGGACGGAATCGCGGGACCCACTTTTTTCGACTTCTCTACCATCGTAATATCATGTTTGATTAAAATCTCGAATTCGAAATTTTTCACAAATGCAAAACTTGCCATATAGTTCCTATATGTCGCAAGTAAAAAAAAAATCATGAAAAAATCTATATGTGTTTTATTTACTTTTTCTTTTGAAACCGCAAAATGGATAACACTGTATTATATTTTTATCTGGTTTTAACCATCTCTTTCACGTTTTCAAAAGTTTATAACTTTCAATTTGCTCTTCTTTGTGATAAAATTGGTATCTTCTTAAAAAGCTTAAGGACAATTAACATTTTTGTCAGCATACTATTTTAAACATTGATATACAAAAAAGAATTTGATATAAATCGATAAGTCTTAAGGAGGATTAGTAGTTTTTTTTTTTAATTTTAATTTAACAGTCGTTTATCAAAAACCGTTATGATTCGGCATAACAAATTATGAAAGGTCATGAACGGACGTACAAAACTGAAACGAAAAAATGGAAAATCATGGGGTCTGGAATATTATCATATAAAAGAGCCTTGATTTGCAAGTCTTCAGCAATAAAAATTGTGGACATTTCAAAAAATGGTTCCATTAGAAAATATTACTTCGGGAAAAACTTTAAAATGGTGTCAAGTTTCAAGAAAGAGTGTATAGGTAAAAATGTGAACAACGCTCTTGAATCAAATCAAAGTCCATTACGATATCATTTATGGGAGAATACAACGAGGACGACTACGCTTTTGCTGGAAGGTTGATATACATACATATGAAGACTTGTAGCCCGGAATCTATTACAATCTCTCGTTTGACCAAGATTGTTTATATTGGGAATCAATGTGAATTTCTAAACAAATGTAATGTAATCCTTATAATTACTTCTAACATTTAAATCTTAGCATACTTTTAAATAATAAACACGTATTACACGTGCATAATTATGAGTGAATATATTTATAAAAATATCAAATTTATTTTCTTCTTATTTCTTGAGACAAAAGTTACAAAATAAAAGACGAAAATACTCTTACAAAGTATCTCATTCCAAAATTACATATGTTCATATTCGAGTATGATACATATTTAACTTTTCAATGTCATTACTCCTCGCAAAAAGTTTTTCACTCTTACAGAAGTTAAACAACATATGTGACACAAATTCAAGATGACTTTTTTAGGAGGGGGAGTTGAAAACGCAATAAAACCTACAAAAGTACATATACATACAATACACAGCGTTATAATAAGTATAACAAACAACCAACCAAAAAAAAAGTCCAACAATGAAGTCGAAAACTTTTGGGATGACTGTTGACACAACGAATTAGTTTAATCAAATCATGAAACAGAAACTTTTTTACAAGAAATATGTTATATGTAAAATCAGAAAAAGTCGAAAGGAAAGGGGGATGTACGAGTGGTATAAGTGGTTTTTCTATATTAGTCAATTTTTGTCATCCCAAAAAACAAAACCGAAAGGAAAAAGTTATGAGTAATTTCTTCAACAAAACTTTTTCTATGATAAAATCAGTGAGTTTTTGAAATGCGAATTTCTTGTAAATTAATTAAAATTGTGTGCAAAGTAGTCTTTCATTAAAGAAAAAACCTTTAAAAGTATTGCATATTAATTCAAGTTCTATGAAAAGACCATGTCTTAAGTCTGTAAAATCTGAACCAGAGATCGATTTTAATGAAACTTCAGAAAACAATGTTTCCTCGAGCGGCAGAGAATCAAAATCATGAGACTTTTGACTATTATATGGTTTTATGTTTTAAGCTCCAAAAGCTATACTATACAAAGAATTATGACCTTACGAAATAAGACCATCCATCAAAGCCAGTTGTTAACTTGACAAAGATTCGTTTCGAAAATAGTTTAAACAAGCTTCTTTTGAACTTCGAACTTCAACATAACAATTCAACGTACTAAGCCTATTTTTTGAAATCCGTTTAATAAAACGTCTACTCAAGAAATCTCTTTTTTTTTAAGGACTTTGAACAACAACGAAAAATAAGGGTTCTACCATCCATCTTATTCTCCATATTTAATAGATTCTTTCACCCTCAAAACTTCAATCTCCCATCTGAACCTATAAACGTTCAAGCATTATAACTCTGAACCTTTCCTTTCTTTTTTTTTTTTTTGAACTTTTACTTTTTGACATTCCCAAAGTCTACAGCTTCATTGAACATGGTGTAAAGAGCAGGTAAATAAGCTCCTTGTAAGCACATTAGAAATATTTAAATGTTCGTACATAATAAATAACTCTATTTTCGTTTAAAGGAAGAGAAGTTGTATGTAACTATGTTAACTTCTTCCCTTTTTTGTGTCCCATGTAAATTGTAATGCCCCGTTAACTTCCTTCCCTGAGCTGACTGACTTTAATAAATGATCTGCATTGCAGTAAACTTAAGGGTATAGAAACACATCACAACGTCAAGTCAAGTCTTCGGGGTCGTCATCGTTCGGTCGTCTTCGTTTGGTTTGGTCTAACGGAATAGGGTATAGCAGGATTCTGGCTGAAAAACGGGTCCAAAAACGAATGGATATGAATTTTTTAATATAAAATAGTTCCAAAATAGAAATTCTAAAATCTAAATTCTTCTCCATGAATATGTTTTGAATAAGTTTCAGTTGTTATTAACATTCCAAAGTTGCATCTTGTTTTCAAAAATTTCCAAAGTGCAGAAATATGTACCTTTTATAAAACTTTGTCTATATATCCACCTAGACATACTGCATTATACCTATACGTATAGAAAGCAGGATGCTTTGGCTTTCAGCTCCCTAAATATAATGTTCATTTTAGTTCTGTTTCCATTATTATTGTTTTAGCTTTTGTATTGTTATCCATAAGGTTAATTATTCAAGGAGTATATTTATTTTTATTAAGTAGATGAAGATGATATAACAATGCTTTGGGGGAACATTTGAACATCAGCGAGTTAATAAGGTTTGCGGTGGTGATGGTGATGGTGGTTGGTCTATATTTAATGCTAACTATTCCTGCTTGTACATTCCATTATAATTTAATGTTGAACAATATTTTATTACCATATACTCGTACGTTGCGTATACGTTGAAGTCTAAGATTGGATCGAAGCCGAAAGTAAAAAGTTTGTATTAACGATTAGGTGTTCCTGGAAAATTACGCTGATTTTATTGCTTCTCTTTGTTTTGGCTTATACGTTTCATGGTAAGATTTTGCATCATAGCCTTCAGGTATATCTATAATCTTCCAAGAAAAGTTTTAACGGATCAAACTCATCTTGTTTTGAGCTATTGTTTTCAGTTAATAAACCCCTATTACCGATTCATAGAACTGCTATACAAACCAGATTTTTAACTTCCCATAGGAAGTTGTTGTAATCGATCTGATTTGTCGAATTGAAAATTTTGACATTTCTCGAAGTTTCAAGGTCCCTAGAGTCGAAATAAAAGATTTTTAGAAAGATGTCTGTGCGTGCGTGTGTATGTACGTTTGTACGTTCGTAAGTTCGTACGTTCGCGAAGTTTTTTTTCGTCGTCCATAGCTCAGGAACCAGAAGAGATATCGACTTCAAATAAATTTTGTTATACCGATCATAATGCAGAAAAATGCAGAAAGGACTCTCAAAAAATTGCGTGGGTGGTGTTTTTACCATAGCAATTTAAAAAAAGGTGAACATTTTGGTTTACCCAAAATATCTCACTAACCAATAATGCTATCGAGTTGAATTAAATTTTATAATATATATTTTGACGTGATACCAAACTAGTATATTTTTGGAAAAAATTCAAACTAACGGTTTTCTTTATAAAACAAAAAAAAACTAAAAAAAAAATATTTGTCACCTCGAAAAATGTACGAACAAAAAATTATTTTATCTCTAAAATAATTGTATGCAACGAAGAATACTGTTTTTAACATTTGGTAAAATTTTGAGAAAAATCGAATTGACAATTTTTTAACAAAAGATAAAAACCTAAAAAAAAATTATTGAAAATTGATTTTCGACTCAAATATCTTTTTAAGAGTTTAAGATATTACTTTCAAAATAATTTTTTCTTTTAAGAAATATTGTTGTCAACATTCAGTAAAATTTTGAGAAAAATTGAATTGACAGTTTTCTTACAAAAAATAAAAACCTAAAAAAAAATTAATAAAAGTTGGTAAATATTGATTTTCGACTCAAATATCTTTTCAAGACTTTAAAATATTGGCTCAAAATTAATTTTTTCTTTTAAAAAATATTGTTTTCAATATTCAGTAAAATTTTGAGAAAAATTGAATTGACAGTTTTCTTACAAAAAAATAAAACCTAAAAAAAAATTAATAAAAGTTGGTAAAAATTGATTTTCGACTCAAATATCTTTTCAAAACTTTAAGACATTGGTTTCAAAATAATTTTGCCTTATAAGAAATATTGTTTTCAACACTCATTAACATTTTCAGAAAAATCGAATTGACAGTTTTTTTACAAAAAATAAAAACCTAAGAAAAAAATGTTTAAAAGTTTCTAAAAATTGATTTTCGGTTCAAATATCTTTTCAAAAACTTGAGATTATGGCTTTAAACTAATTTTGTCTTATAAAGAATACTGTTTTCAACATTCAGTAAAATTTTAAGAAAAATCGAGTTGACAGTTTTTTTTACAAAAAATAAAAAAACCAAAAAAAAAAAACAATTCTAAAATTTAATACAAATTTACTTTCGACTCAAATATCTTTTCAAAAATTAAAAATAGTGGCTTCAAACTAATTTTATCTCACAGAAAATATTGTTTTCGACATTCAGTTATTTTTTTATAAAAATCCAAAAGTTCGTTTTTTCATAAAAAAAAAAATTAAATCTACAAAAAATAGTACGCAAATTTGGTAAAAATTGATGTTCGGTTCTAGATATCTCGTGAATCATAATAGATATTGACTTCAAATTAATTTCATTCATCCAATTTGTATTTGTTTATATAAGAAATAAAAACTGTTAAGAAATGCTACTAAATTTGGTAGAAATTTAAATTTAAAATAATTCAACTGACACCTTTTTTAACGGAACACGAAAACCTACAAACCATTTAAGCAAGAAAAATCGACAGACGGGATGGGAAGTTATCAGTGTGGGTCGCATCCCAGCCTCTTTTTTGAAATTTAATTAAGAGCAGGGACTTTGAAAATGATTGGTGATCATTTTGGTGACGTTTTGCTAAATTATAATGGACACATAATAACTTGACCTGAACTGAATCTGCTTTTCATTGAAAAATTCATCTTCAGCGTAAAGCCCATTTTTGGAAGAAAGGGTACATTGAAAAAACTCAAGGTTATACTGATTGAATTACATATATACCGTTTCCGTTTTTGTACGACTATACGTTTGATTCTTGTCCGTTATGTAAAGTTTCTATGTTTTCTGACTTAGGTATTATTCTAGATCCCAAATTATCATTTAATGATCATTTAAGTTATATAATTAAAAAAGCCAATAGGGTTCTTGGATTCATTAAAAGATTCGGTCGTGATTTTCGGGATCCTTATGTTCTTAAACTTCTATTTATTTCGTTTGTTAGACCAATTTTAGAATACGGCTGTGTGGTATGGTCACCTTATTACTCAATACATGTTTCAAGAATTGAAGCGATCCAAAAAAGGTTTCTGCGTTTCTGTCTTCGGTCTCTTCCATGGGCAAGGGAAAATCTATTTCCTCCTTATTCTCAAAGACTAGCTTTGATCAGCCTCCCTTCTTTGACTAACCACAGAAAGTATTTACAATTTTGTTTTATTGTTGGGATTATTAATGGTTCGATATCATTACCATCAGTTCTAAGTAAATTAAATTTCAGTTTCAGTCGTGCAAGTTTAAGGCGACAGCAACCTATAATTCAAATATTTAGCAGATCAAACTATGATGTATGTAGCCCTCTCAATCAGTTAATAACAATTTATAACGAATTTAATTTTTGTTTAGAATCTGTAAATGATAATATAAAATGTAAACAATTTAAACTTATGTTTTTCAACAATATTGTATAATAAATATAAATTATGATATTAGATATTATTAGATTATAAGAATTTTTTTAAATATTGTTAACGTTAGATTTTAACGAATTAAATAAATAAATAAATAAAAAATGTATAATTTAAAAAAATCCTTGAAATATTTATTTGAGTACGGACAGTAAAATTTAACGTTGAAAGGTTATTTCACTCAAATGTTGGCTGTGGCTGCGTCTCAAGCGGTCGATCCGCTTAGTCCAAGATTGGCATATCTTTCTAACATTTCGGTATCTCACGAATAAATTCTTTGGTGTTAGCTTTAACAAAATATTCACAACAAAAAAATTTGCCCACCGTCAATATGGGAAATAAACATATGTACACTGCCAACCACTAAGATGAGGCCAGATAGATAGAAAGTGTTGTACTCGGTAACATTTACTACCTATGATTAAATACGTATTCCACCTTTACAAATATATAAAATTAAAGGGAAAATTAGAAACAAGTGTTGGAATTTTCCAATCCCTACTATATATATATAATATATATATTATATTTTATATATTATATATTATATATAATATAATAATAATATATATATATATAATATAATATTATAAATGCGAATGTAAGTTTGTTTGTTACGCTTTCACGCAAAAACTACTTAACCGATCATCATGAAACTTTGCACATACACTCTTGAAGGTATTAGAAGTAACATAGGATACTTTTTATTTAAAAAAAATTTAAAAAAAATTAAAAAAATTTACGAAAAATAAGAAAATTGTTTGTCAAAATTAGCTACTTCAACGCCATCTAGCATCATCTAGCATCGTAGTAATGAAGTTTCAACCCTGAATACTGTAATACCAACCCACTGTTTTACCGACGGCGACGACAATATCTAATTCAATTGAATATAGTTTCAACTGTTTCTAATTTTTCTATATTTATTGTTATTTTCTTCTTTCGTTACATGCAGTATAATACTACATATTTACATTTTTGAGGTTATCCGTAATTTTTGTGGTTAGCTGTTACTTTATTATTTTAGATCTTACTCGCTGATGTTAATTCTTACTCTGCTTTTATTTGAAGAAATGCCTCGGAAGCGGAAATCTGGTCTATCCAAAAATTCATCGCGGGCCCGTGCCGCAAAAGTTGCACGAAATCAAGAAACTTCGGCTCACGCAGAGCTGAGGAGACAAGAACAAGCTGAGCGACAAAGAGTTTTCAGAGCAGCTGAAACGCCTCTTCAGGCACGAGTTCGTTTAGAAAGACAAGCTGCACTGCAGACAACTAGAAGAGCGATAAAAACACCAGAACAATCGCAGGCAAGAAGAATTCATAACGCAGACATGCAGACCAAGCGCCGCCGAAATTTCATGCGTAATGATTAGGCTGAAATTTAAGTTGAAATTGAAAAACTCCGCCTGAAAACGAATATGAGAGTGCATCTTCATAATGAAGTGGATTCAGGACTTTACGCAGAAATGTTGTTGAAAATTGGTGATTGTTGTTTAGACGTTGACGTCAAGAGAATTTTGTAATTTAGTAGAAAGTGATGTGGATCTCATTGCTAATGTTTTTCCGGAATTGCAACAAAATTTGTGTAGTGATCAGTGGTTGTGTGCAAGAGCAATATTAGAACCAAGAAATTAAATTGTAAATAGGATCAACACTAACATTTTAAACGAGGTTCAAGGAGAAATGAAGGAATATTTGTCAATGGATACAATTATGGATACGGAACTAAGTACTTCATATCCTGTGGAGTTTTTAAATTCACTTGAACTATAGGGTGTACCGTCACATAAACTTCAATTGAAACTAAATGTACCAGTAATGCTTATGCGAAATCTAGATGCTCCTCGGCTATGTAATGGAACAAAGCTTCGGATAACAAAATTGGGACAGAACATACTTGGTGCTACTATTTTAACAGGTGTCGGTAAGGGAAATAGTGTTATAATACCTCGGATACCAATTATTCCCAGTGACCTTCCATTCCAATTTAAAAGGGTTCAGTTTCCCGTCAAGCTTAGCTTTGCTGTTACTATAAACAAGGCACAAGGACAAACATTACAGGTAGCAGGAGTGCATTTAGAAAACCCATGCTTCTCTCATGGTCAACTTTATGTAGCCTGTTCACGTGTATCTAATGCCCGGAATTTACACATATTTGCACCCGACGGGAAAACTTATAACATTGTCTAGAAAAATATCTTAAATTAATACTTTGTATTTTATTTTTTTAAATTGTAAGAATTCAGAATTATTTATTTTTGTTACGGTGAAATATATTTTAACATTTGTTGTTCCATTTCAATAAGCATATATTAAGGTGTTGAAACTTCATTGTCTGTAGTAATTTTTAAAAATTGTTGATCTCAGCCAAGCAATAAAATTTAGTTATTATATTGACTCATTTCTATTATTATACCCTTACCCTTTATCTCTCATACTTATTTTATTTCTCCACTGCGGGCGAAGCCGCGGGTAAAAAGCTAGTATCAAATAATGAACTAATAAAAAATTCAAAATTCAATTTTTAGAACTTTTTTGTTATAGATTATTATTTTGCTGGTGAATAAGATATTTTCATTTATTTATTTATTAGTAGCAAACGTCGATTACATTTTTCTTAGAAAATTTTACCTTATGTTAAGAACAACATTTTGAATAGAATGAAATAATTTTTCAGTCAATACCTTTAATTATTCTCGAGCCGAAATCAGTGGTCACCAATTTTTATAGTGATTGTTTTAAGTTAAATATTTTTGCAAAAACTTTTATTAGATCTCAAAAACGTTATTCTTCGATCTTTATGCTAATTTTGGAGGTAAAGTGTCATTTTAAGAATTTACATTGAATTTATACAAAAATTACATTTGTTTTACTTAAATAATCAATTTCTTAAATTATTTTTGATTTTTTTTAAGAATAAGAATAATAACGCAGTCCATATAATGGCCCACTAAACATAAGTGTATCCAACTAAATCAAACAAATACTTATCATTTTTGTGTACCAAAATACAAATCAACAAAACCAAAAATAAAAACAAAACAAACGAAATCAATGAAAGCAATTACATAAACCTCAGGTACTTATGCACTAACAACTATTAATTTTGTCACTAAACACAAATTGTCATTATAATAATGGTTTACTTGGGGTTACCATTATACCATAACCTGCCTGCATTGTCCATAATTGATATCAAATTTATTACAAAAGTGCTTTTTTCTTTTTCGTTTGGATCAAATGTCAAGTTGTCCTCTTGTCAAAAAAGAATCAACCACTCAACCAACCACCTAATTGAACTTACATATAACTTCTGTTTGCTTTAGTTTTCTGATATTCAGCAGCAACAAAATCAAAAAAAGAAGGAAACATACAAATATTCAGAACGATAAGACAATTGACGGCCCATAATAGGAAATGGGCCATCGACCATTTCTAATTAGAATTATACCATTAGTCGAAAATCGAATAAAAGCGGCCTCGGAGGCAGGCCTTTGTGTTAGAAAGGCAAAGTTGTTAGCATTAATGTAAGAAGCAGGGCTGTATCTAGAGGAACTTTTAATGAGGGAGAGTCCTGTATACTTTTGGGAGACTATAACTACTGTGGTAATAGAAAAAAGTAGACATAAATTGTAGCTTGTGGAGTCCAGAAAGAGTTATTTACGTAAGAAGATATTTTTGAACACTTATCTTAAATTTTTGAAAATCGAAATGGAAAGGAAAAATAGAGTTTGCTTAAGCATTCCACATTCTTGATGTGCGGTAACAAACAGAGTATCTATTTGGCAGTTTGTTTGATTAATATTGACTGAAAGTACGGTTATTACGGCTGAATTGATTTAGGTAGAAAATGCAACTGGCTTCTTCGATAGAACATTGTCTGAAAAAATATCGGTAAAACAACGGAAGGCCTAAAATATTGCGGCGGTGTTTGAGCAATAAACATTTTTTGTGACAGTTCTTTCTTCTATCATTACACAGTTATATTCAAATTTTGGACAAATGAAGACTTTGTACAGTCCAGATGAAAGTGGTAAAAACATTTCTTGCATCGTATCGTCGCGGTCGTCTAAAAAATTCTAATTATGTATATTGTAGCCTAGATAACCAAAGTCCATAACTACCTCAACCTACGACGTCGACGTCGTTTAATGTCCTTTTTGATGACATGCATACACTTGGTCTTGCCCTCATTGACCACTAAACCCATCTTCTCCACTTCCGTCACAATGCTCGAAAACGCTTCACTAACATCACTCTTTGATCTTCCAACTATGTCAATATCATTGGCGTATCCGAGTAATTGGAAGGACTTTTGGAAGATTGTGCCTCTAGTAATCATAGTTGAATTGTGCACAATTCTTTCCATAACGACTTAGAAGAAGTCGCATGACAGTACATCACCTTTTCTAAAAACCTTTTTTGACATCAAACGCATCGGTGAAATCTTTTACGACTTTGATAGAGCAGCGTGTATTCTCCATTCTCATTTTGCACAAACAAATAAGTGTGACAGGGATGCCAAAACTAGACATTACTGTGTAAAGCTCGTCCCTAAAGGTGCTGTCAAACGCATCTTTGAAATCAATCGATAAAGAAATGGTGGGTATCGAATTGAAGTTCCTGAGTTTTTTAAAAGATCTGTGTACTTCGATTCGTGTACTGAAGCCACACTGATATGGTCCTATCACGTTGTTGACGAACGGCTTAAGACGTCACATAATACAACAGAAAAGATCTTATATGCAATGTTTAGGAGACTATACAGTTCGCGCAAAAAAACTATACTGAGATTTCGCTGATAGGGCATGCTTTCTTCCGACATATTTTGCAGATGAGTTGGTGCATGCTCCCTACCAAGTCATCGCCTGCTGCTTTAAATAATTCGGCAGCGATGCTGTCAGCTCCAGCAGCTTTGTTTGACTTCAGTTTTGATATATGTAGCTATCTTCACTTCGTCGAGGTCAGGTTGGCAAAATTGTTGTTCTGCGTCGCTAAGGTTGAGTGTTTCTATCTCCCTTAGAGCGGAATTAGATTCGTCATTGCCGGTACATAATTTGAAGAAGTGGTCTTTCCATATTCTCAGCATAGACTGCGGTTCACTACGATGTTCCCCAGATCGGCTTCAGTTCGTGGCTGGAACACTAAGGAAGTTATTGTTTACTTTTTGGTAAAATTAACGAACCTCATTCTTGTTGTGACATTCATCAATCTTCTGGATTGGCGCTAATCATGCTCTTTCCTCTTCTGCTCGTAGAGCTCGCGACCAGGCCTGGTCCTTCTGTGCATAACTATTTCGTATGTCTTTTGCTAAGCTGCGTGCGCTTGCCGGCTTACGTCTTCTCTTCCTAGTCTGGTGTTAAGATCTCCTAAGACAAGTTTAATGTCATAGCCAGGGCACTGCTCATATGTCTTGTCCAAGAGCTCTAAGAAAATGTTTGTGGTGTCTTTATATTTCTAATCTGATCAAGCATGCACTCATATGAGGCTTATGTTGGCCAATTTAGCCTTGATGTGGATTGTCTAGACTTTTTGTCTGAGTCTAGTTCCAACAACAAATAGTTTCTGCCTTTGTTCTCGATAGAAGTCGTAGTAGAATACATCGCAGTCTTTTAATTTGCGTTTGCTCAATCCATCCTATCGCACTTCTTGAATGGCGGCTTAGGGCTTCCGCTAGTCTATTAAGAGACCTAACATTCCACGCACAGATTCGAAGTTCGTTCTACTTATTTGCTTGGTTCGTCATCAGTAAATCCGTCCATATTCGAGGCTTGTTGGTGCTTCGCAACTAAGACGGCACATCCCCCAACGTATAGGGCCAGATCCTTATTATAACTCATAAAAATCCTCCTTACTGGCCTGGGCTCCGAATATGTCGTGGAAGCCCTATAAGGTGTTCACTAAGTAGTTCAACCTAACTGCAACTGTAGACGCCACCGTTGATTCCATCTCAGGAATTAATCCGCTGACGTTTGGATAAGGAGAGGTACCTTAGTGGAAACACCTCTCCTCTATAGACCCTATGTAGAGACGGTCCTGCTTATAAGTTAATGTTACTACACAGAATTATTTTTTTCATATACTATAGCTACATTCCTACAAGCTACTAGCAACCAAGTAGGTACATATCCTAATGGGTTTTTGTATATGAACTAAAAGTTTACTTTAGTTCCTGATGCGGTAACAACATATATAAGGGTAAACTCGTATACAGTCGAAGGTAATAGAAGAAGGCGTATATATAGAAGTACTTAATTTGGATTATATTGCTGCTCCGAGTTGCAATAACGCCCATAAACACAAAATCTGAGATGTGCAATTATGTTTGTTTAAGGAATTGGTACTTTTGTGTGGTTATAAGAACAATATACAGTCATATACATGTATATACATATACCTATACATATATAGACAAAGGTATATAAATTCTCGTATAATTGCAGAAAATCGATTCAATGTGTAGCTTTTCGATTCCAATTAGTAACAAAAAGTTGATTAAATGAAAACTAGGAGTATTTATCATTGACGAACTAAATATTTATTTCTAATTCTATGTACATTTGTTTATAAATACATATACACAAACATCTCTTTTTAAATAGATTTCTATGAGCTATACAAAGCTCTACAAAGTATACAAATTTAGAGACCATTTAATAATCTTAAGGAAGAATAATTGTGGAAAAGGAAAAGGAAATACAAGGTTTAATTTAGTTCGAAGCTAAATTAAATTAGTACGAGAGAAAATTATCATCCGATAGATACGAGTATACAATTTCCACAGCTGAATTATTTTGGTTCAATTAAATTAAAATGAGTTTTCCCTTGTTCTTGATGTTCTCATCCAATTTGAGAACTAGAAATTATGGACCCTTCTCTACTCCTACACCATCTCAGTGTTGATTGAAATTTTTGTTTTCCTTATTTTAAATTTAAATATTGGAGGTCAATTAATATTATGGTAAAAGAAGGCTTTTGAAAAAAAAATATGATTACTTTATGTAATTTTTGTAAGCGATATAGACGAGAAGAGAGTATAGACCGCCAAAAGGAAGAAATTTAACATTGCATGAGTTAGCACACCAGAGAATGCCAGAAACTAGACTGAGCAATTGACAATTTTGCAAATAATTTTGTATACAAACATTACAAATTGTCATTGATTATTATATACTAGCCGACCCGTGCTCGCGTTGCTTCGCAAATTGTAACCACGAACATTTTTTGAATATTAGTATTAGCATATGAAAAAATTTCTCAATGGGACTGAGCATATTTTCTACAATAAAATTAATTTTAGCTTATATGTATATACGTATGGTTTCGCTTTTATATAATAGTATAGATTTGCGGTTAAAAAAACGCAAATTTGTGTTTTTAATGTTCTCATACATCTATAGGTATGCGTGTGTAAATATCCATAGACACATTTTTTTATTCATCTGCTCATGTTCAGTGCAGTGCAACTGACTTAACCTACCCACATTTGTGTGCTCTTTTTATCGACGTCATTGTAAGTACCTTCTTCGAGTTATTTGTGAAGAAAATTTTAACTTAATTTGAGTTTTATTGTTCGAGGAAGTGAAACAAAATTTGTAATTCAAGCTATTATAATAGAACTTTTTTTATTTTTAAATTGGAAGAATTATAATCTATTCACTTCCTCGAACCAAAAAAATAAAAAAGATCTAATTTTTCTTTAGATAAATCGGCATTTCATGTGCACGGCACTGTAGTTAATTAAATGTCCATAGTAACTTAAAAAAAAAAGCCCACACTGCTCAGCGATGTGACGATAGAATTAGAGAAGCAAAAAAATAATGTGTGTGTGTAGGTTAGTTGATAAACTATACAATACAGACAAATTGAATATGTAGAATGTAGGTAGGTAGGTAAGAGAAAAAACGTAACTATTAAATGGAACACATATTAAGAGAGAAAGAGCATGGGAAGAAAAGAAAATTAAAAATGTTGGAATGATAATGAAATGAAACAAAGCAGCGACCTCGCGATTGTGATGGAATCTAATTTCCTGGATAAAATAAATTCAAAAAGTTTATAATTTTATAATTTGTTTTTATTTATTTATCAGGTTGTATGTTTAACTTAGAAGTGATTTCAGGCTTAGAATTTGCGCAACAATATTAACTTTATGAAGCAATGCTAATCTTTGTCGATTATTGTATAGGTTTTAAGATATGAGTTATTGTATAAGTCAACTAAAGAAAAAACATGGACAAAAAATGTAAAATTAATAATATTTAAGTATGACAAATAATTAATACAAACAAATTAAAGCCATAAACACTCTCATAACAATATAGAAAATAATAAAATATATTTCAAATAAATCGGTTGACTACTTTCTGAGATCGTGCGTTACAAACTTTAAAATGGTTTCGCTTTTATATAATAGTATAGATATATAATCCTTCCTGACAGCTGAATTTGGTCCTTTCATATCCTCAGCATTGACTGCAGTTCTACTATGATGTTTTAACTTTTGTCTTTGCAGCCTTCGGTTCGAGGCTTATGCACTATTGACGTTCGTTTGACCTGCTTAGAGAACTTTAGAACTTCATTTCTGCTTTCAAATCTCTCAACTTTTGACAGCACGTTTCTATTGCTCTGTCTTTTAAGTTTCTCCTCTTCTGCTCATAGAGCTCGTGAGTAGCTCTTGTCCTTCTATTCAGCTCCGCTTTGCATACCATTTGGTTCGCTACATTTGCCTGCCGACATTCCTCATTAAACCAGCGGTTTCTTGTTGGAGCCTGTTTAAAACCCAGCACGTTTTGCCTTGGGTCTGGAACCCCGAAGTGCTACTTTGGATGCAGCGAGGTAGTGGATCAAGTCGATGTTAGGTCCTCGGAAAGTTCGGATATCCATGATGCTAAAAGCATGAGTAGTATCGATCGCAATATGGTTAACCTGGTTGACGGTTGATTTGTCTGGAGAACTTCAAGTTCCTTCGAGGATGTTGAGGTATGATAAACGCTTACTGGCTACCATAACGTTGCACCCTCAGAAAAATCAATGAGATTGAATCCGTTATCGAATAAAATAAGATCTTTTAAGTAAATAAGATTTCAACCAAGCAAAAGATAAGATTTCAAATTTTGAATCAAAACTGTATGTACGAGCTTATCGAACATAAGAAGTTAACAAGTGACAAAGGTACACTCAGACATATACGCATTTTCTCATTTATACACCTCATTTAATTCCTTTATTTAAATGTAACTTTTTATCCTATATAATTAATGAACACGAAATGGATACAACAACTTGATTTTCATCAAATTCCCTTATTTCCCAATTACAAACTTGCTTATCCCTAAATTATACCTATAGCTGCCATTTTGCTTGTGCAACTTTTAAGAGCTCTATTTTGAATTTCTTAAGACTTTTAAGTCCTTCAAAATATCTATTTAACTTGTAGCTACATTTATTTTTATCCTCAGCCCATTCAAGTCTATAAATACTTTAGACTTCACTAAGCTATTCAACATTAAGTTCCTTGGCGAAAAATATCAAATCAAAAAGAAAAAAAGAACTAAAACGTTTAATTTAAAATGATTAAAAAAACACAAGATGCCTACATTTATAAAACAGCATTTTTAATATGTACTTTCAAGATGCTTTTAGACAAATAACTATCTCTTAAGACTGACGTTCGACGTTCCTAGTAGGTTTTTTTAAGGTAGGTATGTCTATGTATTAAAGTATAAAAGGATGTTGCCCTTTCATTTAGTTTATTTTTTTTATTATTATTTAAAAAAAAAAAGAATAAGCTACATAGCTTCTTAGAAATTCTGCCATCATACAAACTCATGATCCTTTCAATTGCTGTGCACATTTTTTTCTCTTATCTCTCATAAACATTTTCCTCATTGGAAATCTACGAGGACTCAAGCCAAATGTCCTCGACATTACCCCCACAGCATAATGTCGGCTTTATTTTGTGTCCATTTTCCCAGAAGGATGATTCGTAAAATGTGTTTTTTTGTTGTTGTTGTTTTTGTTGTTTCGTTCTTCTTCGTCCTTTCGTTGTTGTTTGTGTTTATACATATTTGTGTAGACATAAGAGTATGTATATGTGTATAAAGGATATTCTATCACGTATACGAGTATACACCTACTTGTTAACGAGAAAAAAATATCGGTTCACAAAGTAGACGAAAAGCGGAGAGAGTAGGTTAGGTATACGAGAATATGTCTATTTACGTATGTAGCATTAGCTACAAACCTTTTGACATTTTTTTTTCTATCCTACTTTTGGCAAAAGTGAAGTATCCCCAAGGATAAGGATTCGCAAATTTAATTTACTCCACAAGGACCTCTTTTTTCTATCTCTCTCTCTTTCTCTCGTCTTGTCGTTGTCGGACTGAATAGTTTTCTACTTATTTTTTGAATAGCAATACCGATGTTTTGGGTTTTTGGCTCAATTTTTCTGTTTAGGATGCTTACAATCGAACTGATTGAAATGTCTCATTCTATGTGCTTGTTTTCTTATTAGGAAAAACATGAGATTCCATGTGTAGCGTAGTAAATTGCTTAAGGGTTGGCTTATCCCACAGATGTCCTTATAACGAGGTATTTCTCTAGGCTATACATATAGATTGTGTTACTTCGTTTTTTTTTGTTTTTGTTCTTCTCTTAATGGGGGCTCGCAGTTACTTTATTATGTATTTATGTAATATCATCGTACATTATGGGCTCATGTTATACACGCTCTAACCAAGTTCAAAGGTTAACCAGATTCCTTCAATTATTAGGTGAGTTTATTTATTTATGATTGCTTGTGATATGCGGTAAATGTTAATATAGTCGATTTAAATATTTTGTATTCTTATGATGGAGGTAGATGTTTTTTAATAAGGATGCCTTAAAACTCAAACCTAAGGTGAAGGTTTACCTATACCATAATTTACCTAAGAACAAGAAAAAGTTGGGGTTATGCTTTAAAAAAAAAACAATATTATAAAAGAAGCTGAGTGTGTCTCTACACTAATAACTTCCCATTGGTGCCCTAAAGAGTGAGCGAAGTTTTTATTTAAACGCCATTAAATACTGATCCACACATGAATGAGTTGTCAAAATCCATATATACTGACGCCTCGAAAACGGATGTTAGAGTAGGAGCAGGTGTCTTTTCAAAAACACTCAATTTTGCCAACTCCTTCAGACTTCCTGATCTAAGCAAAGTATTGGCAGTGACATACGCTGCTAAACAATTCTTAATGATGGCGCTATTACAAGCTAATATCACCACACTAACATTGGTAATTACTTTCTCGAAGAACTTACGGTCCTTAACTCACCGCATTTGACTCTGCTGGTCACTAATTCACGGAACGAGAGAAATTATTAACTGGCGAGGATAGGTACAACATTAAACCAAACCAGTTTATACTCAACCATAAACACCCCACCCTGTAAATTAAAACGCATCTTTGGTAACAAGGTATTTTAAGAAACCAATGAACGATCGAAATGCCTCAAAACAAAGGATGACGAAGAACATAAAGACACAGTCCACATCTTATGCCACTGCCCAGCACTATCCCACCCTAGAAACAAATTGTTCTAATTGTTCAAATTATTCCATAATTTTGAAGAACTTGAAAATATTCCAGGAAGCAGCCTGTTAGGCTTCATCAAAGCCTCTAAATGGTTACAAGAAGACAACCCATGACAATCATAGGTTTAATCGCTCTTTTAGGAAAATTCAATACTTTAGGGTATAACAATGGATCTATGGATATATAATGTCATTAATCGCCAGCTCTTCATAAAGCTTACATAACCTAACGCAATCAAAAATTAAAGCTTAATAATCTAGTCCAAAGAGACATTTCACCTCGGAATAATTACCATATCGAAAAAAACTGCTACAAAAAGACAAAAGGACTTCAAAAATGTCAAAAATTAACATTGTTAGGGCTATAACTTTATTTATTTATTTATTTATTTATTTATTTAGATCTACAAGCTTAAAGCTAACAGATTATTCAACTTATATCTATATCTATTGTAAATAACTAAAAAGCATAATAAAGTATATAACACTAAATTGATAAGTTATTTAATGATTTTTTAAATATTGGTCTAGATTGACTTAAATCAATTTGGTTGCAAATTGAGTTGAAATTCGCTATACATCTTGAAAGAGGTTCATTTAATCCATAACAGGTTCTGTGGTGAGGTTGATAAAGCAAATACCGTTGTCTGAGTAGTCTCTCAGGAGCATATAACGGAACTAAAGCTAGCAATTTTGGACATTTTATATGATAACACAAGATATCTCTTCCAAACATTATGCCATGGGCCTTACGGCGGTTATCTAATCTAGAGATGCCTAAAAATAAGCATCTTGCCTCATAACTTGGTGAGAATCCCCACCTCATTTTACCAAAAATGAATTTCGTAAATCTCCTTTGGATTGTTTCAATTCGATTCGATTGCACCTGAAAAGCGGGGCACCAGACAATATCGCAGTATTCAAGGATAGATCTTACTAATGCATTATATAAGGATAATAGAGCATGAGGATCGGTAAAGTCCACTGTATTCCTTTTAATAAATCCAACCATAGAATTGGCTTTTGACGTTATATAATCAACATGATCACTGAATGATAAAGTCCGGTCAAAAATTACTCCAAGATCTTTAACTTTTTCTAACCTATTCAAAGGGACAGAATCTACAGAGTAACTAAATAAAATAGGCACAGAGCTTCTATAAAATGATACAGCATTGCATTTTTTTATGTTGAGTAGAAGATGATTTTGCTTACACCATAATAATAAAAATTCGAAATCCTGCTGCATACTGAAGCAATCATTTATGTTTGATATACTTGAAAACATTTTTAAGTCATCTGCATAGAGAAGAACTTGAGCGAATTTGAATATTGATGTTACATCATTAATGAAAATAATAAATAAAAGCGGTCCTAGATGACTCCCCTGTGGCACCCCTGATGTGCAATGGAATTCTCTGGAGAAGAGATTTCCAAGTTTTACCAACTGTATGCGGTTCACCAAAAACGATTCTATCCAATTCAGAAGCTTTGAATGAAATCCAAATCTCCTTAATTTGTCTATCAGTATGGTATGATTAACTGAATCGAAAGCTTTACTGAAGTCAGTATATATGACATCAATTTGCTTTCCTTTTTCAATTAGGTTAATGGCAAATGAAGAGAAATACGAAAGATTTGTAGAAGTGGACCTACCACTCACGAATCCATGCTGCAAATCTGAAATATATTCTTTTACAAAAAATTCAAGCTTGGTTTTAACTATACTTTCGAATAGTTTTGGGATTGCAGAAAGTTTGCTTATACCTCTGTAGTTCTCAACATTATTTTTTGAACCCGCTTTGTAGATTGGAACAACATAAGATATTTTCCATTCATTGAGAAAAATGCCCTCTTGCAATGACAAATTAAAAATAATGAGTAAGGCTAAACTTAGGTTTTCAATACAATTTGTTAAAAAAGAAGCAGGGATACCATCAGCACCAGGGATTGTATTCGGCTTTAGCTTTTTAATTGCAGATGTTATATCATTAATATCCAAAACCATCGATCCTAAATCTACTGGTGTAGTACATATAGTTTCTTGATTTAAAATTACGTCTCGTTTTGAGTATACAGACTCAAAAAACTGAGCAAAAAGTTCACAAGCTGATTGTGTATTGTTTGCCGAAGTTGAGCCATACTCCATTATCTCTGGTAATCCATAAGAGCAACGTTTTGATTTAATGTATGACCAGAAACATTTGCTATCTTTTTTAAGTTTACTTTCTATGCCCATGACATAATTCTTGTGTAAGAATTTACTTAAAACTTTAAAATCTTTTCTTAATTTATTAAAATTAGCTAAATCAAGTTCATTTCCCGAGTATTTATATTTTTTGAAAGCTTTAGTTCTTAAGTTTTTCAAGTGAGAAAGTTGTCTATTATACCATGGAGGCTTATTATTTTTTTTATTCGATGACAACGGAACAAAACTTTCAACCCCAGTCATAATAATTTCAATGAATCGATTATAAATAGATTGTAAACTTTTATTACTAAATTCAATTTCCCAGTTAATAGTATTTAACCAAGCATTGAATGCAATGAAATTAGTTTTAGCATAATTACGTTTTGGCGTGGAGTCGGTTTCGCGAAAAGGGTTATAAAACTCGAATTTCAACTCAATCTGCTCATGATGAACAGAATTATTTAACAAAGGAAAAGGACATTTTAACACATCAACCTTAACATCATTTTCGCATGTAAATACAAGATCCAATAATCTGTGTAATGAATTATGAACATCGTTTATTTGATGTAAGTTTAAAGAGTAAACATAATCAATAAAAGCATATTCATAGTCTCTAAGCATATTTGCTGGTATAAACATTTTATCATCATCTGACCAAAACCAGTTAACATTACCCATATTAAAATCTCCTAATATACAAGTTGTTTGAAAATCTTTGATATATGAATTGTTAATGAATTCAATATTAGTTATATGTTTTTCATAAATTTTCAATTCACTTCTTGGAGGAACATAACTCACTAAAAAATTTAATTTCCAATCAATTTGTAAACTATTTTTTACATTAATAACAACAGCCAACTGTTCTATATCATCATGTGGCAGGATTATACTTTTACATATCAAACCATTTTTCACAGCAACTAAAATACCACCACCTCGATCATCAGCAGTAAGACATCTATCTTTTCGGAAGACGGTATACAATCTACTATCAATAATCTCAGATGATAATATTCCACCATGAAGCCAAGTCTCAGTGATAACAATGACATCATAGTCGAGATGCGAGGATACAGCAAAAAATTCATTTAACTTGGTTCTCATTCCACTGGCATTGTGGTAGAACGCTTTAATTGGACAGTTTCCAGAAAAATTTTTAAAGTTGGTTCTAGGTTGAATGTCGTCATAAATCACAAGTTTTTTTTCTGAAACGGCCTTATTTTAATACCATCAGGCCATATATTTGGATTGAGAACAACATTTTTACATTCAATGGGAACTCCCAACTTGAAATTCACTTTTTTAAGGTCAACTTCAGATCTTCCTTTACCTAGAAGTTTAAAGCATTCAATGGCATCGGAGTTTATGTTCAATTTGGACACAAGATGGTTTATAATAACATCAGTGCAGGTATTTGAGCGAAAACTACCAACATGAAACCATTTCATTTGTCTTACCACCCATTCAGCCATATCTGAGCATTCCGTAGACGTTCCGTTTACAATATTAGCAGCAGCAGCAAACTCGTTGGGACCTTTGTGTTGTTCAATATTATTGTTGATAAAAGCTGGTGCATCAACATCGCCAACATCAGCAGCACCAGCAACATCTCCACCAGCAACACCATCAACACCAACGACACCATCGCCACCAACATCATGATTACTATCACCACCAATACCACGATCACCGTCATCACCGCCTTCATCACCGTCACCACCATCCACACCATCACCACCATCGCCACCAACGCATCTGATACCACCATCACCACGATTGCCGCCGTCAGCATAACGTTGATCATCATCTTCTCCCCCTTTGCAAATATCACCCTCACCATCACCGTTCTCAATTTTGTTAGCAATATAGGAAACAGCGACACCAACAACTGCAGCAACGTTCAAATTGGAACAAGAGGCCTCCTCAGTAATAAGAACATCAACAACATCTTTGGGCTTAGCGGCAGAGGAACCCACAGCAGCATCATCAGATATTGAAATTGTTTTGGATTTCTCATTGTCTTTTTCCAAAGCAGAAGCAGCAGCGGCAGAATAGGAGAGAGATTGATTTCCACTTACATTTAGGTCTGGGATACGTTTATTTTGTTTGGGTTTTTGTTTTGACACCAATTTGGAATTAGTTTTAGCATTTAAAGTTGAGTTTGAGGATGACAAGCTTTGACGACGAACCAAGGGAGAGCTTTTAGGTAGAACCCGAGGCACGAGAGGGGACGAAGCAATTTTGTTTTTGTTTGGTATTTTTGTAATTGCTTTAGAGCGGGTATTTTGCGAGACAAGGATAGTTTTATTTGCTTTTTGGTCTGGCGCACTTACACCATTGAGCTGTTTGACTTCATTTAATTGCATATATATAGCTTTTAAGCTTTTTTCAATATAATTGAATCTTGCATAGAAATTAATTGCCGAACTACTGCAACACAAATCACATTTCCATTTAAAATTCGACCGATTCTTAAAAAGTTCAAGTTCAATTTCATTAACTTTTGCACATGCGGAATGAAATTTCAATGAACAATTTTCACACGATATGACATCGGTATTTATTACTATTTGGTCACAACAAAAACAATTCTCAGCCATGACAAAAACTTTATGACTGATGCAATTCAATGTTCAAATGCAACTTTTTTGAACTTTTTGAACTTTTGAACAATAAATGCTACAAAAAAATTTTTAGGTAGACTTTGTAAATAATGAGCTGTACTTTAAAACAATTTTTTTCTACCAGCAAACATTTAAAAGTTTCAGCGGTTTCAAAAAATGTCGTTTAAGACCATATTTATTTCTGCAAATGTACGTTCTCTGTTTTTATTTAGTTGTACTAATTCAAAACCCCAAAAGAAGATTTTTTCTTATTTTTTTCAAATGATGAAAATCTGGAAATAAAATTAATACGTGTTTCTTTGGTCAAACAGTTTACTTCAAAAAAAATAATTTCTATTCTATGACTCATACCATCAACATACTAAATAAAATATGACCACTTAAGAAATGATTTGCTTGTATTTATTCATATTTCCAATATTCGATCTTTAGTTTGAGAAATAAGTTTCAATACTTAAAGGTACAATTTTGGTACTTTATTATTTTTTATGATTGTAACGGCCAATTTCTTGATGAAATTTTGAAATAAAGTAGAAACTTGATCTAACCCCATTTTAAAAATATTTAGAACTCGAGCATTTCTTCCCATCTAATCGTGTCTGAAGAACCCGGCTTAAAATCATTTTTTAATTTTAGGAATTTTAGATCTCGGTTGAATGGAACTGAGTTCTAACGTGTTTCTGACTCAAAATTCTGATATTTTACAAACAAAATTAAAAAGGGAATGGGATGCGACCCACATCAATTTTTACCAAATTTGCGTACTATTTTTTGTAGATTTTATTTTTTATGGAAAAACGGACTTTTGGATAATATTTGAGTCAAAAATCAATTTTTAACATTTTTAGAATTTTTTTTAGGTTTTTATTTATTGTAAAAAAAACTGTCAATTCGATTTTTCTCAAAACTTTATCGAATGTTAAAACAATATTGTTTGTAAAATAAAATTATTTTGAAGAAAATATCTCATATAAATATATACCTAATATATATAACATGGAATTTAATTCAACTCGCTAGAGTTATGGGTTCGTAAGTAATTTCAGGTAAACCAACATTTTCAACTTTTTTCAAATTGCTATGGTGAAAAAACCTCCCACGCAATTTTCTTGAGAGCCCTTTCTGCATCTTTCTGCATTATTATCTGCATCATAACAAAATTAATTTGAAGTCGATATCTCTTCTGGTTCTTGAGCTATGGACGACGAAAAAACGTCGCGAACGTATACGGACGTACGAACGTACGAACGTACGTACACACGCACGCACAGACATCTCTCTAAAAAGCTTTTATTTCGACTCTAGAGACCTTAAAACGTCACGAAATGTTAAATTTTTAATTCGACAAATCGGACCGAAGTTAAAAATATTTGTCAGTTTTTGTTGAACTCAGGATTTGGTGTTGATATTCTCACTTTTTTTCGAAATAAAAATTTTCTTTTCGTGCTTTTATTGCACGAATAAATATCAAAAGAAATTGGTTTCGAGTCCTGCAATTTCCAACACATCACATGATGCACACAATTTAAATGATAGAAATTATTATATTGAAAGTTTCAAGAAATCGTGTGTTTAGTAGATTCAGCCAAGAGATTATTGTCGAGATGAAAAATGCAACAATATTGCTTAAAGTTTAGTAATAATTTAAATAGCTCTTATGTTTATTTGTGCAGACTCAATAGTTGTGTTCATTTTAAATGCTAATATGTATAATGTCCGTCCAACTATTTGATATAATAAATATGTAAAACTAAAATAATGTGCACGAAAAGTAAAAAATTTTAATGGGTTTAAATGCTTATGTAAATTTTACACTTTATAAAACTGTCAGCAATCACAAGATTTGACATATGCTGCTCCTATTTATGACTTTTTGCCAAACCGTCCATTTGTATGTATTTTCTAAAAATATTTAACTATTGCACATAAAATGTTCTTGTGTTCTGATATTTAATCCAAAGCCGGAATTAATCTAAAAATTAGGTGCTTGGAAGAAATAAGAAATTGCTAGACCTGTTTTTTTCATAGACCCCCAAATTTGAGGGTCTAATAATCGAAGTTCTATCTCAAACTGATATCTAAATTAGAGTTCTTGCGCTTGAGAACTTGATGAAGAAATGAGTTGGAGCTCAATCGAGTTTTAATATATCAATAAACCGACTTTTACAGACTAGAACTTTGTCAAGAAATAGGCCATTAGTGATTTAAACTTTTAAAAAAAAAATTGGGAATCAGAATCAAAGTATTGAACGCAACATAAAATACACACAAATTATTCGATGTTGAACAAAAATTAAAGTTCGAGAAATGTGAAATATGTTGACGTAAAATGTATTATTAAACTTGTCATATTTTTGTTGTATTTAATAATATTGAAACATGGGAGTAAAACTATCAATATAAATGTATTCAAAAAGTAGATTTCTAGAATTTAATTTTAATTTTAAGCCATTAAGAATAAAATATATTCAAAAAATGTTCTCACTTGGGACTTTTATCAATACTAAAGTTTAATCTGAGCTTAATTTCTATTTTCTATTATGGGCTGTACTAGCAAAGTTGTGTTATTTTGTTATATTAAAACTTAAATTATTCAAGAAACTAAGTTTGAATTTCTTAAATTATGTAATTTATGTTAAAATAAATTCTAGAGTCTTAAATTGTAATGTTAAATGAGCTAAAATAAAAAAGTACGTATACGCCAGAGTATACCATACAAGCTATTTTCTTTGTATGACGTGATCATGATCACAATTTGAAGTTTCAGCAGACCATTAAAAAAATTTAGAAACATTGCTTTCGTTTTACATTCCCTCTATAACCTAGACACCTGCTAATCGGACCATGGACCACTAATATAGCATGCATTCCTTAATGTATTTCCCTGTCTAGTTAACTACCCATAAGAAGTTATTGTAATGGGTCCGATTTTTATTGCATAGGGTCCGCATTCTAACTTTTTTTTCAACTAGTGCTTATTTCGTGAATGGTAACACTTAGCTCATGTCTGATTTGACAGATAATTAGTTTTATCCTTTCACTGAACGAATATGGTTGTGTGTTGCTTTAACAACGCTGGGAAATATTGCCAGCGATCGACTTTGAGAAGATGCCGATTTTGCCAAAAAAATCATTTCATTATAGCGGGTATGTAAACGAGCAAATTTGTCGCATTTGGGGCACAGAAAATCCGCACGCACACATTACACATTATAAATCCGATACACCCAAAACGAGTCACTGTTTGGTGCGGATTTTGGTCCAGAGGCATGATTGGGCCATTTTTCTTCGAAAATGAGCAAGGAGTGGCCGTTACTGTCAATGGCGATCGTTATCGGGCCTGTTGAACGAATTTTTGTTCGCAAAAATTGAAGAGGACGATATTGGCAACATTTGGTTTCAACATGACGGCGGCGCTACGTGCCACACAGCCGAAGCTACACTCGATGTTTTGCGCGTTTAAAGAAAAAAAAAAGAAGTTATTTGGTGGACCCTATAGTAAGCGTAGGGAATTTAAAACGAAATCTCTTTTAGACCTTGCATTTCTATTAATTTCTTTACTGCCGATTGCCTTCGTTTTATTTGGGAATTTAAAATGTGTAAGTTTAGTTTAAACAGTTTTTTTAGTTTGCGCAAAATAAGTTAAAGATGAAGTTTTCTGATTTTCTTAATAGAGTAGAAGAAGATATTTGAAGTAAAATCAGCAAACGAGAATACAGTGAGCTTGATTTGGATAGAAAGGTTGAGGTTATTAAGTGTTTTGAAGTTTAACTGCAGCAACAATTAAATTCAAAGAATGTTAAGTGCAAAGGAGGATATCAAATCTTTTTTCGTAAAATGTGTTGGTTTGAAAAGTAAACTGAATTAAACCATGCGTTTCTTTTGCCAAGATTTGGCAATCAAATGGTTTTGATTAGCTAGGCAAAAGAATGTTTTGATATCTAGTACAATTTTTCAAGCAAAATCACTAGCTATCAGGGTCCAGCAAGTAGTTTTAAGTGGGGTCCAGATGCAGTTGAAAACATTTTAATTGAGGTCCAGAAAAAAAAAAAACTAAAAAAGTTTTTTTTAATTTTCAAATTTATTTTTGCTAATACTATTTTTATTTTTCTAATTCATAATTTTCAATGTGTAATTTATATAAATTTTTTTTCTTCCATTATATTTTTTGTAACCCCACACAAAATAAAATCGATGTGGCATCACCACTATTTTTTAAAAATAATTGCTGTCACTAACTATTCTTATAATAAATGTTATTGTTAACTATGTCTATGTATTCGAGCGCAATGTTTTACATGAATTCATTAATAAGAATAAAGAACTTATCTATCTATCTATGTATATTTTGCTTCATTTAAGTTACTGTTATATTAATGAGAAAAATTATAACGATGATCTTAGGCCAGTTTTTTATAGTTTGGTTCACGCGGGGAGCAGAAGAGTGTGATCAAGGTGAAATCTTACAGCAAATTCGCTTTTAAGATCGGATAGAAAGTTTGAGAACACTGCAATGTCTTCTTGTTCAGAGTTTTTCTTTTTATATTCAAGAATTGTTGGGAAATGAATAAATTCTTTTTAAGCAATTTCTTTTTCAAAAACATCCAGCTTACGACGAAAAGCGAACACGCTTTGTATTAAATCACATATTAATTTCCCATTTCCTTGTAACTGGGTGTTAAGCTCATTTAAATATTTCAGAACATCTTTAAAAAAAAAAAGCTAAAGCTAGCACGTTGCGCTCTTTTGTTATGAACTCCAAGTGCTGACTTGCTTCCGTCGTATCCAAGTTTTCTTAGTAGGAGAAAACTTGCTTATTAATCATCTAGAAACGTTCAATAACATGACCTTTACTTAGCCAACGAATATTATTGTGTTGCAGTAAGTCCGAATACTCCTTTTTTGTGGAATTGCTGATGAGTTGTTTCGTAATGTCGCTTTAAATTGGCACTTTTAACAATAGCAACAGCAACAACATATGAAGCATACTGGAACCACTCGATTCTTATCAGGCAGCGTAAAACAATATTGTTCAGTCCACTCGGTCAGAAACTTCCTATTTTCACTGTCCACTTTTCGCATTTTAGAATCCATAGAATTGGTAAGAAACGTTTTTAAACACGAAAAATTATAAAACAATCGATATTGCACGAAAAAGCCGAAATTAGATCTCACAATAAGACTGACAACCGATTCGACTGCAGAGAGAATTTTACTTACAAAGGAAAGCGATTGTTTACATTTTATATGTCAATTTAATTTATTTGTCTGTGAATACGTGCTTAGCCGTCATATTTAAAATTGCGTAAAGGAGTTGCAAACGCACTTGCTTGTGTGTTAGTGCAGTATTTTTTAATTTTGTTTAAATTTACATACATATGTTATTAAATTGAATCGATAGTATGGCCATGGCCAAGTTTGACCTCTCGTGGTTTCGCGATCCGCCGTTTGACCTTTCGCGGTCCGGAAACGGAGAGCGGTCCGCCTGTTGCTGACCGCTGGCGCTATAGCAAAAATTATCAATATTGTTTTTAAAATTCTTAAAAAGAGAAAGCGCAGATGTTGATATTATTCTTTACGATAACTTAAAAAAAAATCAATAATATCTTTAACAGCTATTACCAAAACAAAATTGTTAACTTTTATGAAACAGCGTTATTTTTCAAAACAATGCCTTGAAAATCACTTCAACTCAAAAATAAAATATGCAGTGTTGGAAAGTTATCGAAGGAACGATTAACAGAAGCATTACTTTGCATTGCATTCGGAGAAAAAGAACCCATAATAGTCATTGGTAAGTTAATTTGTGTTATTTAAACTTAAGAACATGTTCCTCAACCAATAGAAAGGGCCGTTAGGAACAGAGATTTTAAAAATATTAACATGGAAAAGCCACAAGAAAGTTTGGGTGAACTCCACTTTGTTTCTAGAGTGGCTAACCCTATTTGAGAAAAAAAAAATACAATAGACCGTCTCATGTTGTGACTGGATTAAAAAAAATTCGAAGTACAATTTTTTTTTGCAAATACAATTTTGCATTTACAGCCTATTCATCAAGGCATCATTAGTAGCTTGAAGTCAAACTATGGTAAATACCTTATGCAATATTTGATCTTAAGTGTGGATGAAGTGGATATCATGTCAGATTTAGCAGCTTAAATTAATGTCTCAGACGCATGTAGCTGGCTTAAAAAGACATTGGAAGTCGTTAGTCCTAACCATTTCGAATTGTTTTAAAAAATGGTGGGGGATCAATTGTGTCCTGATAAGGTAGCCCCCGAGCCTGTAATACCAGGTGATTTTCAACTATGGTGATAATGTCGTGACATCAAACAACTGATTGGAGATTTGGGAAATTGATTTTTTGAACTCTATTCAACCTGCACCTTCTGAAACTGAGGAAGTTCATGTCTGACATGTCTGACATTTCTTCTTTAGAGGAAAATACTGGTGCTGTTCCATGATCTCTCACATACAAAGCATCATTTTCTCATCTTAACATATTGAAGGATTTTTCATCTAAAACAACTAAGTGCACATACATATATGCCTTTATCTAACCTATGGAATTGCAATTTACTTAACAAAAGAAAAATATTATTAACAATCTAAAATATACACTGTTCTTTAATCGGAGTAATGAGACCACCTCCTAATCTGATTAATTTTGTTCGGTCCTTATGGTGATCCAATAACACAGGTTTTACTTTAGCTTAAGAACAAAAAATCTATGTGTAAAATGTGTATTTTGTGATTCTGATTCAAATCGAAAATTAGTTTTTAGAAATGATATTTAAGTCAAAATCAATTTGTACCAATTTTAAGTATTATTTGCTTTTAAGTGTTTTTTTTATAAAAAAAATGTTAAAAGTTTGTTTTTTTGTTTGTTTGTTTGTTTGTTTGTCCAACTTTCACGTCGCAACGGAGCAATATTTTGACATGAATTTTTATGTCCGGTTAGTTACAAGACTGAAGAGTGTTTTAATCTACTATTTATCACAATCAAATATCTAACTCCCAGCTTATTTGAGCAGATCT
This sequence comes from Eupeodes luniger, assembly GCA_951509635.1. NCBI lineage: Eukaryota > Metazoa > Arthropoda > Insecta > Diptera > Syrphidae > Eupeodes > Eupeodes luniger. Next base: position 257,951,873 of record OX608073.1, read on the forward strand.
GATCGGTAAAACTTTTATTTAGATATTCGATATATTCTTTTTTTAGGACACTAATTAGTAGCATAGCATTAGGTGCTTCTTGCTTTTGGACCTAACATCATTGCAATTCATTAGGCGTTTCTTTTTTGTATTTTGTGAATTCATTACAGACTACATTCCTACCAAATCTCCTATTAAAAAGAGGAGATGGCTAGTTAAAAACCGATGCTGAGGGCTATTTGACACTTATGGCAGATTTTAATAATTTAGTACAGAGTAATTCTGAATTTATAGCAAGAGTTTTCCCTGATTCTAGAATTCTAGAACCAACATAGAATGTTGTTTTGAAAATAAAGTCAAATATATTGGATGGAGTAGCAGGTGATATGAGGGATTATTTGTCAAAAGACACAGTCATGGATTCAGAACAGAGCACTTCATAACCATTAAAGTTTCTTGAGCTGTCTGGTATGCCTATAAAATAAATTGTAATTGTAGTCGATTCCATTAGCATTATTGGTTCACACCATATTTGGAATCAAACAAATTATTGGCTTTGTTTATTTTTATAGTGAAATAAACACCACTAGTTTCTTTTTTCAAGTCCTTTAAGATAAAATTTATTAGAACTACGGACGTACGAAAAGTCAACACATAATGTCTTATAATTTGTCTTCTAAATATTACACCCAAAACTTATGGCACTTTTAAATCAAAAACCTAATACTGAAAAATGGTATTTAAAAAACAACTTTTTATTAATTTCAATTGCACTTGATCCTTTCCATTTCATTCTTAGGTATTTAAAACTTTAATTTTAAGTACACTTTAAATATTAACGATATTAAAATATGTAAATATATTTGCACGTGTTTGTTTACATATCAGCGTTTCAAATTTCACTTATTTTAAATCAATATTTGTGCATATTTATTTAACAATTTTGTTTGACTAGTGCCCTCCAGTTACAAAGCAATATTATGTACTTAAAACACCTTTAAAAAATATTTTCCTAGAATCAACATTTTTATATCTTGTACTCGTACTCGTACTCCCACTTGAAGTTGGTGCATCTTGAATAAACATCTCATATTACCACAAAAAATACCAGATATTCTATACCAACATTGATATATGTATAATGTATATAGATAGATAAATGCAGTTCAAGGACGTATCTCAAAGCACTTACTGCAAAATCGGTCAATTCATGAAAATCCTGTTTTATAAATACATTTAAGAGTAAATTGGGAATTTTTCTGTTTGAACATAGAAATATTTTTGTTTTTTCTTCCTTTGATGAATTTATAAATCTACATTCTGCGCAGGACTCAACAACAAGGATAAGAGAAAATAACCTCTGAAGGAGCTTTTACAAAAAGGTAAAAATCCTTTTTTAATTTCTATATTAGTTGTTCATTCTTAACCGTGTGTCGCATTTGATTTCAGTTAGATTGCAGAGCTCAGCTTGAAAGAACCTAACCTTTTAGTATTTTTATCATTTCAGAATTTAAGGCAATTTGAATTTTAAAAACCATTAATTTTATTTACAAATCTAATTTAAAAATAAAGGTTACGAATCTTATTTTACTTGAAATTATTGAGGACATTTTGTTGTGTTAAGTGTAATACCTGTTTTTGGGAAGTCTCTTTTGGTGACGTAAGAAATGATAAATGTAACTCAAAGTTGAATTCAAAAGTTGGTTCAGTTTTTTTAAACTCTAAACTAAATATTTGAAAAGGGTTAAGGGACATAACACATAAGTGTTACCATGAACCTTACTTAGCATGAGTTCAAAGCAAAAAAAAGAGAAAAGAGACTGATGTGTAACTACTAGTGCATGTTTGATTCAATCTGAAGCATTTTTGAGAAATAGCTAAATCCAAACGTGGATTTGTTAATTCCTCTCTAGCATTGTACCATTCAACATCATGCCATAGAATTGAATTAATTGTTTAACTTTACTGAGATATCTTATAAGGAAGTTGATTACTTCGGTGGTGCAATTCTTATTAAAATAAGGTTCTATCAAAACAGACAGTTGCCTTCCACCTATCCAACATGTCTGCCGTTACACCTGAAGATCAATTTTAGTAAAGAGTTTTTTTTCCAGCCGTACATCAAGAATGTGGAAAGCTTTACCAATATGCACAGGAATCTCTGCTTAAATCCTTCTAAATTGTTCTAAAGCTAAGGGTAGTAATAACACCTCTCGCATGTGCAAATTATAAAAAAGGGGGCTGAGATACGACCCACACAGATAACTTCCCTTCCCGTCTGTCGCTTTGTCTTGCTTCAAACTTTGACAAAATATTCATAACAATATCGTAATGTCATGTTTGATTCAACTTTAAAAAAAAACTGCTATCCCTTCATCCACGTTGACAATACATACAATTAAAAATAATTTGAATCAACCCTAAACCCGAACGGGAATAGGAAAGCAGCGAACCATTAATCTTCGATAACCAGTGTTACATTTTTCTTTGCATGAGTTTTTGTTTTCAGTATCAGGTGTCCTTATGTAGAACCCGTGGCATGATGGCTAGTGCGTATAGGACTGCCATGCTAGCGGTCTTGGGTTCAATCCCTGACTGTACGATCTAATGTTTGTTTTTCCCGAGTACTGCCTCTTGTGAGGAATTGACAAATCCTGCAAAAGTATTGAAACGTGCTTTCTTAAATTAGCCATTGGGATTCGGTTTCTTAAAACTGTAGGTCCCCTTTATTCCTAAAAACATTACTTGTACACATGAATGGTTGGGAGTTGTAAGTCACTAGACTATAGTTCTCAACGAACTATTACGCCACCTAATTAATATTTATACCTCTGGCATGACAGTCCTACACACTTACCATCACGCCATGTGTAGTACATTTAGTTAAATTTTGTAAAAAAATCATTTCTTTATTTTTAATCTTCTTAAAAAAGGAACAAACAAAACCGATTGAAATTTATCGACCAATAGCTAAACTTTCGAGTGTGTGCAGTTCCCCAGGGCAGCCACTTGAGTCCTGTTCTTTTATATTATTTATTAAAGATCTTCCAGCAGTTTTAAAATACTCAAGCTATTTTATATTCATATACTTATTTATGCTGACGATATGGATACCAGAATAATATTACACAATGAAAAATTAAATTTGGTAAAATATTAAGAAAAATCCAAGGATAAATTAAAGTCCTACGAAAAATAATACTAAATTGATTTAACGTTTCAAGTTTTTCTATACTTTTCGAGGTTCTTTAAATATACACATTGCAAGATATATTATTTGTAAATTTCAAAGGAGTCCAATGGGAAGTGATCAATGTGGGTCGTATTCTATCCTGTTTTATTACCCTTCGTAGCCCAAGAACATAAAAAATCATTATTTTTTTGAAAAAGGTTCGGTTTTGGAATATAAAAAACACGTATTTCTTAGAAATGTAAAAAAAATATTTTTCAAGGATTTATTTCACATTTAAAGGATTGTGACATAACTGTAACATTGAGATTAAGGAACAAAAAATAATACTTATGTGGTATGAAATGATCGAAAACAATTATTTTGTTTATTGTTACATAATGCTACACCGCATTTCTCGCAAATTGTTTGCGTTACTCCTGTGCACTTAGGAAACTTGCACCGTATCCTCTCTACTTCCCAGATGGGCCAATGGACGATTTGATCTTGCCGTACTGCCATTGGAGGTACATGCTGCGCGGGTCCCTTATGTTTTTTTGCTTGAATTTCATTTTCAATAGATCTTCGACTCTTTATGTTAGGCTTCAGTCCAAGCTTACATAAGGTCTCACCTACCTCAAGTCGAAAATCAGCTGAAGACATTTGTTTGTCGGTGAGATTTTTTGCCTTTCTGACTCTTCGGTATAACAGCCAAGAATTCGCCATCGTGAGGTCTAATAGACGATAGAACATTCGCACTTGCCATCTTTTGCTTCTTATCATAATTTTATATCTCCCCATGATACTATCTATTAGATCTACTCCGCCCATGTGCCGATTGTATTCAACAACAATATAAGGGCGATCAATGTGTATGTGCCTCCTATTGGACTTATCGTAGCGTCTGACTTGGGTCTTAGGCAATCCACCAGCAAAAGATGATAAAAAAGTTACAACTTTGTTGTCCTTCCATATAACATTTGACACATCGATACCATCCATGTCTGCCACATATTCAACTGAAAATCCTCGTTCTTTTTTCATTACTTCCTTGTCAGTGAGCAATTTACAATCAGGAATTCGATTGCGTCGTACTGTTCCAAGACTCATTATACCCTCTTTAGCCAAATATTCCAGTAAAGGCAGAGAAGTGAAATAGTTGTCGAAGTATAGTTGAAAATTTTGATGCATTGGTATTCCTCGAGCCATTCTGACAACTACGTTCGATGATGCTCCCAAATCTCTTTCTCCGGGAAGCACAACATTTTCAGGTCCTGTTTCAGGTTCAATTTTATAAGCGAATCCTGAAACCCCGCTGAGAACAAATATCTTGTAGCCCCATTTGTGGGGTTTCTTTGGATTGTACCGCTTCAAATTACTCCTTGCTTTAGTGGAGCAAATTTGTTCATCCACGCAAAGATATTCTTCCATGGGAACTCCACTAAAAGTTGCGTTCAATTGGTCCACGATCGGTCTAATTTTGAAAATCCTGTCACTGTTCGGTGCATTACGTGCTGGCAAGTTAGAATTGTCATTGAAATGTATATATTGTCTAATTTTCTCAAACTTTTGTTTTGACATTGTTCCTTGTATCATAGGAGTACCAATAGACGAATTCCAATGACTGGTTACCCTCGGAAGTTGTATCAGTGACATCATATAAGTTGCTCCAATGAACTGCTGGATGTCGGTTTCAGTAACTTGAAATGATTGGTTAGGATTTTTCTGAATGATGTAGAGATTTGTTTGTTCAGCGATAAAACTGATCAATTGTTTGGGAAAAAAATAGGAAAAGAACTGAATGGGTGTATCGAGCTCCAATAAATTTGGTGGTAGACTAGAATTTCCCGTGAATCGAATTTGTTGGTTGTTTATAACCAGTTTCTTTTTTTTCCATTTTAATTCTGGCTTTCGTCGCTTTTGATTAGTCGAAACTGGTTGGCTTGTTTGCTGTTCCGGATCTTGAAATGAGGGTCCAGCTCCAGCAATAGGTTCACTGCGTTCAATATCTTCAATGATTGAATCTACGTGAATTCCGTTATTTTCTTCCAAACCAGGAAAGGATTCAATATCTTCCAGATGTGGTTGATAATCGGGGTCAATAAGGCTATCATCATCGAAATCGAATCCATCTTCACTATCATATTGGTAATTTATGCCATATACCTCATCTTCACGCAGTGATCGCGAAGCCATTCTGCAAGAAAATGAGGCATTTAGCATCAATATCCACATACTTGACTTATGAAATGAATACAACTAAAATAACCATTGTTACTCAATGTAACAGGATTGTTACAAACATAAAAAATAACTTTTTTCCTACATGCACGTAAAAATGCAAACAAATAACAATATAATTATCATAAATATTTTCTTACCTAAAGGTTTTCAGGAAAATAACTCAATTTTTCACAATCTTTGTATTTTTTTATAAAATTTCAAATCTGCACGTGCTCACTCTTGACACTACTTTCTGACCAAAAAATTCAAACTGATGAAAGTCCAAAAGTAACGCATACTATGATTTTTCCTGGATACTAGGTTCATAAAATAGTATGTTACAGTAATGTCACATCGATTTGAATGAACTTAATATACTTATAAGGTATTTTCGAGGTATTTTTTGGGTTTGTTACAGAATTGTCACTTGGGGCTATAAAGGGTTAATAATTTTTATAAATTGCAGGGCATCGTTAGTCTAAAAATGGACAAATAGTTTATATAAAGAAACAAATTTTAAAATTTAGAAACAAAACATGGCAATATTGTTTAATCTTGTGTAAGAATGTGGCTTTTGGCAGTCCATACGTTACGACGTTTACACCAGATTTCATGAGTCTTTTAACCACACCTGAAGGAAGGTAAAGGGTGGTTAAATTGTAAGTCCCAATGTTGAATGTAAACCAGTCTTATTATGAAAATAAGCGTTCAAATCAAAATTTTGAACCAGTAGGAAATGTGTATATACCAATGCATGCTTATACAGCTCGTACTGCTGAAAATATTGCTCCTGTTTGCGATAGTGTGGCTAAAGAGCCGTCCTCAACTCGTTGTCGTGTCCAAAAATTGCACCTTTCCCCCTCATCGTTGATGAACATTATGCATAAGGACTTGCATTAACACACTTGCAAGGTGCAATCGACTTAAGAACTAAAGCCTTTTGACCATTTCAAGCGTCTTTAATGGTCAGAATGGCAACAGTGATGAATTTTTGGAGAAAATTATCTTCAGTGATGAGGCACATTTTTAACTCAATGGATTCGAATGGTAGTCCAAGAGTGATTGTCGAAATACCAACGCACCCACAAAGAGTGACTGTTTGGTGTGGTTTATAGGCTGGCGGCATTACAAATGAATAAATTAGGTGGCGCAACAGTCCGTTGAGAACCAGGGCCTAGTGACTTACAACTCTAAATCATTCCTACAGTTTTAAACCGAATCCAAACGACTAATTTGAGAAAGCACTTTTCATGGCAAGAATTACTCTTGGAGAATTTTTCAATTACTCGCAAGAGGCAGTACAAGTGAAAAAAAAAAACTTTTATATGACACAGGCAGCGATCGAACCCAAGACCTCTGGCATTACAGTCCTACAAACTAAACATCATGCCACTGGAACTGCATTATCGGATCGTATTTTTTCCAAAATGAGGCCGGTCAGGTCAAGTAGTAACTGTGAATAGTGTTCACTATCCTAAGTTCGTAACGAACTTTTTATGGTCAGAATTCGAAGATATGGATGTGCACGATATGTGGTTACAATTACATATATGCTTCAGTGTCATCGGATGGAATTGTGGCGCCGAGGTCGTGGCGGTCATTCGGCTGATATTTTATTCCATACATAATTGAACCATACCAATATTATCATAATAAAAAGAAATGACAATAATTTCCTAAATAATTTGTGATTTATTCAAAATCAACAACGGCCATTAAAATGTAACCACTCTTTAGATATCAACCTGTTTTTTAATCTTTATAAATAATCTGTTTATTTTTAAAAAATATTGGGGCATATTCATAATTAGATGTTTGTTAAACTCTTGCTAAGTTTTTGCTAAGCAAGTCCAGAGTTTAGGCTATTTATAAATAAATTTAAACCTGAGTTTAGAGCTAAGACTGTGGTTTAACTATAAACATAGGAAATGCTGTGTTTAAGTAGTTATTATCACAGCCAAATGTCATATTTGATTTTTGTTTTTGAATAGAAAAGCTGAAAAGGTAAATCATATCAAATAAATTGTACGTAAACTTGCTGGTGTAGCTCTTCTTTTTGGCAAAGTTCGCTAAAAAGTTCTTTTTCTGACTGCGATAAGTTTTCTTGCCGTTCGCGTTTTATATTTTCCTTTGTTTTCATCTAAAATATTATTTAAATTTGTTGTTGTTTTTTTGATTTTCTATTAAATACTTTTGTTTTACTTACTTTTGTCGACATCCAATTCTAGGAATAACAGCACAAAATAACGAGTTTGAAAATATAACAGTATTTTTTTTGCTTTGACCTGTCATTTGAAGTATAATTGTAGTAGAATACAACCTTAAACTGGGGTTTTACTAAACACATCAGGAAAATTGACTATGAATAAGAGCTGTGTTTATTTAATCAACAAGCCTTAAACTATAGATCAAGAAATCACGACTTTAGTAATTCTCTATTAATACGCGCCATTGTATTTTTTGAAAATCTGAACACATATCTTAAACTAAATGTTGTATATTGATTTAGTAAGTAAAAAATACCACTCAAGCGCAATAATTTGAACGTAAGACTGTCATGCCAGAAAGTTCAATCCCTGCCACTTAAGAGCTTTTCCTCGGGTACTTTCCTTTAAAATTCTTCAAGACTAATTCTTGTCATGAAATATTCCTTTTCAAATTGTTGTTGTGTGTCTCTAGAACCTGGTTCTTAGTTCAAAAAATTGCTGAGAGATAGTGAGATCGCTGAAATTGGTGCATGAACAAATTATTGGACTTATAATAAAATGTTTGTGTATTCAACTTGTTCGTTTAAAGCTTTTTCCTTTGTATAGCTTTATTTTAATTTCATATTGGAAGAACCAGGATGGAAAGTAAATAATCTTAAGATAAGAAAGAGGAAGAACATGTATGTTTAAATTGTAAAGGAATCGCCTATTGGTTGTGTAGTTAGGTAGGTGTCTAAAACGAATAAAGAATAGTTCATTGGCGTGCTCAGCTTTATGCACATAGATAGATAGGACATGTTTATGATGATAATGAAGGAATGTTATTGGTAGGTAGAAGGTACTTACTACAAAGCAATCACATTCCTTCTTTCCTACAAGTTTTCACCGCAAACATAGAGTTATTATGTTCAGTTTATTTTTTCGTAAAAGTTTAAAAAAAAAAACAAGCATACGAACAGGTACAAGAAATTGCTATTCATGTGTTGTTTACAGTCAGGCTCTTGTGCATTTTGGATTTTAGCTATGAAGTGACACGTAAGCAGTAGTTGTAGAGGTTGTACGTAATACCTTTATATGTATAATTTCTATAAGTGTATACGTTGAAACAGTGATTCTAACAGAAAATACATATACTCTTTTTGGCCCGTTTCTTTAACTTGTACTAAGTATTTATTCTTTTATTTAGGCGAAGGCAAGTTAAAGAATAATATTTTAAAATCATATACATATATATGTATAAAGGTACCAAGATATTACTTCTTGATAGACACTTTAAAATAGATTATTGATTAAATATATCATATTCGTTAATCCGATGCAGTGGCGCTACGCGGCCATCGTTTACAATAGTTATAAAAATACATAAATATGTACGAAATGTATTAATTTTGATAAAAGATAGGAATGTTATTAAAATTTTGTCAAAATAATGCGCTCTTTCGGGCTCATGCATAGGATTTGATCTGGTGAGATGGGATATAAAGTTAAAATAATTAAAAAAAAAAACTATTTTAAGATTCAAAATTTTACCTGTAAAATAAGTTTGTCTTCAAAAATTTAAATGTCATTTTATAAATCAAAAAATCCTTGATTTTTCTTTTTTTTTTTTTTGGAAAATCGTTAGAGTGTTTTTTTTTTTTAAATTAATTTTGTACATATAAAATTTTTCAATTTTGTTCTAAAAAAATGTTTGGTATGTTGTTTAGTAGTTGTTTAGTAATTGTAAATATACGCTCTTCATTTGAATTTCGTAATAAAATGTTGACCCGTTTTTGAGATATAGAATTAAAAAAAAAAAATCAATATTTTTTTAAAAATCCAAACAATAAAAAATTGCACTTTTGATAATCAAATATTGTTGAGGCAATATAAGAGCTTATTCAAAAAAAAATTGTTGAAATCAGTTCATAAGTTGCTGAAAAAATTAAAAAACAAAATAACGGTTATATGAGTGGTACCTTTCGTGAGCAATACAAAAATATGTTTTTCTTATTAAAAGAAGCCAAATTAAAAAATAAAATTTTAGAGAAAATTTAAAAAAAAATCTATCGGTTTGTTTTTGAGAAAATTCGAATTTTCGTTTTGATCTTAAAAAAAAAAATGAAAAAAACGCCTAACGCGAATCTCCTCAAAACCTTAACTTCCAAGTTTGAACTCAATCGACTCAATGGTTTAGGCTGTAGGAAGGAATGTAGACAGACAGACTGGACAGACCGGACGGAATCGCGGGACCGACTTTTTCGACTTCTCTACCATCGTTATATCATGTTTGATTAAAATCTCGAGTTCGAAATTTTGCACGAATGCAAAACTTGCCATATAGTTCCTATATGTCGCAAGTAAAAAGGAGATAATCGTGAAAAAGCGGTTCCATAACTTACGACGTGGAAACGAGATTCTTATAAGACTTTAAACACAACGTAAAAAACACCAAAAAGAATTTGTAAAAAAATGTACGGGGGTGGGGGTTGAAACCTTTAATTTACTGGACTGTTGTTTTTTATCATTGTATCCATTAATCAATATTCCCTAAGGGCTTTTAAAGGTCCCTTTTTTGAAATTTTTGCATAGGTTTAACAAATTTGTGTTTCTTATATCAATGTTCATTTAAAAAGACCAAATTGCGAGATAAGCCAAAACATAATTATAATAATATTCGTGTCGCCAAACTATCTTCCTCATGAATTTTTCTCATCGAGAACATTTGGAAATGACAATACTTTTACCCTAATTCTTGTTAGCTTAAATGTAGGGTATTTAAATGACAGCTAAAATCCCTATGGGTTCAATAAGTTCCTGACCTAAATTAATTGTGTGATACATATCCTCCAAATATTGCACTCTTTTACAATCTTTGTTACACCAAACCAAATTCACTTATCTTACAGGTAATATGCCTTTTATATTCTTGAAAAACTTTCGTACACATTTAACCAGGTTGACCTATTTTAAATCACATACAAATCAAAACTCTTGTAAACTATTTCATTTCAAAAAGAAAAACACAAAAACTTCCAATCCAATTAAACACAAATAATTTAAAATGTTTTATATTGAACTAGTAATTAAATAATATAGGTTCCGTTCCCAAAACAAATTTAAAACTTTACAAAAAGTTTCCATCAGAGTTCTATTTAATTTTTGTATACGAGTATCTTCGGGAATTTAATTCAATTCTATTTTAATTATCGTTTCATAAAACATAGAAACTTGCCAATGAACTCTCTCGATTTTATTCTATGCTGGTGTAAAGTATCAACGCAACAAAAAAGAAAAACAAAACATTATAAATTTATGAGTAAAATTCAATTTGAAACCAATTAATCTAAAAACGACCTTCACGGAAAATGCCTTCCATTGATCCACACGGACGAAGTTTAGTTTGATGCCCGAATCCGAATAGCACTCAAGAAAATATTGATTTTTGATGTAAACCAAAATATAGGACAGGTATTCCATAGGCAGGTGGCCAGGTATCAGTGTTATGGTGAATTTGAATTCTGCTGCTATTTTTGTTGTTATATGAGAAACCCTATCAAACCTGGAGCAATCAAGGCTATGGATACTTTAGCGCAAACCCACAAACCATACCACAGCCACAACAACTTCCACAGGACATCCCAGTTATAAAGTTTTAATATTTAGCGCACACCTTAACTGATTAAATATTGAATGTAAAACATAAAGTTTTCGGCCGTTGGTTATTAAAGGGAAATAAAACTGTTCACCTCCTCGGAGCTGTCTCGGGCCTCGCTCAATGGGGCTGTGCTGCAGGATAAGAAGTTCAGCTTCAACACGGCCTTTATTTAGGACCTGATAATCTCTGTGTATTCCCCCTGATTCAATTGGACAGCATTTAAAATCCTGCGAGTAAAAGGTTTTAAAACAATATTTAATATTGCGATTAAAATTCTCTTGCGGTGGATCTAATTTGCAATTCAAATTCTTGCCAATTTACACATTCGATATAGCGGATCGCATTGGGTCGCGGTCGGTAATGGTAACGGTATAGATGGTGTCATGGAATGGGTGTCGGTATGGTAGTGGTGTGTTTTCTGTTGCCCCAACTCACAAATCCATGGCAGTAAACTAAGACCATCATGTCATTCCGTTTGCAAGCAACAAAGCAATTAAATTTTAATACGCTTCGTTTAACGCGCGCATTCTTTGCTTGCTGGCTCTACAAAGCAAAGTCATTTTGTTAAGGGGATGATGTTGAAGACGGCAAAGAACGCGTCGACGACGACGTTGGGTGTAAGGCGTAGGGTTAAGGTCTTGCGGGAATGGTGGAGTTGTTTCACGTGGAAACAATTTAATTTCCTCGGTGGTTCTTTCCTAATGCGGTTCAGTTACGGTAAGCAAGTAAAAAGGTTCGCCCTGCCGCGGCCGGCGGCGGATTATAATATCCATTTGAAATGAAAGGAGGAAATGGATGTTACTTGCGGCAGCACCAGTACCAGCACCAGCGCCAGAAGCAGCAAAACCGTTATAACAGTGTGGTGTACCTAACCTTATATCTCGTATATACCTATACGAAAAAGCAGACATGGGGATGCGGGGCAAGAGGGCATTATTTAGGTGTCAAGGAACTTTGTGTGTTGCAAGGGATAATAAAGGTTGCTGAAGAGTTTAAAGTGTGGACGGAAAGCTAACTTATAGGTGATTAGTGCTAAGCTCTTGGACAAAAGGAGCACTATATATAAAAGGATATGGAGGATAATAAATCGCCACCGCACCGCACAGCGCCGCGGTCGATAGAATTTCCTTACAGTTCGTCTAAGCAAAACCATTTACTGGAGTCTTGTATCTTTGTTTTGTATATATTTTTCTTTTAAAACGGTTTCTTTAAAGAATAAGGAGGGCCAGAGGGTGTTTTGTTGGAAGAGTGTAAATGTTAGTGATTTAATTGCGTAATAACTTACGTCCGTTGTTTGGTTTGCATATATACAATACACATTATAACTGTTTGTTGATGGTTAATCAGATGTTTTAATGTGTGGATTATATGCACATAAAAGGAGTATCTAATTATGTATGTGGTGAAATTTATGTAAGGAGAGTTTTTGTTTTTAAAATGTTCATCATGGTTGAATATATTTGCATTTTATTCTAACAGCTGCTATAGAATTGTTTTCTTCAAAAATTGATGATGATGATATAAAGGAAAACATATGTATTTTTCGTATCCTTTAAAATAGTTTTAATAACTCTGACATATATGCACTCCTTTGCTCAAAGTTTCCAAGACGAATTTGCACATTTGTGGATGTATGCTTACGCATTTCATCCTTAAGGTCTTGAATCGATTATAAAGAATTGGTATAGACCTTTTATTCCACGTGGCCTGTGATTTTATTATTTCAATGCATTTTTCTATCTTAGTTTCATAGTTTTTGCTTCTTAAATGTCAGAAGAAGAAAGCACCAAAAGTAACACCTACCCAAATAGCATTAAAACCTTCGTTGCGTTTTTATAGTAGGTGCACACTTAAGGAGATATTACTACCCTAATTGTACAGGGACACAGTGTGAACATTAGAAAAAGGGGAGAGGGTTTGAAACGAGATGTTGGTGCACATTGGTTTTGATACATGATTATTGCCATGAAAAGGCAGAGTGCGGTAAGGCATTCTTCATTCGCGTAGTACGGCTAAAGAAAGAATCTCTGCATTTGACAGTACGACGACGTTTTGATTTCCTGATTATTGCAATGACTGGGAAAGACAGAGTGTGGTAAGGCATTCTTCATTCGCGTAGTACGGCTAAAGAAAGAATCTCTGTATTTGATAGTACGACCGAAGTTGGGGATACTGATGAGCATTTATAGAAGCGCAAGTTTCCTGTTGAAATCTTTAAGCTGAGGACTGCTGCTCGCTATTTCTAGAGCATAAACTGTTAAAATAAAGTTTAAAAAAAGGTCAGACAAGAAACCGTACAACGATGTTTAAGCGAAGTAAATTAACTAATGGTGATATTATCGGCAGTCAATTTAAATGATCTACGTTCAATATTGCCCAAAAGGCTTAAATAAGTTGCAGTACCACCAGCCCAGAGATGGGAGGTCTACTAAGGCTCAGATCAGATGGGAAGACAGTATTTCTTGCATCGCCTTAGGAAACCCAAACATCTTGCAGCATTTTTAGCGACATCGCGTATGTGATCGATTCACAAGAGGTAGAATATCAAGAATATCGAGATGTGCCATCCATGGATATTGCTGTGTAGATGGAATTTAATGAGCTTATCATATTTTGCCGTTGCAGTTCCACATCCGAAGAGAAGGGTTGTGAGTCTGGAAACGAATATGAAAAGCTGAGTGCTATCGCCAGCGAAACAATGTATTGGATTAGAAGTAGCAGAGAGGAGATCATTTATAAAAATGAAGAAAAAATGAGACAAAACGGAGCCCTGGGGCACGGGTTAGGTTAGGTTATAGTGGCTGTCCAAGATGGAAACGGACACACTTAGGCCAGTTTAATGGCCCGTTGTGATACCACATGAATCTTGAGGCTTCCTCCTAAGCTCAATGGAACCAGTTTGAGTCCCTTACGAAACGTGAGAGGCTGATTATGCTGATATGATTTAGATCGTTTAGATCGCTAAAGAAGAATTCTCCTAGGTAATTCTTGAGTTTTCGAGCCAGAGCAGGGCATGTACAGAGTAGATGAAGAATAGTTTCCTCCTCTTCCTTGTCCATACAGCTTCTGCAAAAGTCGTTTGAGAATACGCCTAGCCACGTGGCGTGCTTTCCTATTAGACAGTGTCCGGTTATGACACCTATTATCGAGCTTATATGCGATCTGCTTAGAGATAGCAAGCACCTTGAACGTTTTAAATCCAGCGTTGGCCAGATGTTTTTTGTGACTTGACACGTGGTGATGTTGTTCCACCTGGTACCTGCCCTCCTCACAGCGTCTTGCATTTGCAACAGTTTACAAGTAGCTATTGGTATGCCAGTACGTGCCAAACGTGGTAGGATGGGCTGTACTGTACCGTTCCTGGCGAGTTCATCTGCCTTACAGTTATCTGGAATGTCTCTATGGCCCGGCACCCAGCAAAGGTGAATATTAAACTGTTGTGCCATCTCCATTAGAGATGATCGACAGTTATGGACTGTTATAGAGTTTGTAGAGACCAGAATCCAGAGATTTGATAGCGGCCTGACTATCTGAGAAGATACGGATATCAGATGTTGATATCACGTTTTCTTTAAGCCAGAACAAGACTTCTTTTATCGCCAAAAGTTCCGCCTGGATCACGCTACAATGATTGGGAAGGCGGAATGAGAGACTTAATTTCAGTCGTTCAGAGTACACACCTCCACCAACCCCTTCTTTTGTTTTTGACCCATCTGTATAGAAATGGATTGACTCATCTTCCAGGAATGTCCTATCCTCCCACAAAGATCTGGGAGGTATAGAAGTCTGGAAATTTCTGTCAAATTGCAGTTGGGGGATGGTGTAGTGTGTATGCTTTGGAATTGGCCCTGGGGCACACTAGCATTTATTTTATGGGTTTCATACTTGAATCCGTCCAAAACAACTTGTATTGAACGGTTCGAAAAATTTCTAATCCAACGAAGAAGAGATTCAAGTGATATCAAGTGCAACAATCTTACTTGCTCCAAAACGGTGAATAGATTTGTTCCACTGTTCGGTGAGATGAACCATGAGATCATTTGCTACGAACGCCGCCCGTATTGTCGGTCATTAAGAAGCTTTCGATCTTCGAGATATTTCTTGAGCTGATAATTAATCAGCGTTTCCATGACCTTAGAAAGAAGGGACGTTAGTGTTATCGGTCGATAATTTGCGGGAGAAGAAGATTCACCTTTTTTTGGGACTGGCTAAACAAATACAGTTTTCCAACTACTCGGAACGAGCCCAGAAGTATAGGATAGATGGAAAAGCTGACGCAGTGATTAGTCCCTTATAATCATTTACGCGTTCAAGAACTGGGGGAGCCATGACACTATTTGGTAAGGTTGCAATTTTCGGTGAACTGCCTTGCAAACAAGTGAGCTTTATCAAAAGAGCTAAGTAAAGGAGTGTCATTGATAACAAGCGTAGGAACCGAGGATGAGGAACACGTTTTTAACGAATGACCAAACATTTTGGCTGCCTTTGGGACATTGCATATTACTTTGAATATGGGCGTTGTAGGCCTTCCTGGCTTGTTTAAACCTTTCCCGGTTTTAATCAGTTGGTTTGGCTTTAAAACACCGGAAGCGCATATCTTTATCCTTAATAAACTCTTTGCAGATCGAATTGAACCATGATTTAACCTTGGGTTTAATACTTTTAACCCTATTCGGGATAAAGGTTTTTAATATCAAAAAGAACATCCATTTATAATCCATAATGTTTTGGAAAAATAGTTTAACTAAATAAAATCTAATTTTACAGATGAACTTTTAACAACAT
This sequence comes from Eupeodes luniger, assembly GCA_951509635.1. Lineage (NCBI taxonomy): Eukaryota > Metazoa > Arthropoda > Insecta > Diptera > Syrphidae > Eupeodes > Eupeodes luniger. The sequence goes on from OX608073.1 coordinate 257,967,873, forward strand.
GGCTGCTAACCTGTCAACTGTCAAATTTGGGAAATGTTTTAACCTACGAGTATACTTGTCAAATATTTGACAAGCATTTTGTGCTGAATTATAACTTTTGTAATGTCATTTTAGATCGTAGTTAATAATTTTAAGACTTTTTAGTGTGTTCTACAATTTTCAAGAGTTGCCCGTGATTAATATTTGTGATACCAATGCAATGCAAAAGTAGTTGAACGCATCAAATTAACTAATTAACCTCAATTTTATCATACCAAATAAAAACCCATATTATTTACTATTTGACCTTAAGATTCTTATCATCTTTGTTGGGAGATCATAAATCAAATCAACAAGTTTCCTTTTTTCAAAAAGGAAAACATACATACACACATAAATTCATCTCTTCTATTAATATAATGATGATTAAATCTTTACAACCTACATACGTTTTTCTATAAGTCTACATAATGTTCATATAGAAAGTGGCAACCCTATAAACTATTACACCACCCAATATACACAAAAACATATTTTTATATCGTTAAACCTTAACCTAAAAGCAATACATCATACAGCCGATTACTCTATTGATTGGCTGCTTGAAGCGACTAATGGCATTAAAGTCTCAATCTAATTACAATATAAATTTAGTTTATGTTCAAAGGATAAAAGGACCAAGCTATTAATTCACCGACTATATTATGGTAGAATGAATCTCATTAAATCTCGAACAATAGGTTGTTATTACTACATATGTATGTTTGTATATAGTATATGTAGGTGAAGGTGTGTTATGTGTATATATTATTATAAGCAATGACCTTTTCTTCGTAAAAGGTCTAAGGCCAATAAGAAAATTTCAATTTTAATAAGAGATTTTTAGTGGAAAGATATCGATGATGATGGTATTTGATGTCAAATTTAATACAAAGTTTATTTACTGTACTGAATATAAATTGCTTTAATTTAGTAGTTTTTCTTGTACTTAAATTATATAATAGAAAACCAATTAAGTGAGAGAGCTTACGACAAAAGGGAATCATAAGGTGTTGAATTATACCTTCCTACTTTATATGGCCTCTGTAGAAATAAGTTAATTGTTATTAAAATCAATAAATGTCAAACAATTTGATTGGCAGTTCTTTATAATATTATGTTATTGATGTTTTGATATGTGTATACAGGTAGTAAATGGTTTTATAATAAAGGTCAATTTATTTGAAATGTCCGAGTTTAAACAAATGAAATTCAAGGTTAAATAATTATAATACTTTTATAATTCAATGAAATTCAACTTTATAACAATTATTTATAAGAAACTAATTATAATTTAATAAGAGTTATTTAATGCGCAGATGTCGACAAGTTGGCGGCTCAAGGAAGAAGGAAGTAAAAAAGAAATATTTCAGCTGTCAAACTTGTAGGCTCTTACAGAGCTGTTCGATAAGCCGTGTTCAGATGTTAGTGGATTTGTACTTCAGAGAATTGTTCATATCATTCCTCCACACCAATTAAACGTTCCTGCATCTTTTTGGCTGGAAACGGACAACTGGACGTCGGACTCGGTTAGACCGCCGAGGGCTGCTCACTTCTGGAGACTTCATTTTAAGAATGGATTTTGATTGTTGTATTGAACTGGAATTACTAAGAGAATTAGTATTATTTGGAGAGTTACTTGCCTGATCATGTGGTTGGTTTAAATTATCAACGGATGTTTTTGCTTCAAGAAAATGATACGAGGAATCAGTCGGTTCACTTCTTAATTTGACCTGATTTTGGTGACGCTTCCACAAGCCACGATTCGTTTTAACTAAGTACATCTTGGTTCCTATAGGCTTGATAATAGTGGCTTCTATCCAACGATGACCTTTTGCAAAGTTTCTGGCATATACAGCTTCGTTGATTTTGAACTTGTTTGGTAGAGTTTGTGACGATGTAGTATTCGAATGACGTTCTGGCGCCCATCCAGATAGATAAATTTATTTAATATTATTCTTACTATAGATCTTAATTTCTACTTCTGAAAATGTCTGTGTTAATTTTTTTTTCAATTTTGCATAAGTTTTTGCCAGAAGAGGCGTCATTTTAAATTAATCGCTATTTGGAATAGTTCCCATTTCTGAAAGTTGATTTTAAACTTCCAGTCATCGCAATTTTGCTAAATTTTGTTGAAGTCACGCTGCAAAAGTGTACTGATAAATTCAATTTTTAGGGCCGTTCTGTACGCAATTAGGCCCTCGGCGTACGCAATTGCCCGAGTTACACTACCTATCAGATTGCTGGTGTAAAGGCTGAACAAGATCGGTGAGTTAATCCCTCCCTGCTGAAGATCATTTTTAATATCAAAGATTTTGATAGAAGTTACATTGCCACTTTCGAAAACCAACAGCCTAGCAATAAGCATTTCATAAAGCATATACAACAGTGATTTACTTATGCTAAGTCTGCTCAGCTTTAGATACAGACCCTCTAACCATACGGTATCGAATTCCTTTTCCACGTGAACCAGACAAGCACCCGTACATTGTCTTTTAGATTTGTTCCACTGGATATCAGAAACAAGCTTATTCGAGGTATGCCCTAAAGCCGAACTGAGTACCTGAGATTATAATGCCAGCCCACTTGGACAGAGCTCTATTTATAACTTTTCCGAATACTGATACTCGGGAGAAGACTTATCGATCGGAAATTCGCCTAATTGGAGTTGTCCTTTTCCTTTTTCAGGGGAGAATGTACCACAGCTATCTTCCAACTCACCGGATAATATACATTATTCAGCGCGTTGTTTAACAGCTTCCTGAGGTAAATGTCGTAATACAATCTTGGATATACCATAGACACCTACTGACTACTTTATTTTTATTGAAGCGAAGAGGAGCTGGAGCTCTACCCTCATAACCAACAGGGCATAAGTCCCGTTTTACTCGGCGATGATGGCATTTGCCAAGTTATCGTCATTGAACCTGTTAAAATCTAGGTTCTCGGATAGCCATTGTGTTATGTCGTTACGCAGGTAGGAGTGGTGAAGCAGGGCTCTGTTCTTCAGGTCGTAATTGGGGCGAATGCAAGCATTCACCTTGGTCCTGTGGATGTTCGACAACAAAGAAGTCATCGTCCAAAAGGGCGTCTTCTGGATCTATTCCAGCTGTCAGAAGTACGTCTCTGTTCTCTGTCGCACTCTGTCATCCTCACTCATCCTTACTCATCCTCACTCATCTTCACTCATCCTCACTCATCCTCATTGAACCTTACTCATCCTTATTCATCTTCACTCATCCTCACTCATCCTCACTCATATTCACTCATCCTCACTCATCCTCACTCATCCTCACTCATCCTCACTCATTCTAACTCATCCTCACTCATCCTCACTCATCCTCACTCATCCTCACTCATCCTCACTCATCCTCACTCATCCTCACTCATCCTCACTCATCCTCACTCATCCTCACTCATCCTCACTCATCCTCACTCATCCTCACTCATCCTAACTCATCCTTACTCATCCGCACTCATCCTCAATCATCCTCACTCATCCTCACTCATCCTCACTCATCCTTACTCTTCCCCACCCTTCCTCACTCTTCCTCACTCCTCCTCACTCATCCTCACTGAACCTTACTCATCCTCACTCATCTTCACTCATCCTCACTCATCCTCACTTATCTATGCACATTATGGGAATATCTGAAACTTTTCGGCAAAATTGAAATAAGTCTTAGAACCAGAAAAATCCACAGCAACCTCATTTAACAACAACAACAAAGCATATTTCCTTAACTCACTTGAAGCTTCTTACTTAAAAATTTAAATGTAACTGCACAAATTTGAGTTATCAATACTGACTACCATATAACATCCATGTAATTCGCAACTTGAAATCTTAAAATTAAATATTTTCCCTCTCCCAAGAATCAATAAAATCGACTTAGTAAACCCAACTTTCGTGCAAAAACCCACCTAAAAGTCAAACCCGCGGAACGAAAAAAAGAATGCCTCCCAATTATAACATAAATCTCCCTTTATAAAAATTATTGTTCACGAAACACGACTAACAACACCTTAGGATTAATTTCTTCTGAAATATAGGGCAAACAACAGACAATTACAGCTTCATGTCATAGAAACACCTAAGACAAAAGTTACAACACCTTTCTTGACATAAATCGCAGCTAAATTCATGCTGAGCCAAGCGAAAGATACACGCTTAAGGATTTATCCATAAGATTTCAAGTTACAGATAAAAACAAAAACCAAACCCAAAGAAAAAGAAAAATAAAAAATAAAACTTTTCAACATAAATGTCAGTGAAACCAAAAGTATAAGACAAATTCCTTGTGGGTGAAGTGTTCTTCAACTGTACACCAAATACTCTCTTAAATACCTATAAATCTCGAGCTCAGATATACCCCTACCTTGCCTTGACATCGTACGTTAACGCTGGCTGGTTGCTGGAACTGCTGCTCACTGCTCTGCTCAGCTCATGTCTTCGGGATTTCATTGTAAATTTCCAAAAAGAGGGTTCCAAAGGATAACAACCGAATTTTCAAAACAAATTGAAACGTCGAATGGCAATCGATGAGGAATTCAACACCAAAACTCACTCGGAATGTTTGTTTTCGACACAGAAGAGTGGGTGGTGAGTTGTGAAATGTTCTTCGTTATTCCTCTCCCTCCTTGGCCCCTACACCCATGTATCGCTCTTGCCAAGTTTCATTCGTTTACATTCGATTTGTAGGTCAAAGCTCAAGGCAATAAGGTTAAATGGATTGGAATTTATAAAAGTTCTACAATATAAAGAAGAGCAGAGGAAATCCCAATTTTACTAAGATAAATGTTCAACATGCAGATACCACCTTACCTTACCTTAGCTACTAGTAGATAGTTCGACAGAAATCACAAGAAACAAGACGAGATGAAGGTATAGCAAGAAATAAAAAAGGTAGACACTTACAAATTAGTGCGGGAGTTCTTGATTGATTGACACAACATTGACATTTGTTTTTCTGCTAATTATAATTGCAATCAAAGTAAAACTTATACAATTAACATTTTTGAATATGGGAGTATGACAGTGTCAGTTTTGTTTGTAGGTTAAAAGGTTTTTTTCTGGAATTCGGGAATATTTCAAAAGCCTTCTTGAATCTGGTTGTGTGAATGAATGTTTTGAGTGACACCAACTGCGAGTGAAACTTTGATTGAAATTTTAAAAATGTTAGGAGTTGGATATTGAAGGTACCGGATTGACGTACAAAGGTGACATTTGACATACAGTAGCGTTACAACAAATCTATTTTGATTATTGATTTGCTTGATTTCTAAGAATGCTTAAGAAAAATTGCTAAATGCTCTTGGTAAATAGCTAAAATAGAAATTATAAATAACAAAAGGTTGTGCTGAAAGTATTTGAGATAGAGAAAATCGAAAGGTCAGAGTATGTTCAGGAATTCAGTTGACTTAAAATGGTCTGCTAAATTTAAAAACACTTAGATAAGAGCTTTTTATTCTATTTCCCTCATATGGATTTCGAATTGATTGAATACAAGCTTTTGGCCTTTTTATTAAAGAAAAAAGTTTCAAATGTCAAAGAAAAACCTCAGTTTTGACACGGCAACATTTTTTGAAATCAAAAGTCTCATGGTGACCACAAACTCCGGAATATTAAACAAGGATCTTATCGAAAATGCGTGCTTTTAGTGTTGATGAATCTTTTCTTCGTTGGATTAGAAACTACCTTTCTAACCGTTAAAAAAAGTTGTATTGGATGGTTTCAAGTCTGAAATTCATAAAATAAATGCTGTTGTTCTCCAGGAGACCCTCTGAATTGCGCCAACTATAGAGGCATCAGTCCTCCGAACATTGCGTATAAGATTCTTTCTGCCATATTATATGTACGTCTGAAGCCGTTCGTCAACAACCTGATAGGTCCTTATCACAGTGGCTTCAGATCAAGAAAGTCTACCATTGACCAAATATTTACATTGGGTACGGCAGACCTTGGAAAAAACCCAGGAACTTCAAATCGATACCCACCATCTCTTTATCGATTTTAAAGCCGCGTATGACAGCATCTATAGGGAAGAGCTCTACAAAGCAATGTATAGTTTTGGCATCCCTGTCAAACTTATCCGTTTGTGCAGAATGACGATGGAGAACGCACGGTGCTCTATCAAGGTCGGAGAAGATCTCACCGATGCATTTGATGTCAAAAAAGGTTTTAGACAAGGCGATGCACCGTGATGCAATTTCTTCAACATCGTTCTGGAAATAATTGTGCAAAACTCAACCGTCAACACTAGAGGCACAATCTTCCCAAAGTTCCGTCCAAATATGATGATATTGACATAATTGGAAGATCAAAGAGTGATGTCAGTGGAGTATTTTTAATCATTGCGATGGCCGCGGAGAAGATCTGCTTAGGGGTCAATGAGGGCAAGACCAAGTGTATGCTGTCATCAAAAAAAAGACATTGAACAACGACGTCTTGGACAAAACGACACCATGGACAGTTATAACATTGAAGTAGTTAAGGACTTTGTCTACCTTGGCATCTCTATAAATTTAGACAACGACATCAGAGCTGAAATAAAACGAAGAATAACTCTTGCAAATCGCTGCTTCTTTGGCCTTAGAAAACAATTGAGTAGTAAAGCCCTGTTTCGAGCATCTTAAGTCACCATCTATAAGACGATCATCATCCCGATTCTCATACATGGTGCTGAGACTTAGAACCTGTCAAAAAAATATAAGAGCGTTTTAGAATACTTCGAGAAAAAAATTCTTCGGGATTTTTGGTCCCGTCTGCATAGCTGGAGAGTTGAAGAGAAGATACAATGATGAACTGTTCGGGCTTTACAGCTACACTGATCTGGTTAAAAACATAAAAGTCCAACGACTCCAGCCTGGAAAGTCTCGAATCCAAGCCCAAAGGAGGGCGCAGTAGAGGAAGACCGCTACTCAGGTGCCGAACTCATGCGGGTGAGGACCTCAACCATTTTGGCGAGCTAAACTGGAGACAGCTAGCTAGATACCGAGCTGGCTGGAGACGCATGTTGGTTGAGGCCCAGTTCCGTCCAGGTCTGTAGCGCCAACTTAAGTAAGTAAGTTATTTCTTGAGAATCCGTTTCGTCTCAGGCTCTCTTCCATATAATCATAAATGATCTCTTGTCTGTCACGTTTAAATAATTAAAGTGTTTCTCTGACGTTAGTACCCTCAGCGTTTCATATTCGTTTCTTGATTCGCATCCTTACGCCTCGGATGTGGAACTTCAGCGGCAACGTATGATAAGCTCATGAAATTCCCAGGTATCCAGGAAAACAATTAACTTTCAGTACTCGGTATGTGAAAAATAGATCACCTCTTATAGCATAACCACATGTTTGATATTGCCATAAATGGATATGATTCCTTCGACGACGGTGCAAGGAATTTTTAGCCCCTTCTGATCTGGCTGTAATTAAAAAAAAAAAAAACATTCTTTTGTCCAAAACTTGAATACATCTCGCATATTTGAACAGGTGCCCCAAAAACAATTTTAGGTCTCTTGATTAGAATCGAAAAAAGGGCATTGAAAGTGATAGTTGAAAGAACTGTAACCGAAACACCATCGTAATGTTTCAAGCCTTTCGTTGTTTTACTGATATTTTTACAAACAATGTTCTATCGACTTTGCCAGTTGCATTCCCCTTCTTAAAAAATTCAGCCGTAATACTCGTACTTTCAGGAATGCTTATCTGTTAACCCTGAGCTCAATTAAAGACATTTTTTTTAACCGCACATTGAGAATGTGGAATGCTTAACTCAACTCTGTTTTGCCCTCTCATTTTGATATTCAAAACTTTAAGAATAATTTGCACCGGTATCGCACATACTCGATATCATCCGAATATTTTGATATTTCTTCCCGAATCCGTTTTGGATATCCGAATCATCCGAATACTAACTATCACTAATTCAAACACTATACGCCTAAGAATATGAAAAAAATAAAGGGTTTCGCAAAAGAGGTTTCATTTTGAATAACCCGCTATAAAAACGGTCACTTTTGAAGCTTTTATCTTTTGATATTCAACAAGCATTTAACATTTTTAGAAGAACTCTTCAACAACCAAGTTATATTGTTGAAATTCACTTGAAGAAGGCCATACGTTTTACAAAAGCTACGAAATAATCACAATGGCTCTACAACAGATTTAAGACATTAAAAAGATGAAATTCGCGAAATTATCGTGGAACGAGAAAATTTTTGGAAAACCCTATAAAAAGGCTTGTTTCGGAAATAGCAGAATTTCTAGGAATAGAAATATGGTACTGCAAAAAACCACTAATAAGCAGTGAGTAAAATCTATTTAAACTCTTTTTAGGGATGAAGCTTGAAAGCTATACCTTAAAATAAGTACACCTATAAATAGGATATAAATGTACGCCTTAATTACTGGTTGATAGATGGAGGATAGATACGTTTTGAAAGGATGAGGATATGACATAGGTATGACAGATTTACAAAATGAACGACGTCTAACCTTGTTAAATCGCTAAATTTAGCGAACCCTAAAATAAGTTCTAAAATTTTATCATTTAAAAATATCCCATAAGGCATTGGTACAACCATATTTCTGTTTCCCTTAATTACTAACGATGCGGAGGTATCTTAATCCTCCTAAATTGCATTTTTACTTTTAAATACTTTCTATGGTCTTATTAAAAATATCGTGCGAACAAAAACGAATATCAAAAGCACACATTTAACACATTCTTTTGTAATTTTCCCCCAATCAGGGTAAGGAAACTTGCGGAAAAATGTTTTGCCCTTCATTATTAATTGAAGCTCTTGAGGTTTCATTGCACGCACGATTTTCTTATACGTAACGTAGGTTACAAAAGGTATTTTGTAACTTCCGTTGCGTGTCTGCTTTTTGAGGGCGAGCAACAACAAAAAAAAAAACCTAAAAACACGGAAATGGAGAGGGTAAGCCAAGACAAGACGTGTCTAGCATTTATTATTATTTTTGTTTTGTTATTGTTGTTGTTAATACGTTGTTGTTGTTGTTCTCAGTTTCGAGAAGAAAAAAAAATCCAGGTAAAGAAATTTGTTCATTCAGGTGCACGAAACACACCGACACCACAAAGAAATCCCTGACAATCTAAGCAATCTTATTGCTAACCTCTCCCTTTGAAACCGGATAACCTTTTTATCCATTTTCTCAGTACTTCTTGCGGTGAAAAGATGTTGAGAATATCTTCGAGATGGTTGTTTTTATACAGAACGACTATTGCCGTTTTAGTGTTATTTTGTTTAGAAGAAGAAGAAACAAGAAAAAAAACTAAATATAGGAAGACAGGAAATATATCTAGCAAAAGTAGAAGCTCCTTGTTGTCACTTAATGCTTAACAAATGATGATGTCAAATCTGTTTGTTGTAGGTACATAAATACGATATAGTCTATTGACTTGGGTTACTTTTTTCTTTGCAGGTGTAGAACAATCATATTCATCATGACAGGAATAAGGAAACAAGTGGATTTGAAGCTTGAAGCGTTCATCAACATTATATTTGATATAGCCTTTCCAATTGATGTCAAATTGACACTTCTTGTTCTTGAAATAATAAAAGCTTGTTCTTGATTTGATATAGAAGCATATGGTATAGAAGTAGTTTTCCAGATTACCAAGTGGCCAATAGATCTCTGCACACTGCACTTAATAACTATAATAGCTGCTTTATAAACATCTTAATTGATTATCAGAACAATTTTCAACATGACTGACAGTTTAGAATGAAATTGGTTATCCTTCAAATGCCTTCGAACAGATTATGCACTAACTCAAAATAGAGGAAAAAAGCTAACAATCTCCAGCTCCATACATGATTTTAGAGAGTTAAGCCATCATTGACCATATCAATTCGGAGTAAGGAAAGGAGAAGAATGTAAAGCCATCAGTTATGATTGTCATTCACAGTTTTTATATTTGAAAAATTGATACAATTGAATATTTTTCAGAATAATTTATCACAAAAATGTAAGCAATTAAGGGGAAATTCAACCAGAACTTGTTTTAACTTAATAAAATGAACAATTTTAAGGAGGATCTGACGGTCTTACTGTGTTTGGATCTTTACGTGGAACAGATGGCGCTATATTTGTGAACAATAACTTTTTTCAAAATAACAACAAAATATCACGGCTAATGTCTATTTCTGTATAATAAAACATCTTAGTCGAGTGAGATTATAATTCTCGAAGAATGTCCGCTAGAAGAATCTCAGCACACTTATCTCAAAGGCAAGTCTTCTGAGACGGCCCTGCATGTGGTATTGTATACTATTGAGAAAACAATTCAACATACACAATTTACTCTTGCTACCGTCCTGAACGTAGAAAGTGCATTCAATAACCTCCTTACTGAATCGATTCACAAATAACTTACTCACTTTGGGGTAGAAGTTTTTATTCAAGAATGGATAATTTCTATACTAAGTGATAGAAGGATTCAAGCGTGTGAGGTAACACAATCTCTTCCAAAAATGTGAGTAGAGAAACACCCCAGGGCGGTGTTCTCTCCATGAATAAAATCCTCATAAAGTTAAAAAGTTGTGGGGTTAAGGCGGTAGCTTATGCTTATGATTTGGTTTTACTGGTGTCGGGAAAGTTCGTTAGCGAAATTACGGAGATGGCTCTGAAGAAAGTTAGCACCTGGGCAACGAGCAGTGGACAAGGTTTTAATCTGAGCAAAACTGAACTGATGCTTTTTACGACCAAAAGACTGCCTTCACCCTATCCCGACTGAACTGACAAATCCTGTCTTTATCCTCCAGGACGAAATATCTAGTAGTCATTCTTGATCCCAAACTAAACTGGAAAGTAAACATTAAAGAAAGGGTTAAGAAAGCTTGCATTGCCTTTTACGCCTGTAGAAAAATTTTTATTAAAAAGTGGGACCTTCAGTAGAAGATGGTTCTGGACGTTCACAGCCATTGTACGATCTACTTTTTTATATTGATCGATGGTGTGGTGACCTGCGCTAACAAGAAATACAAAAATAGCTAGTTATTCTACACCTCCTACCAGGAGACTTTTAAATATTAAGTATCGTACAGCGCGCTGAGGCTTAAAGAATTTAACTGTTGGTTTCCCAGATCCTGTGGGCATGGCAACACTAATGAACTGATTTCATCGACTACTGCACCCCTGCCTTAAAACCTCAGTAAAGATTTTAAAGTCATCTTTCCTCCCAGAAAGGATTGGTACGATGGCATGGTTATGAAAGACTTCTATACCACTATCTTTACTGATGGGTCAAAGAAGGAGTGTGGAAGTTGAGTCGGGAATCTTCTAAGAGTCCTTAAATGTCAAAAAGTCCTTGCGGCTACCTAATATTGCAGTGTATTTCAATCTGAATTACAAGCTATCAGAGAAGCATGCAAAATACTTAAATCAAACACAAAACCAAAATAAAAACACAGTGGCTATTAATTCGAATACAACATCCTCAATATTGGTCGAATAATGTCGGGATGAACTATCCAGCCCCAACATCAACCTCCGTGTAACTCTTACTTGGGTTCCAGGTCATAGTGCCATTGGCAAGGATCGGCCCTTCATAGCTCACTTGCGGAAAGGGTAAATATTACTCTTGTTCTATGAAGAACAAAATTGTATCGATTTCTTTGACAGATTCCAACCGCAGATGGAACAGTCTAACGGACTGTACTTTATCCTAGAAGATATTGCCAACCTATAACAAAAACCGTTCTATCGAACTTGTATGCAGACCAATACTTACTGCCGTAGCTGCGGAGACCAACAGGAAAAAGGAAACTGTGATTTACTTTTTCTGTAAACGTCCTGCCTACGCCAGTTCTAGAATGCTAAGCTTCGGAAAGGATTTCCGAAATGAAAGACCTGGTTTTCTTTTCGAACACGACGAAATATCTCTAGGGTCTCTAATTTTGTCAGTATAAATCCATAATAAGATCATAATTTTATCCCTTTTTTCAATATATAGGTCTAAAGAGTTAGTGGTATCTAAACGACGCTTTTTAGCGCTAATTGAGCTGTGACTAATATCTCAACCCACCTAATTTGTATCGTTTTTCGAAGACTTGCCAAAATATTTTTAAGGTTTTATTCTGAAAGCAAGATAACATTTCAATTGGCACGGGTAGACTTTGGCACCGCGTGGTCGCCATTTTGTTTGTTGACATCTGTCAAATCTTTTGTTTATTATTCAGTTATTTATGCCAAATCATCATGACAAGTTACACGATTGAACAGCACGTTCAAATGATAAAACGTTGCGCGCATTGCGCCCATTTTACGGTAGACGTGTTGGCCTTTCACAGTCGACAACGTTTGGTGGTGCCAAATTTGAGACGACCAGTTCAGTAAACAATTAGCCAACACCCGTACGTTCAAGGAACGCAAAATCGAAGCTCGGGCGTTTGTTCGCTGACTGGGAGAGCACCTCATTTTTGACCGAAAAATCATCTTTAGTGACGAGGCGCATTTTTGGATACATGGCTGTTTTAACAAGCAAAATTGCCGTATATGTGATGATACCAACCCTCGCAAGCTTCACCACGTGATAATGCATCCTTCAAAAGTTACCGTATGGTGTGGATTTTGGGCCGGCGAAGAAATTGGTCCGTACTTTTTTGAAAACGACGTTAGTGAGGCGGTCACCGTCAACATCGAGCGCTACATAACCATGATTACTAATTTCTTATAGCCCAAATTGAACCATATGGACCTAGACGACATGTGGTTCCAGCAGGACGAAGCGGCACTACGTGCCACACAGCAAACGCTACGATTAACATTTTGCATAAACGATTTGAGTTAAGGTTATCTCTCGCAGGGGTGATGTGAATTGGCCACCAAGGTCATGCGATTTGACCCCGGTAGACTTTTTTCCTGTGGGGTTTCCTGAAGTCACAGGTCTATGCAAATAAACCACAATCGACCGATGTGAACATAACACAGTCCGTTGCTCAAATTCAGCCGGATCTATGCGTCGTTGAGTCATTGAAAATTGGATCACTCGGATGCCACCGTAAGAAGCCGAGGCCCTTTTTGAAAACCCTTTATAAAATCTAACATTTACCTATTCTTACTTATATTTGACATTTCATTTTAACAAATTCAGCAATAGAAACTTATATTAGACTAGCGGCCCGTCCCAGATTCACACGGGTAGACATAAATATGTACAGATATTTAAGTTATAAGCATGCTAATTAAAACGACCATGAATCACTAAATTAGAAAATTGTTTTGTCCTATCTTCGCAGCGTATGCTGTGAAAGATATTTTATGGCAAATTTTTTTACACCTTCGGTTGGTTTTAATAGGAATTTCTAAAGATTTCTATAGTTATCTAGTACTAAATATAGCCTATGTTACTCAGTGATAATGTAGCTTTCTAATGAAAAAAGAATTATTAAAATCGGTCCAGTACTTTTTGAGTTTATTCGTTACATACAAAAATACAAATCTTTCCTCTTTATAATATTAGTGAAGATGTAGATAACGCAATTTTGTATCAAAGCTTTTATTTAGGCTCGCACAAAAATTGTCCGCTCTCAACTGAAATGAAATATTTATTATTAAAAAAAAAAGCTTAATTAAAAAATCATATTGGACATGAACATCAAACAAATATACAATACAAAAATCTACAAAAATTTATAAAAGTCAAGGGGATATAATGTATGTAGGCAAAAACATTAAATTCCATCTGTCCCATAAGAATAAAACAACAAAGTTATATCCACCAAAAACAAACAAAAACAGATTTAAAAAATACGATTTGTTGAAAATTGCAAATGCAAATTTATATTTTAAATATTTTTATTCTGAATTGCAACAACACACATTAAAAACAACGAAAAAAGAAACTAACAAAACAAAGTAATTAACTTCAATTCATATTTATATTGGCCAGCTCTTTTGTTTCCGCTGGTATTGGATAATGTTTTAAATGTGCAAACGTGATGAGTGCATGAAAAAAGATGCATGCAAAAACTTAAATTTATTCTAGATACTTTTTCCTCGCAAAAAAATTTGTCATTTTTATAATCATTTAAATTATTTTATTTATTGTTGCAATGAAAATAAGAACTTTCATTCTATAAAAACAACATCTCAGGTGTAAAAGTGTTCTGAACCTACCTAAATTGTTAATTTAAGAAAGGTTGGCTGGTTGAACGCGCCTTAATTGATTACAAATGTATAAAATGTCATCAGTTGAAAATCAGGCGATATTTAAAGAATAAGTTAAATCAAATGTTCTGTAATCTGTAAATAAGCTTAGGTACAGGCTTGATTTCTTGTTTTAACTGAACTTTAAAAACCTAATCCCAAAGACCCAAAAATCGAAAAACCTGGATTTTCGTCAATATGTTTTTTCTCAACTACTACGCACATGGGATTGATTCCTAAATTCACTAACAGGTCCCAATACTTTCACCAATTTCGGGTGCTACCCGAAGTTCCCAAAAGTGCTATGACCAAAAACTCTCCTAGATGTCATTCTGGTTTGCCTTCGAGTTGAAACGTCACCTCACATACGAGGTGTGTTCAAAAAGTACCCGGAATTTTCAAATTTCGCGGGTCTGGAGAGTCCGAATGTCAACATTTTTTTTTATTGTGTTGGTATACATGCCCCTAAAGTATGATGCAATTTTCAGCTATATTCACTGGTTACTATGTCTGTGGAAGTTGCTAAGGTTCGACGTGTTTTTATGAGCTCGGCGATTTTTGCTGAAACTGCTAAATTTTGACCAAAAAAACAATCGCATGAACATCGCTCAAGAGCTTTTAAATGACGTCAACGACGATCCACGTTTGCTTGAAAGGGTCATAACTGGTTATGAAACATGGGTGTACGGCTATGATGTCGAAACCATAGCTCATAGCACAATCGTCCACCTGGAAGCATCCAACGTCAAGAGCGAAAAAAGCACGTCAAGTTCGATCAAATGTGAAGGTTTTGCTTACTGTTTTCTTCGATTATAATGGCATAGTGCATCAAGAGTTCTTACCACAAGGTCGTACGGTTAATAAGGAGTATTACCTTGAAGTTATGCGACGTTTGCGTGAAGCAATCCGAAAAAAAAACGCTCAGATTTATGGAAAAACAATTCATGGCTTTTCCACCACGATAACGCACCTGCTCACTCGTCTTTGCTTGTTCGTAATTTTTTGGCCAAAAACAATACCGTAGTCATGCCCCAACCTCCATATTCACCAGATATGGCTCCGTGTGACTTTTTCCTGTTTCCAAAGTTGAAGAGAACCATGAAAGGACGGCGTTTTTCCTCGATTGAAGAAATAAAGGCCGAATCGCTGAGAATGCTCAAGGACATTTCAAAAAATGAATATCAAGAGGGCTTCGAAGATTGGAAAAAACGATGTCATAAGTGTATTATATCTGGGGGAGGCTACTTTGAAGGGGACCACATTGATGTAAACGAATAAATAAATATTTGTTTGAAAAAACGAAAATTCGGGTACTTTTTGAACACACCTCGTATACACATCTAATGCTGCGATTGAAATCTAGAATTAATTTTCTATGAATTTGTCAAAAATTCACGACTGTGTTCAAAAAGTTTAAAAATGAGAAGCACGAATTTTAAAGTGCCTACATTGTCTTAAATAATGAAAAATTTATAAAATCTGATTCAGAATGTAAGGATTAATATAATTATTATAATCATGGTCCAACATCTAAACTGCAATCGGCTAAAGTGATTTTTTAATAAGTTCACATAAAATCAACCAATTGAATCTATTTAATGCGATAGTCACAAGGAATAGTTAAGTATCTGTCCCAACAAAAATGCAAATGTCATTTTCAAAGGAATATGAGTTGCTTTTCAGTTTTTTTTCTTTTTTTTAAACATATTTTTTATCAAAAAAGCTCATGACTTTAGAAAAATTAGAAAAATTTGAATTAAATCATATAACAGGGAATTTAGTACTTTTACTTCGATATATTATTGGAACAACTTGATAATGTCACTTTGGCAAGACTTTATCATCAATTGTTTAATCAAATTGAATTGGGTTAAATCACCTTAAATAGACGGAAAGCTTGGTGGAATTCACATTTGACTATCAAAAATGAGGCTCAACTACATTAAAAACTTTTTATTTTTCAAGGTACAAAAGTGCACCGATTGAAAATTAACTTAAGCTTGTAACGCTGGTTAAAAAAAGGGGAATTTTTTTGAAGTGGCGTAAACAATATAATATTTAATAGTTCTAATGAAGCACGTTTCTTTCATATAGTGATTAAACCCTTTCGGAAAATTAAATTTTTTCTGTTCAACTTCATTTTTGGTTTTGTATATGGTCTATTTCACGAATTAGCCAGAGAGTGAGAAAAAGAGAAATAAGACGAAGAACTGGTTTAACGGACGTGGTTGAACGAGCAAAACTCCTTAAATGGAATTGGGCAGGACATATATCTAGAATACAGGACCAAAGATGGACAAAAATCATTACAAAATGGACACCACCAGAAAACAGAAGACCAATTGGACGACCGAAGAAAAGATGGGCAGACGATTTGCTTAAAGAAAGACAAAGTTGGTACAATGACGCAAAAGATAGAGATCTCTGGGCAACATTGGGGGAGGCTTATGCCAGTACTTTGTATTTTAACAATAATGCAAGTGATGCTCTTTTCTGTTCATAAGTCTTCATCAAATTTAATCCAAAATTAAATTCAATTTTGAATAGTTTTTACCTACAGTGGTGGACAAGAATTTAGCACACTTGTTAAAGAAAATAAAAACCATTTAAATTTCGATTTTTTTTCTTATTATGAAATTAGTTTTATTTTATTTACATTACATATACATAGCACTATGCTTTCATAGTACTTCATCAAATATGTTTAACATCTGTAAGAAGAAAAAAGTATGGAATGTAGAAACATCAATTTTTCGCCTGGACACGAATTTAGCACATTCAACAGTTTCTTGATAAAATTTTACTTACCGTTATCAATTCTAAGTTTTTCTTAGTATTTAGTAGAGAACCCTATATTTTGCAGTACAGAAGCAATTCTTCTTGGCAAACTTTTAACCAAAGCCTCACATCGTGACTTTGGAATTGCATACCAAGCATTTTGAATCTCCTGCCACAATTTTGTTAAATTGGTTGTTTTTTTTTTGCTCAATGTGATGTTCAACATCATTCCCCAAATTCTCGATCGGGTTAAGATCGGGTGATTGTGCTGGCCACTTTAAAACTTCGATTTTATTCACCTCTAAGGCACACTTCCCTAACTTTGAAGTGTGTTTAGGGTCATTGTCGTGCATGAAGCGCCATAATAACGGTAAATTGTCTTCTGCGTAGGGTATCATATGATCCAACAAGATATCTCTGTACATGTTCTGGTCCATTTTGGTGTCAATTTTTACGATGGGGTCAACGCCGTGCCATGAAAAAGCAGCCCAGACCATAACGTTGCCCCCACCGTGTTTCACCGTCTTAATGGTGTACCTTGGATCATATTCCCTGTTTTTTGGACACCATACATATTTTTTCCCATCCGATCCGAACCGGCAGAATTTGGATTCATCGCTCCAGAACACGGTTTTCCAAAAACTAATTGGTTTGTCTAGGTGAGCTTTGGCAAACTGTAACCTAGATTTCAGATTTTTTTTTGATACAAGCGGTTTTCTCTGAGCAACGCATCCACGTAGATTGTTTTCATTTAATCGGCGTCTTATGGTCCTTGAGGAAACATTTACTCCATAGTTCATTGAAAGTTCGCTTCGAATGGCACTGGAGGTCTTAAACGGATCCTTGGTCGATGACCTATAAATAATTCTATCTTCATTGGTAGTTGTCTTTCTGGCCCGGGTGTTTTTGTTTAACGTTTTTAATCACTCCAAACATTTTGAAATGACGAAAGGCATTATAAACCAGCTTCCTGGAGCATTCTTACAACTTAGAAATGTCTGTTACCGTCCGCCCTTTTGACTTAATTTTCAAGATCAGACTTCTTTTTTTCCTTTGAACACCATTTTCCTTTTGCCATGACTAATTAATTTTTTTTTATTTTTTTGTAATATAGATCATTAAAGGAATATTTAATTACCTCAAAAATTATTATTTTCTTTTTAAAAAAACACAAAAATTAAAAATACACTCTTTGATTACAAAACGGGCTAAATTTATGTCCAGCTAAAAACAACGCAAATCACAAAGAATCTTCATTTTTCGCAAAACGGTATTTAACTTTTCAATCATTTACACATTTTTATTACCATATAAGGTGGTCATAGCAACAACATAAAAATGAACCGTTACTTTCAAGTAATAAAGAATTGAAAGTAGAAAAATACTTGTACTCTTTTCAATGTGCTAAATTCGTGTCCACCACTGTATATTTAATGTTCAGATGATATAGCTTCAAAAGTGACAGGTGTCCAAATAGCGAGCTATTCAAAATGAAAAATCTTACACATTTTTAAACACTTTATACATGCATCCTATATCCTACATCCTATATCTCCATAGCTCAGTCAGAGAGAAAAAACTAATCGAGAGAGCCAAATTTCCTTGTCTCCGTCCCTTCGAAACCTCTTACTCTCATTTAAGATTTTATTTGTCATGAATTACTTTTTCAGCTTTTTTAAACACCAAAAAAAATAATTATGAAATTTGGCTGCGACAATAATTACTCGAATACAGCATTTTCTATGTTTATAGTTATTCAGGTTTAGCACTTAACTTTGATTTGCATTTATTTATGAATAACCTAAAAAGTTTAGCAAACATCTATGAATAAGCCACAATGCACTTTCAGAAAAACTGTAGTTAGAACTTTCCTTCACAGATTTTTCCTTGTCGCTATATAACTGAAAGATAACATATAAATAGTTAGAACTGCAAAACTTATAAAAATGATGCATAAGACTTAAATTTTGGTTGAAAAACAAATTTGTATATTCTTTTCACAAAACCACTGACCTAGCGAGAATGCTAATATTTTTACTTTTGTACAAAAGTACTTTTCGGCTTATGTAGTTAAGCCTTTAAAAGCAACACACTAGTTAAGTGGAAAGCAGTAAGAATAGCTTATCACCTATTCACAAATCTTATGCAATGAAAATTGGCAACAGAAGTAACAAGTTGACGGTCTTTTTATTTAGTATCTACTTAAATCACTTATTTTCAGCATTTTGAAAATGTCGTGAGTAATGTAAAGAAAATAAACAACGAGTACACACAAATAAAATAGGAATGGAAAAAAGAGATGAGTAGGTATATAAAAACGTTTTCAATGTTCCATGTTTACATTCTGCAACTCTCGCATCGACAAAATTAAGTCGATAAACTCTGAAAATTGAAACAAATCTGAGTTTTTTTGTATCTTTCAACGGTCTGAGCGAAAATTAAACGCATAAACGCAGCTAATAATAAAAATAATAGTTGTAGTGCTTTCAGAGTTTTATGTTTCTAGATCCTAATTCTCATTGGACTCTTGCACCACCTAATTTATTTTACTTAATTATTAAAACTGGCTTCAAATAACTAACTAATATTTATCTAAATGCGAAATTTAGAATTGTTTCTAAATCTTCATTGTTCTGGCACCTAACAAGAGTAATTAATTTCACTTCATATTCGAATGACCTCTGAAGTCTGAACAGCTGACTACATCCGCCATTTTCAAAGGTGGTCGCCATTTTTCAAAGGTGGTGAGCAGAGAGAGAGAAAAGAGAGAAAAGTTTTTTCTCTCTCGTGATGAGTATGTACACAAACTTGCATAAGTATTTGTTCCCCACATTTTTTTATATGGAGTTAATACATATGCAAGTTGGTGGCCAAATCACAGCTTGTAGGCAAAAAGAGAGCAACCGTCGAAGTTGGTTCTCTCTATTAGTTCTTTTCTCTCTGGCTCAGTGTCAACTGAGAAATATATGATTTGACGTTAATTGAATTTAACAATGTAGATTGCGTTATCAGTGTATTCTACTGATTTCCTTGGGGTGCTTTGTTAAGTTCAAATCAATGTAGCAAGAAAACTTTAAAACTTAGAAAATATCGTCCCAAAATTTGAGAAATTTATTGCATCTAATTCCTGACTAATTAATGGTAAATTTTATTAACTCGTTAAGTGTTCTTGGTAAGATTTCTTTACCCCTTTTTAGGAGAGCAAGAAAATTTAAAATAGAAAACATAGAACAATTGGCAACTATATATATTTACTAACTTTTCGATTCAAAAATGTTGTTTTTTCTTAAAATTTGGTTGATAATTTCCCTGACCCTAACGATCTTAACATCGCTTTTACATCAGATAGCATACAGACTTCTTACTTTGCACTTGATTCCAACATTTTATATAGAAATGCCAGTGAGTTGGATTTTGAAATGGTCTCTGATTGTTATTTGCTTAAGGTCATTCATTTTCTTAAGTCTAATTCCATAAGTAATGATGGTGTCCCCATTAAGTTTATAAAACTGATAATTTCTAATATCCATAAATTCGTATAATCTCGATTTTTTTAAATATTATGTCTCATTGATTTTTCCAAAGCCTTTGACAAAGTTAACTACGAAATTTTGTATATTAAGTTGAATCTGTTCTTTGGTTTCAGTAGAAGACAGCTGAGCTTAATTAGTAGGGCAACCAAAAATATGTCCTAAAAAACTAGTTTTAAGCGCTTATAATATACCCTTAAAAATCAAATATATGCCCTCAAAATATGCTCAATAAATGTTAAAGATGTTTATAAGAAGCGTTATTTGCTTTAGGAAATTAATTAATAAGAACAATACCAATCAAAAAAAGAAAAATCAAAACTCTTCTTCTTCACTCCAACTTTTTGAAGATAAATAAAACATCCAAAAAATTTTAACTTCGCACACATATATTATTTAAGAAAGAAAAAAAAAAACAATGTTAACAAAGAAAATTAATTTTTGGATAAAAGACATTTTTTAAGGTCAGCGATCAATGAGAAAATTTATTGCAAATTTTTGTTGCAGTAAATAACTAACATTTCACTCAAATTTTTGAAAAGGAAGCTTTGTCTGTTTGATTGAAAAACACTTTTATACATGGAAAAGCTCAACGTCAACAGAAGTGATCGGAGCGTATTTGAATGCTAAAACTTCAGCAATTGTATAGTCTTCAACTGATTTCTCTCCTGAAAAAGCCATTCCAATTATTTTTAGTTTTTCAAAAACCAGCATTTTTTTCCATTTCATTTTCTATTTTTTTCTTCACTGATTTCGCAGCCTTTCTGTTAATGCTGTAGATTGTAGATGGAATTGAGCGATAGACCACGTGATTCAAGTTTTGAAATTGATGTTACTAGAAACCCATAGCTTGATGCCAAAAAGTTAAGTCGGCTTTCAATTCAATTTTTTAAGAAGATCTTTACAAATTTTTACTGATGCAGCTTCCTCGTTGTCAAAAGCATAAAAAATCCGAACAATCTTTTCAAAATGTTGGCGTAGTAGTTCACCGCTTCGAGCTATGTCCCCCATCGCGTTATGATTGGTTGTGGAGGAAGTTCCAGTCCAGGTTCCATGTCTCTAAAAGTTTTCACTCTGGATGGAGCTTTAATTTTTGTTTTCTGATTTTTTGTTTCGTCTTTTTGTTCTTATTAAAGCTTTGTTTTTATTGCTTGCCTTTACAAAAAAAAAAGAAAAATATGCAATAATATGTCTTTTGAAATCAAAAATGCAAAAATATGCTTTTTCAGTGAAATATACAAAAATATGCCCTAACAGATGCCGTTTAAAATACGAAGATTTCAATGAAACGCATTTCTATCACAGTCTCGTGTTAATAGTGATGTTAACAAAAAATATGTTCGAACATATTTTTGGTTGCCCTATTAATTAGTAAGCGTTGGCGACAATTTTTCTGATTCAATGAATCTGCTTTCTGACGTACCCCAAGGCTAAATTGTGGGACCAATGCTGTTTTGTATGTTCATTAATGTCCTCCCCCAAGTTGGACACATAGTGTCACCTTACATCTTTCTGCCAATGATGCTCAATTGTACCATTCCCAACTATTTAACTTGTTAAGGACCTCAACTGCAGAGAAAAATGAAGATCTTTCAGCTTAACGCTTAATCCCAACAAATGGCAGATTATTGATATCTCCAAAAAGAACAATAACATGCCACATGTTTTCTAATCATTGTTTTGAACTTAATTTGACTAGGCTTCAAATTAATATGGTGGACTCCGTAATTTAGATCTTTTTCAGTCTTGACTCCTGTTGATACTAAGCTGCGGCTTAGTTGATTATAGTGCAGTGATTCACTTTCATAGCAAAAACTAGTTGTTGCTTTCAATGATGAGGTACGTTTATGGTTTGCGTATGACTGACTTCTACTTCTACTTTTTTTAATAAAAATTGAATTGAATTATATCTTCTAATTGGAAAAAGCAATTAATTTTTGTTCGGAATTTATTAGCAAATGATTAACCATTTATTATTTATCAATTATTAAATGTTTTTCAAATTGAAATTTAAACATGGTTCTGCTGACTTAATACGCTGATTACTGTTCCAAATTACTTAAAACTGAGTTGTTTTCTCCAAATTAATTATCACACATGATGTTCCCTTTCAGCGTCAATTTGATTGATTCATATAAAAATTAAACATTTTACTGAAAATGAAAATATAAAATGAAAAAAAAAATAAATATCTTTAAACATTCTCCTGGGGGAAAGTCTAATTTGCAGAAAAAGAGTTTTCATTATAACACGAACCTATCTACATACATATACAAAAATAAATACAGATTTTTAACTTTTACAAATTGTCAGCTGTCATACAATCAAGAAGACATTCCCATGAGTGCTTGTTAAAATCGAACAAATATTTTCTTCATTAAGCTGAAAAAATACTATATACATATGTATGTGCCAAAAGCATAAACGTCATTTATTAATAAAAAGAACTTTTACGGACAAGAGCGAATATTAAATTAGTCATGCAACAACTAACTCTTAATTAAACATTGATTGATTGTTTTCTTTCTTGAAATGGTAACTTATTTATGTTGTTTTAAATTATACAAAAATATAATTCCATAGTTTACAAAAAATATAAAAATTGACACCAATGAGTATTTAATATTAATAAGTATCAAATATTAGGGTGAATATTATATAAAAGTGGGTCAAATTTAACTATTTAAGTTGCTTTAAATTTGTTAATGGTATGGAAAGTTGCTTGTGTTTTGGCTACGAACTCACTCTCCAAAAATAACTAAAGTCATCGCCATTTTGGATATTTTTATGCATATGCTGAAGAGGTGTCACAATATTTTTCTCTAAGATAAATTTAAATGAATCCGAGAGCCCCTAAGTTTTAGTTATACTCCCATGTTCCGAATTTTGATCGAAAGTGAATTTTCATTTTCACGTGAAATAAAATTGTATGTTCTTCAATTCGATCGATTTCGAAAACTTCGAAATTGCTTCGAACTGTCAGAACTGAAGGATCATCCATTTTTATTTTGTTTGTGAAGTAAAACTTTTGCTGTTGTGAAGATGGATGCAATATTATTGGCAATTTTAAGTGAAAAAAGGAAGCTCAAGAGAAAAAATAAGAAGACAAATTTTGAGAGACAAATCAAATATATTGGATTTACCTGACACAATGTAAGTGTGTGAAAATTATGTAGAATTGTTCTGATAAATAAAGTAAATTCTTGATTTCCTCTTTTAAGCTTTCATTGTAATTTTAGATTAAGCAAAGACGCTTTTTATATGTTCTAAGGGAAATAAAACCTTTTATAAATCCTTCATCGATTCCTTCAATTCAACAACTTGCTGCAACCCTCCGATTCCTAGTAGAAGGAAGCTATCAAAGATCAATTCACAGAAATAAAAAATGTGATATGAATGCGTTCAAAAAATGGAACAAACCGAATTCCAACTCACAATAACGAATTGTGGAACACCCAAATTCACTTTCGCAAAGTGTATTCACAATAATTGAAATGCAGAACATGGGCAAAGTTACGGAAAATAATCGTTTTACTAACATTTAAGCTTATAATATTGATATTTAGGGATCGATTGCACTGGTCGACAATACATTTTATGATGATCTTACAAATAACAAACCTTTATCTTCTAGGTTAGGTTAGGTTAAAGTGATTGTCTGTGATGAAGTAGGACACACTTATAGCCCAGTTTAATGGCCCATTGTGATATCACATGAATGTTGAAGTTTCTATTAAGCTCGATGAAACCAGTTTGAGTCCCTTACGAAATGCGAGAGCTGATTATGTATGTTAATATGATTGAGATCTTTATAGAAGAATTATCCTAGGTAATTCTTGAGTTTTTGAGCTAGAGCAGGGCAAGTACAGAGGAGCTTATATGCGATCTGCTTAGAGATAGCAATCATCTTGATCGCTTTAAATATAGTGTGAGCCAGATATTTTTCTTGACCTGACACGTGGTGATGTTATTCCACCTGGTGTTTGGATTCTTCATAGCGTCCTGTCCTACATTAGCAATAGTTTACATGTAGCAATTGGTATGCCAGCATTTGCCGAACGTGGTAGAATGAGTTGTATCATTCCTGGCATTCAGCTAAGGTGAATGTTAAACTGTTGTGCCATCATTGTGAAATGATCTATAGTTATGGACTGCTATAGAGTTTGTAGAGATCTTTATAGAAGAATTATCCTAGGTAATTCTTGAGTTTTTGAGCTAGAGCAGGGCAAGTACAGAGGAGCTTATATGCGATCTGCTTAGAGATAGCAATCATCTTGATCGCTTTAAATATAGTGTGAGCCAGATATTTTTCTTGACCTGACACGTGGTGATGTTATTCCACCTGGTGTTTGGATTCTTCATAGCGTCCTGTCCTACATTAGCAATAGTTTACATGTAGCAATTGGTATGCCAGCATTTGCCGAACGTGGTAGAATGAGTTGTATCATTCCTGGCATTCAGCTAAGGCGAATGTTAAACTGTTGTGCCATCATTGTGAAATGATCTATAGTTATGGACTGCTATAGAGTTTGTAGAGACAGAATCCAACCAGAGATTTGATAGCGGCCTGACTATCTGAGAAAACACGGATATCAAATGTTGATATCACGTTTTCTTTAAGCCAAGACAAGACTTCTTTTATCGCCAAAAGTTCCGCCTGGAACACGCTACAATGATTGGGAAGGCGGAATGAGAGACTTAATTTCAGTAGTTCAGAGTACACACCTCCACCAACCCCTTCTTTTCTTTTTGATCCATCTGTATAAGAGTCGACTAACTTGTCTTTCAAGAATGCCTTATTATCATAGAAAGATCTAGAATATATAGAAATCTGGAAGTTTCTGTCGTTGGGGGATGGTGTTGTCTGTGTGCTATGGAATTGATTCTAAATACGAATTACGGAGTGGACAATGTTGTTGTTAATCCACTGCAACGAAGCTTTGAGGGAAATAGCAGAGGTGGCAGCTATTTGTTTCCTGAATACATATATCAAGAAGTGTTAGGTAGAGTAGGGTGTCCAGGGACGCAGAGTCGGGAGAAGCGTTCCGCTTATATGTACATTGGCAAGCTGAACGTTAGACTTTATTTAGTTTGTCGTGGTTTATAGCTTTTTCTTAAGCAGTCCACCATAGTGCCACACCATACATTTAAATCGATCTGATAACCGATGTGTAAAACCAATGCTCGGGGTTGTAAGCCGCATTTGTTATAAATACCTTTTTTGAAAGAAAAGAGAGCTACATGCCTATGTTCTCCATTTCACTTATTGTGAATACACTTTGCGAAAGTGAATTTGGGTGCTCCACAATTCGTTATTGTGAATTGGATTTTCGAACATGCAAATTAATGTTCTGTATTTCGGTTTGTTCCATTTTTTGAACGCATTCAAATCACATTTTTTATTTCTGTGAATTGATCTTTGATAGCTTCCTTCTGCTAGGAATCGGAGGGTTGCAGCAAGTTTTTGAATTGAAGGAATCGATGAAGGTATTATAAAAGGTTCTATTTCCCTTAGAACATATAAAAAATCGTCTTTGCTTAATCTAAAATTACAATGAAAGCTTAAAAGAGTAAATCAAGAATTTACTTTATTTATCAGAATAATTCTAAATAATTTTCACACACTTACATTGTGTCAGGTAAATCCAATATATTTGACTTGTCTCGCAAAATTCGTCTTCTTATTTTTTCTCTTGAATTCTGCTTCCTTTTTTCACTTAAAATTGTCAATAATATTGCATCCATCTTCAAAACAGCAAAAAATTTACTTCAGAAACAAAATAAAAATGGATGATCCTTCAGTTCTGACAGTTCGAAGCAATTTCGAAGTTTTCGAAATCGATCGAATTGAAGAACATGCAATTTCATTTCACGTGAAATTGAAAAGTGATTTCAATCCACTTTCGATCGAAATTCGGAACATGGGCGACAGTAGCTTTTTTGAATCTTTCTTGTATATTGCGTTTCCAAATTAGTTTTTTGTCTAAAATAAGACCCAGATACTTAGCTTCGTCTAAGAAATTTAATTGGATTCATTTAATATAGGGACTATAAAGGACTAACTCGATTTTGTGTGGGTTAACACCCAGTCCACAACGATCAGCCCAAAGTATTAGTTTCTCTAAGGCATTTTGTAAGAGTTCGTTTAGGGTCTTAAGATGCTTTCCTGAAAATGCTATAGCAACATCATAAGATCACTCTGAAACCTTTCGCATTCAGACCAATTAGGATTACATTTACTACCAGGTTCCAAAGGATAGTCGATTGAACACAATCTTTCGGTGTTCCTTTGTTAAAGAATCTTTTAGCAGAAGAGTTGCCAGTTTTGAGTTAATTATTCAGCTTGTAAGCATTAAATGAATTAACTCCCTAAGCGAACCCTCTACGTTTAGAGATGTTAGTGTAGATGTGATTGCAGATATGTCCACGTTGTTGAAAGTAACCATAGTAAACTCTCTATGATGGAGAGAGTGTGTCTAACGCCGTTTCCACCAACTTACCTTAACAGTAAGCATGTTGAGACGTACACAGAAGTCTTCTGACAATACTTGCCCTTTAATGGATATCAATCAATTTTTCTAAGGTCTTAAGAAGGAATGATGATAGACACATAGGTCATAGATCTTTAGGGTTGACTTGCGAGCATTGACCTAGTTGGGTATAAAAACAACTTTCACGTCTCTCCATGCCGAGGGAATATGGAAATGATATAGCCAGCTGTAAAAAATGTTCTCAAGGATTGGTGCAATTATGCCTGAGGCTTTTTGTAGTTCGGCTGGTATTATGCCCTCTGGTCCTTCAGATTTAAATGGTTCGAAGCAATTGAGAGCCCATTGTAGCTTGTCCCTTGTGATCAGACCTTGTGGATATGTGTGATATAGAAACTTGAACTAATATGAGTGTTGCAAGTTGCGGTTAGAGAACTACCAGAAAAGTGAGTATCCAGTAGTAAGTTCAGCAATTCTTCACTTGAATTTGTCCAGTAGCCATCTGCATTTTTTAGACAGCTTGGCATTGCTGGATTAGTTGAAAGAATTTTCCGTAGCCTGGAGGCCTCAGAAGTTTCTTCTAAAACTAATAAAACGATATAGATATTTAAATATAGTACGAGTATTTTTAGGTATTCCTTTCTTTTTTTATAAACTCCACTTGAATGTATTTATCCAAGATCAAGATCCTTTATGGGACTTGTGTGCATAAAGCATAACAGCTACCTTCTAATTTGTATATTTACTAACAAATTAAAAACTGTATCCGATACTTTAAAGTCTTCTAATTGCATTGTAATAACGAAAATATACATATATGAAAACATGTCCACACAATTATTTTGCATTTCCAACTTAATTATAATTTTGCTTTTCTCTTATATGCAAAACATAGAAATAGTTCTAGAAGAACCTTCCTCTCGCAAAGAATAGTTGAAGCATTACATTTCACATGAGTTACATATGTACATAGTTTTGAATTATGTTTTGCAAAAGACTTATAGAACCTTCATCAAAGTTCTTCCAAAACAATATCAAGATGGTGAATATAATTATTTAGAAAACTTTTATAGGGTACGAGTACACAAAAAGTTTGTCTTTCATCAAAATTTTAGTTCTGGAATTTACATACACGTAGTCATAGACATACATATGTATATAAGCTATGTTTGGAAACAAATAATATTACTTCTTGTATGAAGTAGTGTGTACTTCTTATTTTTAAACAATCAAAAAGTTATGGACAATAATAATTGTAGGATTATAAATAAATTATTCGTTTTTTTTAGACCTGAGAGATACAAATGTTTTAACGACTGTGAAATGGAATAATAATTTCGATTTTAAAAAAATGTGGTTCAACACGGATTTTTGGCAACTTTACATGTTTATTGTGAATGTACCCTTAAATCAATTATTGAAGTACTACTACACTGTCAAAGCAGTTAGTACAAACAAAATAAATATGGTATTACATTTTTCAAATTATAATAATTTAAGAGTTTTCCAACCAGAGGTTTCATATTCATAGCCCCCTATTTGGGATGGGAACCTGTCACTATTGACTTTTGTCATTTTTTGGAATTTAACAAGTAAAAACATTTTCAATTAAGAAATGTAGCAGTCGTTCACTTGTTGGTCGTCGTAAAGCACATTCTCGTTTGGTAGCATTGGAACTAGTGGACAAATTTAAGCTGTGGAAAATGATAAGGATTTTAATCAATAAATCATCTTAAGTCATGAATGAAGTCAATTTTTAGCTGAGAAGCTACTTTAAAAAGCAAAATTGTGACCAATAAAAGAATGATTGTCTAAAAGGCTCTCTATCCCGAATGTGTTTGGTAAGAGTTTCCGGCTACCGGAAAAAGTGATAAGACCTTACTTATATTCAAAAATAAAGCTGGTGAAACTGTTTCGTCTAATTAATTGCGCTTCCAAGGTGCAGTTCACCAAAAAGGCTCAAACTTTTTCTAATCTGGAGTTCCAATTTTTGCCATATATATTTTCGAAGAGAACCATGATTTTAAAAACAAATTTGCACATTTCGGAAGAGTCAATAAGTCTATTTAAGATGAAATGCCAAACCAAATTTAAAAAAAGAGGCTGGGATGTGACCCACACTGATAACTTCCCATCCTGTCTGTCGATTTGTCTTGCTTAAAAGTTTGTAGGTTTTCGTGTTTTGTTAAAAAAGTTCCCAGTTGAATTATTCTTAAAAATTTAAAAACTACCAATAATATTTTGCATATAATGAAATAGTTTGATTTCGAAATTATTTTTTTGTTAACGAGATTTTTAGTCGAAAACCAATTTTAGTAGCATTTCTTTAAAAAAAAGAGGCTGGGATGCGACCCACACTGATAACTTCCCATCCCGTCTATCGATTAATCTTGCTTAAAAGTTTGTCTATATGTGTTAATTTTTACCAAATTTGCGTACTATTTTTTGTAGATTTTATTTTTTTATGAAAAAACGGACTGTTGGATTTTTATAAAAAAAAATTACTGAATATAGAAAACAATATTTTCTGTGAAATAAAATAAGTTTGAAGCCAATATTTTTTAATTTTTGAAAAGCTATTTGAATCGAAAGTAAATTTTTACCAAGTTTTAGTATTGTTTTTTTAGGTTTTTATTTTTTGTAAAAAAAACTGTCAATTCGATTTTTTTCAAAATTTTACTAAATGTTGACAAAAATATTTTTTGAAAAATAAAAGTAGTTTAAAGTCAATATCTCAAAGTTTTGAAAAGATATTTGAGTCGAAAATCAATTTTACCAACTTTTATACATTTTTTTTAGGTTTTTATTTATTGTAAAAAACTGTCAATTCGATTTTTCTCAAAATTTTTCCTAATGTTGAAAACAATATTCCTTATAAGTCTAAATTAGTTGGAAGCCATAATCTCAAATTTTTGAAAAGATATTTGAGTCAAAAATCAATTTTTACCAACTTTTATTAATTTTTATTTAGGGTTTTTATTTTTTGTAAAAAAACTGTCGATTCGATTTTTCTCAAAATTTTTCAGAATGTTGAAAACAATATTTCTTATGAGATAAAATAAGTTTGAAGCCATAATCTCAAATTTTTGAAAAGATATTTGAGTCAAAAATCAATTTTTACCAACTTTTATTACTTTTTTTTTAGGTTTTTATTTTTTATAAAAAAAACTGTCAATTCGATTTTTCTCAAAATTTTATCAGATGTCAAAAACATTATTCTTCGTTGCACAAAATTATTTTGGAGATGAAATCATATTTTAGTCGTAAAGTTTACGAGGTGACAAATTTTTTTTTCAGTTTTTTTGGTTTATAAAAAAACCGTTAATTGGATTTTTTTTCTAAAAATATATTTGTTTGGTATCACGTTACAATATATAATATAAAATTTAATTCAAGTCTCTAGCTTCATTGGTTCATGAGATATTTAGGGTTAACCAAAATTTTCACCTTTTTTTTAAACTGCTATGGTAAAAAAAACCACCCTCGCAATTTTCTTGAGAGCCCTTTCTGCATCTTTCTGCCTTATTATCTGTATAACAAAATTTATTTGAAGTCGATATCTCTTCGGGTTCATGAGCTATGGACGACGAAAAAAACGTCGCGAACGTACGGACGTACGGACGTACGTACACACGCACGCACAGACATCTTTCTAAAAATCTTTTATTTCGACTCTAGGGACCTTGAAACGTCGAGAAATGTCAAAATTTTCAATTTGACAAATCGAATCCATTACAATAACTTCCTTTATAATTTTAAGTTAATGCTTTTTGACACCTGTCAAATCCAACTGTCATTTAAAGTGTCATAATAATAGTTTAATGTCTGTCATTTACGATAATGGATCGCTAGTAAAGTGGTGATTCAAACGTAGCCACAAACGTGCACAACGGTAGGTATTGATGTCGTAAGGCCATGTGAATCATTTTTTATATGCATGATCAAATGTTTCTGTTTGCCTATACTTACTTAAGGTATTGCTACAGTCCTGTGTCAACTAGTGCCTCACCCTACAAACTTCTCCATCTATCTCGGTCCCTAGCTAGATGTCTCCAGTTGCGCACTCCAAGTTGGGTGAGGTCACTTTCCACTAGTGCGTGCACCTGATCCGCGGTCCTTCTCTACTGCATTGTCCTATATGGGCGTTGATTCGTAGACTTTCCTGGACGGACCATTTTATTCCTGGCGCTCTACGTGACCAAGCCTTCTCAGGCGTTGAACTTTCATCCTTCTGGCTAGGTCTACGACGGTTTACAGCGCGTACAGCTCATCGTTGCATCTTTTCCTCCACATACCTTTTATGAATACGGACCGTAGATCATGCGAAGAACATTTCTCTCGAAACGACCAAGGTGCTTTCATCCGCTTTTGTCATAGTCCATGCTTCTGAACCATACCGATAGTGACGTTTTGACCGAGACATCGGTGTTATAGGTCAGCCTTAGTTTTGCCCTGATTAACCACTAAACCCATTTTTCCGCCTCTGCCTCAATACTCACAAAACCCCATTGACATCACGATGAGTTCTTTCAGTTGTGCCAATGTCTTAAGCATACGCCAGTAATTAGGCCTTGTCCAAAGCCTTTTTTGACATCGGAAGGGTTTTAAAGGGCCTCCTTTTTTTTAGTATCAGGCAAACAATACTGAGGTTCCATTCATAGGGCATGCATTCTTCCGACTATATCTTACAGATAAGTTGGAGCATGCTCCTAACCAAATTAAATCCAGCTGCTTTTAAGAGCTTGGCATTCAAACCATCTGCTCCAGCGGCTTTGTTAGACTTCAGCTTAGATATGGCAATCTTTACTTCGTCTAAGTTGGGAAGACGGGATTGTTGGTTTTCGTCGTCTTTATTGAATGGATCATCCTACCTGACAACGTTATACAATCTGCAGAAGTCCTCAATGACTGCGGTTATTCTATGATGTTTCTACTTTCGTCTTTGCAGCCTTCCGTTCGAGGTTTATACACTGCCAATCACTAGGATGAGGCCACATATTTTTCAACCGATTTTCGTTCTTTATACCTGCTGGAAATTTCGTACCAATAAAAATTTACTACATTTGAGTAGGTAGATATTTTCTTTAAAAAAAGTAATAAAATTAAGGGGTTAAATAGAAAAGACCGTTGGAATTTCCCTACATTAATGAATGAGCTACCTTAAAAGGATATAAAAAAGTGAGTCACTAGGATGAGGCCATTGCGAATATTTCGTTGTAGAAGTTCAGATCAGCAATTTTTTTCAAAATTTGGGTTACAATATTTAAGAACGTTTTACAAATAACTATTTTTATTAAATTTCAACTACAAATGGGTTCCGGAAAGACGTTGACAGTAGCAGAAAGAGGACAAATCGATGCTTTCAAGGAAATGGGACTCTCAAGCCGAGAAATAGCAAGGAAGCTGAACAGAAGTAAGACAGTTGTAAACAACTATCTTGCTGATCCTCAAAACTATGGAAAAAACCAAAAAGGACGCACAGCCCAAGCAACAACATCCCGAGAAAAGCGGTTAATTTTACGTATTGCTTCAAATTCTACTCAATCAGCTACTAAAATAAGGTCCAAAAGCGAAGTATCAGCCAGTATTTCGACAGTCCGAAGGATAATAAGAAAAGATGGTACTATCCAGAGAAGAAAACTCAAAAAGAAACCTGTTCTTAAGCAAGTACACAAGGAGCTGCGAATGAACTTTGCAACAGAACATGTCTCTTGGAGCAGTCAATGGAAACGCGTCGTCTTTTCGGATGAAAAAAAGTTTAGCCTTGACGGCCCCGATGGTTACAACTTTTATTTCCATGATTTAAGAAAAGAGGAACTAATTTTGGGAAGACATCACAGCCGTACATCAGGTGTTATGGTGTGGGGAGCTATCACCTACTATGGCAAAATCGAATTGGAGTTTCTTTCTCTAACAATGAACGGAAACAGCTACAAATACTTGTTGGAACGCTCATTTCCGAAGATAAAAAATATTTTTGGACCTCTGCCTTGGATTTTCCAACAAGAAAATGCCCCCATCCACACTTCCAGGGTTGTCAAAAGCTGGATTTTATCAGAAAACGTAGAGCTTTTGCCATGGCCACCCTATTCACCGGACTTGAACATAATCGAAAACGTATGGGCATGGCTATCTCGAAAAGTTTATGAAGGCGGTAGACAATTTGAAGACAAGGACTCCTTAATTGAAGCTATCCGTGATGCCTGGGACGAGATTTCACTTGACTATTTAAAAAAACTTTATGATTCCATTCCAAACCGTCTAATAGAGGTCATATCGAAAAATGGGGGGCATACTCATTATTAATTGAGAAAAACTTAATAAATAAATGTTTGAAAACCAAAAACTGTAAACATTTCTTTCATTTTTTTGATATTTAATAAGATTTTTCATGTGCCCTCATCCAAGTGACGCACTTTTTCATACTGTTTTTAAGTAGCTCTTTAATTAATGTAGGGAAATTCCAACTGTTTTTTCTATTTAACCCCTTAATTTTATTACTTTTTTTAAAGAAAATATCTACCTACTCAAATGTAGTAAATTTTTATTGGTACGAAATTTCCAGCAGGTATAAAGAACGAAAATCGGTTGAAAAATATGTGGCCTCATCCTAGTGATTGGCAGTGTACATTTGTGAACTTCGTTTAACCTGCTCATAAAACTTTTGAACTTCATTGGTGCTCCTGAACATCTCAACATCTTTGACCATACGCACTGTGTTTTTCCTTCTGAGAAAATGGTGTTCCTCTCTCCACTCCTGACCATAGCTCGTGAGCAGCTCTCCTACCGAAATTCCTTATCAAACCAGGGGTTTCTTGTTGGTGGCTGTTTGAAACCCAGCACGTCAGAGGCGAATGGTTGACGGTAGATTGATCTGGAGTCTGATCTCAACATCCAAGTTGATGTTGATGTTGAGGTGTGGAAAATGCGTACTGACAACTATGATGTTTCGCCCCTCAGCAAAATCGATGAACATGAATCCGTTGTTGGAAGTTTTGTCAAGCAGGCTGTTTTTCCCGATTATTCCACCAAAGATGTCTTCCCTTCCTAGCTTGGCATTAAAATCGCCCAGGACAGTTTTAATATTGTAGCTAGGACACTGCTCATATGTTTTGTCCAAGAGCCCGAAGAACAAATCCTTGGTGTTGTTGTCCTTCTCTTCTGTGGGGGCGGCGAGTGCGTATATTAGGCTAATGTTGCCAAATTTAGTCTTGATGCGAATGGTCATGAGGCGGTCGTTGATGCACTTATAGGTCAAGACTTGTTGCCTTAGTCTGGCTCCAATGTCACATTCAAATAAGCGTAGTTGGTTTTCTCGGTAGCAGTCACCATAGTAAATATTGCAGTTTTACATCCTCTTTTTCCCCGCCCATTCCATCGCATTTCTTGGATGGCAGTAGTATCTGTTTTATAGCAGTCTAGGGCCTCCGCGCGCCGTCCGTATGCAAGGCTTGTTGGTGATTCGGAACTAGTTTTTCTTTACGTGGTCAAAAAGTCACCCTGCCACACGAAGGACCACGTCCTTAATTTAAACTACAAGGGCGAGAGCCGGCAAAACCGCTTCTTGCAGGCCTGAACTCCAAGTATGTCGTTATAGCCCTATAAGGTGTTCATTAAGTAGTTCAACCTAACTGGAACTGTAGACACCTCCGCTGATTCCATCTTGGGAATTCCTGTGGACGCTTGTGTCCTTTGAAAACACATGTCTACCATTTGAAAGTGTTTCTGACAATCCTAATTTATAGTTTTTCCGGCGTTCTCAGGATGTGTGTTTATTTGGTTTTATTTTTGGTAACTGAAAAGTAAATGAAACTGTTTCGTTCGTTGCCAGGTCTCATGAGAACGACATTTAAATAGGAATGTGGGATCGTATTGATTTTTGTCTCATTAAATTTAGAATTTAAGTATTTTATTGCCAGATATTGGCAATTTTTGAAAACGTTATTTAAACTCACTAATGGCAATTGCCAACTTCAATCTCAAGAAACCTTCCTGCTTGATAGTTCTTTAACTAACTTTCACCCCTCTCTTAATTCTCATCTCTTGTTCATGGTCTTAAAGTGCCTCATCATTAGGGCGATAAAATTACTGAACTTAAGGATACAAAAATGTAAAAACTCAACTCATTAAATTGCCAATTATTATAATAATAAGAAAACGAATTATAATCTACCCACCATTAAGCACAAGTTTATTGACATAACGAACTATTTAATTTTTTATTTAATCACAATTACAAAAGGACAGAAAAGGTCCTTCAATGAGTCCCGCAATGACTTAAAGCACAATGGAAATCAGTTAAATATACAAAAGTTAAATACACAAATGAAATTGGCTGGAAAAGAGTCCTCTGACTCTGGCGAGAACTCATGAAGAAAAGGAGAAAAAAGTAATCAATCCTTCTTCTGGCAAATACCTACCTTATGTTCTCAATTAAGTCATAGCTACGTGATTCTTCTGTGATTTATATACATGTGTATATGTATATGTAGAAGAAGAAAGTGCATTGAAAAAACATAAAAAGAGAAAGATAAAAAGAAGGGAATAATAGAAAATCAACAAAAATCTTTAAGGTCCTTAAGGTTTTATTTTAAATGTGTTTCTTTTTTTTGTACCTTTTTTGAATTGTCCTCTAGAAATGTTTTAAATTTAGGGATATTTTTAAGGATCTAATCAAATAACTGCATTGTTTTTTTTTTTTAAATGTACACACTCTAGAAAATCAAAACTTTCATTTTAAAAATCCTCATAACTCTCTAATGATGAACGATGATGATGGAATTTTTAAACTTTACCTTTAGCTTCTAAGCCAACATTAAATGCAGTGTTTTAAAAGCTCTTGGGCCAAAGGAGTGTTTCTGTAGGTTATTGTGCACTATTGAAGCAACGATATCCACATAGAATATGGGTAGGAATTTGTGAAAGCGGGGTTTCTTGTTTAGCCCATGACTTGCGTTGTGTTGATTTTCTTTTTGGAATCCAAAGTGAAATATTTTGAATATTCATATTATTATGTGGCTTTCTTTATAGGTTTTGTTATTTTTTAAAGCTTAAAATCTGAAAATGCCCCTAAGGACATCCCAAGTGGGAATATTTGCTTTGGAGAATTTCATATTTCATGGAATACTAATGTTATGCAGATATTATCCTTACCCACTTTTGAGCTCCTTGTTATCTATAGTTGTTAGGTTTGTTTAGCATTTGTAAGTTTTGTTTCCGGGTATTTGCTTTAAAGATATTACTGGAAACTGGTGCTTAAAATATTTGTTATGTTGTACCTACTTTTCCTCTGGATAAAATAAACTGAGTTGCAAGGGACAAGAATTTTTTTGTTAAAATGCTAATTATATTATTATTATTTACGCGATTGCTTATTTTACAACTTTCATAAATTTATTCATGTTTTTGTTTTTAGTTAAAAAAAAAAAAATATGAAATTGTTTTTGACAATTTAACATAGAATCTGCACCTTGAGTAGTTTTGTAGTTTTTTTACGAGTTTTTTGGCTCTTTGAAATCCGAATCAAATAAAGAAGCTGGGATGCGACCCACACTGATAACTTCTCATCCCGTCTGTCGATTTGTCTTGCTCAAAACTTTAACGAAATGTTCCGAACAATATTTTGTGTGAGATAAATAATTTGAAGTCCGTACCTTTTTTTGTTCTCCTAATACTTGTGTTGAAAACCATTTCTTATCGGTCTTATGTTGTTTTTGGGATTTTCGTGTTTTTTGCTGAAAAAGTTGCCAGTTGAATTTTTCTAAAACTTAAACTAAAAATTAACAACAATACTTTGCCTATGACGAAATAGTTTGATTTTTTCTATTTTTGTTAACGAGATTTTTAGTTGAAACCCAATTTTACCAATTTTAGTTGCATATATTGAAAGTTTGTATTTCTTATATAAAGAAATACAGATTAATTTTTTCTAAGAACAATATCTTACGTAAGCAACAAAATTTAGCAGAGAATGAAATCATTTCGAATTCAATATGCTGCATTTACACGTGTAGGAAAACCGTCGAACCTATTTGTGTTTTTTATGAAAGGAGGTTAACCAAAAATATTGTGCACCGGTTACTGCTACATTAAATTGAAATGAAAAATATTTATAATTCAAAGTAATAAATATTGTTAGAAGATTTTAAACTATCCACCCTACTTACCTAAGTTTAACTGTCACATAAACTAAAAACTTTGTAATATACTCATTTGTTACAAACTTGAATACAAATACATAATAATACATTTATTTATACAATAAAATTCTTTTGTATTGATTTTTGCCTTACTTCAGCGTTACGAAAATTTTGATCAACTGTGCTCAAAGTCCTTCCCCTTCAAATCCCAAACCAGTAAATTTTTATACCAGCTTTAAAGTTTCCATCTTCGTTTGTAAATATGTAGTTATTTTTTTGTAATAAGGGGTAACGATATATAAAAATTAGTCATGAAGGTCGCCATGTTTTTTTTTTACAAATGGCACATATGTAAAAAAACATGGTGGTGCCCATGTCTGATGTTCCCTATCGTTCCCCTTTAATAGTTTACAATAATATAACAAAAAAGGGGCTGGGATTTTGTCTTGCTTAAAAGGTTCATTGGTTTTCGTGTTTTGTTAAAAAAGTTAACAATAGAATTATTCTTAAAAATTTAAAAACTACCAATAATATTTTTCATATGAAATAGTTTGATTTCGAAATTATTTTTTTGCTAACGAAATTGTTAGTCGAAAACCAATTTTTACCAATTTTAGTAGCATTTATTAAAACAAATTATTTCTTATATAAACAAATACAAACTGGATGAATGAATATAATTTGAAGTCGATATCTTCTATTGTTCACGAGATATCCAAAGCCACACATCAATTTTTACCAATTTTGCGTACTACTTTTTATTTTTTTTTATGAAAAAACTGACTGTTGGATTGTTATAAAAAATTTATTGAATGACGAAAACAATATTTTCGTTGAGATAAAAATAGCTTGAAGCCAATATTTTTAAATTTTGAAAAGATATTTGAGTCGAAAGTAAATTTTTACCAAGTTTTAATATTGTTTTTAGGTTTTGTAAAAAAACTGTGGATTCGATTTTTCTCAAAATTTTACCGAATATTGAAAACAAATTTTTTTATAACAAAAAATTAGTTTAAAGCCAATATCTTAAAGTCTAGAAAAGATATTTGAGTCGAAAATCAACTTTTATTAATTTTTGTTTAGTTTTTACTTTTTTTGTAAAAAAACTGTCAATTCGATTTTTCTCAAAAATTTGACCAGATGTCAAAAACGTTATTCTTCGTTGCATAAAATGATTTTGGGGATAAAATCGTTTTTTGTTCGTAATCTATTTGAGTTGACAATTATTTTAATATGAAGTTATTGTGATTGTTCCGATTTGTCGAATTGAAAATTTTGAAATTTCTAGAGTCGAAATAAAAGATTTTTAGAGAGTTGTCTGTAAGTGCGTGTGTTCCTACGTTTGTACGTCCGTACGTCAGTACGTCCGTACGTTCAAAACGTTTTTTCGACGTCCATAGCTCAAGAACCAGTAGATATCGAATTCAAATAAATTTTGTTAAACAGATAATAATGCAGAAAGATGCAGAAAGGACTCTCCATAAAATTGAGTAGGTGTTTTTTTACAAAAAGATGAACATTTTGGTTAACCCTAAATATCTCACGAACAAAATAACGCTATAGCGACTTGAATCAAGTTTGATATTATTGCAACGTGGTACAAAACAAGTATAATTTTGGAAAAAAATCCAATTAACGATTTTTGTATAAATCAAAAAAACTAAAAACAAATATTTGTCACCTCGAATATTTTAAGAACAAAAAACGATTTTATCTCCAAAATAATTTTGTGCAACAAATAATAACGTTTTAAACATCTAGTAAACTTTTTAGGAAAAACCGATATAACAGTTTTTTATAAAAAATAAAAACCTAAAAAAAAACAGTACTCAAAGCTCAAAGTCCTTTCATCTTTCAAAAAATATTTTTGTCAACTTCAGTAAAATTTTGAAAAAAATCGAATTGACAGTTTTTGCACAAAAAATTAAAAACCTAAAAAAAATGTAACAAAAGTTGGTAAAAATTGTTTTTCGACGTTAATATCTTTTCAAAAATTTGAGACATTGGTTTCAAACTAATTTTACCTTATAAGAAATATTATTTTCAACATTCGATACAATTTTGAGAAGGGAGCGGCTCAAAATGCTGTATTTTAAAATACTGTATGGTTAAAATTCTGTATCATACTGTATGATACTGTATATTCATAATACTGTATGGTTAATATACTGTATCTCAAAATGCTGTGTTGTCAAAATACTGTATCTGATAATACTGTATCTCAAAATTCTTCTTCTCAAAATGCTGTATAAGCAAAACATTATCTTAAAATACTGTATTTTTGCAAAATTCCGCTCTTAAACTTCCATTATAGAGAACAACAAAAGCAGAACTCGATTTATGTATGTATATGTACATTATATCATTTATTGAAACTCCAAAAAGTGCGCACTTTTTTACATTATCAAAACGATTTTTATTTGTCAGCCTATTTACAGCATTTTGAAATACAGAATTTTGGTATACAGAATTTTGAGCTACAGTATTTTGATCATACAGTATTTTGTACATACAGTATTTTGAAATACAGTATTTTGAGATACAGTATTTTAAATACAGTATTATGATCCATACAGGATTTCGAACCCAACTTTTTTGAGAAAAATCAAATTGACGGTTTTTTTACAAAAAATAAAAACCTAAAAAAAACAATACTAAAAATTTACTTTCGACTCAAATAGCTTTTCAAAAATTACGAATATTGGCTTCAAACTTATTTTATTTCACAGAAAATATTGTTTTCGATGAAAACTAGTTTTCATATACAAAGATATTATGTTAAGAGAATGTGTATTTGAATAAACTTATCGAAGTTTCTAGGTATTTCATATTTTTTGGGATGAGGTTTTTCTTAAGTTCTGAGCGGTATTAAGATCAGCTAAGGCAGGGGATGAATTGTGCGTTTGTTTTTGTTCGCGCGATTCATCCCAAGACACAACTCATCCTAGGACAACTCATCCCGGAAATGAAAAATACTTAAAAGCATACTTAACGAAAACAATTGTTTGTGTATTCAACAAGTTCGTTCAAAGCTTTTTCCTTTGGATAGCTTTATTTAAATTTCGTATTAGAAGAACCAGGGTGGAAAATAAATAATCTGAAGATAAGAAAGAGGGAGAACATGTATGTTTAAATTGTAAAGCGATCGCCTATTGGTTGCGAAGTTAGGTAGGTGTCTAAAACGAATAAAGAATAGTTCATTGGCGTGCTCAGCTTTAGGCAGATAGATAGATAAAGACATGTTTATGATGATAATGAAGGAATTTTATTGGTAGGTAGAAGCTACTTACTACAAACCAATCCCATTCCTAAATGCCCTACGTTTAATACTGTCCAAGAGGCTTAAGTAAGTTGCAGGAGCACCAGCCCAGATATGGGAGTTATACTCAAGCTTTGGAAGTATATAAGTCTTGTAGATAACAGCCATTTCAGAGGGGAGAAAAACTTCTTGCATCACCTTAGAAAACCCAAACATCTTGCGGCATTTTTGGCGACATCGCGTATGTGATCGTTCCACAAAAGGTGGTTGGTGATACACATACCGAGAATATCGAGATGTTCAGTCTCCTCAATGCAAGTGCCATCTATGGATAATGGCAAGGGGGTATATCTCGCTTTATCGATACAAGACAGCATTGGGTTTTCGAAGCATTAAATTCCACGCGGTTTTTTATTCCCCATTTTACAATGCTGTTTAAATCGGAATTTAATGAGCTTATCATATTTTGTCGTTGCAGTTCCACATCCGAAGAAGAGGGATGTGAATCTGAAAACGAATATGAAAAGCTAAGAGTACTATCCTCAGCGTAACAATGTATTGGATTAGAAGTTGCAGACAGGAGATCATTAATAAAAATGAGAAAGAGTGTTGGAGGTAGAACAGAGCGCTGGGGCACACCAGCATTTATTTTGTGGTTTTCAGACTTGAATCCATCCAATACAACTTGTATTGAACGATTTGAAAGGTAATTACTAATCCAATGAAGGAGGCATTCATGAAAACCGAAAGCACGCATTTTCGATAAGAGAGCTTGATGCCAAACCCTATCAAATGCTTTTGAAATATCAAATGCAATAATCTTACTTTCTCCAAAACGATGTAAAGATTTGCCCCACTGTTCGGTGAGATGAACCATGAGATCACCAGTGGACCTATTGCTACGAAAGCCGTATTGTCCGTCATTAAAAAGCTTTCGATCTTCGAGATATTTCTTGAGCTGATAATTAATCAGCGTTTCCATGACTTTGGGAAGAAGGGATGTAAGTGCAATCGGTCGGTAGTTAGCGGGTTAGGAAGATTCGCCTTTTTTGGGGATGGGCTGGACAAATGCAGTTTTCCATCCTCTCGGAACGAGACCTGAGGAGTAGGACAGATGAAAAAGCTTACGCAGTGGTTTTGCCAGCGTTGAAGAACACCTCCTCAGAACAATAGCGGGAATACCATCCGGACC
Source organism: Eupeodes luniger (assembly GCA_951509635.1). NCBI lineage: Eukaryota > Metazoa > Arthropoda > Insecta > Diptera > Syrphidae > Eupeodes > Eupeodes luniger. The sequence goes on from OX608073.1 coordinate 258,009,443, forward strand.
AGCGGATTTATGTGTGTTTAGATCTCTAAGGACTCTTGCCACAGTACGAGTGCAAAAAAAGATTTAACCCATAGAATAACTAACGCGCTTGATAACAGGCGGAGTCATAACACTCACTTGCAGCGTTGAATTGGCGGCGAACTGCCTAGCAAAGAGATTAGCTTTTTCTAAAGAGCTAACAAATGGAGTGTCATTGACAACGAGGGAAGGAACCGAGGAAGAGGAAGAACTTCTCATATTTTTACAAATGACCAAAAATTTGTGCTGCCTTTGGGACATTGCAGTATTTTTTGCCGTAATTTTTGGTCATGTAAAAATTTGTTCCGTCGAAAATGGGCGCTGCAGGCCTTCCTGGCTTGCTTGAACTTATTTCGGTTTTCTTTAGTTGGATTGGATATAAAAAAAGAGGCTGGGATGCGACCCACACTGATAACTTCCCATCCCGTCTGTCGATTTGTCTTGCTTAAAAGTTTGTCTATATATATTAATTTTTACCAAATTTGCGTACTATTTTTTGTAATTTTTATTTTTTTATGAAAAAACGGGCTGTTGGATTTTTATAAAAAAATTACTGAATATCGAAAACAATATTTTCTGTGAAATAAAATAAGTTTGAAGCCAGTATTTGTAATTTTTGAAAAGCTATTTGAGTCGAAAACAAATTTTTACCATGTTTTAGTATTGTTTTTTTTTAGGTTTTTATTTTTTGTAAAAAAAACTGTAAATTCGATTTTTCTAAAAATTTTATCGAATGTTGAAAACAATATTTCTCATAAGTTAAAATTAGTAAGAAGCCACTATCTCTAATTTTTGAAAAGATATTTGAGTCAAAAATCAACTTTTATTAATTTTTTTTTTAGGTTTTTATTTTTTGTAAAAAAACTATCAATTCGATTTTTCTCAAAATTTTATCAGATATCAAAAACTATATTCTTCGTTGCACAAAATTGTTTTGGAGATGAAATCATATTTAAGTCGTAAAATTTTCGAAGTGACAAATTCTTTTTTTCAGTTTTTTTGATTTATAAAAAAAACCGTTAATTGGATTTTTTTCCAAAAATATATTTGTTTTGTATCACGTTACAATATATAATATAAAATTTAATTCAAGTCTGTAGCGTCATTGGTTCATGAGATATTTAGGGTTAACCAACATTTTTACCTTTTTTTTAAACTGCTATGGTAAAAAAACCACCCACGCAATTTTCTTGAGAGCCCTTTCTGCATCTTTCTGCCTTATTATCTGTATAACAAAATTTATTTGAAGTCGATATCTCTTCGGGTTCATGAGCTATGGACGACGAAAAAAACGTCGCGAACGTACGGACGTACGGACGTACGTACACACGCACGCACAGACATCTTTCTAAAAATCTTTTATTTCGACTCTAGGGACCTTGAAACGTCGAGTAATGTCAAAATTTTCAATTTGACAAATCGGACCCATTACAATAACTTCCTATGGGAAGTTAACAATGAAAACTTACCTTCTTGACCCTAATAACCTCTTAACAGCTCGCATCGAACCATGCGTTTTCCTTAGGTCTGATGCTTTTAACCCTATTCTGGATATAAGTTCTCATTCCCAGGAGAATCAAACTTGTGATCATATCAGCGCTGGCGTCAACGTCACTATCGAGAAAGCATAGTGACCAGTTAAAGTTAAAGATCCTAAAATAATTATTGAGACCGTCCCAGTTGGCTTTCTCGTTCTCTTAGGAGCTCTTTCTTTAACTGGAGAGTTTTCACAAGAGAAATTTGCTGATATGACACAATGGTCAGATGCGCCTAGAGGAGATAGAACACTAATAGTGTAACTTACCAGGGTATGAGGTAAGAAACAAGTCAAGAGTGTTTTCTGCTCGACCTACCACGTCCGATATTCGAGTGGGCTCGTTGACCAGCTGAGTTAGGTTTAACTCAGTAAAGATCTCAGCACACACTCCTTCTGGTGTTGTCTGGCCCAAATGTTGAAGCCATGAAGAATTGTGTACATTGAAATCGCCCGTAATAACGATTTCAGTGCGAGGATAGGATGAAACAATTCTTTGGATGGAATCAGACAAAGCATCAAATTCGAGAGAAGCTGACACTTTGTCTAGATTGGGGATTCGATAAAGGAAGCAATAGTGAATGATTTCCTTATTTACGGAAAATTTAAACCACATTTTGTGGCAAAAACCGATAAGCAACATCATTCCTAATGTATATGGCGAGACCATGGTGGGAAAAGAGTAATGGCACCAAGTTATACCCTTGAATAAAGAATTCAGTGGGATCGGAATCCTCACCTACTTGGGTTTCACTTAGTGCCAATACAGCTGGCCTGTTTAAAACAGTATGGGAGTACACCGAAAGAAAATTCGCTCTAAGCCCACGAATATTACAATAATCTTCCCTGAAATTTACAGCCATTGCAAATATCTATCCATTTTATTAATTTCTTGACACATGTACACTAGTAAGGGTTCATTCACTTAGTAAGTGTTGAAATGATAAGCCCTAATTTGAAAACCTTTTACAAAGGATTCTCTTTTAGAATTAACTATCATCTAAGGTTAAAACTTGATTAAAATAAAATATATATGTATAATATATAAAAAATACAAAAATGCTTTGAATTTGCTCCTTTGTTTTACTTTAGCTTCCTTATATTTTATCTGTCAAGAGTAATAAAAAATGATGACTTTTTATGAACCAAGTATTAAATTTAAATTTATAATTTGCACACATACAAATATATTTAAGATGAATAAAAATTCACCTGAATTTCTCAAAATAAGTCCTTTGATCTGTAAAGAGTATCTGTTAAAAAATTTCCATTTTTCGTTTTGCAAAAATACAGGACATGAAAAATGCATACAGTGCGCATCTAAGCTATAGCAACAAAACTATGTACTATAACAAAAGTGGAGAATACTAAGGATATCGCTTTATCTACTGAATATAAATTGATTCTTATAGGAAAACCTATTGTATTCTTAAGATAAAAGTACCTACTAGTGTACCTAAAACAGTTTCCAAAAAGAAAAAGAGACTCAAATTGAGATGCTTGAAAACTTTAAGCGAACATTTAAATTCACTTTTAGTGCGGTAAGCCAACTGAAATTAGGCAAAAAGCCAAAAACTTTATTCAGAAATATAAATGTACATACCTAGAGAAACACCCTCGCACTTATATGCACCTTAATTGGTTTCGGTTTTTATGTCATACCTTTCAAGCCACGCGGTAATAGATATGCAAACGAAAATGCTTCGTTTTAGTTCGTGTTGTTTTTGTTGTTTGTTGTTGTTTTATTTTTGTTTGTTTTTCAAATATTCCTACAAAAATACATACATACATATTAGTATAACTATATTGTGCAATGCAAGTGAGGATGTGCTTCATATTATGCAACAATTTAATGCCACATAAAGCGCGCAGCACATGCAAAACTTTCTCTTAGAACGAAATTGTTCACTGTGGCGTATACGTAACCTCCAGTATAGTATAGTCGAGTGGGTGCAGAAAATTCGTTCACATCAAATCCTAAACTTTAAATGGAAACACATCTGGGCTGTTATATGTATAGGTAGTTGGATTGGAGTGTTGAAATAGAGAACTATTAAATTTATTTGCCAACACCATGTTTTTGTTGTTGTTTTGCATTTAGGCGTCGCTCGCTCGTAGGTCGTTTACAAAACAACAACAATAAGAGTAACAAACAAATAAACATGATGTGTATTTTTTTTATTTTAATTTATATGAGCACCCAAAAAAAAGACGTAGCGTCGTCGTTCGGTGGCGGTGTTGGATTTATTCTTCCTCGATTATATGCATAAGCTTTTTTATATACACACCCCAAGCTAACACTAGGGGTACGTCTAATGAAAACGTTCATACCCGCCGCCACCACCGCCGCCACCACCGCCGCCGCCGCCGTCGTACTCTGTCAGATGAATATGTGTCTTTTGGAATTCTGTTTTTCTTTTCAACGTGGATCGTAAATCTTTCACAAAGTGATGTACAACATGGTGAGACAGATGTGAAGATTCCTTATAGCGAAATCCAAAATAAAATGTCTTCAAAAAAAAAAAAAAAAAACAAAAAGGAGAAACAAAACCAAATAAAATACACAAGACCCATCATCATATTCAACCTACATACATTTTTGTTAAGTTTTAAAGTATCCAAAAACTTTAATTCAATTTTATTAATACGCTACGCTGCAAACTATTTAATTTTTAGCAACACAAGTGTAAAAGATACAATTCTTCATATGCTCGTGTACATACTGTGATGAAGTTATGCACGTTTTGAGTGAGGGTAAAAGATTTATGTGTACACACATGTTTCTAGGGTATTTATTTCATCCCCAATGGAAATTGTTTTTTGATGATGAGTGAAGTGTGTTTGTTTTTAAAAAAGAAATTTTTCATCTGCCATATTGTTGTATATATTTGGGTTTGTATTAAATTTTTCAAATACTTTTTTTATATAATGAATACATATGAAGGTGCATTTCTGAACATATGGTTAAAAAAGCACAGGTTTTTTGGTAAAATGGTGTAAAAGATTTCGATTTCACTAAGTAAAATCAATTCATATGCGACCCACACCGATAACTTTCCATCCCTTCTGCTGATTTGTCTTGCTTAAAAGGTTTGTAGGTTTTCGTTAAAAAAGTTGTCAGTTGAATTATTCTAAAAAAATTTAAAATCACCAACAATATTTTGCATCATATACAAATGGTTTTATTTGAAAATCTTTTTTTGTTAACGAGATTTTTAGTCGAAAACCAATTTTTAGCATTGGTAGCATTATAAGTTTTTATTCCTGATCTAAACAAATACAATTTGGATGAATGACGTTAAATTAAGACGTCAATATCTTCTATTTTTCACGAGATATCAAAAACCCAACATTAAAATTTTACCAATTTTGAGTACTATTTTTTGTATACTTTAATTGTTTATGAAAAAAAGGACTGTTGATTTTTATAAAAAATTTACTGAATGTCGAAAACAATATTTTCTCAGAGATAAAAATAGTTTGAAGCCAATATTTTTAATTTAAGAGTCGAAAGTAAATTTGTATCAACTTTTAGTATTGTTTTTTTTTTTGGTTTTATTTTTCTACAAAAAAAGTAAATTCAATTTTTCTAAAATTTTACCGAATGTTGAAAACAATATTTCTTAAAAAATAAAATTACATAGTTTGAAAAATCCCAAATTTTCGAAAAGATATTTGGGTCGAAAATTACTTATGCCTGAATTATATATAATAATATATAATATTTTTTTAAAAGATAAAAGCAGTTTAAAGCCAATATCACTAAGTTTTGAAACGATATTTGAGTCGAAAATCAATTTTTACAAACTTTTGTTAATTTTTTTTAGGTTTTCAATTTTTTATAAAAAAAAACTGTCGATTCGATTTTTCTCAAAATTTTACTAAATGTCAACAAAAATATTTTTTAAAAGATAAAATTAGTTGGAAGCCATAATCTCAAATTTTCAACTTCCCATAGGAAGTTATTGTAATCGGTCCGATTTGTCAAATTTAAAATTTTGACATTTCTCGATGTTTCAAGGTCCCTAGAGTCGAAATAAAAGATTTTTAGAAAGATTTCTGTGCGTGCGTGTGTACGTACGTTCGAACGTCCGTACGTCTGTCCATAGCTCAATAACCAGAAGAGATATCGACTTCAAATTAATTTTGTTAGGTATACAGATAATAATGCAGAAAGATGCAGAAAGGGCTCTCAAGAAAATTCAATAACCGTTTTTTTTTATAAATCAAAAAAACTGAAAAAAAAATATTTGTCACTTCGAAATGGTACGAATAAAAAATGATTTTATCTCCAAAACAATTTTGTGCAACGAAGAATAACGTTTTCAACATCTGGTTACATTTTGAGAAAAATGGAATTGAGAGTTTTTTTTTATAAAAAATAAAAACCTAAAAAAAACATTACTCAAAGTTGGTAAAAATTGAATTTTGACTTAAATATCTTTCCGAAAATTTGAGATTATGGTTTCCAACTTATATTATCTTATAAGAAATATTGTTTTCAACACTCGGTAAAATTTTGAGAAAAATCGAATTGCCAGTTTTTTACAAAAAATAAAATCCTAAAACAAAAAATTAATAAAAGTTAGCAAAAATTGATTTTCGACTCAAATAAATTTTCAAAAATTTGAGATATTGGCTTTAAACTAATTTTATCTTATGAGAAATATTGTTTTCAACATTCAGTAAATTTTTGACAAAAATCGAATTGACAATTTTCTTACAAAAAATAAAAACTTAAAAAAAATTAATAAAAGTTGGTAAAAATAGATTTTCGACTCAATTATCTTTTTTAAAATTGAAAATATTGGCTTCAAACTAATTTTACTCAAAGAAAATATAATTTTCGATATTCAGTAAATTTTTTATTCAAACAGTCAAACATTCAGTTTTTTTCATAAAAAAATAAAATCTACAAAAAATAGTATGCAAATTTAGTAAAAAATGATGTTCGGTTCTCGATATCTCGTGAAAAATAGAAGGTATTGACTTCAAATTCATTTCGTTCATCCAATTTGTATTTGTTTATTTAAGAAATAAAAACATTTAAGAAATGCTACTAAAATTGGTAAAAATTGGTTTTGGACTAAAAATCTCGTTAAGAAAAACTGATTTAGAAATCAAACTATTTCATTATATGCAAAACATTGTTGTTCATTTTTAAATTTTAAAAAAAAACTAAACACCAAACCCTACAAACTTTTAAGCAAGGCAAATCGACAGACGGGATGGGAAGTTATCACTGTGGGTGGCATCCCAACCTCTTTTTGAAAAAAATATTTGAGTCGAAAATCAATTTTTACCAACTCTTGTTGATTGTTTTTAGGTTACTAATTTTTTGTAAAAAAAACTGTCAATTCGATTTTTCTCAAAATTTTACCAAATGTTGAAAACGATATTCTTCGTTGCACAAAATTATTTTGGAGATAAGTCATTTTTTGTTCGTAAAATTTTCGAGGTGACAAATATTTTTTTTTCAGTTTTTTTGATGTATAAGAAAACCGGTAATTGGAATTTTTTCAAAAATATAGTTGTTTGGTATTACGCTACAATATATAATACAAAATTTAATTCAAGTCTCTAGCGTTATTGGTTCGTAAGATATTGAGATACTTAGGGTTAACCAAAATGTTCAACTTTTTTTAAACTGCTATGGTAAAAAAAAAACCACCCACGCAATTTTCTTGAGAACCCTTTCTTCATCTTTCTGCATTATTATCTGTATAACAAAATTAACTTGAAATCGATATCTCTTCTGGTCCTTGAGCTATGGACGACGAAAAAAACGTCGCGAACGTACGGACGTACGAACGTACGTACACACGCACGCATAGACATCTTTCTAAAAATCTTTTATTTCGACTCTATGGACCTTGAAACGTCAAGAAATGTCAAAATTTTCAATTTGACAAATCGGACCCATTACAATAACTTCCTATGGGAAGTTAAAAATCAGTTATGTTATTAAAGTCTGCCGATTTCCATTTCTTTCGCGTTGTATTTGGCAAAGTAAATCTAAAAAGAGTTCAATGCATCTTTAAATAAAATGCACGACTGGATCACACGAACTATAACTGCTCATGTTTCCAAAGATTCTGTTTAAAAAATAGAAGGTAATAATATTTTGAGATTTAAAAATATGCCTGCAAAATAAAGTTTCTCAAAAGAAACTTAGCTACGATCAGGGCCGGATTTAGAAGTCCAGAGGCCTCGGGCAATAAAGGAGTGGAGGCCTCCTCGCCCCAAATTATTTTCAAAATAAAGTAAACCATTTTTTTTTCAATAAATAATTTAGGTATTGTGAAACTAAGTACATAGATTCATTTAGTATTGAACAAACACATCTTAATATATAAAAGAAAGTCGTGTTTGTTACAACACTTATAACTCGAGAACGGCTGGACCGATTGCCATGGTTTTTGATTTGTTGGATTTGTTTCCGTCCCGAATAGCAGAATACATCTTAAAAACAATGAAATCTCGATATGTGCAATGAATTCTTAATCATTTCAATAGATGCTGATTTGTTTATTACATGTCAAACATTTGCTGTCCAATCCTGTCAAATAGTGTAACAACTATTTTTTTTTGAGCTTATGGCCTGGTTGCTGAGACCTTAAGGCCACAACTTTATTTTTTTCTGAAGACATCATGTGTGCGTTGACCAGTTTATTTGCGATTTGTCAAAGCGATCCGTTCGCACGAACTTTGCTTTACTCAGAAATGCCACGTTATTACACTTGGAACGCTACATCGAAGAAATTTCAACGTCGGAAGCAAGGTGATGTAGTTCCTGGTCATCAAGATATGCGTTCTACTGATGCTCTTGGTCGTATTTAAACAGTTCATCCGAAGAATGATGAATGTTTCTATTTGCGGTTGTTGCTGGTACATGTTCGAGGGCCAATATCATTTAAATCACTACGAACTGTTAATGGTATCGTGTGCCCCACATTTCGAGCAGCATGTCAAGAGCTAAACACGACAATCGCTGAAGCAATTATTTCTGCATCGCCAAGTCAGATACGCACATTATTTGCTATCATCATTTCAACATGCTTCCCATCGAACCCACGTGACCTGTGGAACAAATACAAAGATAACATGACAGAAGATATTTTACATCGAATTCGCATCAGCATTTAATAGAGAATTGGAACGTGAACGTGAATATGATCCACATGAACTAATCCAATCAGTTCAAACGAATGTACCTCTGTTGAATCCTAAGCAGAGGGAAGTCTATGATACACTGATTAATGCAATTGATGATGAAAATGGTGGCTTATTTTTTTTGGATGCCCCCGGTGGAACTGGGTAGACATTCCTCATGTCATTGATTTTTGCCACTGTACGTGCGAGATCCGAAATTGCGGTAGCAATTGCTTCTTCTGGAATAGCGGCCACATTATTAGTTGGATACCGCACGGCTCAATCAGCGTTAAAATTGCCATTAAACTTTCAAACTACTGAACAACCGACATGTAACATTTCGAAACATTCCGCAATGGCCAAAGTTTTAGTACCATCAAAAATTATCATATGGGACGAATGCACAATGGCGCACAAACGCGCATTGGAAGCACTAGACCGAATATTAAAAGATCTGCGCAATGACTCGAGATGTTTTGGTGGTGCAATGATTTTATTATCTGGCGATTTCCGACAAACACTACCAGTCATTCCAAGATCTACTGCTTCCGACGAAATAAACGCTTGCCTCAAAGCATCAAATCTGTGGCAATATGTAAAGAAACTTCAACTGTCTGTTAATATGAGAGTTGCATTGTTGAACGATCTATCTGCTGATGATTTCTCGAAGCAATTGCTGACTATCGGTAATGGCCGTGTTCCTGTTGACAAATCGAGCGGTTTGATTTCATTTCCTCCAAATTTTTGCAATTTCGTATCATCAAAAGACGAGCTTATCAACAAAGTATTCCCGGATATCATTGCTAACCACAAAAATAATAAATGGTTAAGTGAGCGAGCAATTTTGGCCGCTAAAAATAAAGATGTAGATGACCTCAATTTTATAATTCAAAATCAAATCGTAGGTACTCTGTATTCATTCAAATCTATCGACTGTGTAACAAAAGAAGAAGAAGCCACTAATTATCCAACAGAATTTTTAAACTCCTTGGATGTGCCTGGTTTACCACCGCACAATTTAAAACTTAAAGTTGGCTCGGTAGTCATCATGCTTAGAAATTTAAACCAACCAAAGCTGTGTAATGGAACGCGTTTGGTGATAAGAAAACTGATGAGCAATGTGATTCACGCGTCGATACTTAAAAGAAAATTTAAAGATGAGGAAGTTCTTATTCCAAGGATTCCGATGATCCTAACGGATATGCCCTTTGAGTTTAAACGAATTCAATTCCCGATTCGTCTTGCCTTCTTCGCCATGACGATCAACAAATCACAGGGCCAATCCTTGACTATTTGTGGCCTCAATCTAGAAAATGCATGTTTTTCTCATGGTCAATTGTACGTGGCATGCTGACATGACGTGTCGGCAAACCATCTGCTTTATTTTTTCTTGCGCCTGACCAAAAAACAAAGAATGTCGTTTACCACAAAGTGCTTGAATGAAAATCCTATTAATGAATTAATCCGAGTTTAATTTTTTTTCCCAATCTGCACAACATAGTTTTCAATAATTTTTTTCTGACATGAGTTTGAAGTACTTAATTATTATTTTTTATTTTTTTTTATTTTTATTCTCATTCTGTATGTATGTTTTTATCATCATTCATCATTATAAAATACTTTTTTGTTTCTATCTATATACATAAATACATTATTTTGTATCATTGTTTTACATTCATCAAAGCCTTAATTAGTTCAGCTAAAAAGTAACAAGACATTCATTGACTGTTAGGCGGTACGAAGTTCGCCGGGTCAGCTAGTATAAATATAAACCGAAAAAAGAATTACTTAAAATTAAATTTTAGGGTTAACAAACGGAACCTTTCGAGCTTTTTTCGCCGAAAAATCGTTGCTTCCATAGACGGTTTTGTCCCATCGTGGTTCGAAGCCTATTTTTTATAATTTTCATTTTTGAAAATGAGCGCTCTCCAGTGCAATTTGTCACCATCAAAACCAAATATATTCTCAATGCAATTTCGAGGTTTGGGAATGTAGCTCTGAAATTTTGATTTTCGAGAATTTGGTAGTAAAATAGTTCCGGCGATTGACCTGTTCCATAGTCCTCAAAAAATAAGAGACAGAACACAGAAGTGAATTGAGAAAAAACTATTTTAAAATTGAACTAGGAAACGTCAATTTACCTATTAGGATGTCATCACGAAATTTCAGTTCCCTAAATAAAAATCATTAACTTACGCAGAACCAAGCAAACGCATGATGAACAATAAATCATAACCTTTCCGTAACCGTTTTTTTATGTTCTTTTGTTCTCTGCATAATATTTCATATATTCTATTATACAGGGTGTCCCGTAAGTAATGGATAACCCTGAAATGCCGCATAGTAGACTTTATGACCGTCCTGAAAACTGATAAAAAAAAGTTCTATCCCAACCACAAGAAAAGTTATATGCATTTTTTTGTTCAGTGCATTATTTTTTTTCTTACTTTACATTTTTGAATACCACGACTACAAGTGAATGAGTTCCATAATTTTTTTTTGCAGGAATATTTTACATTACTTGTGCCAACACATAAGTAGAAGAAAATTATTATAACTGTTGGACTTCTTAGAGAAAAAAATTATTTAACATTGAATTTCAATGCAAAATGTGAAAACAAATAGTTTTTGAAAAACTTAAACCATAGCTGGTATAAAAAAATGCATGAATACCGAGTGGCCAACTATTTTAAAAATATTCGCGTTAAATGCAGATTTCAAAATGGTATTACTTATTATTATATCTAGAGTCAATAGCAGGTTATTGGTAAAAATATGCAATACTAGAGTAAATCTAGCAAAAACAAAAGTTTTCAAAATTAGCACAGTAAACGTGAAAATAATACCAAGCGTTAAACATAGCAGATTTTTAATTTATTGGCTGTTTCTACGATGTTGTCCTAATGATAAATCCAAGCTTTCAACTTCTAGGGCCGAATGCATTAATGATAAAATTGCCAAAAAAGTGCAAAAAACGGTTACATTTCCGAGCTTGTTTTGAATTTTACCTGTTCTATTGGGCTTTAACAAACCCACCAAATATTTTGTTGGTTGCTATTAGTTTACTTGTTATTTTCTCCAAACAAAAAGTCTTCTGATTCAATTTTAATTGGGTTTTTTGAATAGTAAATTGTAAGATCCTGAGAAAGTGAGAAACAATAAAATCGTACTTAAGTTTTTGAAATTTTGAATTAAAGTTTTTGTAACGGGTGATTTTTTTGAGGTTAGGATTTTCATGCATTAGTATTTGACAGATCACGCGGGATTTCAGACATGGTGTCAAAGAGAAAGATGCTCAGTATGCTTTGACATTTCATCATGAATAGACTTACTAACGAGCAACGCTTGCAAATCATTGAATTTTATTACCAAAATCAGTGTTCGGTTCGAAATGTGTTTCGCGCTTTTTTATCGACAAATTTTGTTCAGCGATGAGGCTCATTTCTGGTTGAATGGCTACGTAAATAAGCAAAATTGCCGCATTTGGAGTGAAGAGCAACCAGAAGCCGTTTAAGAACTGCCCATGCATCCCGAAAAATGCACTGTTTGGTTTTTTGAGGGAAAACTTCGGAGAACAATTCATCTCAAGGAATGGACCGGTAAGTTGGCCACCAAGATCATGCAATTTGACGCCTTTAGACTATTTTTTGTGGGGCTACGTCAAGTCTAAAGTCTACACAAATAAGCCAGCAACTATTCCAGCTTTGGAAGACAACATTTCCGAAGAAATTCGGGCTATTCCGGCCGAAATGCTCGAAAAAGTTACCCAAAATTGGACTTTCCGAATAGACCACCTAAGACGCAGCCGCGGTCAACATTTAAATGAAATTATCTTCAAAAATTAAATGTCATGGACCAATCTAACGTTTCAAATAAAGAATCGATGAGATTTTGCAAATTGTATGCGTTTTTTTTTTTAAAAAGTTCTCAAGCTCTTAAAAAATCACCCGTTAATTTGATCTTAATTCATAAGATTAAGACCACGACGAACACAAACAAATGCATATAACTTTTCTTGTGGTTGGGATAGAACTTTTTTTAATCAGTTTTCAGGACGGTCATAAAGTCTACTATGCGGCATTTCAGGGTTATCCATTACTTACGGGACACCCTGTATGTTAAGAAAAAAACACGTTTTCGTAATTGCACAATCAAACATGACATTTGTTTTATATTGTAGATTACAAGATAACGATGAAAATATTCACGTCTTAACGTCTGTGGTCTGTCCGTAAAAATTAGGAATGATTTACATTTGTTGCACAATGTTCGCAAGTTCGTAGCTTTTCAGACGCACGAGAACGTATCAAATTCTGGGATTCTCTGCTACAAGCACGCCACTCAGCGGACACTTGTCAACGCTGCGACGACGGGTCGTACACTCGTACAGACAAAAAACGGGCGAAAGAGGTACCGTCGATGCCGTCGTATCTCGTATCGACACGCAAATACGAAAAACGGGCTGAATAGGATAGTAAAATCCGCAGAATATACTACAAATTCCCCATCCGAACTGCCAATTTTTATTCTAGTGTGGATTAACGTGGACAGGCACAGGGCAAAAAAAACTCACACTCGCTCGTTGGTTGCAGAAAATTATTCTTTTGGAAAAATATAAAAGAATAGACAACTGCATGAAGACAAAATTACGCACGGAAACTCGAATGGACACTGTTAGAGATTCACATCTGACTGTAGTCACTGAGTGACAAACATAGGAGCCATCCTAACATCCAACGGTACACCCTAACACCATCATCAAGTCCAAGTTCTACTTGCACAATAACCATGAGAAGAACAATGGCATGGCGCCGACAAGAAATTGTTCTTCGTCCGGCAGATTTTTGGGCACGAGCGCAACAACAACCACATTAACGCTACGCATCCTCATCATCGACGACGTTGACGATCAAATCGAAATCAAACCATCAACATACAAGTGCGAAAGTCCACACCCTTTTTCATAGTGTCGTGATAAGCGGTACTTGCGACCGAGAACGACTTCAAAGTCTCTTTGTGGGGGCCCCCCGTTTGTGGAGGCCCAGGGCATCCGCCCCGGTTGCCCCGCCCTAAATCCGGCTCTGGCTACGATTAGTTAAATTTTATTTTCGAAAATCGTTAGTGTGATTTTTTTGTATTCATTTTTATACAGGGTGTCCCGTAAATAATGGTCCAAACTGAAAATGGGGATAACTTAGGTATCATGACCTTTCAGAATTTGGCTACTTATGCTATGATAAATTTTACAGAAACAAAAACTTCCCTTCGGTCATTTTTTTTCCTTTCTTTCTTTTAGTTGTAGCTGCAAAATATTGGGCCAAGTTGAGGGCAACCATGGTCTCATCGACTAGCCTGTGTTTTGCAAAAAAAAGTGGGTCCCCCGATTCCGTCCGTCCGTCTATTCATCTGCACTGGCCTCTACAGCACAGAGCATTGGGTCAATTGACTTCAAATTTGGAAATTAAAGTTTTGAGCCGATTCGCTTAAGGCGTTTTATTTTTAATTGTGTGTCACTCTTATACAGTGTGCAGAAGTGGTCCTTACATATCCTTAGCATTGACTGTGGTTCTACTTTGATGTTTCCACTTTTGTTTGACTTGTTTATAAAACTTTCAAACCTCATCTCTCAACATCCTCGACCGCACGCTCCAACTTTTCGCTTTTTTCCTTCTTAAAAATTGGTTTTCCTCTATCTTCTTCTGCTCATAGAATTCGTGAGCAGCTCTAGTACTTCTATGCAGCACCGCTTTGCGTGGGGACTGATTGGCTGCATTTGCCTGCCGGCATTCCTTACTATCCAAAAGTTTCTTGTTGATTAATATTTGAAACCCAGCGCATCAGAGGCGGTTTCTCTGTTGGCACCTTAGTAGTGTTGCAATTTGATCGAAAACGGATTGTAGTTGACGTTGTACCTTTTCCTTGATTTGCCTCAGTCTAGAAAAAACACTCCTCAGGCTAGCTTCAAGTCCATGACGTCTTTTCAAATTTGACAAGGAACGTTTTTAAACAAAAAATTAAATGGAATTGTGCAGAAAATAAATATATCATAGAGTAATAAAGTTCAGCTTTCAGATGAATGCAAAAACATGATCAAGTGTCATTGTGACATAAGTTGACTAGACTTGATAGTTAGAGAGATTTGTCTTGACTAACTTTCCAGTCAAGTTTCCAATAAAGTTGGCTTAGTTGCCCATTGATTGGTATTATGTCATTCTAGACAGAATGTCTTTGACATGTATTTGTTATATAAATGCATATATAAAATCAACCTTATACCTTTTACTTCATCTTATTTAAATGTGTCTAAACAAACAAAACCAAATATGAAAATATAATAGACAAAATTCAAATTGACATTTCACTTTCTCAAATCAGAGGGATAAAGATGGAACATGATGTGCTAATTTGTGACATTGTAATGGAAAAACCCACTTAAAGGATCAAGTATTTTAATGTCACGCTGGCTGTTCTATGTGATGTGATAGTGAGGAAAAAGTCATCCCTCCATTTGCTTACCAGTATACGAACATTATGTCATTATGGGATGATTTTGATGAACAGTTGACATTGTGCCATACATTTTGTCTGCCGAAGCCATCGCATGGAAATTTATACGATATGTCAATGCTGTAAATTTTTACTTAACACTCATCAAGATAGCGTATATGGTAACTGAGATTTGACACGTTACCTAAGTATAAGAGAAATTCATATAAAGTAATTTGTTTTAAAAAATTTAATATTTAGTCAAAATTATTTTTGTTATTTAGCCCAAAATATTTTTGTAACCAATAAATATCACAACGATTGAAAATATAGGATTTAATTTTGCTATTCAAAAGAACAAGTACTTTTTAGGGGAAATCTGTAATTTGGAAAGCTGTCATTGGGCAGCCTCAGATGACATAAAAGACTTGAAAGTAAGGCAAGTTTCAAGTATCTGATTGACAACTTCATTGGAAAGTAGACTTAAAAGATAGTCAACAAAAATATCC
The DNA here is from genome assembly GCA_951509635.1 of Eupeodes luniger. Classification (NCBI taxonomy): domain Eukaryota; kingdom Metazoa; phylum Arthropoda; class Insecta; order Diptera; family Syrphidae; genus Eupeodes; species Eupeodes luniger. Next base: position 258,025,142 of record OX608073.1, read on the forward strand.
CTAGCTATCAAGTCAATTCCACTTATGTGAAAATGACGGCTAATCATGATTGTTCAATTAACTAAATTATGAACTTTATTACTCTGTAATTTATTGATTTTCTGCACAATTCAATGTTATGTTTTATGTAAAAGGGTTCCTTGTCAAAGGAATAAGTTATATTATTTAAAATATAAATACATACAAGGATTTGTAGCATGCCTGAGAAGTTTTTAGTAGACAATTATGTTTTTGGTAGTTTTTGCACCATCCGCTGAAAGTAGCAGTTGGAAAAGTAAAGTTCCGAATTTAAAGTATGTGACACTTAAGCATGGTCAAAAATTACATTCAAAAAAAGCTTATGTTCCCCGAACGTGCCAATTTTTCAAGCTGTCATATTTTGACGCTTGACAAGTAAAAATGTACGCCATTAATTAAAATTCAACGCTAATTCACAACGAAAATGCAGTAACGTATGTATTATACAACGCAATTGAAATTTGACAAGAAAAGTTTGCTAACCGTGTTATTACTCAAAGATGTGTTAATGCGATTCCATCCGTCTATTTATTTTTCTACCCTTGCCCATTGGTGAAACCTTAAGGTCAATTTAATTTAAACCTGGAAGTTAAGAAAAATTCCATTTTTCTTAAAAACGGCTCGATAGATTTTTATGAAATATTCTTTTTTTTTTCTTAACTTGGCTTCTTTCAATATAAAAATTGTTTTGTTTTGAAATTTTTTGAGGAACTAAAGAACCGATTTAATTATTTTTTTTTATTTTTTTTTTCTCAAGGAGATGTGAAAACACCAGGGTAAGCTCGTACTGCAGTCGAGCTTACCCTTGTCGTGTCCAACAATTGCTTTATGAACATTATGCATAAAGACTTGCTTTTATACGCTTACAAGGTGCAATTGACTCAAGACCTAAAGCCTCTTGGCCATTTCAAGCATCGTCAGTGTTCAGAATAGTGGCAAGAAATGGCAACAGTGGATAATCAATTTTCAAGGAAAGTTATCTTCAGTGATAAGGCAGATTTTCACCTCAGTGGATTCGTCAACAAGCAGAACTACCGCATTTGGGCAATGCTAATCCTAAAGTGATTATCGAAAAACTAATGAACCCACAAAGATTGACTGTTTATTTCGGTTTATAGGCTGGCGGCGTCATCGGACCGTATTTTTTTCCAAAATGAGGCCAGACAGGCAATTACTGTGAATGGCGTTCGCTATCGTGAGATGATAACGAACGTTTTATGGCTCGAATTGGAAAATATGGATGTGGTCGATAAGTGGTTTCAACAGGACGGTGCCACTTGCCACAAAGCTAATGAAACAATGGCTCTTTTGCGCGACATATTTAATGGTCGCGTTATCTCACGTGGGGGTGATGTCAATTGGCCTCCAAATCATTTGATTTGACACCGTTGCACTTCTTTCTTTAGGGTTATTTGAAAGAAAAGGTGTACGTCGATAAGCCAGCACAAATTCAAGAGCTAAAGTAGGTGTGCTGCCAAGGTTGTGCTGGCCATTTGGCCAATATTTTGCTTCATACGCAATTGAACCATACCAATATTATCATAATAAAAAGAAAATGCAATAATTTCCTAAATAATTTGTGTTTTATTCAAAATCAATATCGGCCCATTAAATGTAAATACTCTTTATATTTATTTTTTACTACAGTCCATACTGTTTTGTTCACCATTCATCTACACTCTTTGACAACTTTTCTTATTTTATGCCATGCCAAAGAAATATTCAATGAAATTTTTGATATATATGCAATAGAGAATTCATAATATAAGTCACGTTTCACTTGACTATTGCCATTTTTTTGAAACAGCTAAACGCTCTGCTTTCGTTTCCGATCTCGATATCGATGTGAGAAAAATACCGTTTCGCTTTCCCAAGGTCTAGGCAAGGGCTAATAGTACGTTTCCACCAAAAAATAATCCGAGATTTAAGGCAAGTGATTTAAAATAAAGCATGAGGTGTTTCCACCAAAGAAAAGGAGATTAATTTGACGTTTGGTTTATGTCATAACAACCAAACTTCAAATTATTCTCCTTTCGAAAAGAAAAAAAATATGTATTTATTCACTCATCATCTGTAAGTTATTAGTTTTATTATATTCTTGTACATATTTATTATTTTTGTATACTTACATTTTATTTCGTCTGTGATTTCTTGAAAGTTGTTTATTGTTTTGAATTTGAGTCATATGGAAGTGAGACAGATAGTTTTTGTTGACATTTCCATCTGTCAATAAACGAAATTGGCGTTTAAATGGGTCGGTTCAAAAATTAGTCTCCGAAAAAAAAGTTTGTTTGATTTGACAAACTAATGTTTCCAAGTAGATTTCAATGAGTTTTATTTGAAATCTTCATTTGAGGAGATTAAAATTTGTATGGTAAATCTTCGAGATTTCAAGGAGATTTGTGACAAATCTAGCTAAATCTCGGTTTAGTGCCCGGTGGAAACGTGGTATAAGGTTGTTAAATATCTTTGGATGCAAACCTGAACGCATTCATTTCTAGTATACTTGTCAGCACTGTTAGACAGAGACAAGCTGCTATCAAAGTGTCAAATGCCGCTGACTCAAGAAACAAAAACTTAATTCCGTCGTAACTGAAATTTCATCACGAATTAAAAAACTAAGAAAACAAACAATTTCAAATTAACATAAAAGTACTCAAACAAAAGATAAGTGTTTTATGTTAATTCCCTACTCAATATTCAAATTGTATTCCACATCAAAATGACTCCTGTCGAGGATTCTCAACATTCCCAAGAACTATTGGGTAGTGAAGAAAATTGCGAAGCTCCTGTATCCAGCAACAGCATAATTCGCATAAGAAATGTTTCTGAACTCAACAACGAAAGCAATGAAGCCGAAGCAAGTTCCTCGACTTCAACTCCACTTAAAAGAAGAATTCTGCCGTCGTGGATGCTTAGCAAACCGGGAAGTTCTACAAACAAGAAGAAGAAAGAAGAAACCGAACAACAACCAGAAAGCACAGTGGCAACTCCTTCCTCTTCATACTCAAGAGTCCAATTGGAAAACCAAGGAGATGATTCATCAAACCAAAATGAAGAACAGAATACAAATGCCGAGACTGACGACGAATGCGAAGCTCCTAGAAGTGACGAAACAGAAAATGGTCACAGTGAGGAGGCCCAATCAGTAGACCAAATGAAAACTAATGCAGAAGACGATGACAATAGTGCCTCCACAAGTGCTGCTTCCACATCAAATCAAATTCCTGCCTCATCCGAAGTCAAAATAAAAGTTGAGCCAAGTAAATATGATAATGAGGCGGTTGGACAAATGACTGTCCCCTCCCCAATGGACATAAAACCAGCAATTAAAGTCGAAAAAGAAGAAGCCACATCCAGCACATCAAGAGTTTGTTGCAAATACGGAATAAAGTGTTACCGGTAAGAGTGATTGTCTTTCCTATTAACAAAACAACACAAAACCATTTGAAACTTTATTTTAGCCGAAATCCAATGCATAGACAAGAAGAAGCCCATCCAGGCGACTCAGATTATCGACGCCCGGACTATCCATTGCCACTCGATGACGTACCTGCTTGTCCATTCGGGGATTCGTGCTACCGTCGCAATCCCATTCATTTTTCACAATTCTCTCATCCTCCTTCAAGTTAGTTTAAAACTGACATTTCATTATGCGACTTGAACTCGATTTGAATTCTTTTTTAACTTAATAATACTACTTGTCTTATGTATACTCTTCCATATTTTTAGTTTTGTTACGAATAAAGTATTTTGTCTTAAGATGAAGAGTTTTAATCGGTCTGGATTGCGTGGTTAGATTTTCGTTTCAAATCGACTTCATCGTAGATTTGTGTAGGAAGTAAGATAAAATTAAAATTTTATTGATCCTTTCAGCTGATTTCCAACAAAATTGGAAAATTCATAAAATGCGTTTGAGGCAACGGAAAGAGAAGCGGGAGCTAAAGGATGATGTCGACGATGACGATGACGATGTTGATAAAGAAGATTTTGGAAGTGATTCATCAGATGAATTTGCTTGTGAAGATGAAAATGAATCTGATGATAGTTATGATGGCGATGATGATGTAAATGACGATGGTGAAGACGATGACGATTAGGACAACTATTAGAGCAAGCTTTTTTATTAAATATTCTTAATCAAATCAATTATAAATTGGTGCTTATTGTTATTGCAATTAAAAATAAACAGTTTTGTATTCTTCAGATTTTGTTTCAATGGTCAAGACTTAGATATAACAGTTGTGTTTTTTTTTTATAGAGATAAAAATGAATACACTTTTACGAAAGAAACCCAAGTTTTAAGATGAAAACATTTTGAAGAGCCTACTCCAAGCAGAAAATACTCTTGACGTGTTTCTTACCTCTGATCTTCATAAATACATTATTGGTGCTATACCTATTTGCGAATTTATCGTGTCAATCAAGTCCAGATAGAGAAAGAATACCTAGGCAAACGGTTAAGCAGTACGTATGGTCTGAATAATTTTACTTAGGATCTTGAACTAGTCACTATGCTTCCAACGCAATGACGTAGAATCTAGCGCAGATATGATTTTGATTATTTTACGAATGGACACTTTTATCTCGAATAGGTTTGAAAGTATCAGATCAGAAAGAGTTATTTTAAAGACAAACCAAAATATCCAGGAAGGCTTGCAGCACCCATATTGGGTAAACCAAATCTTTTCATAGCCAACAATGCACACAAAAATACTGCAATTTAAGAAAAGTAGTAAACATTTTTGTTCATTTGTACAAAATCTGAAGAATTCTTCATGTTTTCAATGACACTCCTTTAGTTATTTTTTTTTAAGAAAACTAACTTGTTTCTAAGGCAGTAATAGTATCTCAGTTACTATTCTAAAGAGGTGATCTCCCAAATTAGAAAAACCCTATTCTTTCCTATTATTCTGGGCTCTTTCCAAATACAAACATTTTTCAGCGAATAACCAAAACCCTCAAATAAATAAACGATTGCACTAACGTCCTTTCTTGTTCATGGAAACACTTATTAATTATGAACATGCGAAATATCTTGAAGAAACAAGGCTTCTTAATGACAGGCGGCGGTAAGGCTTTCGTAGCAATAGTAAAATAATTATACTTCAAATTTCAAAGGCATTTAATAAAGTCTGGCATCTTGCTTTCTTATCGAAAATGCGTGCCTTCCGTTTTGATGAATACCTCTTTCGCTTAGTTAGAAAATTTTGATCTCCTATCTGAAAATTCTAATCCACTTAGTTGCTTCCCTAACAACAGTTCCCTAAACTATTCGTATATGTTTTTAGATTCACAAACCTGCTCATGGGTTGTACATCTTCAACGACGGTTCCTACGCTTGTCTTTAATGACACTTCTTTTGTAATCTCGATAGATAGATCCAATTTGCTTGCATTACTGTTAATTCGATGTTGTTCATGAGTAAAATGACTCTTCCTGTACTTGAAAGCGTAATCTATTCTTTGGAACGAATCTTCTTTCGCACACGTACAGTTCCTAGCGTACTTAAAGATCTTGACATTTACAAATCCACTGGCCTGAGAAGGTGTTCTTCAATGCTGTCAATACCACTACGTAAGCTTTTCTATCTATCCTATTGTAGGTATAGGTCTCTTTCCGAGTGGATGAAAAACAGCATTTATTCAGCCTGTCCCTAGAAGAGGCTAATCCTTCTCCCCCTCTGACTATCGTTCATTGGCACTTACTTCCCTTCTTTCCGAGGTAATGGGAACGCTAATCAATTTTCAGCTTAAGAAATATCTTGAAGAAGGAAAGCTTCTTAATGACCGGCTGGGCAGTATGGCTTTCGTAGCGGTAGGTCCACTGGTGATCTCATGGTTTATCTCACCGAACAGTGGAACACATCTTTACATCGTTTTGGAGAAACGATCCTCTTTATTGGGTTAGAAATTAGGTACCTTTCGGACCGCTCGATTCAAGTAGTAATGGACGGGTTCAAATCTGACATCCACAAAATAAACGCTGGTGTGCCCCAGCGCTCCGTTTTGTCTCCGATAGTATTCCTTATTTTTATAAACGATCTTTTGTCTGAAATTTCTAACCCAATAAATTGTTTCGGTTATGTACCATCAACTTTTCATATTCGTTTTTAGATTCTCATCCTTGTTCTTCGGGTGTGGACTACTAATAGCAGTGTATGATAAGCTCATTAAATTTTGATCTTGACAGCATTATCCAATGGGTTATCAAAAACCGTGTACAATTTAATACTTCGAAAACTTAATGCTGTTTACTATCGCAAAAGCGTAGCCCTCTCCCTATGCCACTATCCATGGATGGTACTTGCATCGAGGAGACTGAACAGCTTTCAGAGGTATGCGAATCACTAGGTGATTAGGCCTTTGTCACTTTCCATGAGAAGCACTTGCAACTGGAACGATCACACATTCTTTTATGTTGAAGCAAGAAGTTTTTTTGCGCCTCTGATCTGGTTACTGTCTATAAAGCTTATATACTTTAATAAGATTGAGTATAACTCCTAGCTTTGGGTTGGTGCTTCGGTAACTAACTTAAGCCTCAACATATAACTTAAGAAAATATTCGGTGATTCATTCATGTTTTCAATATGGTCGTAATATATCTTTTCTTGCCTCACCCTTATTACCTTATTTAAAAAACCAATTGCATTTTTCCTCTTAAGGTTTTCGGCCATTATACTCTTGCTTCTAGGATTGCTCAGTTTACGTTTAACTTCGCTAATGCTGCCAGGAACAGAGATTCGTTCTTTAGCCGAACTAAACGAATGTAGAATACTTAATACCACATTGTATCTTTCCATGTCATTGCAATATTCAGGAATTTAAAACCAAATGTTCATCAACACCTCATTTAAAACCCTCTTTTCCATTCTGAATGGTCGAACTGTATCCTTTTTGTATAAATATGAACCAAAAACGCCTTATGTATAATTCATATGTCCTTCAAACAAATAGTTCATTAAATGATTTATTAACTTTTTCAAACTACATAAAATATACAACACAGACTTTTACTGCAGTCAGAATCGGGTTAACATAAAAGAACAAGTATTATTCCAAATCTATGGAACCTATTTTCATTACACTTAACTTAAAGCTTTAATTCTTGGTTCTCCGGTAATCTTGCGAAAAACGTCGCCACATAATCATCAGTCACCGCTTCAAGTGTTGCCGGCTTCCATGCAGGATTTTTGTCTTTATCAATCAAAAGAGCACGAACACCTTCTTTAAAATCATCATTCCCCAAACACCGTGATGCCATACGGTATTCCATTTTCAGACACTCATCCAAAGGCAAATTGACGCCCAATTGCATTTGCCTAAAAGTGAGTTTCAATGAAAGTGGACACTTTTCTTTGAGGGACTAAAATAAAAATAATAAAATTTAGAAATAATTCTTAAAATCATAAAAAAAGATGAAAGGACTTCAAACTTACTGCGAGTGTCTTAAGTGCCCATTCACTGTCGTCTTTCTCGAGATTTTCAAAAATGTCTTCAACCGTCTTGACATTGAAACTAGCGTTGATTTTTGCCATTAGCAAACTTATACCTCCTTCTTTCGGTTCAAGTTTTAATGAAAAATCATTTAAAATTTTAGGAATCTCATTCGAATGGTTAGCTTTTAGTAATTCAGATTCAAGGGCAGGCAATTGACTACTTTTGCAAAAATGTGTTGCTAGTCCCACTCTAGCAATATCTTCCCCCATCAATCTACTCCCTGTCATTCCAAGATATAGACCAAGTTTACCATTCAATCGGTTTAGGAAGCAGGAACTTCCTACATCTGGGAATAGGCCAATAGCTGTTTCAGGCATAGCCAACACTGTACGTTCTGTAGCGATGCAATATTTTCCATGGACAGCCAATCCAAAACCTCCACCCATTGTCACCCCATCAATCAAAGCGATATTAGGAACTTTTTTGTTCGCTATGAAATAGAGTAAAGTGTATACTTTTCGAAAGAAAATCCTAGACTCCTCAAGACCAGCTTTGAGCAATGAAGAGATATCTCCTCCGACAGAGAAGCTTTTGCCTCCAGATCCCTTTACTATTACTAATGACTTAGACTCTTCGAATTTATTCAATTGCGCCTGGATTTTCATGACCATGTCCATATTCATAGCATTTAGAACTTTCGGTCGATTTAACACAATTGTTGCACTGTGTTTAGTTTCATTTATTTGTATCGATTCACTTGTTGAGGAAGATGTCAAGGAACGCAAAAGGGCCAAGTTGTTTCCGTTGTTGCGGAGCGCAGGCAATATAGTTTGAGTAATATCATTCCAAAGCTAAAAGAGATCAATTAAGTATAGGCTTTTACATTAAAATTGTTGCTTTGGACTTAGTTACATAATTTTTAATTATTCAATAACTTTATCTATTTAGAAGTGAACTATGCAAATTTTGAAATTAATTTTATCTTACCATAATAGATAGGTAGATAATTATTCCAAAATTATGAATCCTGCTCTGCTCCCGCCGCCGTAGTGAGGGTTGTTTATAAATTACATATTTATGTGATTTTTTTGTTTTCGACTTTCTTTTTTTCTTTTGTGTATCAGCTGATAGTTTTGATAACGTGCTTAGGAAGACAGTCAAGACAAAAAAAATGTACCACATTTCATTTTTTGAATAGGCTATGGTGCGTTCTATATTTTAGTTGTTAGTTGTCAGATGTTGATCTAACTAAATGGAGTTCACTATCTGCTGCAAAAGCCAAATACAAATATCGATTTGGTGTCGCAAAAGATCATGGAGAACAGAGCGACTAATTTGAGAAAGCACTTTAACATGCAAAACTATTATTCTTGAAGAATTTTTGAATTCCTTGCAAAAGGCTGTAAGCTTGAAAAAACTGGTCGCTCTGGTCGTGATTGAACTCAGATCTCTGGTATAAAAGATGCTTCTAAATAATCATGGAGATGATTTTAAAATATGATGATGATATCAAAGTTCAAATGTTTATGGCAAAGGCATTTGAACCTGCGATAAACTGAGGGTTAAAATCTCTAATCCAAGGATCAAATTACACTTATTTTTAAGTTTTCTAAAATTTTAAAGTTTTGAGATTAAGTTTTAACACAGCTCTTATCTGCAACTTCTAATTGATTTAGTTATTTCGCTGCTGAGAGTACCGTCAACTATTTATATTCGTTTCTTGATTCACGCTCTTGTGTTTTGATTTGGAGCTTCGGCAGCAATTGATAAGATCATTAAATTCGGTTCCGACATGAATTTAAATCTATCTATAAACAACGTTTCCTGTCGTTGAAGCAGATCCGATCCTATCTCTAAAGCTTCTTATGAGCGGCATTTATATCAAGGAAACGCATCAGCTTTCAATATATACATACTTTTTATTTGCATCACTGATAACCGATTGCGTAATGATGACAAATTCAACATCACTAAAATTGCTGCTTAATGATTCTAATCTGGGTAAAATCTACAAAGCCTTTTTTCGTCCAAAATTTCAGTTCTTGAATATAAACATTTGGACAGGTGCCCCAATAAACCTATAGCCCATTGAACAAAACCAAACAAAAAGTTTGGAAAATAATAGGCGAAACTTTTACATCGCCGCTGTCTTTTGTTGTTTTACCTTATATCATAGAAACAACGTTCTGTCGAATCAGCCAATGGCATTCTTTCCTCGAACTTTTCACACTAATACTCGTCGCACTTCCAGCAATGTCAATTAATTTACCCTTTGGTCCCATTGTGAGCCTAGTGTCAACTTTAGAGATTCTTTTTTCAGTCGCACATCGAGAACGTTGAACGTTTAAACCAACTCTGCTTTTCCTACTCATTTTGAAATTCAAAACTTTAAGACCAATCAAACTAATGAATTAGAAGTTTCTTTTAGAACAGAAAGGGGTCATAAATCTCTTTAACGTATGAGCGTTAGGAAAACGGAAAATGATTATAGAGACGATTAAACCCTTATGCTTAGACTTCAAACATTTTAAGGGGAGTTATCACCATTTTTGGATCGGAAGGAAACCTCAAACCTCTTTGTTTAGAAATAAGTAACAAAATACAACTTTTTGTTTAATTTTTTTTATTAAAAGAAACCTTCATCGAAATCATCTGCTGGCTTGTCATCGGCCATAGTTCCGCGACGAGCTGCTTCTCCTCCACGGACCTTAACATTATAACAAACATGTTCAGCCTTGATGACACTTTGATGCAATGTGTAGAGTTTTCTTCCAAATTCACGGTTCCTCACCCCATGGAGGCCTAAAAATCTATTCAAAAATAAAACATAAGAACAGAGAAATTATTATTTGAATTGTTAATTTAAATAGTTAGGCATAGTTAAATAATTATACCCTTTGTAGAAATTCTGTAAAACTTTACAGGAATCCTGACAAGTGACTGTGTCACCACATCCCAGAGAATTAATACAACGACGCATCAATTCTCCAGTTAAATCACCCAAACCAAGAATATACTCGGTAGGATCGACGTGACAGACAACTGTCTTTTCAACCTTTTCACAAAGTGCCTTGGTTTCACCTTCTTCAACACCTTCATTCTTTCCTTCGCCCTGTTCCTTGGGTTCGATAGTGAAGGTAAATTTCATTCGCTCTTGCAAATCATTCCAATCCGATAGATTCGATTCATTGAGATATTCATAGTACGAGTAGGCTTCTATGAATTCCTGTAAGCCAGCGCAATATGCTCGCATATACTGATATGGATCACGATTTTCCAACTCTTTGGCTATTTCAAAGAATTTGTTCGAAATGAGATTGTCCAAGCGTGTCTTTGCTTCGAGTAAAATCTTCTCTTTGTTGTTTTTCCTAAGAAAAAAGGACATAAGTAAGTTAATTTACTCAAAGTCAAGGATAAAGTGCTTAAATTACACTGGATCAATTGTATGCAAAAGGAAGATTATGCGTTTGGATTCGATGGTTGTATCACGACTTAGCTTCACTATGCGTTCATAGCGATCGTGTTTATCGTCCAATTCAAGTGCATATTCCTTGAATGAAATGATGACTGGGTTTGTTTCATCAACTGGCACAGAATCTTTGTTATGATGAGGCTTCGAGCTGTTCTTGTTTCGAGAACGATTGTGATTTTGTTTAAAAGACATTTTTGTTGAATTAAATGTTTTAGATTTGGCTTCCTTGTTTTCTTTTCTTTTATGTTCTGCTTTTTTATTTTAGCCGCTTTTAGTTTTTTGACATTTGGTTTTTTTTGACGTTTTCAATAAAAATTGCTGAACGAATTCATTGGTGGACTTCCACAACTTTTCATTAAACTGTCTGAACGCAATAGACGCCAGAATCAAACGTTGAATGTCTTAAAATCTCACATTCAGCTATCAACAAGTGGTTTATTTCTAGTTCGGTTTGGCATTTAAACATAAATAGACTGACGCGACGTCTGAATAACCCTTTGAAAATGATTATTTTGAAAATCATAGTTATGTTCAAAATACGTATCACACCCTTTTTTTTAGAAATGAAGTTCACTTTTGTCTGGATGGAGACGTCAATAGACAAAACTGCCGCATTTGGAGTGATTGTAATTCTTAAGTGTATTTTGAAACGCCGATGCTGGCTAGAAATTTACAGTCAATGGTGACCACAAGACAGTTCAACATGTCACACAAATCGTGCCATAGTTGATTAATAGAAGGATACGTTTGGTAACCACATAGTTTCACGCAACGGAACCGTAAATTGGGCTATGAAAGGTATTGTAACGAGAATTAGGACCTAGTGACTTACAACTCTCAACCATTCCATTCCATCAGGCACAGGCAGGGGTGGTTAAAACCAAGGCATCTAATATGACAGTCCTACGCACTAACTATCACAACACAGATACTAATTAATATAATATTAAAAATGTCAAGTAATCACTAAAAATCCGCCCGTTAACTCTTTCATCGATCTTTGTATATAAAATCATAAGCATTACCATGGAGTTGCTTTTTTACGTTTGTAGCCTCAAAGTGGCGTTGGAAGTTTTATATAAAAAGTTAACTAAAAATACTGCAATAGCCATTAGGTGTCGCCCCTCATAAAAACGCACGATGATAGTACTATAGATTGTATATCAAAGCTGGAATGATTTTTATTTCAGGAAATTTAAAATTAGAAATTATTTTTACTGTAATCACATTTGTTTCTTTGGCTCAACTTTCCATTACCGCAGAACGAATTTCGACATGCGGTTCTTTATTTGATAGATATGTCCAAAAAATAATAATTATAACAGTTTTAGAGCGAGGAAACATTTATTTCTATTTTAAATAAATTTTCAAAGTTCACTTTTTCACATACAAAAATTGTTGATTTTGACATTTCTTCCTTGTTTTTTGTTCAGTGCTGCCATACTTGATTTTTGTTTGTTGGGGATTTCTTCGATTTAAGTGCTCAAATGCAAAAAGTACTTTGCATTTTACCCAAACTCGCACCCATCCCAAATCCTATAGTGATCCAAGCAGGGGGCTTGCCCCTTACATGCCTAGCTGTTAGTACGCCGTACTATCAATTCAAAAAAAACTTTTTTTAGGCTCAAAAAACGAAATACAAAAAAAGTAGGGTTTAAGTCCGAAAAAGAAAATGTTTTTTTTTTATGACTTATAGGTGTTTCCTCGCCTTAATATTTAAAACATGTTCTATTGAGACCTCGACCTAACTTTAAACAAAAATCGGAAAGAAATTCGTGCTGCGGTATTGGAAAGTCGCCCCCATAAAAGGCTTCCAATGTCAACAACTTTTCTTTAAAACAGACTTCATTTTGTTTGATTAGATATTAAACTTGAGTGTGAACAGCACCTAAGCATTGATTTGGCATTCAAATGTCATCCACCTGACATCCACATTTTTGTTTCTATTTCTACCCTTGCCTGTTGCTACAACACCTTGCACGCACTGCACCGACCGCTGGCCGTAATTAAAAAGAAAAACAAACTCGACAAAGAACACAAAAGACTCTTTAAAATTTTAATCAAACAATAAAATTAACACTGTTTATTTTTTTGCGCAAGCAAAAAACATCCCATCTTTATTTTGCTTTTTAACTGCGCATTCAACAAACACGTTTCTCCTTAACTATGGTAATTTATTTCAATTTCAAGATGATTCTATGGTTAATTTATGAAGTCATATCAGATAAGACAATGTAAACATAGGCTTTCGGTTCTAATTTTGTTTTTCTAATCTATGTTTTCAGTTTTACAATCTTCTCACGCGCACCCTGATCCCAGCGGCCTTGGGCAATGGGACTAGGTTGAATGCAGTACGTGCGATGTCTTCGTCGCCCTCAATTGACACTGTGCTGGCAACGGAAAGTTCCTCCAAAGGATTGGTGATTTTGAACCGTCCCAAGGCATTGAACGCAATTAACTTGGAAATGGTCCGAAAAATCTACAAACATCTCAAAAAGTGCGAGAAGTCAAAGCTGTTGGTGATCATTAAGGGAACCGGAGATAAGAGCTTCTGCGCTGGGGGTGATGTACGTGCCATAGTCGAAGCTGGCCCAACTGAAGAATCCAAGAGCTTCTTTAGGGAAGAATATACTCTGAACCATTTGATTGGGAACTACAAGATCCCCTATATTGCGTTTATGGATGGCATCACAATGGGCGGGGGTGTTGGGCTCTCAGTCCATGGACGATACCGTGTCGCCACCGAACGCACCTTGTTTGCCATGCCCGAAACAGCCATTGGTTTGTTTCCCGATGTCGGAGGATCACACTTCCTACCCCGTTTGAATGGCAAACTTGGTATGTACCTCGGTTTGACTGGTTTTCGGTTGAAGGGAGAGGACGTCGCAAATGCTGGAATTGCAACTCACTATTGTCCCAGTGACAAACTAAAACATCTTGAATCTGCTCTTCTAAATTGCAACGATCCCGATGACATTGCAGATATTATGAATAGTCTAACAGCTAAGCCAGAAAAGAAGTTTGTTCTTGGTCCGCATTTAGAAACAATCAACAAGTGTTTCTCTGCTGATTCCGTGGAGGATATCTTCAGGAATCTCGCTAAAGATGGCAGCGAATGGTCTTTGAATACCCTCGATGTAAGGAAAAGTACATTTTTTCTTCAAATTGCATCCATTATAAACTCGTTGAATTTTCAGATATTAAGGAAAATGTCTCCTCTAGCTTTGAAAGTAACTCATCGTCAATTAGAGCATGGGGCAAATCTATCCCTCACTCAGTGCCTTATCATGGAATACCGTATGGTGGTGCGTCACTTGGAAGACAGCGACTTCAAGGAAGGAGTTCGCGCTCTACTCATCGACAAGGACCAAAAAGCAAAATGGAATCCAAGTAGCATTGAAGCTGTTACCCCGGAGCGTGTGGCGAAGTTCTTTGCCAAATTACCCGACACGGAAGAACTGAAATTGTAAATTGTTGTTGTTGTTTTGTTTTACTAGTTTGATGGATGATGCGATGATAATCCTGACCATCATGCTGTTGATGTGTTGTGTGCCTTTAAACAGTTGAATTACCTACCTGGTTTGCTAGCCTTAATTTTTCTTTTCTTAATTTCTAGAACAAATTTGTTTTATTTTTACATACCTACCTATTTTTATGATTTATTTTCTTTGAGCCCAGCCCATTCCTTTGCATTTTTGAGCTTGTGTTTTTCCAACTGTTTGCAATCTTTAAATTTAGCAACTTATTTTTAACTTTTCTTATATGTATGTTTACAGACCATCAACTTAATAATAATAGGGGAGTTGAATTATAGCAGCCAATACGAACTACGACAATAATTTCATTTTCTTTCACCCCCAAAGGGCATTCATATTGTACTTTAATTTTGAACAAAATATTAAATAGTTTTTTTTTTCTAGAATTAAGTGCTATAAAATAATTATGTATTTCGGTAGAAAACCGAATTTTTTAAGAAGCGTTTTTAATGGAAATGCGTAAAATAATCAAAATATATTTTTTACCTGAAAGTAAAAACTTTGTTTTATTGTTTTTATAAAAATCAGAAAGTAAAACTACATTGTTGTTGGAAGCAAACAAAAATTATGTTCGGTAAGTGCATTCTTTTATTATTAAACTTTTCACTATGGCTACCTTAATCGACATTGGCTCTAGATCGGGAATGTTTAAAATGACTTCAGACTCCATTAAACCATTTAGGACGTGTTTTCTAAGCATTGAAATGAATGAATGAAAAATGAAAGGCAAATCCATTCTTCGGCTAAAATTAACGCCTATTTGTATGAAATTTTGTAATCGTTATTTTTTGAAATAAAAATATTTACATGGATAAGAATTCTTAAAAGCTTTGCCACAATTTGCAGTCACATCTATAAATCTTCACATTTCGGAAGAATGGGAAAAGTCGCGAAAACCGCAATGGAAAAACATTCTGCAGTTGTTATCCTTCTTAAAGAAGGCAAATAAACCAAACCAGAAGACCTGATGTACAGGAAGGCTTAGAGAAGTGGCTGTTCGTGAAATTACATAACGGAAAAAGCAGAGCTTTATTGAGCCAAGAATTTGGGGTTAAAAAGATTTAAGGGCCCACACGTTAAGTAGTTGGATCACGTATGATATGATGATAAGAGTCTTATATAGCGACACTTTGGTAGCTGGAGAAAGGGGTTTACTTCTCAATTGAAAAGCTGATCTCAGCGTTGGTGTCGTTTTCTGCGTTCATAGCGGAGCCTAGGTAGACACAGTTCTTACCTACCTCAAAGTCACGTCAGTCGATGGTGACATTTTGACCGAGACGTCGCACAGTGGGACGACCCATAGCAATAAATAAAAAAATTGAATATTTTTGCGGGACTTTTGAGTGATTGATATGTTAATATATATATGTAGGTATACGTCATAACTGCATTTAAATTATTTTAATTTATCAACACTTGCAAAAGTTATAGGGCGTTAAACAGTGACAAGTGGAATATTTTTCGCAGGCAGTAAGAACGAGTGTTTTTTTTATATGGTTTAAATTCGTATCTAATTAAATTGTGCTCATACTTAATTTAGACAAAATGGAAAATAATAGTAATCAAGGTATTAGAAATCATATTCTGCTGTAAGAAATTATGTTTGTTTCGTGGTTTTAGTAATATCGTCTCTGAAGTAAAGGTCTTATTAGATTTTTGTGTTAAAATGTGAATTTCGTGTTGAAGTAGAGTTTTCTAAAATACCCCAAAAAGCCCCCTTATGTAAGATTTGTGCTGTTTTAAGTTGGTCTATGTGTGTATATTCTAAATCCGAAAGGAATTTTTGCGCAAATTTGCGTTTTTTTAGTTATTGCCATTTTTGTAGCCTCAACTCCATCAATCAAAAATGGCGAATTGTTGCAAATTTGGATCGAGAATGATAAGAAATTAATTAATGTTGTTGCAAAAATTTGTGTATTACTAAGGTTAGAAGATCTAAATGAAGAACTAGAACTTGAAAATAAAAAAGTTTCTAAATATTATTGCCTAAAATTGAGGCAAAAGTGGGAAAATTGTCCATTAACGATGGCTTAGCCTTGATTTGCCTTTAAGTGCTAAATTGTCTAGTGTACAAGGTAGAACAAGTATATTACAAGTCAACCAAGTACAAAGAAAGGCAGACCTTCAAAAAGTTTTGAAGAATGAAGCGAAGGCACAAAAAAACGGCGGGTTCAAGAACTTACATCGCAACACAGCGCAGATTAGCTTAATTGTGAGATCTCGAGCCGATTCTCACATTCTCCTCAAAAATTGGAAAAAACTTTGACCCTAAAGCAAAACCTAGCTTTGTACATTGACAGGGATTTGTCTAAGAGAAAGTACGCTCCTGTGCGTTCAGTTAGCAACGGCATCAGAGAGAAAAAACTAAATGAGAGAGCCAAATTTCCTCGTCTCCGTCTCTTCGAAACCTCTTACTCTCATTTTTTATGGCGTGTTGAATTCGTATCGGTGTATAAATGTTTTCACCTCGGAGAAGAGTACACAAAAAAACATCAGTTCCGGGAAATGCGACATTTCTCATTTTTGTTTATTGATAGCCAAGAAGGCTATGTTTTTTAAAGTCTCAATATAATATTTGTAATTCTCATGATTTTCTTTCTTTAATTTTACTAACATCTTGTCGTTTTTATATCTACAAAAATACTCCTATAATTCAAATTATATCTAGCAAAACATTTTTGTTTGTCAAAAAATAACGGGAGAAGTTATACCGGTAGTTCGTGGTGAATTTGTTTTTCTCTTCTTTTTCTCTAAGTTAAGCTGAGATCACACGATTGGTCAAATGTACCGATTTTGGCCGAAATTTGTCTGTACACATTTGGCGACAGAAATTTTGTGTACCGAAAATATTTTTAGGTGTTCACACGATTGGTGTATTTTAGCCAAATATTTTCTGCGCTTATTTGTGTACTGAAAGAATATGACCGATATCTGTACAACCCTGTCACACGATCTGGCATTATTTTCAACAACTGATTAATTGTTTATATGTTTGATAATATATAATAATTGAATTTATTTAAAAAAATAAAAAATAAAATAAAATTAAAATGATGTCCATACGGAAAAAAAAGAAAATAGCTGCCATAATGTGCATTTGTGTATATTTAATTGAAAAACAAAAAAAAGAGAGAAGAAAGGCACGGAAGCTAAGTGTTTGGGTGCGGGATTGGCTCCTGAGAAGGAGTACTGATGGCGCTTGTGTAAAAACTTTGGCGGAGTTTAGAAAAATCGAAAATCAGAAATTTTTATTTAAAAATTTCTTGCGAATGAATGAAGCCACTTTTAATGATCTGCTTAAATTAGTTTCTCCACAAATCAAAAAAAAATAACACCAACATGCGCCAAGCTATCTCAGCAAATGAAAAATTGGCAGTCACGCTACGTTTTTTAGCTTCTGGAGAGCTTCTGGCGTTGGTGTTGCTTCCTTTGTTTGGTCGCCTAAATTTGTGCACACGGAATTGACCAAATTCATTACTTCTTCTTCATCTGTGTCCATAATCTTAAATATCAAGTATTTATATTTAAAATAGATGCAAATATAATTACCAAAAGTTGCATGAATAATGCAGATGCAAGAAGCAGTGGTGTGTGTTTTTTTATCAAATCAGTGCTGCCGAATTTCAAAATTATAAAATAATAATAAATTATGAAATAATTATTAAAAAATCGTAATTTTCAACAACAACAAAAAATTAAAATTATCTAAAATATATTGCATTTAATTATTTCACATTGAATTATAAAAGGCGGAAATAATAAAGTTCTACAGTTTACCGGGAATATTTATATAAAATATCCATATACCTTCTGCAATTGCGGTATCAATCGATATTTTCTGGAACTTAGTGTTAACGTAACATTTATTTGTCATGAATTACTTTTTCAGCTTTTTTATGCACCAACAAAATTAATTATGAAATTTGGCTGCGATAATAATTACTTCAACACAGCATATTCTATGTTTATAGTTATTCAGGTTTAGCCCTTAACTTTGATTTGCATTTATTTATGCCTAAAAAGTTTAGTAAACATCTATGAATAAGCCACAATGCACTTTCAGAAAAACTGTAGTTAGAACTTTCCCTGACGGATTTTTCCTTGTCGCTATATAACTGAAAGATAAGATATAAATAGTTAGAACTGGAAAACTTATAAAAATGATGCATAAGACTTAAATTTTGGTTGAAGAACAAATTTGTATATTCTTTTCACAAAACCACTGAACTAGCGAAAATACAAATATTTGTACTTTAGTACAGAAGTACTTTTCAGCTTATGTAGTTAAGCCTTTAAAAGCAACACAATACCTTAGTTGAAAGCAGTAAGAATAGCTTATCACCTATTCACAAATCTTATGCAATGAAAATTGGCAACAGAAGTAACAAGTTGACGGTCTTTTTATTTAGTCTCTACTTAAATCACTTATTTTCAGCATTTTGGAAATGTCGTGAGTAATGTAAAGAAAATAAACAACGAGTACACACAAATAAAATAGGAATGGAAAAAAGCGATGAGTATATAAGAATGTTTTCAATGTTCCATGTTTACATTCTGTAACTCTCGTTTTCAATGTTCCTGAAACTCTCGCATCGACAAAATTAAGTCGATAAACTCTGAAAATTGAAACAAATCTGAGTTTTTTTTGCATTTTTCATCAGTCTGAGCGAAAATTAAACGCATAAACGAAGCTAATAATAAAAATAATAGTTGTAGTGCTTTCAGAGTCTTATGTTTCAAAGGTGGTCGCCATTTTTCAAAGGTGTTGAGCAGAGAGAAAAGAGAGAAAAGTTCATTCTCTCTCGTGGTGAGTATGCACACAAACTTGCATAAGTATTTGTTCCCCACATTTTTTTAATATGGAGTTAATACATATGCAAGTTGGTGGCCAAATCACAGCTTGTAGGCAAAAAGAGAGCAACCCTCGAAGTTGGTTCTCTCTATTAGTTCTTTCTCGATGATGACGGCATCCACAAAGATTGTTTACCAAGTTATTACAAACTTAAAAAAATATAAAGCAGAAATACTACCCGAAATTGATCTTGTGTCAGAAAGTCAAGAAGTCGATCTTCAATCCTTACTAAGTAAGACATTATTTCTTTTTTTCATTTGCCTATTAGTGTTCTTTCGGAAGAAGCATTAGAAGCTAGACACAAGGAAACTTAAAGGCCAGGCTAGATCATATTCGAAAGTGCTCTAGAACAAGTGCGATGATTGATAAATCATTTATTTATTACTTCAGACCCACTCATTTCAAATTTACGTTCAAATAGCTCACATTTACCTAGAATCGATGCAGATATCGATCAATATCTGCTCAGCAATAACTTGGACAATAATGTGTGGGCATCAGAGAGCGATACCGATTAATTCATTAATTATTTCTTTATTACCATTTATATTTTAAATGTCTTCATGATCATTTATTTTTTATATAACATATCAATCACATCATGTTTGAATTGTTTTTAATAACAAAATCGATAGCTAAATTTAAAAATATAATTTGAAAAACATGAACAAGATTATGAAAATTAAGTTTGAATTTAAAAAAAAAGTTTGCTGCTCAACTCTTTTTTGTCGAATTAAGCTGTGCGGACACTTATCACTGGTTTTTGTGTGTGTTTTTTAGTTCATAACGTAGATATTCAATGCACTAGTTGATTACATGCATAATAACTAAGTTCGACCCATTTATGCAAGAGATATTAATTTTGCCGTTTTGCCCATACTATCGTTCCACTGTGCGTCGTCGGTCTTGTAGATCCTTTCTCTGCACTATTCTTTCAAGGACAATGAAATCACATAATGGCGAACCACCATGTCTAAAGCCTTTTTTGATATTGAAATGTGCGTTCAAGTTGTTTCCAACCTTTATGGAGCAGCGCGAATTCTTCATGGTCATCCTGCACACACGGACGAGTTCGGCAGAGACGCCAAAATTAGACATGGCTCTATACAGTTCGTTCCTGTAAATGCAGCAATATGCGGCTTTGAAATCATTGACAAGACAAGATGGTGGGTATCGACTTCTGAGAAGTCCATGTGCATCTCTCTTCTTTAGCTCTTGTCCTTCTGTGCTTTAAACGAATTAAAAAGGTTTTAACAACTGATTCTCTTAAGTCCCCGTATAATGCAACGCCATTCACCATGGTTGACACAAAATCGTGCTGGCTGGCATAAAGCAAGATGTTTTTAGCAATAAAATAAGTCGTCATAGTCTAACTTATTTGTATCCCAAAGAAATTATAGCCCAACTGTTATGCTTTCATTTTTTTTTAAACAGAAGGCAAACTGTTTCAGTTAAGTCCTGTTAGCTTCTTAAATCTACATTAAACAGAAGTCCAAAGTCCCAGTCATTTAGAACAAATGAAAAATAACGCTCCGGCCGGAAAAGTCTACAAATCTTTACCCCCAACAGGACAGATCAGTAGATGAAGGCCGTGCATCAGGTGGCGATGGCTCTAAGTCACCCTTGACTGTAGTGGCACCTTTAGTAAGTAGTTTGATTCGAGCTGTAAGAGGTTATTAAGGTCAAGGGGATGGTTTTAAAGTCAATCCAACTGAGGAAAACCGTAATAAGTCCAAACTAGCCAGGAAGCCCTGCAACGCCCAAATTCAACGGACCACATTTGTACATGACCATAAAAAATACTTCATTGTCGCAAAGGCAGGTACAAATTTTTGGTCATTCGTAAAAAAAATGGAGCAAATCTTAAATCTTTTTGGAGAAAGTAAGATTATTGCACTTGATATTATTTCATCAGGCTCTCTTAACGAAATTGCGGGCTTCCGGTTTTCATGAATCCCTCCTTCATTGGATTAGTAATTACTAATTACCTTTCGAATCATTCAATACAAGTAGTATTGGATGGGTTCAAGTCTAAAAACCACAAAATAATAAAGGTAGTAATATCCCCTTGAGTGTGCGCTTATTATAAAAAAGACCAATGTCAAAACATGAATCGGCTATAAACGAAAGTTGAATTTAGTTCGTTGAATTTTTAATCTAGATATCCAGATAGCTTAGTCAAGTCGTTTTATAATTGAGGTCATCTGAATTAGTTGGATTTTAAGCAATTCCGAAGTTCAATTACCTTTGAGTGACTCGACGGAGTCCAATCGTTTGTGTTAAATTTATAGTGTTTTCTTCCAGTGTATACGATTGGTGTTAGATGCTTCTTTAATAATAATATTAATATTTTTCCAAGTCTAGCATTTACTTTCATACGATTTTCTATTTCCTAACAAATGTTTGTTTGTTTATTTTTGTGGAAATTGATTTTAACTAAAATCATTACCAAATAACCTCGATCCATCATCATGATGATCGATGATTCACAGCCAAAGCATTAGATAGCTTATCCTTATCAAAAACAAAAATATATTGAAGAGCATATAATCCATGTGACTATATTCTTAACTGATAAGGAGCTTACTTACTTGAATAGATTTTTCAGTTACATTTTTGAAGGCCAAGTGAGAAATTTAGAAAAGTACTTTATCGTCATTATCTTGATAGATTAATTAGCTTTGCTATCTAATACGTAGTATTCTTAAAATTTTCAAATAATGTATTTTGTAACGATTTTAGAACTATACAGGGTGGTATCGTAAAAAAACGCTCTAAGGCTGTTTGGTTTTAAATCCTGTTTTCTAGTATGGTTAAGCTACAATAACGGTCAACGCCTTGACTTAAGCAAGCTAATTCAATTATTTGGTGCCCCGGTGGAAATTCACATCTAAAGATAGGAATGCGAATTTTATTTTCAACTCATTGTATTTAAATACATACATATTTGCATATTCATTTCAGGTGCCTCAATATTCGGCATTACCAGAATGGGTTGGTTGGCGCCCGAAGCATTGTTTATTAATTTGGCTCTAGATTAGATTAGAACTCGTAAATTATTTCCGACAGCTTGGAGTTGCCACAAGAATTCGGTAATTGGAAGAGCGAAGATTTCGGGTTGGTGATAATATCCCCCAAGATATAATCCCCAAAGGAAAATCCCCAAATCCATAATCCCCAAAACGAAATCCCCAGCAGCAAAATTCCCAAAGAGAAAATACCCAGAGCGAAAATCCCAAAGTGAATATCCCCAAAAAAATTATGTTCAAGTAGTGAATCATGTGATTAAATTGCGCGCGCAATTTAATCCCATGATTCACTACTTGAACATAATTGTTTTGAATATGTATATTAAATTTCATTTACATATATTGCATGAAATACAAGCAAAAGATTTGGAAACAATAACATCATCCATTTCAATTTATATTCCAAAATTAAAGAAATACTCGACACTACAAAACAACACTTAGACAGCACTAAGCAAGCACTACGAATACAATGATTCTCTATGAATACTTAAGTCAGACTGAGAAGTGCATGCCTTCATAGTGATTTTTTGTTTAGAAACTGTTTATCATTATCATTTGTAAATATCACAATAAGAGAATTTCATAAGATTTTTTCTAAAAACTGCATGCAGAAATGAAGATATGCACAGATACTGGGGATTTGGAGATTTCGTGGGGATTTTGGCAAAATAAATTATTTAGTTGGGGATTTTGTCCATTTGTCTTATGTCTCTGGGGATATTATCAAAATGGATTAAATTTGTTTGGGGATATTATCCCGTGGGGATTCTTTTTTTTGGGGATTCAATACGACACCCGAAGATTTCGCTTCACAAGCTCACCAAAGGGTTGGGTACCATAGCCCCAAAGCAAAAATCCCCAAAACAAAATCCCCATAACAGAATCCCCAAAACATAATCCCCAAATTTAAAATCCCCGAAACCAAAATCCCCAAACTAAAATCCTTAAGCACAGATTCACCATATTTCGAGTATATCTAAGAAATTATGTTTGGCGCCAAATCCTTAAGCACAGATTCGCCAAACATAATTTCTTAGATATACTCGAAATATGGTGAATCTGTGCTTAAGGATTTTGATTTTGGGAATAATTCAGAACAAAGTTAAGTTGTGTTTATTTTTTTATTCAACAAAAACATAAGAAATTAATACTATCTATGTTTTTCAAAAATAAGAAATATATGTATTTTGAATTCATAGTATTAAATAAACAAATGAAACAAATAATCTATCATAGTAGATAATATGATATACATTTTAAAAATTCAATTTTTTCAACTTTTGAACGCTTTGTTTTTTTATTTTTAACTTCTTGTATGTTTTCACGCTGGATTTTTAAAATTGACGTTTTTCACCGCTGCTTATTTTCTCAATTGTGGTAACAACACCAATCATTTCCGATTAAATAAATAAATTGAGTGGCGCAACAGTCCGTGGAGAACTAGGGCCTAGTGACTTACAACTCTCAACCATTCCTGTGTGCGAGTACTGTTGTCAGGGATGGAGGGGACCTACAGTTTATGTGCCGATTCCGAACGGCAAATTTGAGAAAGCACTTTTCATGACAAGAATTACTCTTGAAGAATTTGTCAATTCCTCGCAAGAGGCAGTACCCGTGAAAAAAACTTTAGATGACATAGGCAGGGATCGAACCCAAGACCTCTGGCATGACAGTCCAACGCACTAACCATCATGCCACGGGTACTACAATCATTTCCGATTGTAGGACAAAATTCCCGATCCGTGTGTCCAACGTAAAGAACGAACCCTGGAGATGTCTGTTCTCATCAGTACTTGATGAACAGTTTAACATTGTTGTTAAAATAATTCTTAAGAAAAAGCACAATATATCACCAAGGCCTACACACAAATGATGAAAACCAGCAGGCATTGACGGAGTTTGAAAATTAGATTTGGGGATTTCGTTTGTGGATTATGGGCATGGGGATTTAGATCCTGGGAATTTTGTTTTTTTTGAGGTTTTGTACGTGAGGATAACGAATTTGTGGATTTTTAAAAGTGTGGGGATTTTGTGATTGGAGATTTTGCACTTGGGCATTATGTCGGTATCCCCTCACCAAATGCCTGGTATCTATTGCCTTGTGCTTGAGTGTGCAATCCCTCTTCTGCCTCCAAATCTCTCTAGCGATTGAGATTTTTTCTCGTAACGTCTCCTTCGTAAAAAAAATATATATTATTTTATATTTTTATCGATTTAAGTAAAAAAACATGACTCTGATGCTAGAGACTCTTCCGAAAACTCAATAAACATAATTTTGGAAAAATATAGCCCATGGTACTGTCAGTGGATTGACTCGATTTCTTAGCTCGTATTTGGTAAAATTAGCCCTTAGTTAGGGTGTTCTTCTGTTTTTGACTTTCAAACCATCAAAACCTCGAATCTCAAATTCTTCAGTCACTTGCAGCCAGCACTCATTTTTTGAGTATATTATTTTATTTTCTTTGCATTTCCCATCCCAAAGCGATGGTCAATTTTGGACAACCAGAGTAAGGGTAGTACTCGTGGCGTGATAGAACTTGGGTTCAATCCCTGCCTGTGCCACCTAAGGTTTTTTCCACGGGTATTGCCTCTTGCGAGGAATTGATAAACCCTACTAATTCTTGTCATGAAAAGTGCTTTCTCAAATTAGCCGTTCGAATTCGGTTTACTACACTACATTCCTGCCCACTATATTCCTGACAACATTTCTCTTACACAGGAAACGTTGAGAGTGGGCAGGTTCAGACAAAATAAGGGACTTCATTTGCAGTCAACTTTATTCTTTGAACGTAAATTTTGACCAAGGTAACTAGTTAGTTTTTCAAGTGTCATGAATTTCAAATTCAGAACTTTACTTTACAAACCTCTACTTCAAGTTCATAGTACAAAAACCACCAAAATCATTATTTTCCATAAAACACTCCTCAGGCAAGCTACAAGGCCTTCAAGATTTGTATTTTGTATTGTAAAGACATATTACTTATTTCTTTTCCAAATTTACAAGGAACCTTTTTACAAAGAGCATTAAATGAAGTTGTGCAGAAAATAAATAAATCATAGAGTAATAAAGTTCAGCTTTCAGTTGAATGAAAAAACATGATCAAGTGTAATTTTGACAGAAGTAGACTTGACTTGATAGTAAGGGAGATTTTTCTTGACTAACTTTCCAGTCAACTTTCCATTAAAGTTGCCTTAATTGGAAGGTAATTTTTTGGCAGCTGGCCAATCAGATACTAGAAACTTGCCTTACTTTCAAGTCCCTTATGTCGGCTGAACCTGCCCAGTTTTAAGTTACTAGGCCCTTGTATTTTCTCTATTGTATCACTTACAAAAGCTTAAATCTGTACAGACTTTCGACTTCTAAGTGAGTTTGATCAATCCAAAAGATAGTCTTCCCGTATCCTCACACTAAAATCGTTATTACGGGTGACTTCAATATTTACAATACTTCTTAGCTTCTCCATTCGGGTCAGACTACAACCGAAGGAATGTTTAGCCACCATACTCACCTTATTAACGTGTCAACTCGAATATCGTACATGTACAAAAACCTCTCGACTTGTTTCTCACCTCTGCACCTGATAATTACCACAATAGCCATAAATGATACTGTGTCAAATCTTTTGACAATATACGAGAAATCCAACTGGGACGATCTCAATAATTTTGTCAGGATTTTTTTCTGGTATGCTCTTTGTAATGTCGTAAACTTGAGTGGAGATGTGCTAACAATTTTTTGGAAATGAAAACTTTGATCACAAATAAGGTCAAAACTATCAGACCCGAACCTAAGTCATGGTTGGATTTAATCTACAAAGAAATTATCGAGGAAAAAGGGATATGCTTAAACATGTCCGTAAGGCCTGCAAGTCCTATATTCGAAGGACCAAACCTATGCATTACAAAAATATTACAATGTACCTAAGGCAGCTACAATTTTTGATCATTCGTAAATTATATGAAGAATTCTTCCTTAACCTCGGTTTCTGCGCTTGTTGTCAATGATGCTCCTTTTGTTAGCTCTATTAAAAAAGCTAACTTGTTTTCAAGGCAGCTCGCCCCAAATTCCAACTTTTCTGATAGTGACACGACTCCCCCGATCTTTAGCGCGTTAATGATTCTATAGGGTCAATCTTTTTTCGTACTAGTATTATGACAAAGCTCCTAAAAAATCTCAAATCCCTGCTACTATTTTAAAGAGGTGGTCTTCCAGGCTTATAAATCCCTTCATAAGTTTTTACATCTTTCCTATTCTTATGGGCTCGTTTCAAATAGTTACTAGTTGTACAACAGCACTTGTTGAGCCAATTCCCAAAAAAGACGAAAATTCTCCCTCAAACTATCGACGATTGCATTAACATCCCTTTTTCAAAGTTCGTGGAAACGCCACTGGCTAATTAATTATCAGCTTGAGAAATATCCTCAGGAGAAAAAACGGTTTCAAATCTGAAACCCATAATTTACAGCGATGGGAAAAATAATAGAAAAGATATTGCATTTAATACTTTAATTATCAATACTTCGGTTTTTTATATTGATAGATGTTGAAAACAAAGGCTGATTTTGATTTAATTCCTCCTAAACTTTCATCAAAATGTCCTTCTTCCCTATGTGGTTTTTTCAACAGTGTCTTCAATAATCATCTCTATTAACCGTTAATTTTCTAGAGGAATAGAAGATATCCTTCGTTGATGCGGTGTATAAAAATAATCTTAATCTCTTAGTAAGCAGTTATATCTTCTTCTTCTCCTCCACTCCCCTTCTATGCATACGAAACGACCCAAGGTGCTTTCATACGCTTTTGTCATAGTCCATGATTCTGCACCGTATAGCAGGACGGGGATGATGAGGGTCTTATATAGCGACACTTTGATCCCTCGAGAGAGGACTTTGCTACTCAATTGCTTTCTTAGCCCAAATAAAAAGCGGTTAGCAAGAGTTATTCTTCGTTTGATCTCAGCGCTGGTGTTGTTTTCTGCGTTAATAGCGGAGCCTAGGTAGACGAAGTCCTTGACTACCTCAAAGTTATGTCTGCCGATGGTGACGTTTTGACCGAGATGTCGGTGTTGTAGTTCCTTTCTTGACGACAGCATGTACTTTGTTTTGCCCTCATTAACCGTTAAACCCATTTTTGCCGCCTCTGCCTCAATACTCACAAACTGAGTTCTTCCGATTATGTCAATGTCATCAGCATATGCTAGTAATTGAACAGACTTTTGAAAGATAGTGCCTCTAGTGTTGACGTGAGAGCTCTGCACTATTCTTTCAAGTACGATGTTAAAAAATCGCATGACAGCGCATCACCTTGTCTAAAACCTTTTTTGACATCGAAAGGTTCTGTTTAGTTGTTTCCAACCTTTATGGAGCAGCGCGAATTATCCATGGTCATCCTGCACAAACGGACGAGTTTGGCAGGGATGCCAAAACTAGACATGGCATTATACAGCTCGTCCCTGTAGATACTGTCATATGCGGCCTTGAAATCGATGAAAAGATGGTGGGTGTCGAATTGGAGTTCTTGGGTTTTTTCCAGGATCTGCCGTAATGTATTTGCAGAATCGGGCAAACAATACTGAGGTTCGATTCATCGGGCATGATTTCTTCCGATCATATCTTACAGATAAGTTGGTGCATCCTCCTAACCAAATTGTCTCCAGCTGCTTTGAAGAGCTCGGCATTCAAGCCATTTGCTCCAGCGGCTTTATTAGACTTCAGCTTAGATATGGCCATCTTTACTTCGTCTAAGTCGGGAGGACGGGATTGTTGGCTTTCGTCGTCTATGTTGAATGGATCATCCTGCCTGACAGCGGAATTCGGTTCGTCGTCGCCGTTATACAGTCTGCAGAAGTGGTCCTTCCATATCCTCAGCATTGACTGCAATTCCATTATGATGTTTCCGCTTTCGTCTTTGCAGCCTTCGGTTCTAGGTTTATGGACTCGTGAATTCCGTTTCACCTGCTCATAAAACTTTCGAACTTTATTGCTGCTTTTGAACCTCTCAATATCTTCGACCGCACGCTTCTCATGCTCTCTCTTTTTCCTTCTGAGAAGTCTATGTTCCTCTCGCCTCTTCTGCTCATAGAGCTCATGAGCAGCTCTCGTCCTTCTATGCAGCGCCGCTTTGCGTGCCTGTTGTTTGGCTGCACTTGCCTGCCGAAATTCCTCATCAAACCAGGGGTTCTTGTTGGTGGTTGCTTGAAACCCAGCACGTCAGAGGCGGCTTCTCTGAGTGCATCTTGGCAATGTTGCCACTGGTTTTCGATAAATTGTGTTGGCGGCACAGAACTTCGAGAGAGGTTACTTGTAACTCGATCGGAGAAGGATTTGGCGATCTCTTGCGATTTAGCCTTGATGCAGATGGTCATGAGGCGCTCGTTGATGCACCTATAGCTCAAGACTTCTTGCCTAAGTCCAGCTCCAATGACAAAGCCGGATCCAAAATAAGCGTTGTTGGTTTTCTCGGTAGCAGTCACCATAGTAAATATCGAAGTTTTTCATCCTCTTTTTGCCCGGCCCATCCCATCGTATTTCCTGGATGGCGGTGATGTCTGCTTTATAGCAGTCTAGGGCCTCCGCTAATTCTTCGGCCGCACGTGGTCTCTTAAGGGACCTAACATTCCACGTGCATATCCGAAGTTCGTTTACCTTAATTCGTTTGCGTAGGTTGTCAACAGTAAATCCGTCCGTATCCGAGGCTTGTTGGTGCTTCGCAACTATTATTTTTTTACGTGGCCAGGAAGTCACCCCGACGGCACAACCCCCAACCTGGAGGGCCAGATCCTTAGTATAACTCCAAGGACGGGGAGCCGGATAAACCGCTCCTTATAGGCCTGGGCTCCGAATAAGTCGTAGAAGCCTTTTAAGGTGTTCACTAAGTAGTTCAACCTTACTGGAACTGCAGACGCTACCGTTGATTCCATCTCGGGAATTCCTCCGCTGCCGTCTGCATAAGGAGAGGTGCCTTCGTGGAAACACCTCTCCCCCTCTCTCGTTTGCTGCCCCCAACAACTTTCCACTGGGGTTGGAACCCAATTTCCAGTTGAGGTACTAGGCACCCGATGTTCACCACGGGGAGGTGAGAGTAGGAGTTGATAGACAGAGGTGGGTTTTGAGAAAAACCTGTGGACGCTTGTGTTCTCTTGAATGCACATGTATACCATTTGAACGTCTTCAGACTCACATCAGACAAAATATGATAAGCTCATTACATTTTGATTTCCAATAAGGAATGCAGAAATATGTAAATACTAGAAAACAAATTAAATGACATTAAGAAATTCGCTATTCTCAGAATGTGTAGTGCCAACCACGTCTTTTGGAAGGATGTTGCCAAAAATACAGCAAGATGTTTGTGTTTTCTGAAACGATCCAAGAAGTCTCTCTTTATCTGCCTACAATTTACAAAACCCATAAATAATTATATGTATATGTACATCCAAAACTTTCTATGCTGGTGCTCCAGACATTTACCCAAACCTCTTGAAAAGTATCTAACAAAGCTTTTGAAATGATTGTTGACAATTACGTCACTCGTACATCGTGTCGTAACGTTTCTTGTCGTTTCCTTTTTTAATGGACTATAATCTATTGAAATAACAAAGTGTATGCCTTCCCAACAGTTTAACCGTAATACTCAAGCTTCTAGCAATGTCCATCAGGTTAGCATCGAACGCAGCTGTGGTCGTATCGAGAGCTACTGAAATTCGTTTTTCAGCCATATTATGGGAATGTGGAACGTCTTCCATCATTGCAATGATCAAATGTAATTCAAAAACTGATGTGCACCGACACTTTCTTTTCAAAACCCCTCCCCCCCCCTCTTCTTTCTACAACCATTCCAGGAATATAGAACACACTCCAAATACTATAAAAATCTAGATTTTTAACATTAAGTATGTCTATGCTTCCAATCCAAAAACTAACCAGTCGCTAATTCTTTGACTAAGTAGCAGTTGCAAATGAACATCATGTAATCTGTGACGACAATACAAACGTATAGTCTCTTTTATTTTTAATTCATAAATAATAAAATCTAATAATGAGATAAAGCTGATCACGTGGCCTTGCTTCATGTTCAAACTCCATAAGGAAAATACTACTGAAGATAACGCTCTCATTTTCAATTCAATTTAACTAAAAGTTGTTTGAAATTTCTTCTGACTATTTGTTTTTGTTGTTTCCAATTTTCAATTAAAAACAAAATAATCTTAAAATTGTTAGTCATGAAAATAAAAAATATTAGTAGAACACAAAATTTCAATTTTGATCGATTTCAATTTCATTCACTTCAAGTGCAAATAAACTAAACGCTGATAAATTGAAGAAATTATTTAAAAAACATATCAACTGTATTTTCCGATTGTTCAATTATTAATTATTAGTCATACAAAACCAACTCGATAAGCTCTTTTTATTCTGTTCTATTAAGTAATTTGTAAAGGTTAGTTAGTTTATCTCTTTCGGTGGGTAATCTATTTGTTTATCTACCTGTTTCGATCTTTTTGCCAATAGATTTAATTGTTTATTCAAATTTTAAATTTTGCTATTGTAGGTTTTCTAAACAAAGAGCCTCAAAGATATAAGAAAAAACATTACAATCTTTAAATAAAATATAATTTATTTACTGACCCAATACCTTTTTTTTAGTTGTTGTTGTTCTTTTAGACACATTGAATTTAATTCAAAAATTAACAATAATCCATAATAGCACTTTTTTGAAAATCAAAAAATTAAAAAAAAAAAAAAAAAACATAAACAAAAACAAAAACTTAGAGAGTAAAAGTTAAAATTTAAAGCAACAATTTTTAGGAATTCATGCTTCCTAGAATTCCCCTACCCACTCTACAGTTCTGTTATTGAATGTGTTTCCTCTGTATTCGTTCGACTAAAAGCTTCCTTCATTCGACTGCGATCTCTGCATGAGGCTGCAGCCGAGGCGACGCCAACGGCACCACTACTAGAACTCGGTTCACCCATTAGAAGAGACATATAACAATTTGGATCCTGCTTTGAGTTTTCTCTTGGCAAGAGATACATAGAACCGTCTGATGCTTGTTGCAAACTGAATTTCGACGGCGAGCAAGGTTTGCCATCGTCATCTTTTAAATAGTGGAAGATATGTTTGTGTAGAGCTGCAAATTTATTAGCAATCCTTCGCTTTTCCATAGCGACATAGTTCTTTTCATTGTGCAGCTTTTCCTTACGGCGGCGCACTTCTTCGACTTCGCTTTCAAGCGACAAGATTGTATCCAGCTTCCGCTTGCGGCAATTTTGAGCTGCAACTTTGTTCTTTCCCCGACGTCTGATATCACGGACGAGCGATAGCTGGTTCTCGGTTAGCTCGTACTTAGCAATGCATTCATTGAATTCGTCCATTGGTAGATTGATGATGTCGTGAACTGCAATTGGGACATTCAGACTGCGTGCACGCTTCTCATCCCTCGTCAAATGTCCCTCCTCGGATTGACCATCACCGTATTCAGAGCCATCTCGGTCGAGGGCTGGATTCGACACATGACTATGCGATAGGGCATAGGTGTGATTATGATGGACAATGTTCTCGTCGATACTCTTGTACTTGTCACGTTCTGTCTTAACACTTCTTCTCACGACTTTACTTGTATTCTTGATGTTGGTAGAGTTTTTAGTTTCACCTTCAAAATCATCAAATGTTGAATTCTCCTTTCCGTCGAGCTCATTTACGGGGCCATCATCATGCAAAGTGTGTATCCTAGAATTTTCCAAAGTGTTGTTTGAGAGCTCTTCTTGTAGGTAGCGTTTTCCAAACATATGGTACTTCTTCTGCGCGACTGGCATTTTGCGTGTTGTAAAATTTCCATTGTTGGAGCTGTAATCGTAGGGGCCGTAAAAATTTGATTGATGAAAATCATGACCTGCTTCACTTCCCTCGCCCCATTCACCATCCGAGTTCGATGGTAGACTCTCGGAACCTAAGGAACCCAACGAACTGCCTGCACTACCGCAAGATAAATCCAAGAAATTTGCTATCCCATTTTTGACAGAATTTGAAGAATTTGGAGCAGGAGCTTTAGTTGGGCTTTTGTTGTTGATGTTGCCGCCCGAACTAGAGACATCCCTCGGATTAACATGGTTTCGTGGGGTGCTGGAACTTTCATTGTCACTCGCACTCATCATTTTAAAACATTCAGAGTTTAAAATCGAGTCCAAGTAAGCATCGTTATGGACTCCCAAGCTGTTGTCATCGTCCAAGTTACTACCACCGCTTGCTGAATACAAATTGTTTACGTCCTGCGCTTGTAAGGGTTGCAAATTGGTTTGGTAGAAGTTGTCCACTCTATGGTTGTTGTTGTTGTAGTTGAAAACTTGTTCGTGTTGGGATTCGTAGCATAAGTTTTGGTTATGCCTCGATTGATACAGATCGTTATGCACATACGATGCAGATTCGCCTGCGGTTTGAACCCCTAGAAATTCAGAAGATGGTGCGAAGAGACTGGCTATGTCCTCAATAGTTGCATCGATGTCAAGTGGACTTTGCGGCTCCTGGACATTAGAATGTTCACCCTTCGAATCAGTGTCATTTATAAAATCCTTAAAGATGTCCTCAAAAGGAAGACGAATATACTCTCCTGTTTCGTTATCGATTTTGAAAGGAATTCCTGCCCATAGGTCGCTGACATCATTGGAATCTTCTTTATCGGCCTTCTTCTTTGCTGGCTGATCAGACACTTTCGGAGGAAATGCATCTTTGGAGTTAGTCGGGGACGACAAGATATATCCCAAATCTATGTCCTGTTCATAGAGAATTTCTGCCAGCTTTCTATCCTCATCTATTTTCAAGAGCTTTTGATGCGAAGTAACATTTGGAGCCTGGTTGTCGGTGGCATTCGTCAAATTCGCAGACAACGATAGCAAATATCCAATATCTATACCCTGTTCGTTGGATTCTGTGATTTTACTGTTGTTCAGGTTTTGTATGACTTCGACTTTCTCAGCCTCGGCAATTGGTGTCGACATCGATGACATGGTGTAAGATGGATTGTAGTTGGAAAACGTATAGCCCAAGTCGACATCTTGCTTATACATAGCATTAGTCATCATCGTCAAGGTTTCTTGTTCTCTCATCGCTGCTGATCCTGATCCTGCTGCTTCGTTGGAATCTCTGGTAGTGTATCTGTTGAAGAAATCAATGTCCTGCCTTCTGATTCGATTTATATTAGGTAATACCGCGTCTTTTTTCAATGGATTTCTCCTGCTTTTACGATGCGAGGAAGATGATGATTCAAATGATGATGCGAATGATGTTGATGTTGATGATGGTGAAGAATGAGATGCATTAGAAATAGTATTTAAATGTAAATCATAAAAACTATTATCCAAAAACACATCCTGTGCGGGAAGAAAATCATTGAAACTAGGAGAAGGCTTTCGCTCATCTAATCCATACGAATACGCAGCCATGCTATCAAAATTTTGGCTATCATTATTTGGCAATTGAAATAAACTAAATGGTCTACTGTCATAAGAGCTCAAACTAACACTGCTATTCGATGTTTCTTGGGTGGTTTCATTTTTGATATCAAGCGGATACAAGGTTATTTTGCGATCATTTTCATATCGATCAAAACGTATTAGATCTTCAACCAGGGATTTTCGTGCGAGCTGACTTTGCCATGATTGAAAGGTTGATTCTTCAAGGATTTTTCTCAAATTCATATCATCATCCTGATTAAAGAATATCGATTGTTCTGATTGAAATAAGTCAACGAAGACAACATTTTCATTTTCAGATTCAAATTCAGATTCCTGGAGCAAATCATAAGTTCGGTTGCGCTCCCAAGAGTTCCAACCACCACCACCACCGCTGCCATCGTCTGGATTTTTATTAAAACAAAGCAATTGTAATGCACTTAGTGTCGCATATAATCTCAATGTATCGCTGATATGATATTTTCTCAGTAACATGATTTTTGGTTTTCTGTTTCTAACTCAACTTTTTTTGGTTGTTGGTTTTATGTATATTTAAATTTCACTCAACAGTCACTTCGGACTTTGAGGTATTTGAGGTTTGTTTTTATATTGAATATTTGTATTATTCGTCTAAGTGGGCACACTGCTTGCTGATTATTCTGCAAACGAACCACGAATCAATAATAATTGATTTAAATTATTTATTAAATAAGGGAATACATTTTTAAATAATGAAATATAAAATTTTTACAATCGTTTGGCTAGCGCAGTGCAGTGCAACGTTATTGAATAAAAAAGCAGTTACAAAAAATCGATTTAGTAATCTTAAGAAAAATTACAAAAAAAAAAAACAAATTTGGAATAATTTATAATCAAAAAAAAACAATCAAAGAATCAGAAAACAGACAAATTCGCAAAAAAAGAAGCAGTTATAAAAAGTCACATACTTGTTATGAGTGTTAAGACCATTATAATATACAAAAACGATAAAAAAGTTAACCAGGTATAAAAAAATAATGTGTCTATAAGAATTAATTTTTTGAAGGAAGGAATTTAGGCCCTTGACCAATGCCAACACCAGAAGCATTTTTATCAGTAAGAAGAAAACTTCTTTTCAATATTCCTTTTTATCTGCTAGAAAACTAACAAAGCATTTTTTCTAAATTTGAGCTGACACTGTAATTCAATTTTAACTTAGATTGGGTACTATGCCATAAGATGGTTCCTTTATACATATATTGACACTATCTCATTTCAAAATAAAAACATATATCAAAGCCTAATAAAGAGAAAAAAAATAAAAATATGTCTAGCTACAAGAGAGGCCTGGCCATTATTCTTTTTTTTTTAACATAACACTACTAAACCCATTCCTTTTGAAAAAAAAACCTCAAAACTTTGATAAGCTTTAAAAATAATGAAGAACCTACAGTTTAAAAGATTTTCAAGCAATTAGTGGTGCAATGATCTTAGTTTGTAACCATCAAAAATTTGCACAAACGAACTAAAGAATACTTGCAAAATAAAAACTAATATTTTATTCCCTCCAGGATAAGTTATTGAATGTTAGTTTTTTTTTTTTTTTTTGATAAACATTAAAACTATTCTTAAAAAATACTAAGTCTTACACAACGTTATAAATGCAATAGCAGGTAAGTTAATTATAGTTTTATACAATTGAAATAATGGAATTTCTAGATTGCCTTTAGGAGCTGCTATACTTTATTGATAAATTCGAACAATAAACCTGCTGTTTTTAAAGGACAAACACGTAGAAAAGAATTTCATCAAGAAGCCTTCTTATTTAGAAAGTAAAGAAAACGTTTTTCTCGATTTGAATTCAGAAACAACAAGAAACATCTTACAGAATAACACAAACAAAATTTCACTTTTACCAATCAAAGTCAAACTCATACCAACCAAGGATAGTGCAAAAGCAAGTTCTTTGGAACTAGTCCTTGTTTGCAGGAACAAACTCAGTTGACCTTTTTTAAGCTTCAAAACCAATAAAGAAAAACCTTTCAAATCTGCAATATTTCCTAAGCACCTTTCGAAGACATGCACTTCGATTAATTTTAGCTTTAAACAACAAGTAGTTTCTGAGATATAGCACTTCACTAACTGATTAACTGATTGACAGATTATCAGAAATAAAGAGGAACTTCTCGATATTTTAGTAGTCTTTTATTTCAAAAAAAGTAAAAAAGGTATCCTACCACCCATTAGTAAGAAATATGAATTTGAAAAACCACTCCTAAGTGTAGAATTATGAAATATAGAACTGTCTAGGGCGTGGTATCTACCCATCAATATCATTCATTTAATGAGATTTTCAATTCAACGTTGTTTTAAATTTAAATTACACCAAAAACATAAATGTTAAGAAACGAAGAAGCCAAGTTCTGGTGTAGAAAAAGAAACTTGTTTCCCGTTTAATCCAAGATTAATGTTCCAAGGCTCACTTGCAGTTTGAGATCACTCATTTCATGTTTTTTGATATTTCATGGGATCATTTTTTTTTCAAGCTTTCTGGTCGCGTAATTTCACGTTTTGGTGACGTCAATTACCCACCAGGATCTTGCGATTTGACACCGTTTGATTTTATCTGCGGGGCTACGTCGAAGACCGTGTTTAAACGAACAATTTCTGTACACTACTCACAATAAGAACCAGGCTGGTAAAGCGATCAAAAATTACCTTACAAGAATCTCGATGCAGCCATTTGGATGATATTGTTTTTCACACTCAAAGGCAAAGCCTAAACTTTATAATGAAATAAAATGTTCATCAAACATTAATCGCTTTATGTGTTATTTAGGTTTACTTTCGAAAACGAAAATATATGTAAATGAAACTGTATTATGTAAATCGACTAACAATTTCGAACTAATTTTAAATATAAGCAGCTATCCAATTCAATCGTTTTTTAAATTAGTTATCTATGATAGGCAAAATGTTCGAATATTTGTCGGTAGTCTCAAAGAAAGTAGCATAAGAAGAAGTAAAATCTGTGAAATGAGTATTGTGTCATTTGCCTCAAGATATTGTATTACACTTTCCAGCAGGTGTTTTGGTTAAATTTGGCAGACGTTTGACGGCAAAATGTTTTGGACTTATTTATTTGCACTCAGAAGACGTTTTATGATATTTAAGTGTACCAAATTTTCAGTTATATATCTGAGGGGTGGGAGCTGATAGTGAAACATCTGGCACTTATCTTTCTTTAATCTGTAGATTTGTCGGTGATATCTTGGCATACTAATCCTCATAAGTTGTGACAAATACCTATTATCAAAACTTCTTCCCAGTTAGACTTTTATATTCCACATCAAGACGGATAGTCCCTAAAAGAGTTTGGTGTAGTAACAAAGAACCTATTAACGATTATTTAATTTAAATGATCAGATCTTTTTTCGAAAGATGCACTTGACATAGGGAGCTATTGACTTTTACGTATGTCCATTTTGGCATACTTCCTAGGTGCTTATTATTTCGAAAATGCTAAAACCTGGAGCATTATATATAGAAAGATGTTTTTATCCAGCCAAAGCCAAACTCCAAAACTCTCAAAAATCGCGAAGAATTGTCAATCTCGAGTTTGTTTACATACCAATTAGTTTGTTTGTGTTGCAAAGAAAAGAAGAAAGAAACTCAATTAGAAAAAAAAAACGATTAGATCATTTTTGTATTCTTATATAGATATGTCCTAGGTTTTAGCTGGTTTTTACGTATCAATATATTCAAAGTTTCTTTGTTTCAATGTCACGTCTAGAGAAAACACCTTCAAATAAACATAACCAAGTGCTTTGAATCATCTTTCTAAATCCATGCAATTAAAGGAAACCCACGTATGTAGACACATTAAAATAACAACTCAACCAAAACCCGATCACTTTGTTATTAAACCTTTATAAAGAAAACCCCAATTGCTTCAAACAAATACTATATACAATGAGAACACTTCCAGAAATACCAAAGTTGCATTGTGAAATAAGAAATGATTTTTGTTCAGTGTAATAAAAAAGAAAAACACCGAATATGTTAAAAAAAATTCATGCAGTAAAACCAAGAAAACAAAACCAAATAAATAGTTTATACAAAATACCAAAAAACTAACAACAAATCTTACATTTTCAACACCAAAATATTGCAACAAGAAAATAACAAATGTTAAATTTTAAAATCAAAAGTTCAAAACAATGAAGAAAATATTTATTACTCGCAGAGAAGCAGCACTTAGCAGGCAAATGTCAAAAAATTCTGAATAATGCACGTGACGTAATGCGCAGAAAAGAAATAAATATTCTGCGTAATTTTACGTCATTCTTTTGGTTTGGTTGTGGGCTATGAATCCATTCGTATCCGCGCCGTATGGATAAATATCGTGAAGCAAAGAAAATACCTTGTTGATTCACATCTTATCTGTTTTTTTTCTTATGTTTTTCAATAGAATTTCATGTCGAAAGCACACGTTTAATTAATTTCCCATTTATTGCATTTATATCGTTGTAGGTAAGAGATTTGGAATTCAAACAATGTATGTATGTTTTTGTAAATGTTTATAATTAAGTTAAATTAAAAAATATTAAATACCAAATTGTAAAAAAAAGTAACCACAATAGTTTCTCTCTAGACTCAATTGAATTGAAGTTGAAGATAAGATTCGACGATATTAAACACAGTTTTATTTTTGACAGTAAGGAACAAAATGTCTAATTAATTGGTCTAGACTAATAGATTAGATAAATGTGAAATTACATTGACATTGCCAGATAGACTTAGTTTGAATAAAATACATAATGATTTAATCGAAGGCTAAATGAGTTAGTAATTGACCAGTTTATATTTTGAAGATTTCAAATTAAATGTACATATTTTTTTTTGATTTTTGGAAAGCTGAACTTTATTACTCTTTGATTTATTTATTTTCTGCACAACTTCATTTAACTTTAAAAAACACAAAATACAAATCGTGATGGACTTGTAGCTTGCCTGAGGA
Source organism: Eupeodes luniger (assembly GCA_951509635.1). Taxonomy (NCBI): domain Eukaryota; kingdom Metazoa; phylum Arthropoda; class Insecta; order Diptera; family Syrphidae; genus Eupeodes; species Eupeodes luniger. The sequence goes on from OX608073.1 coordinate 258,063,938, forward strand.
GTGTTTTGTAGACAACAATGTTTTTTGGTAGTTTTTTTTTACTATGAACTCAAAATAAAGCCTAGTACATACTTCCTCGTGAAGTGAACGTTCGCCAGTGGAGAAAGTAAACTTTTGAAATTGCTCACTGGTACACACTTGTGAATACACGTTGTGAACATTTGTATTCTATTTCATATAAATGCATTTTAACTTTTTTTTTAAAACCACACGCAAAGCAGCCACAAACTTTAAATGAGGAATCAGTATCAGTATTCAGTACAAATTGAAAACTGTCCTTTTTTTTGTAACCAAATGTCAAAGCTTCACCAACAGTTCCCGTACATTTTGCACGTGAATTGCCCGTGAACGAAAACTCTCCACTTTGTTCTCCACTCAGCTTCACGAGCACGTTCACGGGTGAACCAAAAACCGAAATTTGTATGGGTTCACGAGATGGTTCACAAGTATGTACTAGGCTTAAAGGTTTGTGAAGTAAAGCAGCATTCACATGAGCGCGACCAACGAACGACGAATGAATTACAAAATGTGAGTTTATATACGTTTGAAGACATATTTCCACACAAATTCCTAACAAAACGATAGCAATATAGTTTCTATTTGATTTATGATGCATACTTTTACTTTTCAATATCATCTTCATCTATATATATAAAAGAAAGTCGTGTTTGTTACAACACTTATAACTCGAGAACGGCTGGACCGATTGCCATGGTTTTTGATTTGTTGGATTTGTTTCCGTCCCGAATAGCAGAATACATCTTAAAAACAATGAAAACTCGATATGTGTAATGAATACTTAATCATTTCAATAAATGCTGATTTGTTTATTACATGTCAAACATTTGTTGTCCAATCCTGTCAAATAGTGTAGAAACATTTTTTTGCTGAGACCTTAAAGCCACAACTTTATTTTTTTCTGAAGACATCATGTGTGCGTTGACCAGTTTCTTTGCGATTTGTCAAAGCGATCCGTTCGCACGAACTTTGCTTTACTCAGAAATGCCACGTTATTACACTTTGAACGCTACATCGAAGAAATTTCAACATCGGAAGCAAGGCGATGCAGTTTCTGGTCATCCAGATATGCGTTCTACTGATGCTCTTGGTCGTATTTACACAGTTCATCCGAAGAATGATGAATGTTTCTATTTGCGGTTGTTGCTGGTACATGCTCGAGGGCCAACATCATTTGAATCACTACGAACTGTTAATGGTATCGTGTGCCCCACATTTCGAGCAGCATGTCAAAAGCTAAATTTGCTTGAAAACGATACTCATTGGGACACGACAATCGCTGAAGCAATTATTTCTGCATCTCCAAGTCAGATACGCACATTATTTGCTATCATCATTTCAACATGCTTCTCATCGAACCCACGTGACCTGTGGAACAAATACAAAGATAACATGTCAGAAGATATTTTACATCGAATTCGCGTCAGCATTTAATAGAGAATTGGAACGAGAACGTAAATATGATCCACATGAACTAATCCAATCAGTTCAAACGAATGTACCTCTGTTGAATCCTAAGCATAGGGAAGTCTATGATACACTGATTAATGCAATTGATGATGGAAATGGCGGCTTATTTTTTTTGGATGCCCCCGGTGGAACTGGGAAGACATTCCTCCTGTCATTGATTTTTGCCACTGTACGTGCGAGATCCGAAATTGCGGTAGCAATTGCTTCTTCTGGAATAGCGGCCACATTGTTAGACGGATGCCGTACGGCTCAATCAGCGTTAAAATTGCCATTAAACTTTCAAACTACTGAAAAACCGACATGTAACATTTCGAAACACTCTGCAATGGCCAAAGTTTTAGTAGCATCAAAAATTATCATATGGGACGAATGCACAATGGCGCACAAACGCGCATTGGAAGCACTAGACCGAACATTAAAAGATCTGCGCAATGACTCGAGATGTTTTGGTGGTGCAATGATTTTATTATCTGGCGATTTCCGACAAACACTACCAGTCATTCCAAGATCTACTGCTGCCGAAATAAACGCTTTCCTCAAAGCATCAAATCTGTGGCGATATGTAAAGAAACTTCTGTCTGTAAATATGAGAGTTGCATTGTTGAACGATCTATCTGCTGATGATTTCTCGAAGCAATTGCTGACTATCGGTAATGGCCGTGTTCCTGTTGACAAATCGAGCGGTTTGATTTCATTTCCTCAAACTTTGCAATTTCGTATCATCAAAAGACGAGCTTATCAACAAAGTATTCCCGGATATCATTGCTAACCACAAAAATAATAAATGGTTAAGTGAGCGAGCAATTTTGGCCGCTAAAAATAAAGATGTAGATGACCTCAATTTTATTATTCAAAATCAAATCGTAGGTACTCTGTATTCATTCAAATCTATCGACTGTGTAACAAACGAAGAAGAAGCCACTAATTATCCAACTGAATTTTTAAACTCCTTGGATGTGTCTGGTTTACCACCGCACAATTTAAAACTTAAAGTTGCCTCGGTAGTCATCAAACCAACCAAAACTGTGTAATGGAACGCGTTTGGTGATAAGAAAACTGATGAGCAATGTGATTCACGCGTCGATACTTAAAGGAAAATTTAAAGATGAGGAAGTTCTTTATCCAAGGATTCCGATGATCCCAAGGGATATGCCCTTTGAGTTTAAACGAATTCAATTCCCGATTCGTCTTGCCTTCGTCATGACGATCAACAAATCACAGGGCCAATCCTTGACTATTTGTGGCCTTAATCAAGAAAATGCATGTTTTTCTCATGGTCAATTGTACGTGGCATGCTCACGTCTCGGCAAACCATCCGCTTTATTTGTTCTTGCGCCTGACCAAAAAACAAAGAATGTCGTTTACCACAAAGTGCTTGAATAAAAATCCTATTAATTAATTAATCCGTTTTTTTTCCCAATCTGCACAACATAGTTTTCAATCATTTTTTTCTAACATGAGTTTGAAGTACTTAATTATTAATTATTATTTTTTATTTTTTAAATTTGTATTCTCATTCTGTATGTATGTTTTCATCATCATTCATCATAATAAAATACTTAACGTTTCTATCTATATAAATATATTATTTTGTATCATTGTTTTACGTTTATCAAAGCCTAAATTAGTTCAGCTAAAAAGTAACACGACATTCATTGAATGTTAGGCGGTACGAAGTTCGCCGGGTCAGCTAGTATATTAATAAATTTAAGAAAACAAATTTATTCGTCGCGAAAAAAACTGTAGTTGATACGAACTGTCAAACTTTATTCGCGTTCCACATTATCCACAATCGCAACGAATAAAATAATCGCGCGTACTTAACCTACAAAAATCATTCTTGTTTTTGTTTCGGTGGTGAAAGGTGTTCGGCTGTGCGACGAATTAAAAACTCTCATTTGAAAGAAATGTCAAAATCGACGAATATTCGTTCATTCGTTGGTCGTTGGTCGTTGGTCGTGCTCATGTGAATAGTGCTTAAAGTTATAAAATTTGAATTTCATGACACTTGACAAACTAACTAGTTGCCTTGGTCAAAATTTACGTTCAAAGAATGAAGTTGACTGCAAATGAAGTTCCTTATGTTGTCTTAACCTGCCCATTCTCTTCTAAGGTTTCTGACAGCAAAAGTAAGAAATGTGTATCTTTGAAATGTAGACTCGCCAAAACGGTACATTTACATATTTCTTCATCTGTATTTCTAAAGAAAAGTAGTTGATAGATGTCTTCTAATGGAGCGCAACGACCGAAGCGACACCTGAGAAGTCGTCAAGAAACTCATTTTAATAGTAGAGCTACTGGTAGATTTTCTTTTTCCATGATGTACTGTACATTTCATGTAAAATGTGGATGTAGGTATATCTCAAACCAACGATTGTATTTATTAGAATTCGATTACACTTATCAACTGGTAAATTATTGTTTATGATTTTTCCAAATAAGTTGTCACTTTTGAAGCTGTCATCTTTAAACATTTCATAGCTAAAAATAATGCCATTACTTTACACGCTTTGACAAGACATTGAAATTGTTAAAACTCACAAAGAAAATGACAAACAGTTTGCAGTTTAGGGAGACAATTTTCTTCATCGTCTTATTTCTCCAAGAGTTGATTTCCACTCCAAATCCATGCGATTCCGAGCATCTTTTACCTGTTTTGTACATACAATGAACGTGAATAAATTTAAACAACTAATTTTATTGCCTAATGAGTAATGACGAATTAACATGCATCTCAATTATGAGGAAGACAGTGTAATTTCAATATTTTGCATCTTTTTTTCGTGCAGATTTGAAATTGCAGAATAATTTTGGTAAACCACAAGTCCAAAGTTGCTCCTTATTAGGTGTTTTTCTTTTAAAGCCCCGAGCAGAGAACTGAGCTGTCAAAGAAAGATATGTGTTGCTTTTTTTAGCTCAGCCATATCAAATGGCTCGGTTTGTGTTTCATTTTTCATTGCTTGTTGATTTCGTTGCTGACTGCTGAACCACTAGTTGGATTTTGACTCATTGACATACTAGATATGGACTGCTGTTAACAAATCAACTTCACGTTGGTGTCTTTTATTCCTTAACGCTACTAGCTATTAGTATGAGAATTATTATCGACTAGTAGATATCTATTATGTCAATGTTTTGACTACTGAGGATTTTACTGAGGAGGATTTTTTTGTATAAAAACGTTTATATGGATTTATAATCTGATAACACGACCGATCTGATGATACCAAGTTTGAGGCTGGCCTAAATGTCATTCTCTCTTTTAATTCAATTAACTTCAAAGTATCATCACTTATACTACGTTTCCACCGGGCACTAAACCGAGATTTAGCTAGATTTGTCACAAATCTCCTTGAAATCTCGAAGATTTACCATACAAATTTTAATCTCCTCAAATGAAGATTTCAAATAAATCTCATTGAAATCTACTTGGAAACATTAGTTTGTCAAATCAAACAAACTTTTTTTTCGGAGAATAATTTTTGAACCGACCCATTTAAACGCCAATTTCGTTTATTGACTGATGGAAATGTCAACAAAAATTATCTGTCTCACTTCCGTATGATTCAAATTCAAAATCAAATTCAAAACAATAAAAAACTTTCAAGAAATCGCAGACGAAATAAAATGTAAGTATACAAAAATAATAACATGTACAAGAATATAATAAAACTAATTACTTACAGATGATGAGTGAAAACACACAAAAAAAACAACGAAAAACCTGGGCAGCGGAAGATGAACAGCTTTTGTTGGAGTTGTGGGCCGACAAACAGGCTGATTTGATCGGCCAGAGAAAAAACTCGCACGTTTATATGGAAATAGCAGAGATAATGGTAGGATATACTCCGCAGGAAATTAAAGTTAAAATTCACAATTTAACCAATCGGTATAGGTAAAGTTCTTTTTTTGTTTTCTTTTTAGAATTTATTATTAAATTCTTTTCACTTACAGAAAGGAAAAGAAATTGGTGGGCCCTTCTGGAGGTTCTCCGTCTCAATGGGCTCTGTTTTTGCAAATAAATGCAATACTAGGAGAAAGGCCACTGAGCAATGTACAAAATTTACAAGAGGACAGCATTATGGGTAAAACAATATAACTACTAAAAAAAAATCATTTTGTTAAAATTTATTATGTATTTCAGAATCAATTTACTCCACTCAAGAGTCATCTCAAGACTCATTGTCGGAGATATTTTCCGCTCCTGCCACTGCCGTTGTTCCGTCGGCTGCTTCGTCCGCTTCCACTTCAACCGCTGCTGCATCCACTACTCCTGCCGCATTATCCAGTCCGGATGTTCCATGTTCATCAAACTCAACAGCTGGAAGAAAGAGGAAGAGAAGTCAAAGGGATGAGGAATTTCAAAAGCAGGATGAAACTAATCAGAGAAACGGATGAAAAATTGATTTTAATTGAGGAAAAACGAAATGCAATATTGGAAAGAATTGCAAAATGTTGCGAATCTCTTCAACAAGATGTTGCACTTTCAATCCAGAGGAGTTTCTCGGAATGAATTTGATACTTATTTGTGATGTTTTTTTGATTGTGTTGTGATAACAAACGTGCTATTTTGAATTTTAAATTTATGTTATTTATGTATTGATGTAATTTATGTATTTTTTTTAAGTTCCTATTTTTGTTATGTTTTTTGTACCTACATATATGTATATGAATTAAAATAATGATTTAAAAAGCAAAGAATATAAACCAAATGAAATGTTTTACTTTAATGAATGGGGTGTGGGATTTCTTCTTGTCGGCTTTGTTAATGCTTTTGTTATTAAAACAAAGACATTTAATTTTTGAAGAAGATGACAATTACAGTTGAAGTACTTGGACACAGAAAATAATTAAATGAAATTTATTACTTACATAAGTAGGCACTTATTGCATTTCTAATGGTTCCTGCTGTTGGGTTGGTATCGTTGATGTGAATAGTAAACTCTGGCTGTTCCCTCACAATCATTTCCTTAGAATGTTGTATCCAATGGTTATTAATATCATCATTACGGACATTCAAAAAATTGTGCAGTACGCAACAAGATTTGATGATAAGGTTGGTGTTTTCAATTTGATTGTCTAGCCCTTTTCCGATTCTCCGAAACCTAGCCTTTAAATGACCAAAGGCATTCTCGACAACTCTTCTGCTCTTTGATAGATAGTAGTTGAAATTTTTTTCAACTGGAGTTAAGGCAATGCTAAAGGGATATGGTTTCATAAGAACATCGGAAAATTTAAATGCCGAATCTCCAATAAGAACGACAGGAACACTAACATTGCAAAGGTTCCTTGACATGTTCTTCAGTAATGGATTCTCATGCTGTATTCTAACGGAAGAATTTTCAAAAATTTGGGAATCGTTGCACCGGCCTGGACTTCCAACATTTATATAAAGGAATCTATATCTAAATTAATTGAACATAAGAATAAATGAAGGTTCTTTTATAAAATGTTTACCTAAAATCGACAACAGCTAGCAGTACCGTCGAGTACCAACCCTTATAATTATAGTAATCGACGGCATCTTCAGCAGGAGGGTGTATCTCTATATGACAGCCGTCTAAGAAATGGTAAAATTCATTTATTCGTTATTAATCCTTAGATATTGTTCTTTTTTTCAAAGATTTGTACTAACCTATTGCTCCAAAACACTGTGGAAAGCCGAGTTTTTCAAATCCATTTACGTTTTCCTTAATTGTTTCCTCGGTAAGTGGGTATGCAGACAAATATATAGGTGAGAGCACGTTCCACACGGCTTTGCAAAATTCTTTTAAAATGTTACCAACCGTGCATTTTCCAACACCAAAGAGGTGTCCAACACTTCTGTACTCTGCAGAGGATCCAAGTGCATATAAGGCTATTGCAATCCTCTTCTCAAGAGGTATGGACTTCCTATAGTTGGTGTCTTTTTTTTTTAAATGCTGAAGATGAGAACAAAGATCTTCAAAATTCTGTCGGGACATACGGAAATTTTCTTTAAAGAATTCATCGTCGTTCTTAATAACATCCTCTTCCCAAAAAGTACTTGAACGTACCTGTGAAATTGGAAATATAGTAAATACAATGGACTGGGTTGTTGTACATTGTACTTACCTTAACCCAGACTTTTCTTATAGGCTGCTTTCTTAAAAATTTATTTTGAATTGATTTTTTGTTCTTTCTAGCTACTAAAATGTTTATTAAGCACTGCAGGCGTTTTTTTCTATAAAAGTGAATTCTCCTGTCCAAAGCACCCATTACCACTTTCAAATTGTTGAAAAGAATCAATTGACGAGACACTAACAGTTTTAAGTTACCGACACTCATTCTTTTTTAAAGGAATTAACACTTCATAATTAAAGAAATATTACATTAACAATCAATAAAATCAATACAAATTTCATATTTTTTTTCTTTTCGAAAGGAGAATAATTTGACGTTTGGTTGTTATGACATTAACCAAACGTCAAATTAATCTCCTTTTCTTTGGTGGAAACACCTCAAGATTTATTTCAAATCACTTGCCTTAAATCTCGGATTATTTTTTGGTGGAAACGTAGTATTATTCTTATTTCAATTAATTAACCAAAAAGCTATAAATGATAAAACTAACCGCAACACTAAACAGCCCAGTGTGACCGGTGTTTAAAATGAGGCTGTCACTGCATTTGCAGTGCAATTGTTAACCATCCCTGTTCGAAGCTGAAACGTATAAAGTTTGACATCTTCTTTTTTATAATAAAATATCTTTGATCTCTGGCTTTGGTCATTTTTCAATAGTTTTTGCAAAAGAAAAGTTTCTATTTCTTTAACTTGTTAATTCAAAAAATTGAGGATTATAAAAACTGTAGCCGCAGGGACATAATTGTCCATCAATCCGCACAATGGACCACCCGAAATCGTCGTCGGACCTCAAGTTATTGAAGCGTCTAGAAAGTAAAAGAATCAACGAAGCTCTCGAAAGAGAACGCCATAAAGAAGAATTAAAATCCAAGGAAACACCAAGTGAGAAACGTGCACGTCGCTTAAAGGAGAAAAATGCCAAGGAAGCTAGACGTCGCGAGCGAATGGGTTGGGACACCGAATACCAACATTACACCAACCAGGATAATCCCTTCGGTGATGCCCATTTAACATCGACCTTCGTTTGGAACAAGAAACTCAAAAAAGAAGGGTTCAAGAATGTTGCCCCTGAAGCTGTGGAGGTGATGCATCGCCAGAAACAAGTTGAAAATAAGAAGGAACTCGAGAAGGTCAAAAAGAGGCGCATAAAGAGGGAAATGGAGAAACAAATGCGCGAAGACGAAATGCAGATGCTGCAACGTTCCCGGGAAGCAACAAAGTTTGAAGAGTGGGAAAAACAGGAAGATATGTTCCATTTGAAGCAGGCCCGGCTACGTAGTTCCATTCGAATTCGCGATGGAAGAGCGAAACCAATTGATTTGCTCGCTCAATACATTTCCAATTCCAACTTGGAACAAACTATCGAGATGCAGATGCATGAACCATACACCTTCCTCAATGGCTTGGACATTCAAGATCTGGAGGATCTCTTGGTAGACATTGAGGTGTACAAAGATTTGGAGAAGGGCTCAAATTCAGACTTTTGGACTGACATGACCGAGATTGCCAACGATGAACTCCAGAAACTCCGCAAAATTAAACTTGGCCTTGAGGACGACACTCAAATCGGGAGGAGGGAAGGAATACATAAGAGTGTATCCAAAGAAGTGTCCGATGTGTTTCGAGGCAAGTCTGCCCAGCAGCTGGATGAGTTAAGGAACAAGATCGAAACGAAGATTATGAGAAAAACCGATGGCGTTGACATAAGCTACTGGGAGAGTTTATTGTCCAAGTTAAAGGCCCACATGGCCAGGGCAAGATTGCGAGACAAACATCAAGTGAACCTCAGACAAAAGCTTGAGTTGTTGAAGAACTCATCTTTCGACGAACCAGCTCCAAAATCTACTTTTGTAAATTCAAATTCGAATGTTGATGAGAAATTGGACTCGAACTCAACTGATGACTCCAACGATGACGAAGCAGACGACGAAAACGCTACCAAACTTACCGACGAACCTCCTTCAGACGCATGCTTGGACCTCTACAACGACGGATGCTACAGTCCTCCATACCTAACAATGGACGAAGTCGAAAGTGGTAAAGTAATCTCAGCGCAGAAGGCTGAAGAGAAAATAGAAGCATTGCGTAAATCCCTCGTCCAGGCGAGCTTCGCCGAGAATGCCATGAGTCGAGAGGATCAGCTACTTCACGAGGAAGCCCGGAAAGGCATGACCGATGATGAGGCGGTATTTTCGGTTGAAACCAAACTCGAATCACAGGTTTATCTGTGGTCAGATAAATATCGTCCCAGGAAGCCTCGATACTTTAATCGAGTCCACACTGGATTCGAATGGAATAAGTACAACCAAACCCATTACGATATGGACAATCCTCCTCCCAAGATCGTTCAGGGTTACAAATTCAATATATTCTATCCGGACTTGATAAATCAGGGCTGCACTCCGCAATACTTCCTGACAACGTGTGCTGATAATAATGATTTTGCCGTTCTGAGATTTCATGCTGGACCGCCATATGAAGATATAGCATTTAAAATTGTGAATCGAGAATGGGAATTCAGTTACAAGCGAGGTTTCCGATGCCAGTTCCAGAATAATATATTTCAATTGTGGTTTCACTTCAAACGTTACAGGTATCGTCGTTAAACGAACCGAAAAGAAGGTGGTCTCTTTGTTTATCATTTTATTTTTGGCACTATCAAATATTTCACTTAGAACAGAAAACGCTGTATGCTAGCGCGATAGTTTTTAAGTTATTATTATGTACATTTATGTAATATTAATAAAAATTAAAATATACGTCAATATGTATTTAGTTAAAAGCTATTTACAATTAAGCATTTACAGGTTTACTGTTTCATAAAAAAAGTCAAATATTACTTTTGTACGGAGTGGAATATTTAAATTCCTTGGAATTTCGTAAAAGAAGCATATTTTGAGGGCTTAGAGCAAGAGCATAATATTCAAAATACTTTTTCATTTATTGTTATGGTAATACAGAGATGGACATTAAAATAGACACCGAGACAGTTGCTAAGAGTAAAACCAAATTAAAACAACAACAGGCATTAGAAGTTGTTTTAACCGTTATCAAAAAAAAGTTAGACTTTCTTATTCAAAATAACATGGGTTTTATTTTTTTTCGCTTGTTGATTGTTTGGAGATGAACCGTTCCTTAGGGAAGATTGTGTTTTTGGTGGACATTAAAATAGAAACACATTGGAACACAGACCTTAATATTTAACTAGTATCAAAAATATTAGTTTTTAATATTTTTTTTTACTTTTATAAAACAATAAGTTCACTTTAGGAAGTAAATTCAAACTATTTTAATAATATTACAATAAATTCTAAGGAAAGCATGGGTCGTGGTAAGCATTGTTCCCTAGAAGAGAAAGCTATCATTTTAGTTCTACGAAGTGAGGGAAAATCTTTGAGGAAAATAGCCAGAATAATGAGTAGATCTCTCAAGTTGATTGCAAAAGCAATTTTATTATATTTTATAATGGGTTTCTGGCTTTCATAAATGTTATATCATATTACAATAATGTAGTTGTAGCCGTTGGTTTTCAATCTTTGATTTTGTATGTGAACTTAAAAAACCTAAATTAGGTAATTTATTGTAAAGCTGTATTTTGAAAACCGTTGTAAGCTCAAATTATATTTAATTTATTTAAAATCAGAGAACATAATCAGGTTAAAAAATCACCTTCAGGGTAAAATACACCAATAAGTTAAAAAACGCGAAGATTTCGACATTGCGTTTGGCGTTTGGAAACGGGAATTATAAAGGCCAAGATCATAAACAAATAACCAAACAAAATAAAACCTCCGGATTGAACACACGGTCTGGTGTCTGTATGTATCTAAAGGACTAAAAACTGTATTTTAAAAAACTGTTTTTCCAATTTTTTGTTAGTTATTCCTAAACATTTTAAGGCGCATCAGTTTTGTTGTAAATTCGAATTGATGTTAAGTACATATTAGGATAGTCTTATTATTTTTAAAATCTGATGAAAACATTTAATTTTTACCCTCAGTCTTCAAGAATCTTACGTTTTTTTTTTTAATTTCTAACTACTTGGATTTTAAACTGAAAGCTGGGAGTTTATGTTTGGCTTAGTTGATTTATTGACCAATTTGTGTACTTATTATGATTATTGGAATTATAGTTTTCCGTCGGCTTTTTGGTCACTATAGTTTTAGCAATGAAACAATTGCGTTTGGCGTGAAAGGAAACCAGTTGATTTTAAAGTTGCAGGTAGTCATAGTAATGTGGATAAAAGTGCATCAAACGAACTATTTTTACGATATTTAAAAAAGGGAGGGAAACCACTTTTAATGCATTGCATCTTCACGCCTACGACGCTCTGATTACAAATATGCTTTCGAACAGACGTGTATGTAAATATATGTATAAACGAACTGATTGAATGAACTAATCAAACGTAGTTTAGTTTTTAGAAATTTAATTCTAGAACCACTTACCTTGTGAAATATGTGTAGTGTACTATATCATTGAGAAGAAAATTAGTAAGTTGACGTTATATCCATTAACTTACCCTTCAAGGTATCATTCTGGGCTTTGATCTCACTGAAATTGATATCCTGCTTAAAGTCGCGTCTACAATTTTCAACTAAGTTTCGGTCACTCCTACCATTTTTATTTTACCTCTTGCGTTCTCTGGTGCAGCCATACATAGATAAATTAATGGTAGTTTTAAATTTACATTTTGTGCTTTATATAGTTTCAAATCAAATATGAAAGTTATTTAATTTTATGAAGTTATATACTTGCTTAATGTTTTCTGGATCAAAGTTATTTAGAATTTCTGTTGTTGAGGATGATGTGTTGTTGGAAGTCAAGGATTTACATATATCTTTTCCTAGGATGTGTTTAATGTCTATCCGTGATTGGCAGTGAGGGCAGGTTGGCGGACTTTCTTTTTTTAAAAGGTGTTGGTGTGTGAGTGTTGTGTGTCCCAGCCGTAATCTGACAAAAACGGTATTCATCTGCTTCGAGGTGGTGATTGGGTAGATCGGTTTGGATTTGGTGAGATTGGTGAATTTGTATGAGTTTGAATAGTTGTTCCTGTCAGTAAGTTTTTGTTCTTTAACTTTGTTTTGAACTTCTCGTAATACGTCACGTTTCGTCAGCAATTTGACCAATTTGACTGGGGAAAGATGAGCATCATTAGCCGATTTATCAGCATGCTCGTTACCCAAAATTCCTACATGGCCTGGTATCCACATAAGTTTCAACTTGTTAGGGTAGTTTGTAAGTTGGTCTCTTATTTTACTGATAATATTTGTCGCATTATTGGGGTTTTTAATTGCATGAAGCACCGACTGACAGTCAGAGCAAATCACAAATTTGCCAGGAAGTTTGGCGATTATCCTTGCTGTTTGTAGAAGCGATATTATCCATATCCAATACCCCTATGGATATTAGGGAATTGTTTTCGTACGTTGCAAAGGAGGTGCTTTCTTGTACTTTGGAACCGTCGGTGAATACAATATTCCAGTCATTTGACCTTAGTTCAGCTGTGATATCATGGAATAAGGATTGGTACATGCTGTTGGATGTATTGCTTTTGTTATAATTGGTCATCTCCATAATAAAAGAGGACTTCTTAATACACCAGGGTGGGAAACTTGGGAAGTATTTAACATTACTTATTATAGGAAGCTCCATTGAATTTGCGGTTGTTAATGCAATCGATATGGCTGATGGAATTACGCTTCAGACATTTTGTTTGTCTAAGTGTTTTGAAGTCTTCGTTAATAATGGAACCTTGTACAAAAGAAAGTTTGGTGTATATACTAAGGGTAGTCCTGCCTCAGCCAACATATTCCGTACTGGACTGGTGGGAAAGCATTTAAACTCCTCTGTACTGCCTGATGATATGGGGATTTGATAATGTTTATCGTTGTTTTGGGGGAATTGCCATAAATTAAGAGGGCGTAGTCAATTTTACTTAATACTAGCGATCTAGTTACATAGAGTGTTTAAATGAGCATTTGATTTTTTACATGATAGAAAATTAACTAAATTAGCCTTAGCAGCTAGGCTTTTTTTAAATTCAATACAATGTTTTTTGAAGTTATATCTATCATTAAAGATAATGCCTAAAATACTTAAATTACTTACATTGGCTATGTTAATATTATTAAATTTAAAATTGATTTGTTTACAAGATGTTTTACGGCAAACGTGTAAGGTTCTGCATTTGTCTACGGATAATTTGGCACCGGAGGTGTTACACCATGTCAAAATATCCGTAAGTGCATTAGAAAAAAGATTTTGTTGTTCAATTAAGCTTATTATGTTTGCATAAGATGTAAACATCATCTGCGTAAATACAGTAATCGAGCTGGGGTGTTTTGAAATTACTCAGTTGATGGTACACGCCTAATGACTTCATCAAAAGCAATCAGGAATAACACAACTGACAGCGGAGATCCTTGTGGGATTGAGGGTAATAATTTGAAAAGCAGTTGTTCGTTTTGACGCAAATTTTGCGGTTTGTCAAAAAGGATTTGATATAAGTTAAATATCTTTGGGCCAATACCCCAAGACGTAATTTTGTTTGAGATTTGATGGATACCAATCCTATCAAATGCCTTTTCGAAATCTAAAGACAAAATTGTGACATGGTTTCGAGATGATAGAGCCTTTGTAATATAAAAATCCAGGTGTAGGAGTGCGTCTTCACAGCCTTTATTGGCTTTAAAGGCGACTTGATTAGAGCTTATGATGTTTTTGGATTCCAAAAACCAAAGCAACAATTTTTTCTAATATTTTCGAACTGCATGGAATCAGTGATATTGGACAATAACCGTTAATTCTGTTTTTTTGGTTTGTTGGGTTAAGGCAAAGGCAATATAGTTGCGAGCTTCCAACTCCGTGGAATGGTCCCTGTGTCAAGAATACTGTTGTAAAGTTTCAAAAGTCTGTGCTTAGCTATTGTTGGAAGGTTAAAATAAGTTAAAAATGGAATTTGTAAACAAAACTTTCAGAGATTCAAATTTAATTATAATATTCATTTACGTGCCAATGTATTGATTCCATTAAGAAAATTTTGGTTTACAAGCGCATTTTGTGATTAATAAGCTAGAGTATATGGAATAAATATGACAAAGTGTCAATACACAAACCTTGAACGTCGTAATTTTTGAATAAATACTCATCTGATCCAAATGACCACATTGCTGGCTTAAAACGAAATATAAAATTGAATGCGAATTTTTTTTCGATTTTAATAAAAGCACTTCTTGTTTAGGACTCCGTCTACAAAACTATCGATCGCCCCAAATTCTGTAGTGTCACTTTATTAACGCATAGTTTTTTACATTTAGATTGTGTGTTTAAAAATAAACTTAACAGATGCTCTAGTTAAATGGCGGCAATTAATTAGTTAATCCATAATAATGAACGCCTTATTATTTGGGCAGGATCCGCGAAATGAAACTAGGATAGGTACTCCATTTTCTTCTAATTTAAAGAATCCAATGATGAATGACTTTATAATATTTACTAAGGTTATCCCTTTATTTATTTTTCAGTTCTTATCTTACCAATTCGATTTAATATACAAATTTATGAATGAAATCGATGCTAATTTTAACCCTCCAGAGCCCACTAAATCGTATTTTATTTCATTTTTGTCTTCTAAACAAACATGACTTAATTTTGTATTTAAAAAAAAACCCTTTGATTTTAAATATTTCAACGGTTTCAAACATTTTAAACATTTTTCATTCCAATTTTTTTTGGTAGGGGGTATTTCGTAGAAAGTTTATTGTCTACCACTCAAAAGAACCGTTTCAAATAATATATTTTTTAAACTCTTGATTTGTATTTCATTTAACAAATTAACAAACACATTTTTTAAGAGTTATGATCTTAAAACCCATCATTAATACCATCCCCTAGGCTTAAACAATTGAGGGAATTTTATGGAAGCTTAGATATAACACAACTTTTTGAAATAAACCCATCTGTTTTTCTGATTTTTCTATTTGCCTACAAAAGATCTTCGAAAAAAACTCATAAGTTTGACGTTACACTTTTATATTTTAATTTTTAAATGGCTGAATAGAAATATCAAAAATGCAAAACTACATAATGTAGTCCTTTGAATGGAATCCACAGGGGTCACGGCGGGTTGGAAGACCAAGAACAACATGGAAATCTACAGTGCTTTCGGAAGCTAACTCCCAGAGAAAGACGTGGCCACAGTTAAGGTATCTAGCTGCAGATCGAGAAGGATGGAGACGTTTTGTTGACGCCCTATGCCCCGTACGGGGTTAGAGGACCTGATGATGATGACATAATGTATTTATTTAAACTGCACCGTTTTCCATACATTGCTTAAATAGTTAGTTTTTCTGGATTCAGAAAAAAAAATTGTTTTATTCTGTGACTCATAAAGCTTCATATATATGTTTATTTCTCCAAGAGACCTTCCAAGTGATTACATAAGCGTATTTTTAAAATACTTGCGTTATATTAAATTTTAACAGATAAACATAAAAACGATAAGATTACTCTTTTTTTTAAATTTATTATTTCATAAGATTAATTAAAATTAACTCTGGTTATCCTTCAATTTAATTGTTTCCTCGACCATAGTATTTAAATCCAACAATTTATCGATTTGTGTTGGCATGAAATCCATATTGGATAACTCCTTCGTCCATGCTCCGACATCTACTCGAAGTTGCAATCGTATCTTATCATCGTCAGACATTGCACCACCACCCGTTGTTGTTGATTGTTGTTGATTTGTAGACTTTTCTTTAAGGTTCTTTAAACGACGCAAGGATTCCTCGGTTTTTTGAACTGATGTTAGCACTTCTGTAACTGATGTGTAATACCTGTGGAGAGGAGCAATATTTGCTGATAACAACACACATTTTAAATTAAAGAAAATGTTTTTAACTTACTCTTTTGTTATTCTCACAAAAACTTGTTTAAGTATTCTCTGGACAATATACTCATCGAGTTTGTTACCTAATCCTTCCTGGAAAGCTTTGACGGGCTTCAGCATTTGCTCCACATAGCCAGAACTTCGAGTTGGAACTTCCCTGTTTGTCTTTCTATACAATCGTGGCAGATCATTCACTTGCTGGATGCTTTCGATACTTTCAACGGTCAGAATGTCAATCAAAGCCTTCTCTATTCCAGCTAGATGCCCCTGGAGAGTCTCCTTAACATCATCAATAGAATCACTTAGAACATCATTGTTTTCCGAGATATTTGAGGACAACAGCCCGAGGACATAAGGCAGCTTCTCAATAAACTTTGTGGTGTCTGCATAGAGAAAGACCATCATATTGATCTTGGAAATCTTGAGGACCAACTCCTTTCTCTGCAAAGCATTCACTGCATCATTGATCCAATGTGAAAGTCTCAGAACAATTTGTATGGTGAGCTTGAAGAATTTCGGAAACACCTCGTAGAGGTACACTCCATCCGACCAACAGCGATCGATAGCTTTCAGAGCGGAATTGAAAGGAATCAAATGGAAATCACCTTCATCGACGAGCTTGCTATCGTCCAGAACTGGCTCGAGAACAGCCTCGAATTTACCGGCGATTTCTTGGAAGCAAATCTGAAAATAAACCGGCAGATTCCATCGGGAGTGAAAACTTTTCGTCTGCGAATGTTGCCGGAACAACTGAATCGATTCGTCGTTCTGTAGGATCTCCTCTATTTTTTGGATAAAATCTCTCGTGCATTTATATTTCACATAGAAAACTTCCGAATTACCAGGAGCAAAGATAGAGGACATATGGGCTTCGAGACGTTGCTCTACATCGCTCCAAAAGCTATTTACCAAAAAGTTGAAACCTTTCATTTTATCAGAATATTGTGTGATCCTCAGTAGGTCGGTCATGTGGAGTGAAATAAAGTTGAGAACTTTATTGTAAATGCCAGCCAAGCCTTGAGGGGAATTCTGCAGGTGGTGCTCTGATATGGTGTTGGCCATATACGGACCAACGGTGTCTTCTTTGAAGACCAACTCGGCCTCAGGGCATGCATCGAGTGTGATGTAGATTCGGAGACATCGTTCTAGACTCTCACTTGCTGTACTAGTGGAGGTCTTGAGAGTGGAGTTGAAGAGAATCCTTAATTTTTTGAGAATTTCCTCATTCAAGGTCTCAATCTTCTCCAACTGTCCGGTATTCAAATATTCCTCACAGAATTTTCTATTGAATTTCAATTGAATCAATTCTAGAGCGGCTCTTTCAAGATCAACCGGCTTGATAGCTTCTGTATTCAATTTATTGGCAAGCAATTCTTCGAGCTTTGCCATGGTTTCCAAGACTTTCTTTAAACTTTGGAGGTTTCTCTTCAAAATTCGTAGATCATTCTTTTGCTTTAAATATCCACTGACTTCTTGTTCGTTTTCGTTGATCAAGTCTTTGATGCTCAGGATTTCCTCCCGAAAGACTTCCAATGGCTTCCGAATGGCGCCGATCGATTGATCCAATCCCACAAGATTCGCTGATAGACTAACAAAGTCAGCGTAGTCTTCGTTTATAAGATCAATCATGGAGGATCGTAGGACTTTTAAGTAGACACCAAGATTGTCGCGGAGTTGTTCTAAGCTCGGGGCATTTCGATTTCGGTGGAGGAACTCATCAACTGAGAAATTTGTCTAAATACGAGATTATTACATCTTCTTGTTAAGTTTTTAGGTTTCAAATTAAATTTACTTACTTTCATGAATTCATTTTTATCGAAACAAAGCTCAGTTGATGCGGCTACAACCGAGTTATCGTTATGCGATTGCATAGTGGCGAAATTTGATTTAAATTCAATCCAAAACAAGAAAAATATTAGTTTTTATTTTCGGATGAAAAAATTTACAAAAATCACAACAAAACACTAATTTTGCCAAGTTGTCATTTTTTTATTTTGACATATGACAGTTCTTGTTGTAGAAAAGGGAGTGTTCGCAAATGAATACATTTAAGGGTGTGCACACAGTTGCAATCTAGCAACCTATAGCTGCATTAGTTAGATTAAGGTTGATCTACATGACTGTATCTTCATTTGATTTCTGCAAAAGAAAAGGGACGCTAGTAGATATAAAATTAAACTGAGGTGGCCTCGGTTTGGCTCTGTCGATCCATTTGGGTTTTCTGCAAGTCAGAAAATAATGTGCCCGATCCAAATTTCGGCTTTGTCGTATGTGGGGAATCTACGAGCTAAGTAGTTTTGTCTGTATACACAATCTTATCTCGCCGCCTAACAACTATTGAAAACTATCTCAGTCCAACTCATACTAAAGGAAACAAATTCTTAATGTCTCTTTCCCTCTATTTATGTTTTCTAGGTCAATTGTCAACTTTTTCGTTAATGTTTTTTTGAATAAATGGCTGGAAATTATTTATTTATTTATAAGAACCCTTCTCTATGTTGATTATTATCCAGAGCTTTGAACTTAAAATGAAAAATATAAAAATGATCAATCTACGTATCGTGTATGCCGGGCAAATTCATTTCTTGAAGGCTTCGGAATTGCAAAAGAGTTATAGTATTTTATAGGGACTACAACATCGAGTTAGCACTGCCACTTTCGGGTTTCAACATAAAATATAATAAGCACTGTCACTGTTAACGTTTGTATAACTTTTGAATTTCTTAAAAACATCCAATTGACACCTTTCTTTTTACAAAAGACGAAAATCTAGAAGATCAACTAAAAAGTGATAAAGAAGGGTTTTCAACTCAAGTGTCTTAAGTACAAAGAAAGATATTGAGTTAAACTTTTTCATCTTACACAAAATGTTGCTCATATTTTTCAAATCTCTTAGAAGTATCGACAGACGGGTACGAATGGGAAGTAATCAGTATATGACACATCCCAGTCTCTTTTTCCTTCTCCAATCACAAGAAACAATTTACACTAACCCTTAAGAACAACTATTGTGCCTCTAAAAAATAAAACACAGAGTTATAAAGTTCAGCTTTTAGTTGAATGAAACAACATGATCAGCTGACATTTTCACATTAAACTGACTTGGCTTATAGGATAGGGCAGGTTAAGGCGATATAAGGGACTTGAAAGTAAGGCAAGTTTCTAGCATCTGATTGGCCAGCTGCCAAAAAAATTGCTTTCCAATCAAGGCAACTTTATTGGAAAGTTGATTGGAAAGATAGTGAAGAAAAATCTCTTTAACTATAACTGGCTGAACAGAATGGTGTAGCTGTAGCTGTAGCCTGTAGCACTGTCAAAGTTAAAAGATACGAAAATACTATACATCGCCACAATGAGAAGCTGTAGCTGTAGCTGTAGCTGTAGCTGCAGCGCAAGTTGACTCAACTTTAACTTTTGGCGGCGCTACAAGCTACATTTGAGATGACAGATAGGGGAAACCCATTTCATTCTTTGACTTTTCACTTTTTCTTTGGGAACGTTCAATGCATTTGAGAATTTTTTCTGGTTTTGTAACTTTTGTATAGTAGGCTATCATACAAATTCAGTTCAAATATAAATTTCATATGCGTTGAACATGCCCGATGCGCTGCACCATTGTGGGCGACCTTTGCTACATAGTGAGCGATTTTAGTGACAGCTTGTGCTACAGCGATTTTTTTAGCTACAGCTGCATCTCATTCTGTTCAAGGGGTAAAGCTAATTCCACTTATGTCAAAATGACAGCTAATCATAGTTTTTAATGCAACTGAGAGCTGAACTTTATTACTCTGTGATTTATTTATTTTCTACACAATTCTATTTTATGTTTTAAGTAAAAGGGTTCTTTGTCAAATTAGAAAAGGAATAGGTAAGTATTGTTTCCTTAAAATACAAAATTGAAGTCGAAATGGAAATGTAGCTTGCCTAAGAGGTGTTTTGTAGACAATTAAGTTTTTGTTGGTTTTTGCACGGTCAACTAAAGGTAGAGGTCGGTGAAGTAAAGTTCCAAGTATGAAATTTATGACACTTGAAAAACAAACTAGTTAATTTGGTCAAAATGTACGTTCAAAGAATGAAGTTGACTGCAAATGAAGACCCTTATGTTGTCTAAACTTGACCAATGTCCAGTTGACTTTCCAATAATGTTGCCTTATTTCCAATACAATTTTTTGGCAGCTAGCAAATCGAGTACCACAAACTTGCCTTACCTTCAAATCGGTTCTGAGTGGCTCCGATCCGAATAGCTGGACATTTTATTGTCCAGTTAGGAAAACATTTATTACGGATGTCATTTTAGCCGAAAGAAATGAAAAACGATGGTAATTTGTTTATGTCAAGAACTTAGTTTCTGGGGGATCTGGGCTCTCATTTTCAATGTACTAAATTAGAGCTTACAAAGAAAAGTTGAAAATTATGGACATCTTTAAATTTCGTCCATGGGAAAAATTCCGAGGGAAACTTTATTGAAAGCCAAAGATAACTGTGTTATGGGTGAATTTATCTTGTGTTTTCAATAAAGTGCAGTTTCTTTTAATTGATTTTAAAATACTAAATCCATTTTTGATTTGCTACCGTTCTCTTTCATTCAAACGTTCGATTCGTTTCTCGTAATAAGGGTGGTGGGTCGTAGTAGTGGTGAGGGGGGGCGGGGGGTCATACTACACACCCAAACCACTACGAGAAGTAGGTATTTCTAACCCATATTGTTCTGCTAATCTGTCTTATAGACCCGGTCCTACTACCAACAAACGATATAGAATCCATTTGATCCCGGGAGTAACTAAGAAAGTGTTTTTCATCTGACAGATTCTGCAGATAAGGCTAGTAAATCCAGATTTCCCCAGGTATACAGATAATCCGTAAGCTACTTAGCTAATTTAAGTACTTTGCCCTCAGCCAGGTCAATCATCAAAACTGGTTGTATAACACCTAAGATCCAGGGGTGGAATCGCGTAAGGTGATTGTTGACCATCAAAATGGATGATTTTGCTCCACGTAAGGTGATTATCAAATTGACTATCACCTTTTTGCTATGTTTTGTTAGTGACAGCTATTTAGGTGTCACTTTCATATATTTTGATTAATTTTTTGTAAGAAAGATAATGGGCAGGTTCAGACAACATAAGGGACTTCATTTGCAGTCAACTTCATTCTTTGAACGTAAATTTTGACCAAGGCAACTAGATAGTTTTTCAATTGTCATGAATTAAAAATTCAGAACTTTACTTCACAAACCTCTACTTCAAGTTCATAGTACAAAAATTACCAAAATCATTATTTTCTACAAAAACACTCCTCAGGCAAGCTACAAGTCCATCATGATTTGTATTTTGTATTTTAAAGAAATATTACTTATTTCTTTTCCAAATTTACAATTAACCTTTTTACAGAAAGCATTAAATGAAGTTGTGCAGAAAATAAATAAATCATAGCGTAATAAATTTCAGCTTTCAGTTGAAGGAAAAGACATAATCAATTGCCATTTTGATAGAAGTAGACTTGACTTGATAGTTAGGGAGATTTTTCTTCACTAACTTTGCAGTCAATTTTCCAATGAAGTTGCCTTAATTGGAAGGCAATTTTTTGGCAGCTGGCCAATCAGATGCAAGAAACTTGCCTTACTTTCAAGTCCCTTATGTCGGCTGAACCTGCCCAATGGCTACGTTCAATTATTTATTTCAGATTCTTGCAAAATGTTCTATTGAACAAAGAAACGTTTGTGTATGTTTTGCGGTTGCTCGATTTACCATCAGGAATAAGATCAACAAATATTCCACCTATCCTTCAACAGGCTGCAACTTTAAATCTTTATGGAGGTGGTGGTTATCAACGACAAGTCGGGGCTGATTGAGCTGCACTGATGGGCCAAAGTACTGTAGCTTGAAATAAGCGCTGCAGTTATTAAGAAAATGCATTCGGTTCTATGTCCACTTTTCATTAAATTTGAGCCCTTGGATTCAACAAAAGAATATATTTTTGCAAAATATAACAAACATTCTTATTAATTTATAACTATTATTAAGTATAGTTACAGGTATACTAACATTTTCAAAGAAAGAAAACTAAAGAAATTGAAAATTCAACACAATAAACAAAACAGCTGATCGAAATGACATTTATGCCTGTTGCAATTTTTACCAAGTTTCCCAAACTTAGGTAAGTGCTGCCAGGAAATAGTAAAGTTTTAGCGATCACTTCATACAGAACAAAGAAAAGGTGATGATCAAAATTGACTATCAAAACAGTGACAATCAACTATCGCCTTACGCGATTCCACCCCAGGATTGGGAACTTTTCAAAACAAGGGAAGTGCACGGAGTTAGTAAGTATGTATAGGCACCATTCCCAAAGAAGGTTGTTTAGGTTGGGAGTGGAGTTGGTAACATTGGATCTCCATTACTTGATGGGAGAGGAAGAGATTTACGGAGAGGTTGGCGAGCGCCCTTTGGCGCTCTATAGAAGACTTTCCGAGAATCATTGTTCCTACTCAGCTGCTACAACTCGGCAGGTTCGACGCTCAGGTAAAAGAACAACCTTATTTAGTTCCAAATCAAAGAAATTTCGGACACAATTCTTATCCATGATCCTAGTACAAAACGGATAATTCGATAGTCCTTATAAAGTTTGAATTCCTGTTGCCATTCAATACGGAACAAATTGTTAAAGTTATCTTGAAACATTCCTCATGTTCCAATTATTCCATGCATCTTCAGCAACCTTAAAAAACAAACAACCATTTTTTTTTTAGAAAAGAAACAAAAATAAAATTTATTTTTTGTTTTCGCAAAATGTTTTTTGAGTGTTCCATGTGTTATTACTTGTTTTTTTTTTAGTTTTGTTTTTCGTTTTACCTCTCTTAATTGGTTTTACCTTTTATTTTGAAGTTCTTATGTAACTTATATCTAATGAATACAAGCCCATTTAAAAACCAGTTTTATAAATATTTTTTGTTTTAATTACTTTATGTGAAAGAGTTGATGTCTTTAAATTGTAATGCACTCTATTTTTCTTTTTAGTTTGAACTTAAAATAAAATCTACTCTTTTATAACATATATAATAATTATAGCAAAACAAACTTTGTTATTACATTATTATAATATTATTTTATTATAAAAAAAAAATCTTCGATAAATCACAGCAAATGACTTTCTGTATGTGTACCGAATCAAACGTTAACAGATCAATTCTAAGTTTTGTATTGGAAATTGTGTAAGAGATAGCAATTGGATAAAATAAATAATAAATTTAAAATAAAAAGAAGATTTTCCTGTTTTTTTTTTTGTTTTATTTGTTTGTTTATTCTTAAATCATTAACACGTTACGCTTTAGACAATTATCTTTTTTGGCTAAAGGGCAACGTGTTAAATTTGCTATTCAAGAACATGCCTAAATTTTAATATTTTATTGGATTAAAAATCACTTCTTAAGGTAAATTGTAAATCTGTATTTTTTGTTTTTTTTTTTACAATGCAAAAAATGAGGCTTATTTATTTTGTTTTTATGTTTTTTTTTTGCTTTGCTTTGCCTTCTTTTCGTTTTAATACAAGATTTTTGTTTTTTTCTTTTTGTTGTTGTTTTAAATTTACAATTGTATATATAATTTGTTGTTTTGTTTCCTATATGGCGACGATTAATCGATATACTGCGCTAACCAACGGAATCCTTCGCCATAGCCTTGTCTTTTTAACACTGAGCACATAAATAATTCTAATGGACGACCTGGTAAGTCTGATCGAGCTACTTTACCCTAAAATTTTAATTAAATTAATTTTGTCAGTAAAGAGAAATGAAAAGAAAAGAATTATTATAAATTTACCTTTCCTGTGGTAAGCCTATAGAGACCAAAATCATTTCTCAATTCATCTTCACTGGCAGCACCGGGCTTGTCGATTTTGTTACCGAGGATCAAAATGGGGCAGTTGGAGAGAGCCTCATCTGTTAGTAGAGAGTCCAATTCATTTTTGCTTTCTTGGAAACGGCTACGATCCCAGGCATCTATTAAGAAAACGATAGCATCTACGGCTGGGAAGTAATCTTTCCACACACGACGCGCTATAAAAACACGTAATACATTTGAAGTGTTACATTATGTATACAAAACTTTTGTTTATGAAAGATTATAGTCTTGTTTATTTATAAGAACCCTCTATTTGAAGTCGAAAAACAAAATTTGGCAACTGTGAGATAATAATTGGTACCCGAAATCGACAATAATTTGTATACCTATCTAATTTTGTATAAAACAAGTACTGAGTGGCTGAGGATTTTAAGTTATAATGGAAATATCATAATAAAAGGTTTTCCAATAACAGGTCTAATTTTGATAACTGATAAGCATTTTCAGAAGCGAGAGTGTTACGTTTAAACTGTTTCAGGAAAGAAATGCAGCTGGATCTTTAACTAGAGCAAAATCCATTAAAATAATGGTAAAAAAGGCTTATGCAAGAATCTTCATGAAGATGTTCGAGTGGCGTTATTGATGATGTTAATGTGACCAATCATTTTAAAAACTCTTATTTGAATACTACCGAAGTGGTTTATGTAAGTTTTGGTGCATTAGCCCAGGGATGGAAGTTATACTCAAATTAGACGTATACAACTTTTGTAAATTGAAGCGAGATCAGATGGATAAATAATTCAACACGAGTGCTTCTCATAGATAAAGGCATGAGAGTATATCACTCTTTAACGATACAAGACATCATTGCGTTTTTAAAGTATTAAATTCCAAGCTGTTTTTTATTTAAAATTACACAATCATATTTTTCGTCCACAACCGAAGAGGAGGGATGCGAGTCAGAAACTAAAAATGAAAAATTAAAATTGCTATCGTAAACAAAATAATTAATTAGATCAGAAGTTGCAGAGAGAAGATCATTAGTAACAATGAGGAGTAGGGTCGGAAACAAAACAAAGCCTTGGTGCACACCAACATTTATATTGTGGGTTTTAGCTCCAAAACAACTTGTTTTGAACGGTTCGAGAAAATATTTCTAATTTAACGAAGAAAGGATTCCTTGATATCAACAGCAAGCATTTTCGATGAGGAAACAAGATGAAAGACTTTGTCATGTGGCAAAACGATTTGTTCTATTTTTCGATGAACAAAGAGATCGTCAATGGATCTATTGTAACGGAAGCGCTCATAGAAAAATGTTTGGTCCTCGAGATTTTTCCTAAGCTAATATAATAAATCAATGGTTCCTAGCCTTTAGAAACAAGATCTTCAAACACTCGTGAAGCATTTACTTGGCTCAGAAAATAGAAGTCTAAAGGTGTAACAAGATCTCAGTGGCCAATTAGGGTCACCCCTTCAAGAAATAACACGGTCAGGAAACTCTTTGATTGTGATTTTAAATAATCACCTTTTTTTAGTGAGTTTTAACAATTTTAGTTCGTCCGTGAAGTGTATATGAAGCAGTTGCCAACATAGCGTCCAAAAAAAAAAACAAACCGTTCGTCTGGACTTTATGCACTTTAAAAAAGACATAACTACAGGCAGGGCCGACCCCAGCCAAACTTGCGCCCTGTGTAAGATTAATAGAAAGCGCCACTTTTTTATATTTTCACACATAAACTGATACACAAGCATAAGCCTTTCCCACGTTACCCAGGAGGTAGACTTTCAGTGCGTTTTTTTTTCCTAAGCGGAAATATTTAAACTTTGAAACTTACTTTCCTGGCCTGGCAGATTCAGAAATGAGATCATCAAAGTCTAAAGAATTTAATAATTCCTTTTCAATGGACATTATAGATAAGCCTACCAATCTCTCTTGAGTCATGGTTGTCCTAAGATAATTTTTAATAATTTTAAGTTTAGAAAAAACTACGTTCTCCTGAAGCTTACGTGACCGGGATTGTATTAAGGATTTGGAGAGCAATTACTAAATTCAGAGCAAAATCTTCAAGGTTTGACTAAAAATAAAATTTAACACATCTAAACTTGATCAGCGGGGATGTTACGGTTAACTCTTTGAACAATTCTTCTCCATCTAAATCTTTAAAACTACCTAATGTTATAACATTCTGCAAATTAAGGCATGAAACACGTACATTTTTATTTTTTAAACATTTATATTTTCTAAAATATCAAACCAAATTAGCAGGCAGTAAATAAATGTAAAATCAAAAATGTTATTTCCTAACGATTTTGCAATGTTTTTTGCCTCTAGATTTCCTATTTTTAAAGGCCTCAATGCTTCTGCTCTCAAAGTAAGACTTGGAATTTTTTCTTATAAATATCCCACCTCGTTGTGGAACTTGAAAAAAAGTTATACAAATATTGAATTGTATCGAAAAATTTAACTGCATAGGTATAATGAGTACCGAGCAGCATCATTAACCACTAAATTTAAGGAATGCGAGCAACATGGAACGCAAAATGGTCTTGGTTCCAGGGTTCGAATTCGATTCTGAACACCAGCTTCTTTTCCTTTCATATTCGAACCATTATCATAACTTTGGTTTCGACAGTTTATTAAAATTCCATGTAATTGAAGCTTGTTTAAAATCAACTGAGTCAGTCACATTCCGGTCTTGTCTAATCACAAGTAATAGGTAGCACAGCAATGTACCTGTTGTCTTTTTTCTGAGATATTTTGTTGTTGTTTTTTTTTTGTAGATGAGAACTCACACACAGATGTACGGTGCGTAATACAAAACCTGCACGTTCTAGCCCATATGATTCAATATGAATAAGTATTTTGCTTTTTCATACTCTCTATGTAATTTTGGGACTCAGTGTTCATGAAATAAATCTTGCACATATGAGGTGGCATGGAACTTTTTTATATTGAGATATTTTCTTTTTTCTCTTGTACGAACAGGGTGATCAGATTACATTTTCTTGCTCCTGGTAATGCACCCCTAGAATTTTGCGCCCTGTGCATTTGCACATCTTACACATATGCTTTGTCCGGCCTGACTATAAGTATCTTCTTATAACAGCTTATTGGTCAATCATTCGTTTCTAGGTTTTGAAATGAACGACAATAATAATAATAATAGTTAAAGAACAAAGTGTGAAACAATCTTGGAATTTTTGATTAATGCGGGGGTATGGTATGGTTTTTCTGTTTAAAAAAATTGAATCTTCTTTTCAATTTGTCCATTAGTTTTAGACTTTAAAACCTGCTTAT
The DNA here is from genome assembly GCA_951509635.1 of Eupeodes luniger. Classification (NCBI taxonomy): domain Eukaryota; kingdom Metazoa; phylum Arthropoda; class Insecta; order Diptera; family Syrphidae; genus Eupeodes; species Eupeodes luniger. The sequence continues at coordinate 258,091,560 of OX608073.1, forward strand.
TAATGTTGAAAGGTCTAAATAATTAAAACCGTTGATTTTTTTTTATATCAACTCCGAAACACCATATTTTACCCCGGGCCAAGTGTTGTAATTCTTAAAACGTAGTAATACTTTAAAGTGGCGTTAGAGGGATTCATTCATATTATAGTTTTATAGTTATAGTTTATGTTGTTGTTTTCGTTTCACACAGATCTAGGAACGAGAATTGACGTTTAAATTAATAACTTTTCAATATTAAGTTCAAATATTTTAGTACATATTTCATACAATTTTCGAAATATAGGGTTTAGGATCGGTTGATTCTGGCATCCATATTGTTTCCTTTACTTTCTGTCAACAAATCTTGTTTTAATCAATCACTAAGGATATATCATGACAATTTACAGCGTCGAGGAACACGTTCAAATGATAAAACTTTATTAAAAAAAAAAGTGTGTTCTCTATTAGCAACGATGCGGGCGTTGCGCCCTTTTCATGGGGTACATATCGTCGTCTTTCCCAGTCAACTATTCAACGTTTAGTGGTTGAATTCGAGTCCACTGGCTCAGTGAACAATCAGCCAACACACTGTTTGTGAAAGTGTACAGCAGAATCCGCGTCACACACATTAGAACTTGGCATGTCGCAGACCATAACATGACCTATACAAAATCTAACTGGCCTGAATTTTGTAGCAGTTGGAAGTTGATACCAATTTTGGTGGAAAAATCATATTGGGCGATTAGGCCCATTTTTGAATGAATGTATACGTGAATATGCAAAATTGCGAGATTTACGAGGTGCCAATGCTTCCAAAAGTTACTATTTGGTGTGTCGAATTTAGGCTGGAGGCGTCATCAGTCCGTACTTCTTCAAAAATGATGCTGGCCACGCCATTACAATCAATGTCAACGGCGATCGCTATAAATGTCGATGATCAAAAACTTCTTGTGACCTGAATTGGATAATATGGACACCAAAGACATATGGTTCAAAAGGATGGCGCTACGTGCCACACAGACACAATCGATATTCTGTTCGAGCGAGTTTTATGGCATGATTATCTTAAAGATCGTGTGATAACACCCTTTAGACTCTTTCTTGTGGGGCCTTCTTAAGTCCCAGGTCTATGCAAACAAGCTGGAAATCACCGCGGCCCTCAAAGACAACATAATCGATACCATCGGTCAAATCCAGACTGATTTATGCGCCAAAGTCATCGAAAACTAGACCTTTCGAATGCCGGCCACCCTGCGAAGCCGTGGCGGCCATTTAAAAGATATTATATTTCTCAAATACGAGTATGTAATATCATTGAAAGGGATCTCATATAAAGATAAAACCTAAATGAAATTTCATACAGAACTTGTTTTATTCAATTTAAATGGAAAAGCCTTTAAAGGCTGAATATTTTTCAAAGCTAATAAAGCATTAAATGAAGGGTTTCTTAAAATGCATTTTAAAATTTCAAATAAAGACTTATAACTAATTTCCAGAAACTATGAAAAAAATACTAAAATGGTTTGAACTCGTTTAAAAAACAAAATCCTCAAAGAGCAAGTTTTTAAAACCTTATGTTATATGTAAGATAAACCTTTACAAAAGTATTGTTTTGTTTGTGGGATGAAAAATAATTGTTCTGCTTTGTGTTATTTAAAAAAAGGAAGAAAACTTGCGGTTTCTGGTTTTCTTTGGAATACACTTGCCTTTATTTCGAACTCTAAAATTCCATTTCAATTAGAACCAATAGGGACTCAACATATAAACAAATTAATTTATGTGCTATTATTAAGTTAGTTGTTTAACACGTATGTAAGTGTGCACTCCATGTAAATTTTATATCAGACTAGCGGCCCGTCCCGGCTTCACACGGGTAGACATAAATAGGTACGAATAAAAGAATTATTAAAATGGGTCCAGTACTTTTTGAGTTTATTCGTTACATACAAAAATACAAATCTTTCCTCTTTATAATATTTGTGTAGATAGTGTAGAAGAAGAAGTCATAAAAAAAAAGAATGACTCACTGTCTGGGAATCTTAAATGTATATGAACATTTTCTTAACAAAGTCAAATTTTTTTTTACTAATTTCCACAAAATATTCTGATTCATTTTTACTCGTATTTATATCTAAAATCAAACAAAGAACAAAGTACATACTATTTTTCTAGATATTTTTGTTTCCATTCAGTAAGAAATTATAATCGTTTCAAATTACCTTATTATCAGAGAAGAATGTGATATACGTATTTAATTATCTATGTACGTTAATACTTAGGTAAATAGTTTTATTCTATAAATATAATTGAAATAAGATCTCTGCAGTAGGCAGATTTAATTTAATTTAATTGGAATTGCCATTACAATGCGCACTTACAAAATCATATTTAAATATTATGTATATAAGCTCCTATAATATGTTTCTATTGTCTGAATATTGATATGTTTAACAAAGTCATGAAAATTAATTTTCAAAACAAAGAATAACAATGAAAATAATGCACCTCAATGCCTACATCAATAATCATGATAATAGAGAAACTTATCAGCCGTTTACGTATACAATTCTACTGCTTTAAAACTACCACATTAAATACTTTAGCTTCAGCACGTGGTAATCTATATTAGCATAGTCATCTTCATATGTATAAACAGTGACGGACAAAAACAATAGGACCACTTTTTATGTTTTCAGATTTTATGAGGGGAAAAACAAACTAAAATATTTAAAGTATTATCTGCATCTAATTAAGATTTTATAAAAATACTAACTTGAAATATTAAAAAACGAAAGACTCAGTTTTGCAAACTAAATTACCGCCATATATTAAAGCATTATTTATTTATTTGTCAACATTGTTTTGTGCCTTTTTTCAACTACATATTTATTAAACCATTGTTTTTTCCTGATCATTTTGATTATAATTATAACAAATAAAATCTTCAACATTTTAGTTTTTTAAAAAAAATCTAAACTCATACAAAATTGTCCTATAATTTTGTCCGTCACTGTAAATGAATACACTCAAAGGGCAATCGAATAAAATCAAAATCGATGCAAATAAACAAAAACACAGACAGACAGACAGAAAGTAAGTTAAAGCACCTATCATATAAACAAATTAATTGAAAAAAAAAAACATATTAAGTCATTGTCCGTTATATATGAACAAATTAATAATCTACGTAATGTACACATCTATTGCACGTATTGCAGATAACAGATTTTTGTTAAGGTTCACTGGAATCGAAATTTTTAATTTAATTTTTATTTTTAATTAAAGTTATCAATCAACACAATCATATGGATTAGGAAACTAGCAGAGAGATAGTCGATGTATGTAGGTTAGGTATCTATACGTGTAGCTCTAGATAGACCATGGTTTTGAATGGTCATGAATTAGGTATGACGACGAATGACCTTCTAACAATAACGCGACCCAGAAACCCATAAATTAACACACGCACATATCTTCATTATTATTATTGTTATTGCCCACAGTTCCAAATTCCGTATAAAAATGTACTTAAATTATTCAAAACCAAAAACAAAAACGAAGAAAAACAAAATAAATTACCTTGAGTGTGACCTCCCAAGTCGAATGTTGTGAATCGCATATTGCCAATAGACAATTCTTCAGAAGCTTTTATAAAGAAAAAAATTAAAAATAAAAATTATAGAATCTTTTTTAACGGGAGCAAATATCGAGAATTTTTGACACTTACTAGGATGCAACGTGGGAACATGCTGTGCTAGTTTGTCATCTTTGAGCATATGCAACAGTGTTGTCTTTCCAGCGTTGTCTAGCCCGAGGAATAAAAGTTTTCCTGACTTCTTCCATAGACCTATATTTTTGTAAAAAAAAAATTTATATTTTTTGACAATGAACTTGAAGAGCGACTATGACGAGACAAGACGAGACGAAAAAGACGACGACGTGCAATGACAATCAAAAAGTCTAAAACAGGCCGTAGTCCGACTCGATTATAATTATGTCGTGTTTGCGTTTTGCTTTGTTGGCAAACGATCAAGTTCATCAAAATTGTTTCAGATTTTTCACAGTTGGAGGAAGTGAAAGGATAGGATAGGGTTGCGTTGGTAGAGAGGTATAGGGGAGGGCACAACTGATATAACATAAAAATACTAATTCTCCTGGGTCTAAACAAATGTTATTAATAAATTATAGAATTGACTTACCCAAGTACCCAAGAACACCAGTGAACCAATCCCAGATGAACATGTTTTCTTTTTATTTATTAAATATTTGTTTAAAAGGTATTATCTAAAATTAAATAAAAATAACGATATTAAAAATGATAGTTGATTTCTGGTGGGAGTTGTAGGGAAGAAAATGAAAACGCGTTAACATTAACAGCCACTTGTCATGCTCTCTGTGTGTTACCGAGTTAGCAACCCAACAAGAGCAAGAGCCACTTCCACTAGTGGCTGTGGCACTAGTTCGTCGAGGGGTTCAGGGAGGGGACAGACACAATCTATTGTCGTTGTCGCCAATTGGTCCGACAATTTTATTTTTCAGTGACACTTTTCTCAATATATTATTTTTTTTTTGGAAAACAAAATAAACAAAGGAAAATAATCTTTTGTTTTCCTCAAAATTGACTGAAATTGCACTTTGGACTAAAATTCGTCGAATTTGTGGTCTTTGCAAAAGATTAAAGAGTTTTTGTTTTGTGTCACTGGTCTTTTGGATTTTTTCGTTTTTCTCAATGAAGAATGAAGTCTCATTTGATTTTCACTTTATTTTTTCTTCTTTTTTGATTTATAGGTAGGTAGGTAGCTAATAAGACAAGAAGCGTGGATATTTACCAATTTTTGTTTTATTGATGTTCAATAAATAAATTAACAAACAACCAGAGGTGTGAATGGAGAATTTTTATTTTTTTGAATAATATAATAAAAAAATAATTTACTTATAAGATAAGAAAGAAATTATCCCTTATTATACACTTCAAAATTAAAAAAACTGAGAAATTGGTGCGAAGTTCTTTTTTGCACTTGAATCTGGCTGGATTGAACGAAATATGACAGAAAACGTCATCTGTGAGGGTTCGTTAAGTTGTGGCAGGGCTACGTCATTCTTCCGGTCATTCGATTAGTTTTACTAGTGACATCTGTAAGTTGATGGGTGATAATGGGAGAGTGTTTCCTGTTTGGGAAATACGTTATTTTTAAATTTTGTGCATAGAATGAACAAGTCATTTTTTTAAGCTATTTTTGCAAGTTAAGTGCAAGAATTTAACGACAATCTCAAAAGAAGTGTTTTTTTTTTTTACAAAAATGTCATTTTCCCATCATTAGTTGTTGTTGCTTATTTTTGTTTAAAAACTTTTAAGCTTTAAATAATCCAATTTTGTATGTGTCAATTGTAACTTTTGACGTTTTTGATGTCAAAAACTGCGTTCAATCTTGTGCTGGATATTCTATCCTGAATATGCGAATTTTTTGATATCATACACGTTGGATACCTTCATTGAGATAGCTGACAAAAAAAGAAACAACTGCTGGACTTAAAAAACAGACAAACATTTAGATTTCGTAATCCAAATTTATTGTAAAAAAAAGAGGCTGGGATGCGACCCACACTGATAACTTCCCATCCCGTCTTTCGTTTTGTCTTGCTTAAAAGTTTTGTAGGTTTTCGTGTTCTGTTAAAAAAGTTGTCAGTTGAAAATTGCCAACAATATTTTGCAAATGATGAAATAGTTTGATTTCAAAATCTTTTAGTCGAAAACCAATTTTTACCAATTTTAGTAGCATTTCTTGAATATTTTTATTAGATTTTGATTGAATTTTTTTAAGAAACTTTATCACAGAATGAAAGCATTTTGAAATCAATACCTTCATTTATGCACGAGATATCGAGAACCGAACATCAATTTTTACCAATTTTGTAGATATATTTTTTTTTGTAGATTAAAATTTTTATAAAAAAAACTGACTTTTCAATTTATTAAACTTACTGAATGTATAAAACAATATTTTCTAAAAGATGAAATTAGTTTGAAGCCAATATTTCAAATTTTTGAAAAGATATTTGAGTCGAAAATCAATTATTACGAAGTTTTAGTAATGTTTTTTTTAGGTTTTTATTTTTTGTAAGAAAAACTGTCAATTCGATTTTTCTCAAAATTTTACCATATTGATTTTTCCAGAAATTTGGTATCACGTCGATATATATAACACAAAATTTAATTTAAGTCTCTAGCATTATTGATTCGTGAGATATTTTGGGTTAACCCACATTTTTACTCTTTTTTTAAATTGCTATGGTAAAAAAACCACCCACTAAATTTTTTTGAGAGTCCTTTCTGCATCTTTCTGCATTATTCATTATTTTATATATTGAACACAATTTATTTGAAGTCGATATCTCCACTGGTTCTTGAGATATGGACGACGAAAAAAAGCTTCCCGAATGTACGGACGTACGGACGTACGAAGGTACGTACACGCACAGACATCTCTCTAAAAATCTTTTATTTAGACTTTAGGGACCTTAAAACGTCGAGAAATGTCAAAATTGGTTGGGTGTCAAATCGCCCAAAACCGAATCGCCCAAAACTTGAAAATGTCACATCGCCCAAAAATTTTGGGCGATTTGAAATTATGTTGAATCGCCCAAAAAAACAAAAATGTCAAATCGCCCAAAAAGAGTGGGCGTTTTGTCATAATGCAAAAATAGCCATGTGTCAGATCGCCCAAAACCAAAACTCCCAAATTGCAAAAATGAAGAAAAATGCCAAATCGCCCAAAAATAATTTTTGGGCGATTTAACATTTTTCATTTTTGGGCGATTTAGCATAATGTGAAATCGCCCAAAAAATATAAATAATTTTGGACGATTTAGCATTATTTTTGGGCGATTTGACACTTTTGTTAAATTGGGATAAAAATTATGTTCAAGAAGAATTGTAACAGTTACATTAACGGGCACATCGGAATGTTGGTTCTTCTCCACATGAATGAGTTATGATTAGAGAAATATTTGCCATTACCTGATAAGACAGTGTAAAAACACTACTCGAAGTGGTAACAAGTTGGTGAATTATCCTCATAAAATAATGTTTTTTTTTTTTATTTCCTCGAAATGGAAGAATTTTCCAATAATTTTGACAGCTTTTTGGCTTATTATGAGAAGTTTTGGATACGAAAGGTAAGTAAATGAATATAAATTTACTTAGATAATCATGTTTGTGAAAGGTAATACTATGAAACCACCGAGGGGAGGGGGGCGGCGCGACGCGCTTTGCGGTCGGGTGGCGGCGCGTCGCCCATCCACGTCGTCGCCCGTCCACGTCACCCGTCCGCGACGCCCGTCCGCGACGCCCGTCCGCGACGCCCGTCCGCGACGCCCCTCCGCGACGCGCGCCTCGCACGCGCCCCGTTTTGCCCTCGCGCATAAGCATACAACAAAAACTAAGTCCAAACGATAACAAAACACATTTAATTACTTCATTTCCGTTCAAAGTGTTTTTTTCCCATTACTTACTTTTAGATCGGGCCACTACAGTTATCAGTTTTTAAAAAGCTAACAAGGACAACATCCGATATTGAAGGCTACAATAGTATACTTGAACGAATGTTGACCAAAAAGGGCAATTTCTTTAAATTTGTTAAAGTCCGTCAAGAAGAGGAATTTATGAGAAGCCGTAATTTCTCTATGCTTATAGAAAGTAGTGGCACTACTGGTACCAAATCAAGGAAAAAAATCGATATAGAGAGAAACAAAAATATAATGGAGGCTTCTGCGCTTCTTGAAAACGGTGCCATTAATATAATGAGATTTTTAGATCGAATGGTTTATGTTAAAAATAACATTTGTACTGGTATGGAACTGACACAAATACTGAAAAAATTTGTTTTTTTTTTATATTTTGGTCTAATTGCAATAAATATTTTGGGCGATTTGTTAAAAGAACCCTAAATGTTAGTATTTTTGGATTGCGACAAAACGCCCATTTCTACTTTGGACGATTTGACATTTTTCTTTTTTGGGCGTTTTGTCACAGCGTCAAATTGCCAAAAAAATTTGGGCGATGCGACATTTTTCAGATTTGGGCGATTTGGTTTTGGGCGATTTGACACAGGGCCAACTAAAATTGCCGAAAAATTATTTTTTTTGGGCATTTTGACATTATGTCAAATCGCCCAAAAAATTGAAATGTCAAATCGCCCAAAAAAGTTTTTGGGTGATTTGACATTTTTTCGCTTTTTTGCATTTTGGGCGATTCGGTTTTGGGCGATTTGACACCCAACCGTCAAAATTTTTAATTCGACAGATTGAACAGAACATTTCAATTGATAACTTTAATAATTCACCAGGTTTTTACCAAAAAGCTTAAAAATGTAATATTAAATGTCGGGTTCCTTTAAATTCAACGATATGTTGCGAATAAGCTCCTCTGTCAGATACTCACATATACCAGAAATTCTTGAAAACCTTTTTTGATATCCCAGCTTTTTTGGGTCAGCTATTCTATTACACGTAAAATCCTAACAAAAAGGTTTCCAGATAATTTATATGTGTGAGATAGAACGTAGTCAAAGAAAATTATCAAATTCAAAGGGTGGTTAAATTGTAAAGGCTGATGTTCATTTTGGATAAAACATAAATTATTTACGAAATTAGTGTCATATCTTTTTATTATGATAATATTGGTGTAGTTCAATTATGTATAGAGAAAAATATCGGCAAAAAGGCCACTGCGATACCTGCGGCACACCTCCATCCGATGGTCCAAATTTTTGGTGACGCTGAGGCATAATTGAGGTTCTATGCCGATAATGGGCCGATTTATCTCTATTTATTTAGCTATTGAATTGTTACTTTCTAATCAACATACGAAGAAAGAAGTCCAACGGTGTCAAATCACATGATCTTGGCAGCCAATTGACATCGTTGTCACGGCCAATAAATTTGTCGCACAAAATAGGCAGTAACTGCCTGACCGGCCTCATTTTGGAAAAAATACGGCCCGATGAAGCCGCCAGCCCATAAACTCTACCAAACAGTCACTCCTTTTAGGTGCATTGTTTTTTCGACAATCATCATGCGGCAATTCTGCCTTTTGACGAATACACTGAGGTGGAAATGTGCTCCAAAAAATTGATCATCCACTGTTGTTATTTCTTGCCACTATTCAGATCATTGAAATGCTCAATAGGCTTTATTCATTGAGTCAGTGCACCTGGTAACCGTGTAAATGCAAGTCCTTATGCATAATGTTCATCAACGACGAGCGTGATAGATGCAATTGTTGGGCACGACGACAATTTGAGATGGACGGCTCTTCAGTACAGCAGCAATATTTTTTGCACGAAGTGCACGATATACATTTTGATTTGAACGCCGATTTTTATAATAAGCCCGAATAATTTTAACACGTTGCTTAATTGTGTATCTTTCAATGGTTCAAATTGAATTAGTCTAAAATTAAGAAGTGTCAAATGAAATGCAGAAAAAAACTAGACGTTAAGTGTGATTTTAGGCGTGTTCATACTGACATACGACACACACAATGGTTCAATTTTTGTATACGCTTTTTGCCTCCTTAATTCCGTCGCATCTTCCAAGACGTTTATTTCACTTCAAAATTAAATTTTGTTCAAATACATACTATGAAAATATGTAGTTTTGTTTTGTTTATTTTTACACATATTACTAATGTCACTTGAATGCTGAATTTTTGACAGAAAATGTAGTAGATATCGTGATATTTGCTTCTTATGTCTCTTTAAATCCTTAAAGCTTTGAATCAATAGATGACAAAGTTATTATATTATAATTTTGTTTATATTAATTATCAATTGTAAAAGGTATAACCAAACAAAATTCAATATATGTATATAACTAACCTACTGAAAAGCTTACAATTATCTTTACTATCCTTATGTAGACGCATTAACTTAAAATTTGATATATTATCCACAGTGGTTGAAGTTATTTAACTGAGTCAGGTTTTTCTTATATAGTATACTTTTTGCATTTTTAATTATTATATGGATTGTTAAGAGTTATAACATTTACTATTAGGGTTATTTTCCTAAATACATTTCACCTCAATTCCGCAAATTTACTAAACAACATATACAAATTGTTCACTATTAAAAAAAATGTCTTAGGAATAGTAAAATAACGTTTACCGAAAATTTCTTAACATAATGAACTACAATTAGTAAGTTTCTTGTTTGATGGTAACTTGAAATTTGGCAAGCTAAAAACTTCTGTAAAAAAATAAACTTATGATACCAAACACAAATAATCATTTTGTAAACTTCCAAATGGAACGGGTAGATGTTGTGTGTAGATGTGTCGTGGCGTTTGCTGTGTCTCACGTAGCTTCGTCCTGCTGGCGCCGCGCCTGCCGCACCGCCGCCCCGGTCCAAAATTCACACCAAACAGTACATTTTTAAGGATGCTTTATCACCTGGTGAACCTCGCGTGGGTTGGTGTCGTGTCGTCCCATATACGGCAATTTTGCTTGTTAACACAGCCATTCATCCAAAAATGCGCCTCGTCACTAAATATGATTTTTCGGCCAAAATTGGGATCCTCTTCCTCCTGGGTCACTGGGATCTTGTACGGGTGTAGGCTCAAGTTCCGACGCGAAATTCGCCAAGTTCAATCTGTGAAAGGCCGAGTTCTTGTGCAAGGCGAGGAATAGACTGCCTCGGGTTCTAACTGTACACTTTCACGGACCGCAGCGATGTTCTCGACCGATCTTGCGTTCCTTGAAAGTACGGGTGTTGGCTGATTGTTTACTGAACCGGTAGTCTCAAATTTGGCCACCAAACGTTGAAGAGTCGACTGTGAAGGGCACCACGTCTACCATAAAATGGGCGCAATGCGCGCAACGTTTGCGTTAACAAACACTCATTTTGATAGTAAAGTTTTATCATTTGAAAGTGCTGCTCAATCATGTAACTTCCCATGATGATTTGGCATAAACAACTGAATAATAAACAAAAAATTTGACAGATGTCACCAAAACAAAATGGCCGCAACGAACGGGGCGCCAAAATCTACCCGCACCAATTTGAAACCCTTTATAAGAAATAAACAAGTAAAGATATCGACTGCAAATACGTTTTGTTTTATTCTACTTCTTGATAAAATTGAAAATTACCAAAAAAAATATTTTAATTAAATTACTTTTTTCTTGCTTAAGTATTAACGTAGTCTTATTTTGATAGTAATAATCGAATATGGATTAAGATATACCTAAGGTAAATTAATTTTTCTTAAATCCAGCTTATTTAAATGCAAAAGAAACTTTGCATGCACCCCATCTTGCACCCACCGCACCTTGCACCCTCCCCACCTTGCACCCACTCCAACTTGCACCTACCCCAAATCCTATAGTGTTCCCAAGCAGGGGGGTTACAGATCCCACTGTTGCATATACCCAAACTCGCACCTACCATTATTACTATCAAAATAAGACCACTCAAGCAAAAAAAAATAATAATTTACATAATTAAAATAGTAGTTGTGGTTATTTTCAATTGTATTAAAAACTAAAAGACATAAAATCATCTAGTTTTCAGTTTTTGATTAATAATTAATAAGAGCAACAAATTATTAAAAAACATATTTATAAACAAATGGTTTTGAAATATTGAAGTTGACATTTTAAAAAAATTTTTTTTACTTAAATTTTGAGTTTAAAATAACGTTTTTCAAAAACTATGCTTAGTTTTGACTTTATTTAAAAAGTGGCTAATAGAACAGAATGTTGGCTTTGAAACAACGTATAAAACTTAATTATAGGTATTACCGTTATTTTTTAACTATTTTTTTTGCATTTTAAGTAATAATTTTTTTAAATTGCCCCTCCCGCCTAAACGGGGGGACATAGACCCCCCTCCTATAGTAAAAAATGCTTATTTTTAACTGTTCTAAAAAATTCCGTTATAATATCTTGTCGCCTAAGTTATCGTACTCTTGCCCTACATTGAGTTTCCGCTTGTACTCATAGTCACAGTTGTTAAATAGCTCACACCCAAACATAATTATTGGAATAATCAGGGTTTTAGCCAAAACTAATCGCGTTTTTAAAGGTGTTACCGTCTGTGTTGCTCAAGGTGTGCGAAGACTTGCGTAAATCCTACCTAATGTCAACCTGATATGGTTATTCCATGTAAGAGTTTTGTTAAAAGTTATACCTAGATTTCTTGCTGATTCAACAAAATCGATTTGACTGTTTTTAAGATAAATATTCGGAAAATGTGAAGTATCTACCGGTTTTCTAGAAACAACCAAACATTTTGATCTGGACGGATTTAAATGGAGACCGTTCGCTCGAGACCACTGAAGAATCCTGTCGAGATCTTCACTTACTTCATCGGCAGCGTTTTCTAAGAGACCCAAGGGAAAACTTTTTCGCATCTGCACATTATCTGCGTACATATCAGCCAGGAACTTGATAAAAACTTAGGCAAGCGATTAATGTACATGGTGAAAAATATTGTGCCAAGAATCGAGACTTGTGGAACACCTGAAGATAATAAAAGAAAGTTCGATACAGAGCTATTAGAAACAACTGCTTGAGATCTACAATTTAAGTAAGAAGAAATGAGTTTTGTTAACGATGAAGAAAACTTGAATTGGCTTTAAAGTTTACTGCATAGAACATTGTGATTTACCATTTCAAATGCCTTAGAATCAAGTAGGACAAGAAAAGTTATTTGATCATTGTTCACAGCTTGTCTTAAATCTTCTGTCACATTTATTACAAAAGTTGTGCAACTATATTTTGGACGGAAACCTGATTGATTGTCACATACATAAAAGGCTATTATTTTGAAGAAATGTTCGTATCTGTAAATCATAACTCTTTCAACGTTTTTGGATAGAAACGGTTGAATGGCAGTTGGTCTATATTCGTTTAGGTTTTAGGTACTGGTATGATTTTAGCTCGTTTCCAAAAAAGAAAAACTCAAGAAAAAAAGAAAAACTCAAGTCATAAATATAGAGTTAATGATGTATGTTATGTATTTTAAGATAAAGGGAAGAACGAAAGCTGGACTTATTTCACCAAACCCTATCGAATTTGATTTAATTGACAAAATATTTTTTAAAACCTCCGGCTCATTGACAGCTGATAAGATACAGTTTGGTGATAGATTGTTAAAATTCGCAAAATGTGTCGTCATTATTACAGATATTCGAAATTTCACCCACGTCGCTCGTTGAGAGATGGAAATTATACAAAAGACCTATTAAGCCCATTACAGTCGATGTTATTAATATTTCTTTTCATTTGCTTGCCAAAACCAATTTCCTTTAAATTTGTTCATAATTTATGTTTAGCCTGTGCCGGATCAAGGTCATCCAAGTCACCCTATTTCTCAGAGTATACGGTACGCACTGTAAAGTATGTCTAACCGAAAAATTTTCCACCAAATGTATGCCTTGTCACGTTGCCAGATAGATATGTAGATTTTTGATTCTAGTTGTAAACCTAACCTATACTATTCTATTGCAACATCTTCTTTAAGTTGGTCTATATTAATGTTCTTAAAGTCATGAAACGTAATTTTTTGTTCAATGTTAACAGTATCACCCACATTATAAAAGTATATTGTTTGTAAAATTTAAATTAAAAAACAATTGACAACTTTTTTACAACGAAACGAAAACTTACAAATATATCTAGAAAATAATACAAAAAAAAAGAGGCTATGATGCGACCCACACTGATAACTTCCTATCCCGTCTGTCGATTTGTCTTGCTTAAAAGTTTGTAGGTTTTCGTGTTGGGTTAAAAAAAATGTTAGTTGAATTATTCTTAAAAATTTTAAAATTACCAACAATATTTTTCACATAAAGAAATAGTTTAGTTTGAAAATCTAGTTTTATTAAATAGATTTTTAGTCGAAAACAAATTTTTACCAATTTAAGTAGCATTTCTTAAATTTTTACAAATTGGATGAATAAAATTAATTTGAGAGATATCAAGAACTGATCATCAATTTTTACCAAATTTGCGTACTATTTCTTGTAGATTTTATTTTTTTTATGAAAAAAACGACTGTTGGATTTTTATAAAAAAAAAACTACTGAATATCGAAAACAATATTTTCTATGAAATAAAATAAGTTTGAAGACAATATTTTTTATTTTTGAAAAGCTTTTTGATTCGAAAGTAAATTTTTAACAAGTTTTAGTATTGTTTTTTTTTTAGGTTTTTATTTTTGTGCAAAAACTGTCAATTAGTTTTTTCTCAAAATTTAACTAAATGTTGACAACAATATTTCTTAAAAAATAAAAGTAGTTTAAAGCCAATATCTCAAAGTTTTGAAAAGATATTTGAGTCCAAAAATCTATTTTTACCAACTTTTATTAATTTTTTTTTTAGGTTTTTATTGTTTTTAAAAAAAACTGTCAATTAGATTTTTCTCAAAATTTTTCAGAATGTTAAAAACAATATTTCTTATAAGATAAAATAAGTTTGAAGCCTTAATCTCAAGTTTTTGAAGAGATATTTGAGTCGAAATTCAGTTTTTACCAACTTTGAGTAATGTTTTTTTAGGTTTTTATTTCTTATAAAAAAACTGTCAATTAGATTTTTTTCAAAGTTTTATCAAATATCAAAAACATTATTTTTCGTTGCACAAAATTGTTTTGGAGATGAAATCATATTTTAGTCGTACAATTTTCGAGGTGACACATTTTTTTTTTCAGTTTTTTTGATTTATAAAAAAACCGTTAATTGGATTATTTTCCAAAAATATACTTGTTTGATATCACGTTACAATATATAATATAAAATTTAATTCAAGTCTCTAGCGTCATTGGTTGATGAGATATTTAGGGTTAACAAAAATGTTCACCAATTTTCAAAATTTATCAATTTTCTTGAGATCCCTTTCTGCATCTTTCTGCCTTATTATCTGTATAACAAAATTTATTTGAAGTTGATATCTCTTCTGGTTCTTGAGCTATGGACGACGAAAAAAACGTCGCGAACGTACGTACACACGCACGCACAGACATGTCTCTAAAAATCTTTTATTTCGACTCTAGGGACCTTGAAACGTCGAGTTATGTCAAAATTTTCAATTCGACAAATCGGACCCATTACAATAACTTCCTATGGGAAGTTAATAACAAATGAATTTGACTTACATAAGTGTTTTGAGTACAAAGAAAGATATTGACTTAAAAGTTTCTTGTATTAAACAAAATGTTAATATCAACAGACGGGCACGAATTGAAACTTATTAGCGTTGTTGCATCCCAGCCTCTTTCTTATCTTTCATGTGATAAATTGTATAGCTTTGGACTCCACAATCTAAGCCAAAAATTTTATCGCAAACGACTCATTCAACCCCGTAATTAAATTGGCATATTAAGAGTAACTTAATGGTTTTTCTAACCTTATAAACATCTTTTTTTTCCTGAATTGTTTTAACAGTTGCAAAGATTGCACTTTCTAGCGCAATAATATCAATGTTTTATAAAACCTCGTATAACAAATATAAAACTCAAACTATTTGAGTGCTTCTCAGTCATGCTTTTAATTTATATAATTAACATCCCATCAACTGCATTGAAATAAACATAATGAAATGACACTCGTATCTTTTTTTTTTGATTTGAAAGCACTTAACAAACTTTCAATTAATTTCAATCAACCTCAATGAACTTTATATAATATCAATAACCATGTGCTTATGCAAATAAGATACTTTATACCATAAAATACCATAACCGCAATGAAAGAGAATTGCTTGTAATAGAAGTACTTAAGCCAATTTATATATGTACATAAGAGGTACTATTCGAGTATTCAAAAATGCAAAACTAAAACTAAAATCTAAAATTTTGTTCTTTAAATAATAAAAGTTTCACTTCTCTATTTGTTATGGTACCTTCTTTTTGAAATTTCCATTTGGGATCGCGACGTGGAATAATTTTGGGTAAGTATAAAAAGCCACCAGAATAAGTAATTAATAATAAATGGAATTCCAAGCTAGGGTAATTGTGTAAGGTACTGCTGGTTCCTACATCGAGCTACATACAAGTTTATGTATTTCCTTTCGCTATCTAGAAACCCTCTGGCACAAAATGCGCGAATTCGGAAACTTTTTAATTGATGCATAATAATTTTTGCCTACAAATGATATTTCTGCATTTGTAATTGTGACATTTCTTACTCAAAATTTTAGGGGAAGTATTGTTCTTGGTACCGTTTATGTACTTGGAAGATATACTTTATACATTTTTATTGTTAAGAAAGTCCTTGAATGAATCAAGTTCGTTATTTTTTATAGGTAAAGTGGAAATATTTAACTCAATTTCAATGATAACTTTAAAATGTTTGCTTTAGTGAAATAATTCTGCTAATAGAATAAAAGAAACAGTATTTGATTGAAGGAAACACCATAATATTGATAAAGTTGAATCTAAGCCCAATAAATTGTAGTTCTTTTGTTGCATTTTAATTTGGTGACCAAGTGCTTTACAGTCCAAGCACATCTATACTCAAACAATTTTTTTGCATTTAAGGATTCTAGGAATTCACATCAGTTCAACCTTAAGCCTCTTTTTTGAATTAAAGAGATTCGTTCTTTAGCCGTACTAGGCGAATGTTAAACTCTTCACCACACTCTATCTTTCCTAATCATTGCAATATTCATCATTATACAAAAAAGATGCACAACATTTGAATTTCTTAAACTCAAGCAAAACTCCCCGACGCATCTTTGAAATATTTTAAACTTCTTCCAAGCAATTTCTTGCCAACCGACAAAGTTTTCGCAAAGGCAATATTCGGTTGGCTATTTATTCTTTTTGGCTTGGGCTAAAGTAACTTTGCTGTTATTCTTATAATTAGTTTTTCATACCGAAAAAGCTTTTTTCCTTTAGACGTAAGTCGTCCTTGGTTCTTTTTCGGCGTCGGCGTCGTCGTCGTCGTCGTAGTTTTGTGGTCGCGGTTGGTCAGTAGCTGGCATAGCAAACTAAAAATGTCCATAATACGGTGATAGTGGATTCGACTTTAAGGGTCTTTGTAAAAGTAGTGAATATTTTGATTTGCAGATTTAAATTATTTCTAATTCATCACAATGCATGACGAAAAGTTATTCTCTTCGACTATGACGACGAGCGACGTTTGTTTGCATAAGAAGCAGGGATTGCATTTATATTAAAGAATAAGTTTATTTTTAAGAGTTGTGAAAAAGCTTTATAAAGGATTTTTTTTGAAAAGAAGTTTATGAAAACTTTTTTTTTCTTTTTTTAAAGAATATATGTAAATTCATTAAGTTTCTTGCATTTTGTTTTTAATTTTATAGTCCTTAAAAGAAAAAAGATCAATAATTTATGGACGTGAGGCTACTTAGAATGTCTTTCTTTCCATTGGTCATTTCTGATGTTTTGTGGGACAAATATTAATGTTTTTTTTTTTTCTTAATTCGAGTTTTAAAGTTTCTGTGAATGTTAAAATTAAAATTTTGTTCGTTCCAAGATTCAGAATATCAGTAATTATATCTAGGAAATAACGTGTTTATCAGGTTTCCAACAGGGACTCTTGACGTTCGTTATTGTAAACGTTCTTTATTCGTTAACTTTTAAAAAACATATTGTAAAGGACTTAACACTCTACTAGTTAGCAATTTTCTAAATATTTAGAAAATTTAATAACTATATTGTCCCTAAATAATGAAGCACTTATTCCTCTTCACTGCTGGAACACAATGGTGTCGGAGCCGGAGTCGGAGTCGTAACTGGAATAGCTGTCAAAGTATTCAATGTACGCAAATGCAAATGTACGAACACAACGCAACGCAACTGGAATCGGAGCCGCAGCCGGAGTCGGAAGAGTTGACCAACTTTTAACTTTGTCGTACGACACATGTGACGTTTCCATTTTTGAAGTGAATAACTTGGTGATTATATTTTTTTTTAATAGTTTTTCAATAAAAAAGTGGAAAAATATTTAAATAAAAAATAAAAGTGAACAAAAAAATATTTTCTGAGAAATTTGATGTGGTTGTAAACTGCAAATAAACCAAATAACATCAAAAAGTCGTACGACACATTGTGTGCGTACTTTTTGTGAAACGTACGACAACTTTTCCGACTCCAGTTACGACTCCGGCTCCGATTTTGCATTGTGTTCCAGCAGTCATTAGAAACTGTGCATCTAAATCAAAAATACTCCATCACCAAGATCGGAATCTCAGACTGACATTTCGGTTTGCCTACAAGCTAACTGCACATAAATGTGAGAAAGTGTGCGTGAAATGATGCAAAAACCAAACACATTCTCACATTTAGTGTTTCGGCCCATCAAAATGCTTCATTATAGTCCTCAGCCCCATCTAAATGCTTCATTTGGAATGTTTCATGGCCTCGTTCAAAAACTAAACAATCCTAACCAACAGAATCTGAAGTGCTGACATGGTCTTAAATTGGAAGATTGGTATAGCTTTTTAATTTCAATCCAAATAAATGTTGTTAATGTATATTAAATAAAATAAAATTGACCAAATACATATTTAATGATTTATTAGTGCTGTATTTTGTTTACTTAAATTATTTCCGAACGCAATTTGCGCTGCAACTGGTTAAGTATAATTGGAAATGGACAAAAGTGTAACTCAATACTTTGTAAAACAACAAAACAGACAATTTTTTCAGCTGTAGTTTGCTTAGAGCATTTTTTTGGTGACGTTAGAAGTTCAGGTGGAAACAATAGGCGAGTGCCTCCGTATTTTTTTGTACAGAAAATGCTACGAGAAGCATACTTGTGAAGTTTCATTGCCAACTTTAGCTAGTTCAGATTCCTCAATTAGATTAGTATTTTCATCATTTAAGCAGTTCGATAATTGCAAGACCAAATTTTAGTTTTGTTTGTTGCGAAATATTCCTGAAAGTTTCTTTTTAAGGGACTATGTTAGAGTTAGAATTTTGTTTGTAGTTAGATTTTGGAATAGAGATTTGAGGGAACCATGTTTTAAAAATAAGTGGCTTTGTGTAAAGCATCTTTAAGGAATAGAAATAAGCAATACTAAATGAGTGCAATAAATAGATTTAAGTAACTTTTTTTATTCCAATATGGGGAAACCGAACACCCAATAATTGGCTGCTATTAATGCTAATTTTTTTTCTAAAAAGTTGATGAAGGTTAGCCGAAGCGGAAATTTCTTTAATGAACATACCTAAAATATTATTGGCTTTCTCAAAAATATTTTTCTACACTAACCTCTGCTTTATATCTGAAATCTACTGTTTATGTATATTTTCTTCTATGTTCTGCATTTATAAAATGTAATCTATGGGAGTATTTATTATATTAAGAAAAACAAAAACATATACGTAAAACTCATTAATTTGTTTTCATTATTAGCAGCATTTTTACTAAACATACCCTTCAAACAATAATAAGTACACTTGAACTTTGGTAACTAAACATTTTTAGTAAATTAATGAAAATTGTAGTTTGCGTTAAACTGTGGGAATTCACTAAAAGAAAGTTCTGTACGTCAACAATAAACATTCATGTCGATTACATGATCTATTGAATGAGTTGTGCATGAATTCAGAATGATTTTTTGACGTTTTCATTCATAATCAAAATGGAATAGTTGCAAACTTAAATCATTAAAAACAAACTATAAATATACTTGGATTAATTAAATTGATACAGATTTTAATTACTTGTTCATTAACGAAAACTTATTAGAATTCAATAAATTGCGCTCGTACCCTTAACTTGATGGTTCTACGAACGCATCTTTGATACAATAATCCGAGGTTAATTATGAAATTTAACGAATTTCGTATTGATTACTGTAAATTAGTGAATTAATTATAATAAACTGATGTTGAATATACTTTTTTCAAGACAAAAATGTACATTGGTTTGCTATCAACAAAATGACTGCAAAGTTAAAGCTTAAAACTGACATTTTCATCGAAAAAAGTAAAAAGAAA